>JAODXP020000019.1:25290273-25400040 GCA_027497455.2 Sardinella longiceps
CAGCTCACCCGCCCACACCTACACCTTTAGGCCGTAAGGTGACCCCCGTTATCGTTCAGTTTCGCTCCACAGCATCGGCACCACATACCCGTTAGTTGATAAAAGTACCAAAGTTACGTTGCAAGTCATGATATAGTTTCGCGCTCTGCATATTGTGCACTTGTTTAAAACCGAGACGTTCTCCGAAGAACTATTTTCCCCAGGGCGGAATGACTATTTGACGTCACACGACACCACGTGACAGTTCTAAACCAATTACGTTGCCGCATTTACCACAACAAGTGCTGTCAAGTCATAAGGCGATCTCCCAAATATCATTTCGAAATGGGTATATCATAATAATTATCAAAGATAATGCTCATTCATGTATTTCTGGATTGGAAGATATAAATTATAAATAGTGCTTTATTTAAAGCACAAGGCACAATTTTGCAAGTGACATTTCATGCTATGATTTCTGATCAATTATTTGTAATGTAATCAATTCCAAACAGTATAGCATGAACAACTATTATGCAAGTGGATAAGGTTACCTTTTCATGTTGACCTTTTCATTAATAAATAGAAATAATTGTAATTATCAATGATAAGGACCATTCAAGTATTCATTTATTAATTTATTCACAAATAACTATACAACAAAAAACAAATATCAAAAGCAAAGCTGCTGTGTAAAGTGTCTGTGTGTCCTCTGTTGTTGTTTGTTGCTTTGATGTCCCTCTTTCCATGTCACTGTCTGTCTGGCTCATTTCGCTGGACTGCGTCGTTTCCGCACCTGATCAAAGTCAAAGCCAAAGAGAACTTTATTGTCAATCAAGCACTGCAAGAGTACATTGCACGCAGACTGAAATTGCATTTCTCAAAGCTCCAAATATACCGTTAAAAGTTAAGACATACAACTGAGATGTATATAGGACATCACAACTCACAGGACATAAAGTCCTGTCTTGTAACAGGACATAAAGTCCTGTCTTGTTCTCTGGAGTGAGTTCAGCAGTCTGATGGCTTGTGGGAAAAAGCTGTTGCTGAGTCTGGTTGTTCTGCAGCGCATACTGCTGTAGCCCTTACCAGAAGGTAGGAGGGTGAACAGTGCTTGTGAGGGGTGGGTAGTGTCTTTGATGATGTTGATGGCTCTTCTTTGACAACGGGATGGATACAGGTCTTGAATGGATGGTAGAGCTGATCTTGTGATCTTCTCTGCTGTTCTCACCACCCTCTGTAGTGCTTTCTGGTCTGCAACATGGCAGATGATAACAAGTCCAAGATTGCATGTGTTGACAAGTTCTCAGCAAAAAAAACATTTCAGATGTATTGCGTTTGGCGGGGGTGTTGAACACTAGCTTAGGAAAATCATGACGGAGCCTCTTCTTCAATATATCCTGTCTGTAACACAACAAATCAACAACAACAAAAAAGGATCATATGAGTACCAGCAAAGGAAGGCTTCATGTTGTGGCTGATATACAATAGCCACCTTTGCAAATCAACTAAGAGAGTGAGTAAAATATTATAGGTGGAGTGTACTTTCTATGCAACAGATATAATACCAAGTATTCCCAAGAGAAGCACATACTGTAACTAACATTACACTATCAAGAAGACTGCCATCCTCCTTATTGCAAAATAATACATGTACAGTATGTGCAGATGACAAGCAGAGTGTGTGCACACACTGTATGACATTTCCCTTGGATTTCAAAAATAAACTGCCGTGCAATTACCTGTAGCTTGAAGCATCAACACCTTCAATTGACTGCACCAGGTCAATAAATGCCTTCCTCAGTTGACTCATCCTCAGAACCTCTTGGTTGATCAGCAGCCTTTGACGTATCATCCTCTCGCAGAATAACTTATAGCTCAGATCAAACGGTGACTCGATCCTTACAAAAAAATATAGAAGAAGATATGTTGTGAGAGCATTTGTTGTGTGTTGTGAGAACAAACTGTCTCATTCATAGGATACACATTGTACTGTTTGTGTTTTTATATATAATTAATATATGACTTACTGTTCTTTCTCTGCTCTGACAGGAACACTCAAAAACCTTGTATACTGTCGGTAGCAACTTTTGTGGTACTGCACCTCCAGAGCCACACAGTCTCTGTCCTTGATGTGAATGAGGATGCTCTGGTCATCCTTTGCTTCAGCAGCTTCCTGCAACTTGCCTTGCACAAAAGAAAAGAAAACAGAATGATTAAATAGACAGGAAAACAATTCATTTTCCTGGTGCAGTGGTGATGTAAAAAATGGTGCTAGGTGTTTCACCGAAAAATGTATTCCTTAAGGACACAGATGTACAGCACAGCCAGGACACACCCCTAGAGCCTGGGGCTGCCCAGCAACACACAGAGACAGAAGCGGAAAAATCCCAAGTGTACAAGTTTAAGAGAGGGGCAGTGGGGGGGGGGGGGAATGGCACGGGGGATGGGGTGGCTCAGAAGCAGTGTGTTGACCAGACAGGCCATCAGGCTGAGGAGCCTCATTTCTGTACAGGTATTCAGTGCCATATTAACATCAGGCATCCTATGACATCCATACAAACATATCAATTACCATATTAAAGTCAAAGTGTGATTCATTCTATATGTATATATATATATAAATATATGTATATATATATATATATATATATATATATATATATATATATATATATATATATATATATATATATATGGGCAATTCCAGCGTTATGGACGTGACATTTTCGTGCATTATTGATGAACAAAAGGCCAGATAACCTCTGCAAACCTAGCAGTATTTCACAATTTTTTTTCATATTCTTCTGCAAACTCCATGGCTGAATACAGGCAAACAGAAAAAAATAATATCATGATTTGCATCATAAGAATATGAGCCTTTCAATTTGCGTTATGGACGTGACGAAAAACGGACAAACTTTTGAGAGAGCGTAGTTTTTGCTGTGAAGTGTGTGAAATTTCTAGAGAAATGTAAATATTACTACATTCATACCAAACAGGACACCTCAGTAAAGACAGAGAAAGACTTAATTTCAAATGTAAATGTAAAAAAAGTTGGTTTTCATTGGGAGACATGGCGTTATGGATGTGACGTTATGGACGTGACGTCTGGAAAAACCCTCCAAAACGATACAAAACAATTGTGAAAGGTGGATTTTAACCTGTAACAAGATAAATAGTAATATAACAATGAAAAATAACTGATAGTATTGCAGCTTTGTGTGTGTTATCACCCACTTATGCCCATTATAAGCCCCTCCATAGACTTACATTATAGCTGAATAGGGTAAAAATTTTAACAAACAGATATCCTTTCGAAACTTGCTCAGTTGAATATTTACATCGAGACAATACTTTTTTGTATTGGAAGTTTTCTGAAAGAATTTGTATGTCCATGCAGGTGAGACTTAAAGTTTTAAGGTGAGGTTTACTTTTTCGTGGAATTGCCCATATATATATATATATATGGGCAATTCCAGCGTTATGGACGTGACATTTTCGTGCATTATTGATGAACAAAAGGCCAGATAACCTCCGCAAACCTAGCAGTATTTCACAATTTTTTTTCATATTCTTCTGCAAACTCCATGGCTGAATACAGGCAAACAGAAAAAATTAATATCATGATTTGCATCATAAGAATATGAGCCTTTCAATTTGCGTTATGGACGTGACGAAAAACGGACAAACTTTTGAGAGAGCGTAGTTTTTGCTGTGAAGTGTGTGAAATTTCTAGAGAAATGTAAATATTACTACATTCATACCAAACAGGACACCTCAGTAAAGACAGAGAAAGACTTAATTTCAAATGTAAATGTAAAAAAAGTTGGTTTTCATTGGGAGACATGGCGTTATGGATGTGACGTTATGGACGTGACGTCTGGAAAAACCCTCCAAAACGATACAAAACAATTGTGAACGGTGGATTTTAACCTGTAACAAGAGAAATAGTAATATAACAATGAAAAATAACTGATAGCATTGCAGCTTTGTGTGTGTTATCACCCACTTATGCCCATTATAAGCCCCTCCATAGACTTACATTATAGCTGAATAGGGTAAAAATTTTAACAAACAGATATCCTTTCGAAACTTGCTCAGTTGAATATTTACATCGAGACAATACTTTTTTGTATTGGAAGTTTTCGGAAAGAATTTGTATGTCCATGTAGGTGAGACTTAAAGTTTTAAGGTGAGGTTTACTTTTCGTGGAATTGCCCATATATATATGGGCAATTCCAGCGTTATGGACGTGACATTTTCATGCATTATTGATGAACAAATTGCCACATAGCCTCCGCAAAACTAGCAGTATTTCACAATTTTGTTCATATTCTTATGCAAACTCCATGGCTGAATATAGACAAACACAAAAAATTTATATCATGATTTACATTATAAGAATATGAGCCATTCAATTTGCGTTATGGACGTGACGAAAAACGGACAAACTTTTGAGAGAGCGTAGTTTTTGCTGTGAAGTGTGTGAAATTTTTAGAGAAATGTAAATATTACTGCATTCATACCAATCAGGACACCTAAGTAAAGACAGAGAAAGACTTAATTTCAAATGTAAATGTAAAAAAAGTTGGTTTTCATTGGAAGAAATGGCGTTATGGATGTGACGTTATGGACGTGACATCTGGAAAAACCCTCCAAAACGATACAAAACAATTGTGAACGGTGGATTTTAACCTGTAACGACAGAAATAGTAATACAACAATAAAAAATAACTGATAGCATTGCAGCTTTGTGTGTGTTATCACCCACTTATGCCCATTATAAGCCCCTCCATAGACTTACATTATAGCTGAATAGGGTAAAAATTTTAACAAACAGATATCCTTTCGAAACTTGCTCAGTTGAATATTTACATTGAGACGATACTTTTTTGTATTGGAAGTTTTCTGAAAGAATTTGTATGTCCATGTAGGTGAGACTTAAAGTTTTAAGGTGAGGTTTACTTTTTCGTGGAATTGCCCATATATATATATATATATATATATATATATATATATATATATATAAAAATCTAAAACACTGAGTGGGATATTGTAGGCATGGGAATGTTATGGAGGCTATTGAAATGTAATTTCACACCCACACACATACACAACACATTATGGCAACTCACACATACATTAAGATTAGACAAATACAACGATTGTGCAGCAGTGAAGGCTAGATAGTCATTCAACTTCTCCTAACATCTGTGTGTGTGTGTGTGTGTATGTGTGTGTGTGTTGGGGGATGGAATGCATTCGCATAGACTACCTACTGTTTGTGTGTGATAGGGGTGGTGAAACACAGTCTTACCTGCTGTTAAACTCTGTGTCTTTGACAAAGCTTCTTTTTGACGTCTGCCACCGGCGACGACCAATTTGCGATCTTTCTTGAAGATACAGATGGAAGGAAGAACGGGGCCAGAGCTCGCGATGGGCAAGCTTGACGTTTCCTGGTCGGAGTGGTCGCAGTCGATGAAGCAGGGATAGCCTCGCTTGTTTGGGTGTCTTGTTGGTCATCTCTCCTCTCTGCCTCTCGCACGAGACGGCGTTTGGCTCGTTCTATTTCGCGCTTGTCAATAAACCTCCGGTAGCATGTGGAATGGAAAGCTGCATCTTCGGAAATTTCCTCAAAATCCAACTCAAGACAGTGTTTGAAATTTTCTGTACGTCTCTGCTCTCACCCTTCAACTCTAGTCACTGTCGAACACTATTTCGATAGGTATTCCACCTTTTGCTGGTGAAATTCTGTGCTTCCTCATGCTTAACAGAAGATATATGCATGTAACACATCTTACTTTTCGAAGATTTGTCTTTTTTTTACATTTTCGGTCGAGTTTTCTTCTTCTTCGGTACTGCTGGATGTTCGCCCTGCTAAAACGTTAGCTGCCATGCTGCTTCTGTTTACTCGCTCAGCTGACATACCAGCTATCCGATTCGTTCATTCTGATGACGTCTCAACCGTGGTACCTCTGGCGAGCAAAGGTGTTTCTACGCCTGTCGAATATGTACATACGCCTCGGAGACACTAGTTCTTCATTAAACGTTGATAATTTAAATAGAAGTACACTGCAACCAATGGCGAAAGTGTGTTTGAATCCTCAACATAACGCATTCTTATTTATGAAATGGTTATTTTTTGTTCGCGAGGCTGCGGAGCGAAATTTGGTTTCTAAAGCACTTTTCGAGGGTCACCTTACGGCCTACTTGAATCTTTGAAATACTTGTCTTGATGTGATGTGTTATCACGGATAGTTTCATCGGAATTGACCTTTCGCCAAGCCCACTTTGCTGGCTATGCTAGCAATACGTTTGTTTGTTTTTTTTCTCCCGTCATCTACTTCCTGAATTTTTGGTAAACGATTCCCGGGACACCGTAACACCGGGGCACATGAAACTTGGTGAGCATGTAGCCTCAGTAGACTTTTACGGAAAAATTTTGTTTGGTCCCCTGGGGCCACTCCATCTCTGTGCTATGTTAGGTGGTACTAGGTGGTGCTATTAAGCAAGGGTTACTAGTTTGGGATGGTAGGCCTGCTGTCTCACACACACACACACACACACACACACACACACACACACACACACACACACACACACACACACACACACACACACACACACACACAAGACAGAGAATGTGCAGAACTGAGCGGCGGTCATATTTTGTACCGCCATGCGGTATATCTAGTTTCTAATAGCACGTAATGCTGGACAAAAAGGTTTACTTTGAGTAGCCTATCATAGTTTAAAATTGAAATTTATTGAATTCATATCATAACAGAGCTGATGTTACTGTCATCATATGACGCCACAGCAAAATCAACCAGCATGAAACTCCATGAAGCCATCTTAAAACGAAGATTTAAAATTATGGACTTTATCCTTCTCCTAACACTGCAGTAGATCATAGGACTGAGCATCATGACAAGACAGTTAGAACTCAATGGGAAATCAAGGAATTACTAAGCCTGCATAGGGAGCCTTTAAAGGACACAGAACTGTCTTCACCAGTAACTTCACATAGCCTATTAACCTTTAAAAATGCACATGGCATGCCATGTCTTGGTATGTACAGTATCTCCATTATACCATAAGTATCTGTATCACCTTGATTGTAAATTGGCTTTTACATCAGACAAGATATACAT
Source organism: Sardinella longiceps (assembly GCA_027497455.2). NCBI lineage: Eukaryota > Metazoa > Chordata > Actinopteri > Clupeiformes > Clupeidae > Sardinella > Sardinella longiceps. The sequence continues at coordinate 25,297,410 of JAODXP020000019.1, forward strand.
GAGACATACGGTACATCTTCAAGTGTTCAACCACACTAGCAACCAAGGATAAAGCAGGTCAAACTTGTGTACAGAGTTGCAGGTGTAGAAGATAAATTGGGAAACCTTAGTAGCATTGCCGTAAGGGTTAGGCCTACTATTTAGAATCCAATGGACAACAATGAACCAAACTTGACAATTTGTGAGTTTGTGAGCATGTATTATCGTGAGACCTGTCATTGTGTTTTAAGGTCAGTGATAAATATAATTTTCTCACCTACAGTACCACCAATGTGCTAGTTCACTAGTCCCAGCACACGTGTAGTGTAAGGAAGTGTCCCAGTTGTTGCTCATCTTCAAAAATGCACTCACTCACAGAAGCACAGAATACATTCACAGACCCCTTCAATTGGGGGTACTGTTGTCAGAACGTGTGGTGTCCTTTTGGCAAACACTCAACCCACATGAGTTACTGATGGTTACCAAACAGATGTTCAGTATGTAGCACACATAACCACACATTTATTTTTGTGTCAAAACCACAATTTCCTCTTTCAGCCAGCCTCTCTGATATTCTCCCTCTACTGCCGTACAAGTCCACATTCACTCTTAACTGGTCCACACCTGCAGCAGGTTCACACTCCACTCTGACCAAAAAGCACAACCATGTCTGAGAACATTTATGAAGAGCCAGATTATCCTAATATCAATACAAGAGCATGCAGCAAAACAGACACTACATATGCACATGTAGTTGGGAACAGTTGTAGGAAAGAAATGCAACTGAAGAAGATCCAGGATAGTCCAGGAGGTCGTAATCATGGTAAGTGTACAGTATATTGTTCTATAAGTTACATCATATTATATTCTATTGTTCTAAACAAAGTCTGGTAAATTTTCCTCAGGTTGCTACAAGTTGGCTGTGGTGTTTCTGGGGCTGCTGTGTGTTCTCCTCTTGGCTGCCATCATAGGACTGAGCATCATGACAAGACAGGTAAAACTCAGGTACAACAACTTCACCAATGAAAATGAGTTAGTCATGCATGAATTTAAGCAAGTGGAGACTAATCAGACCAGCATGATAAAAGCCTTAGAGGCCCGTAATAATCCTCAACAGTTACAGACAAGGAGCTCCACTCTGACTGCTGAGAAATCCCAGCTAGAAACCAACTTCAGGGCCATGACGGCTGAGAGAGATGAACTGCAGAGGCGTCTTTGCAAAATTGGTGAGTATTTTGTTTGTTTGAGTGTCAGCGCTAAAAGAGTTTGGTGCCGTCTTTGTACAAAAAAAAAAACGATTTGTGAATGCCAGGCATTTGAAAATAAACAACTCAGAAGTCCAATCCTCTAACCTAGAAATCTATACTCCAGTCCCGGCAAATAGATTCACTCAGCTTGTATAGGTCTAGTACAGCAAACAGAGGAACTAAATATTATACGGATACGGTCCCCACTGTGATCCAATGTGGTCCGTGGGATGTCCAAGATGAGTGCAGTAAAGAAGAGTTAAGTTTTCTCTGAGAGTTGTGTATTTAACAAAGAATAGACACCAAAATATTTCGTTACGAAAAGTGTCTAAAAGGTGATCTGTTTGAAATGTCAGGGAAGTATCTGGCTACGTTGACACAGCAGGGCTTAAAGCCCCAATAGCCTTCGAGTTTCTCTTGTTAAAAATTAAGAGAGTCTACCCCAGTGCATGCAAATGCGAAATTTCAAGCCAATAGGGACACACAGAATCAATAATGGTGGTTAATATTTATGAGAAAGGACAAGATTGTCAAACACGTAAAGCAGATTTTGATATTGAACAATAAAAACATTACACATTGGAGCTTTAATGCTCAATTCAGATTTTTTTTGTGGAATCGAATATTTTTGCAAGGTCATTCACATTCCCAATAAAATGCGACTTGTGTGCGCCTGTATGTGATCTCCAGTATGAACTTCAAACGCACCAACTTGCATGCGCTTTGAACAACACAACAAGGTCACACACAGCAAACGTACTCAGTGTTTAAGAACAGTTATTTCAAATCCCAAGCATGTAAAATAAAGAGATTAAACGCTATATGCTGGTATGCATTTTTTTTGATAATTTCACTTCAGGACTTATGCTAGCACTAAAGCAATATTATTGTTGTATTGTAATATTGTCTTAGGACCAGGTGCAACACAGTGTGCCCCCAGAACAGTATGTATAACGGTTTCTTTTAGAGCCCTGGTATGGTTTTGGGATTTTCTAAGAAAAAGGGAAATTATAAAATAGGTTATTGGCTATGATCTCTGTAAGTCTACTACAGTGCATTATCACTTAGAGACAAGGTGTCTGCCAATTTCTAAATTGTAGTTTAAATATGGCTACAGCTTTACATCAATTATCAATAATTGAATAGGAAATGCATGCATGAAAAGACCTCACATACATTTTAAAATCTGGCTTCGTTGAATGCCAGGAGATGGATATTCACTGATGGCTAATGTTAGATTTAATAGCAATGCTTCGTTTCATTTGGATCAGGATGAAGGATACTATCTTGTAACAAACAGGTGACAAATAAATGATTGAACAGTTAAGTACATCGTAACATTAGTGTCTCTATATTTTAGTCAACGTACAGCAAATAAATTATTTCCCTAACTGTTAAGGGCGAACATGCTGCTGCTGTTAACCCACGTTAGCCCATTTTAACTTGGGCTACAGTGCTACATGAAGTTCATGAACAACTCCGTTTGCTCTGTTGATCCTTGATCGCTCACACCTCCACTTTCACATGGAAAGCACAAGCCCAAGTCCCTTTTAACTGTTTCTACAACCACCAACACGTTTCTACCGAAGATCATTCATATTTGTCCAGACGAATCTCCCTCTCTCAACATTGAAAGTTAACAGTGATTAGCAAACTATGCTAGCGATATAAGAGTGACGGCTGTGTTTGTTTTCTTTAAGTTACACGAATATTATCTACAACGTTGATGTGTATGAAGCCCAACAAGTAGCCGTAATTGTTTATTTCACATTGAATGGACTGTGTGACTTAATCCACAGGCATGTTAGTTCGTCTTTTTATGGTTTAGTTGGAGCCGTCTTCTAGGGAAAGCCAACAGGTGGGAGCCTGGAGGAATTAATTTAATTAAACTTAACGTAATTTACAAAGATCTGAACGAAAATGACATGGCATTCCTCACATCAATGTTAAATCAATACAGTCCATATAATGTGACCATTGTTCTATATTTACATCTCTATAAATCTGAAGAAATACAAAGAAAATTCAAGGCTCCTAATGCAACTCTGGGCTTTACGCCAGCGAATGTCGGACCCCTGCCAGACAGTGAATCCTTCTGAACTCCAATTGGTTTATCTGCGTTCGATGGGCGGGGCTTAGCCAAAGGTGAATTGGGTTCTATTTCAGTCCTTACAGACCGCCAGAGGCAGTCGAAGACTAGTGGAATTCCCCATGCGCTCGCGCATTGGTCGAGAAAGTATAAACATTATGTCATCACGTGACCATGCCACTGCGAAGTACAGTATAAATACCAATAACGCGAGCATGACAGTCTTTTTCCCATTCTCGCCTGGTCTTGAGATTCTTTGGATTCTACCCGGATTTTTTCGTTTTGCATCGAGACATTGTGCAGCCGCCAAGCGAGCAGCAACAACATTGCCCTCGAAGGCTGTGTCTCCCTCATCTTGACAATTCCGTTTCTCTCTCTCAGGTGAGTAACGTTACTAAGTTAAAAGTGAGTGTCCGCGTTTTAGCGGCTCCTCTCACTGTCTGCTTCTACCCTCATTTTCCGGCAGTTAGCGACTAGCCGTGGTTAGCCTACTGGCCTCTTTTGAGTTGCCTTTATTGAATTTCATTATTTTTTCGTTGGCTACGCTTTGTTTATCCCTTTGGGCTTTCGGGAATTTCTGTTTTCCCTTCACCCATTGTATTTGAGTGTCCGTGTGCTAATCGGCTCCACTCTTTTTGTTGCTTGTTCGAACGACCATTCTGCTGGCCTGTTCGAGATAGCTTGCAGCCAGACACCTCTCCTCTACAGCTTCACTGTTGTGCTGCTTACCCTACCGTTGCATCACCAAGCCTAACGCCTGAGTTGGAGCTTGGCTGCCATACTTTTGTGTCGCTTTCCTGCTCTTGCTTTGTCAAGCCTGACGCCTGAGTTTGAGCTTGGCTGCCTCGTTTTAGCATCCGGTATTCAGGTAAGTACTGAGCGCCCTTTGGCTGCTATATTATTGTGTCGCTACCCTGCTCTTGCCTTGTCAAGCCTGACGCCTGAGTTTGAGCTTGGCTGCCTCGTATTAGCATCTGGTATTCAGGTAAGTACTGAGCGCCCGTGTCTGACCGGCTCCGCTCCAGTGTTTCACAGACTCACTTTAGCTACCGTTCACGGTGCATCAGTGGCGCTATATTTGTTAGCTGCTCACTAACTGTTCTGAATTGCAACACCATGGAGGCTGTTTGGTGTGTGCGCTGCAATGCCACCATGAATGTATTGGATGGCCATGATCACTGCCCTTCTTGTCTGGGCGTTAACCACTTGCGTGAGGCGTTAACCAATCCCTGCGCGGCCTGTAGCATCATGCCCATGGAGATGCGGTGCTTGCGCTTAGCCGGGCTGGAGGCTACTTCTGACAGTCCTCTCCCCCCTCAGGGGTGTGTGCTGACGACAGGAAGAGGAAAGCAGTAGAGCCCCTTGGTGGCAAGACTAAAAAGAAAGCTACCTCCACAGACAGCTCCACTAGCTGAGCTGTCCTCTACTGTTGAGCAGTTGCAGGCCTTGCTCTATGCTCACCCAGCTCCTGCCGCCGGAATACAGGCCAGCGAGGGGTGTGCTCCACCCGCACCCCTGTCTCAGCATAGCGCATCTACCCTCTCTCATGCAGATGCAGAAGATGCACTCTCTGTAGCCGCTTCTGAATCCCTGTTCACAACTCACACTGGTGGTGATGACGGTGAGGAAGAATCAACGGCCGGCGAAGAGGAGCATCCTCCCTCTCGCTCACACAGTGAAAGTGGCTCAGAGCCGCGGAGCTCTGTTTCAGCCGCGGCCTCTTCAGCTTTGCCCATCCAGGGTACGCTTAAGGTAACCCTAGCCAAGCTTAAGCTGGATGTTCCACAAGTTACACCTGGAAACTTTAATCTCTTGCGCCGCCCCGCAGAGGCCTCTGATGAGCTCTGCATGCCACAGTGCCCTGACTTCACCGGCGTCCTTACTGAAGCTTACGGCATGGCCATGGCTTCTATTGATTGATTGATTGATTTATTTTGGATTAAGAAGACATAAAATCCAAAGGATAACATGTTAAAGTGTCAACACTTATTTCCAACATGGTCCTTGGTGTTAGGACATAAAAAAAGAGAAAAAAAGAACATTGAACACATACTAGACAGACAGATCAATCCAAAATCATTAAGCGCCTCATTAAAAAACTAGTTAGCATAAATATCACTAGTACGTTCTTGGCCAATTTCATGGAAACTGTTGGCCTACTTTGTTCCATAAAATGTTTTTTACCTGGCTTCTAAAAGCCATTCTAGTGTTTAAAATTTGAAGGCACAGAGGTAGGTTATTCCAAATCATGACCCCAGTATAGTAAAAAGTGTGCTTTGCTGCATTCTTGACTCTATGTACTATACATGAACCAATACTTGACCTAGTGTAGTGACCATGCTGTGTATGCACCATTTTTATGTGAGAGTGAAGGTATTGGGGAGCATGACCATGAATGATGTTAAACACCGTACGATTCGTGCGCTTGCAGCCTGACACCGTTGGCCTTGGACGGATGCCCAACGTGGAGTCCTGTGTAGCCTCACTCATCATCTCTCCTGACGAAGCCTTGAGACAGGTGATCCGCTGCCCTAACCCAGAATGCCGCCGCACGGACGACCTCCTCGGCAGAGCTTACAGCGCTACAGCTTCTCTGGGCAGAGTTGGCAACTCTTTAGCACATCTGCTGCTAGCCTTGAACTCCTCTCTTCCACCCACTGCGTATTGCAGTGACAACTTTTGAACGCCTCCCTGCAAGCGGTCGGTGCCATAGCCAATGAGGGTGGCCGAGTCCCTGGGGCTCCTAGTACAAGCCAGGAGGCAGGTGTGGTTAGCGCAGTTTCCCGTCCCAGAGCCCTGTCGGAATAGTTTGAGGGCTCTGCCCTTACCTCCAGGACAGATTTTCGGACCGGCAGCGCAGGAAGCTCTTGAGCGCCACATGCTTGTCTCTGAAACTCGGAACCGTCTCATCGGCCCCCAGCCCGCCTTTAGACGCGGCGACCGGCGCGGGATCATGCCCCCGCCGCGGCCGCCCCTTTCGGGCCCCACCTCCCCGCCCTGCCCAACCTCGCCCCCCCGGGGACACGCCCATGGCTCTGCGCAGGCATCCGGCCACCGGGAGCCTCAGCCCTTTAGGCCTTCAGGGGCTCAGTTTCGCCAGCGCCCCCCAAGGGTGCTAAAACCACTGCGCCACGACGCTGACTCCCTCGGGTCGCCGGCGGGACGGTTTACAAGGGCCCATCTAAACCGTTGGAGAGAAATAACCTAAAATCGCTGGCTCTTGCACATGCTTTCGGAGGGATACCGTCTCCAGTTCCGCCGACGACCCCCATTGCATGCCACTGTAAGGCCCACAGTGGTCCGCAACCCAAGCCAGACGCATGCTCTTCGAGCAGAAATTTTCGAGCTCCTGCGGAAAGGGGCAATAGAACAGGTGGACCCTCAGGCCCACCCGGCCGGATTCTACTCAACCTACTTTCTTGTCAAAAAGAAAGATGGTGGGTTCAGACCCATCGTGGATTTGAGGGTCTGAACTGCTACCTCAAACATCTGTCGTTCCGCATGCTGCGGTTAAAGGATGTCATTCAGGCAGTAACGCCTCAAGCATGGTTTACTTCAGTGGATCTAAGAGATGCATATTTCCATGTGCCTGTCGCCCCGGATCATCGGCGCTTCCTCAGGTTCGCCTTTCTGTTGAGTCATGTCACAGACTTAGGTTTTACCGTCAACTGGGCGAAGAGCTCCCTCACTCCATCTCAGTCAATAGAGTTCATTGGGATGAGCCTGGACTCCAGGCAAAGGCTGGCCTCTCTCACTCCAGCCAGACAGAGTTCCATCAGGCGCACCCTGGCACTGGTCCGCAGAGGCTTAACTCACCTGACGCTGCTTCGTCTGGCGGGGCTTTTAGCGGCGGCGACATCAGTGATGAGGCTTGGCCTCTTACACCTGCGCCCCTTCCAGCGCTGGCTGAAGGCCAAGGGCCTCTCCTCCGTTCAGCACAGGTACAGACGCATACGCATCTCACGGAATTGCGTGAAGGCACTCCTACCATGGCAGCAGGGACCCCTCCTGTCCACGGGAGTTCCACTAGGCCCCCCGCCAGCACAACGAGAAGTGGTGACAACGGATGCCTCCTTAACAGGATGGGGAGGGGTCTGGAACCACCTAGGGGTGCAGGGGAACTGGGACTTGCAGCTCCGCTCTCAGCACATCAATCTGTTGGAGCTGTTAGCTGTGTGGCTAACGCTACGCCACTTCAGAGCCTGAAGGGCAAGCATGTGTTGGACCGACAACACTTCAGTGGTGTTCTTCATAAACCATCAGGGGGGAACACGATCTGGACAGTGTCTGGACCTGACTCAGAAGCTCCTCACCTGGGCAGACAGGAATCTACTGTCTCTCAGAGCGGCCCATCTACCGGGGATTGCGAACAGCACAGCAGACTCCCTCTCCCGGGGAGCTCTACATGCAGCGGACTGGTGCCTCAACAGGGAGGTGGTCCAAATGTTGTGGAGGACGTACGGTATGGCGGAAGTAGACCACCCAGCAATCGTCACAGTGCCCGTCTTGGTTTGCGGAACTGGACGAACCAGGGGCCCTGGGCCAAGACGCTCTGTCTCACGACTGGCCCACTTGCCTGCTTTATGCGTTTCCTCCTCTTCCCCTCGTCTGGATGACTCTCATGCGAATCCAGGAGACGAACTGCCGGGTCTTGCTGATAGCCCCGCACCAGCCACACAAGCCATGGTTCCCTCTGTTACTGTCCCTTGTAGCGGCCCAGCCCTGTCCCCTACCGTGCAGACAGGATCTGCTATCGCAAATGCAGGGGGCCCTCTGGCACCCGCATCCGGACAGGCTGAAGCTCTGGGCGTGGCCACTGGGGTCGAGCTGCAGCTCTTGGATTGTTCACAGGGGGTTCGGAACACTGTTCTGAACGCCCGCGCCCCTTCGACACGCAACCTATACAGCAATAGGTGGAAGCTTTTTTCGGCCTGGTGCTCCAACCAGTCCTTGAACCCTTATTCATGCCCTGTGCCTCAGATACTTGAATACCTTCAGTGTTTATTGGACGGCGGTAAGTCCCCGGCCACAATAAAGGTTTAAAGGCAATAGCTACATCCAAAGCTAACTAAAGATTTGAACTCCAAGACCATAATATCAAGGCCTCTGGCAGAGCCTACAGAGAATTACTGACTGACACACACACCTGTTGTGTGATGGACACATGCCTCTCTCCATCCTAAAGCATGATGTCAGAAGACACACCACTGAAAAACTGTGCAGACAAGCTGGCTCCCATACTTACTGTACTTACATCTACAACTCAACAAAGCATCAGTACCTGACTATTTTAAACTGCCTAGATTATTCCAGTGCCAAAGAAAAGCAAAAATACCTGTCTCAATGATTATAGGCCTGTTGCTCTCACCTCTGTTGTAATGAAGGTCTTTGAACGTCTAGCCTGTAGGTACCTGCCATACTTTGAGATAGACCCTCACCAATTTGCTTATAGGGCAAATAGGGGAGTGGATGATGCAGTTTCACTGTGTACACATTCCATTCTGCAACATCTTGAAACCAAGTCGACTTATGCCCGTATACTAATCACTGACTTTATCATCCCAGTCATACTGCACAACTCTCTCCTGGCCCGCAGAAAACAGGCGGCATTTGGTGACCCCAGCAACTTCAGAGACTCATGCAAGTCCATCTTCTCACCGCTGCTACGGTTGGCCAAGGCCCTGTAGCAGCCAGAAAAAAAACAGATTGTAGATCTGCCACAAACAACATACCTGCAGTTGCTGATGCCTGAAAGTGATGCAAATACATGTGTAGGCCATGAATGGTATGAATTCCCCCACTTCAACCACTGCATTCCCCCACTGCAAATACTATTTTATTACATTCCCTGTGGTATGTTTGATCTGGCCTTTTACAGCTAGGCCTATATTAATTTTCAAGGCTAGGCCTTCTTGTTAATGCAATTTAGTAGGCCTACATGTCGAATCTCCCCAGTACTAAAGCTCCAGAGTAAGCTAAACAGTTCACTGGTTAGGCTGGGCAAGAGGTGCTTTTAACTGAGCCACACATTGCTTTCTGCGGAGATCGATACTATTGGTCTAGTCATTTTCGAAAACGACAGCTGCAATCGATTACACATGTCTGTCTAGATGCTAGCCAGAGCGGCTCTGATGATAGCATAGCACCACGCATAGCATAAGTTGAACAAAGCCAAGACGAAATTAAAACCTTAATAAAATAAAAACCTTAATTACAACGCCATGTCATTTTATCCTATTTTAATTTCTCAGTATTGCACGCTGATGCATCATGTAGAAATAAGTCACTTAGCATATTGGGGCTAAAGTTAGCATTAATGCACCGGATAGCATTCCATGGATCATCTTTCCTAGGTGTTAAATGTATACATAAACGTGCACCTATCGTGATCATAGTAGATGCTGTATATTAGCTAAGAAAATTATTTTATACGTGTTGCCAGCTTTGATTACGTGGTATTAAGAACATGCTTATTATTTCAACTTACCTTGAAATGTCACTTCACGTCGTCAGATCTGAATGAACTCAACGTGAATGGTTTCGTTTTGGTCCATACATGTTCGGCAATTTCCGTGTCAACATATCTTTGGGGAACCTGTCCCATTAGACCCATTAGACTGTTGAGAAATACACAGCGTTTACTTTCACGCGAAAATGCGTTTATAGTCACGCGAAAATGCCTTATTAGTTGGCGTGCATTTTAACGCAATCTCATGAGATCACGTTGTTCATGAACTAAGTGAGTCGTTCCCTTTTAAATTTGATTTTTTTGTTTGGATACAGGGTCCATAAATACTGGACAGCTCTATATAGTTTACCTTTCCGTGTTAAACTCATTAAGTCATTATGAATACTTCACAACCTGTAAAGTGACATATTCATTAAATATTCAGATGTGACGATCAAGTGACAAACATAAATGGCAGTGCTGCTTTGAGATCACTAGACTTTAGATGAAGATATTGCCATTCTTGCTTCTACATTTATGAAGGATTGGGTATGAAGGTGGAGTCTTGACTTATGAAATGGTCATGATTGTTTTGCCAGTCATTTATGACAGCTGCTTATGTAATCAGCCATCAAGTAAAGTGTTACCATTACGGCTCTGGTATCACAATTGTATTTGGTCTATAAACTCTATTAAGAGGTGGATAAGCTCGTTTATCCCCACTAGCCACAAATATACATGTGGGGTTGGGTGAGGAGCGGTGGAACTAGCCAGATCTCTGGGCTGACGGTAGTTATGCCATGCACCTCCCTGCTCATAGGCAGAGTAGGGCTGCATGAACGATATCCTGAATCCATAGGCCTACCTCGCTCTGCTCTGTCGCCCCCAAAGTTTCTGTTTCCTGATGTCTGTAGGTCTGCAGGGAGAAGTGACATATGGTAGAAGTGTCTTTGGCTACACACATACTGATACACAAAAATAAATTCCTCAATAATAAATCATAGTTAATTAATATCTTGACTCCTGGGTTACACAAAGTCTGATATTCCAGCATTATTTTACCATTAATTGAAATCATAGGACCCATATGAGATAAACATTAATGCATAAGATACTTTTTATTAGTTTATTACATGTATTATTCATTTATTAATAATACAGTAATTAAAGTATTAATGAATGTATATTTATGTACCCCTAGTGCATAGCTTCTCAAAGTGCGAAAAAAATTCTAGCAGCCCGTGATGACATCTGATAATTTGTAAAAACTGTTAAAGCTATTGTTTTGTTTGTTTTGTTTGTTTTATTGTTTTGCGATGAACTGTAGAGATGCAACATAGTCATCAATATGATGGGGAGGGGTTTCCCTCATTTTTTCTCCCACCACTACTTTGGTGGCCCTTAGTTCCACATTGGGGCCCTAAAATTTGGCCCACACCTTTTGGAAGCCCTGCCTTAGTGTAAAGTGTTACCCAATAATGCTGAAGATAGATAGCAATGTGATAACATTGTGTACAGTACAACCGAACTGTGGGAAGGCAACCACAACACATAAACAGGCAGGGCAAACAATCACCAGGCAACAGCACAGAATCCTCAGGCAGAAGTAGTGAAAACAAGAACCTGGGAGAAAATGAGGCTGAGGCAGATGATGTTGCAGTGTTACAGCCAGGGTATAAAATTAACTTTTTGACCCACCTGCCAATGGCAGGTAAGGCCTGATCATTTACCGGCTAAAAAATATTTTTACCGGCCACTGACTTTTTTTTTTTTTTTTAGGGTGCTTTCTAGAACAACTTTACTTTTCTCTTAGGTGCCTCTGTAACAAAAGCCATACTGTAATACACCCAAGTTCAAAATGTATTTTGTAGCAGATCTAAAATCAACTACTATTGCGCCTACTGGCTCCGCTCATTTCATTTCACATTAATGAGGAAAGTCATAGCCCTATACTGTATGAAGCAGTCATATTTCAGTTGTCAGCCAATGGCAGGTAGCTTGGTTTTTGTTATTAGCCAAACCAAATTTTGACCCGCATTTGGCCGGTGGCGGGTGCTAATTTTAAACCCTGGTTACAGCAGAGAGGATTCAAGCGGAGCGAGAGGTGTCAACGCTGGTTCAGTTCCTGGTTCTATTTTTGCAAGGGGGAGGGGGGAAAAATCCCCCTTTAGAGCCCGTTCACACTGACACGCTTTTTTCACCTCCAGGCGCTCGATTTCAATTGTTTCCCTATGGAACGATGCGACTTGACCGTTGCTACGCGCCTCGCGTAAAAAAGCGCAAGTAAAAACGCAAGCGACTAAAAAACGCAAGCGCTCAAAGTTGAAAATAGTTTAACTTTTGAGGTCGCGTTTTCTTCAACAATGGGCCCGTTGCCTAGCTGCCAGTCATAGCTAAGTCGGGGAGTTAGCAGTTTAGCCAAATCTAGCTGTCATAGCAACAAGACGTACATTTATCATTTTCGACCTCGCATGTTTTTGTCGCTCATTTTTCAGAATACTCGCGTTTTACAAGCGGAAAAGCGTGTTCAGTGTGAAACCCCCCTTATGCAGACTTAAAGAATGTTTTCTTATTGTGATGTAATGATTTATGCAGACTTAAAGAATCTTTCTTATTGTGATGTAATGCATTTATGCAGACAGGAAGTATTCCAGTTTGCTCCCATTGAAATGTATTATGATGCCTTATCTTGCTCACTATTCCATGATCTTTGGTTACAGCTAAGCAAAAAAACACTGTAAAATCACACATCAAATCCTCTCTTTCTCTCTCTTTTGTTACCAGAATCTATGATGCAGGTGAAATGTCATGCTGGTAAGTAATGCAAATGCAATTGCTAAATGTTTTTTGGTAACTCTTTAGATTATATTCGAAACTAGATGTACCGCATGGCAGTACAAAATATGACTGCCGCTCAGTTCTGCATATTCTCTGCCCTGTGTGTGTGTGTGTGTGTGTTTGTGAGACAGTAGGCCTATCATCACAAACCAGTAAACTTTCGCTTAATAGCACCATCTACAGGTCAATGGTTGTACAGTCATTAAATGTACATATAAATCATCACACACATTAAATTTGGTGCAGTTCATAACATCTGATCTAAAGATAGGGGCAATTAAAGCAGTATAAGGGGGTGTTCACATTGGTGTTTTTTTTTCTTAGCTGCGGGTGGATGTTTTACATTACATATCCCTTTGGTACAGAGTGGTTTCGAAAAAAAGACTGGGCTAGGAGGTTTTTTTCCCTGCTCCGGGTGGTGTTCAAGTTGAGAAAACTTCAACTCACCAAGAAAAAGCACCCGATGTCAGGCACTTTTTGACAGCTGACCAATGAATGACAACTTATGTCATAATGGAAGGTCTAATGAAAATTCAGATTTTATTATTTTGGTCGCCATCTTTTATTTCTAAAGTCATTACCGACGGAGCATTTTGGTGTTCTCGTTAGTGAACATGAAGAGCGCTGTGACAAATCAAACACGTTAAATCATAATATCTACCACATGGAAACCACCCGCTATTAAAATGGGGCTACTTTTCTCATCCAAACACTATATCAGGTGCTGGTTGACACTGATACAAGTAACCTAAGGTTTGTAGCCTAGCCTAAGGATTGCAACGTACTTATGTTATAGAATGAACTCTTGATCGGTGCCGTTTTTTGGACAGAAACCCGCTGGCAGTTTTTGCTTCTTAAAAATCCACCATGGTCAGGTGTTTTCTAAACATAAAAAAACCCTGTGTGAACACCCCCTAATAGCCTATTGCATTTTCATTTTTTTACTATGGGGTGCAAATCACAAATGACTGGTTAGCGCAAAGATGGAGTGGCCCCGGGGACCAAACAAAAATTTTCCGTAAAAGTCTACTGGGGCTACATGCCCACCAAGTTTCATGTGCCCCGGTGTTACAGTGTCCCGGGAATCGTTGACCAAAAATTCAGGAAGTAGATGACGGGAGAGAGAGAGAGAGAGAGAGAGAGAGAGAGAAAACTTTGACAATCACTATATGACCGCTACGCTAGTGGCGGTCATAATTAACTAGCTGCTTAGCCTATTAACATACAAATTAATAACATATGAGCCATTTGTTAGTCATTACAAATCACCTATTAAGGGTGGGGTATGTGATGCTTTCCTGGAGCACTTTTTAGCCTACTATATTGCTTAAAATGACATTCACACCTCGATTGCAAACAATTAATTAAATCCTCCAATGCAAAAATAAAATGTGTTAGTCACCTGTGGAACGAGCAGGACAGGAAAAACAACATCCAATCATTTGTCAGGAACCAGCTAAAATGATTGGACTGCTTTACCAAATATTATAAAACAAGAATAACAGTTTCTCTTTGTACTACTGCCTTATGAGCCTCATACTAACCTAAGAATATTAAGATCAAAATTCAAATTACTATCTGTGAAAAAAAATTGTGTGTGTGTGTGTGTGTGTGTGTCTGTGTACAGCATAAATCGAAAAGTGTTGCTCAGATTTGGATGAAATTTTCAGACAACATGTGTCTTGGGACAAATAACAACTGATTCAATTTTGGTGCTGATCAGTAATCCAGAACACCATCTTTATATTGTGTCTGTGACCACATTGCCTTGGCTGAGGTATGCACTCTCTGAGTGCTTTTCTAGTTTGCCATATTGCAGTTGAATAATTCTTGAATGAATAACTTCATGCAGAAACTATGAGAGATGACGTAGGCTACTGTGAGCCAGTCAGCTTTTGGTTGTATGTGCACAGTCCACCTGCAGCTCATTCTGTCCTGTAGAAGTGTGAGACAGGCAAGCATGAGGTTGTTTAGGTTGTTTTGGCCAGACTACTAGTCCTTCACCCTCATACAGCTTCATCATTGACATGAACTCTTCTGAGAGTTGTTAATGTAAAACCAAAGGCTTGGGGAGGGAAACCTCTCTCCTCACTTCTTGCAGCTCCAACCATCTCATGTCATTATTCTGGTCCCATTTAAAATGTGTCCATAGCTGTGGCCATGAGATTATCTTAAAAGAGCTGACGGCAAAGAAATGTGCAGTTTGTGTCTTAAATAGTGCATGATAAAGAGCATAAATGGTTACATGAGTGACACAGTTTAACACAGTTTAGATTTGCCATTTCCTTAACTGTAATGTCTCTTTCTCTGTCCTAGTTGATGTGACTCTGGATCCTGACACAGCTAATGCCTATCTCATCCTGTCTGCTGATGGGAAACAAGTGAGTCTTGGAGACACAGCACAGAATGTCCCTGACAACCCAAAGAGGTTCAGTCCTGTTGTAAGTGTCTTGGGAAAACAGGGCTTCTCTTCTGGCAGATTCTACTATGAGGTTCAGGTTAAGGGGAAGATTGAGTGGACCTTAGGAGTGGCCAGAGAGTCCATTAACAGGAAGGGGGACATAACTCTGACTCCTATGAATGGATACTGGACAATCCGGCTGAGAAATGGGAATGACTATAAGGCAGCAGCTGGTCCCTCTATTCCCCTCTCCCTGCCAGAGAAGCCCCAGAAGGTGGGGGTATATGTGGATTATGGGGCAGGTCTGGTCTCCTTCTATGATGCAGACAGTTGGTCTCTTCTCTACTCTTATACTAATGCTGCCTTCACCGAGACTCTCTATCCATTCTTTAACCCCTGTCTTAATAAGGGAGGTAAAAACTCCTCTCCTCTCATCATCACCTCAGTGTATGTCTGTTTTAAATGAGGAAACACACTGTATGGCATGATGGAGGAGTATTCAGGGGCGCCGGTGGGGGTGGGCGGGGGGGTGGGGGTATTAGTACATGAGATGGTTTGTGAAGTTAGGTTCTAAAGTATCTATGGTATTACACATTTCTGACATTTCTGAGTGTTTGCATTTTGTCAAATTAGTTTGATGCAGAAATTTTAATGCAAAAGAATTACATTTTGAATCTTTGAAAATTTGAAAATGGGATAAAATTGTTTGCTAAATGCATGAATGTAAATGTGAGTTATAAACTGTTGTCTGATGTTCATTCTAAGCATGTAGTACACTTAATAGGTATCTTTCGTTTCTTGATCATTTCTTATGTACATGCAGCAATTTTTCTTAGACTAATAACAATGCTTCTGAAGAAAGCTTTCTTTTTACTGTTGGTTGAACAGACTTTTTTATAAATAAAAATATAAATTGCAATGTTTTTCTTGCTTTTACTTTCAGACACATGCTTGGTAGAAGTTGTTTTTAGCATCTTAACAATAAAGTATTGTTTATCTATATGTGTATGCAGTTTGTGGTATGTTATTTCTACAGTTTGTTGGGATGCCTGCAATTAAATACTGTATGTAAAATAGTCAGTGATTTTGAGTCCCCCTTTGTATCTACAATGACTTTGACTCTTCTGGTAGGGTTTTCAGATGTAGGGTCAGGCACTATTTATGGACGCAATGGCCTGGTTCTCAGTCTGCACTCTAATTCATCCCAAAGGTGATTCAAGATTCAAAAATGCATTTGTCACATACATAGAAATACTATTGAATCAGTCAAGGTGGCCATTAAGGAGGCACCACTGCCCTCTGGTGGGGTCAACACTAAAAGGTAAATGCGGACAGTCGGAAATGATATTGAAATCTCGCCAGGCGCCATTTTTGAACTGTTAGATCGCCAATCTGTCCATAGGGATAACGTGATGGCACAACATCAAATGCTGTGATTTATGAGATTCACTACTACCTGTATAATGTCAGAGTATTCCATGGTCTTTGCGGTAGCTGTCATTGACTGTGCATTGTCAAAAAGGTTTGTTGACAGTCCAAGAATGGCGTCGCCACAAGATGGCAGCCTGAGCCTACACAAAACGCTCGTCGGATTCGTCTCTAGCAGCGGCAGACTTGACAGGGCCTTCTGCTGCCCTCTGCTGGGGGAGACGTGTTAGTGCACCCAGAGAATGTTGAAGCGGAGCTCAGTATTCCTAGCCTGATTTGATCATCCGCTTTCACATCTCCATTGGCAATCGTTTCTTCTCTAGAGGGCACTGTGCATTATGCAGTGTTTTGAAACATTTTGCCACAGTTTGTTTAAAACGCATATAAAAAAAATATTTTTGTTATTCTTAACTCGAGGTTAGTGATGTCTGGGTACAATATTGTGGCTTCAGTTTCTGAAGGTGAAAACAAAACTTGAAATGTCCCTGACTGGAGGAACAAAATGAAATGAGTGGAGCCAGGATGCAGCCTTCGCCTGTATTCCATGATCTTTGGTACACCTGTTTCACACACTAGAGCTGGCATGGCATCTGACTCTAGGATCAGGAATACCTAAGGGAGTGCTTCTGGAATGTTCTCTAGGTGAAGAATTCTGTTCAAATTGTGTAAAAATAATTTGATAAGAGAGGTCTAATTTTTCCTTTAATAAATTGTAGGCCCTATCTTTAATCCTCTGTTCCACCTGTAAGTGTTCTTGTTGACAATTTCAATATTCATTCATATAAGAAGAAAACACAACTCAGAAATGAACTAAAATAAGGTTGAGCGAACACTTAACCCCAATACAAGTTTGTACAGTGTAGCCTATTTGCCTTGTGAGCTAAATAATCTTTCATGTTTCACATTCCTGTTTTATCTGTTATCATACAGTTTCAGTTACTTTCTCTTTCAACAGGTTGAACTTGTTTATCATCAGAAATGAGAAGACACAGACACAACTTAGTTCGCAAAAGTAAGATTTTAATAATACATTTCCTTAATTGATCTTGCTTTACATGTGGCTGGATAATGTCTTTTATTACATGAATGTACGTCATGTTTTATATATGATTGAATATACCCAAATGCGTTGTGTATTTCTATGTCTAATGCGATCTGGGTAGGTTGTTTGCTTGCCATTCAGCAGCCCCTTTGTGAATCAGGGCGAAGGGTTGGGGTTAGGAACGAAAGGTTTAATAATTGGATCAATGGGCTAGGTTAGACTTTAGAGAAAGTAATGTAATGTAAGTAAAGTAATGTAAATGAAACTAGGCTAAAACTACGACTAAAACTCTATGCCAGATTAATCAAGTCATGTGGCACAGTGTTTTGGTGGTAAAAGAAAAAAAAACTTAACATCCATGAAAAGATTAAAAAAAAAAAAACTTTTGAGGCACTCCTTACTAAAATTAAAAAGTAGTGCTGTCAAACGATTAAAAAAATTAATCTGATTAATCACAAAATTTTTCAAAGATTAATCGTGATTAATCACTTTCAATCGCAACTCATTTCCTCCAGTAAGAATTTGGATGCTAGGGTATATTGGATCCTTATTTTGCCCAGTAAAGGCCCTGATACTGAATAGTTGGCTTTGTTTGTCTCAAATAGGGCAATTCACACCTGTCCCCTACCCCGAATGATTCCCCAAACATGTTGTTGGACATTCAGGAGCTAGGCCATAATCTTTGTATATTTTGACTTGATAACCGTTCCATTTTCTATCTGAAATTTAACATAATACATGCCATGAAAATGGAACCATATCCATCAGGATTAATCTGAGTTAATTTTTTTAATCCGAGTTAAATTTTTTGGATTAATCACGTGATTAATCAGTTAATTTTGCCAGCACTATTAAAAAGCCTTTATTAAATTCTGGCTGCATGCATGTATTATCTTTTCATGGCTGTTTGAAAGCCCAAGGTTTTTTGATGAGCACCCTTTTTTTTTTACTAGATTTGGATAAGTGACCCAGTGAAACATTCCCTTTTCCCCTTTTGGTTAAAAAACATTTTTGAAAAAAAAAAAAGAAACTACAATATGATCACCTGTACGTGTGCTGTGCTGTGGCAGACATTATGAAATGACAAATGGAAACAAATAGCAGCAGAACAGAAAAATTGACAGTCACTGTCTTGTGATAGTAATACAAGTTGTATGGAGCACAAATTTATAAGCATTCGGTCATGATTCTCCCAGGTGGCGAACAACACATCTTCGACATGAGGATTGTACTGCTGGGGAATATATTCGCTGGGAAGAGTTCATCAGGAAACACCATCCTGGGCAGGAAAGTGTTTGGGAACTCTGTAAGAACAGCTGAGTGTGTGAAGAGAGAAGGCACAACAGCAGAGAGACACATCACTGTAGTGGAGGCACCAGGATGGTGGAAGGACGACTCCCTAGCAGAAACTCCCAATCGTCATAAACAAAAGATTATCCTAAGTGTGTCTCTGTGTCCTCCAGGACCCCATGCTCTACTCCTGGTCATTGATGTGAGTCACTCATTCACAGAGACACACAGAAGAGCAGTGCAGGAACACCTGGAGCTTCTGGGAGAAAGAGTCTGGAGTCACACTTTAGTGCTGTTCACCAAAGGGGACTATCTGGGAGACACAAGCATTGAGCAGCACATTGCGAGTGAAGGAGAGGCTCTGAAGTGGGTTGTAGAGAAATGTGGGAACAGGTATCATGTTGTAGACAATAAGACGAGTGATCGTGGCCAGGTGATAGAACTTATGGAGAAGATAGAAGAAATGGTGGCAGGAAATGGGGGTGGTCTCTTCCACATTCACCACAGCATGGATATTGGTAAGCTGTTCGTACTACTTTCATGTTTTCATTTGATCATTTAGAAAACAAATGATACATTAAAAAACGGCCAGGTATTAATGTTTTGTTTATTTATGCATACATACACAGTCAGAAAACATCCACCTAATCGTAGTGGGACATCTGGATATGGATCAGCTGATTCGAGTCTCATGAAGTCCTTTAAGACTCTGAAAATGGCTCCCCCAACGGTGATCCAAAAAGATATCACACGCAGAGGTGTGGAGACCGAAGAGCAGGATTTAACCTTAAAACCAGAACATGGAAAAAGACTTCCAACTGAGACAAAATGTAAGTTATCAATATTATTTGCATTGGTTTTAGTTGGCATAAAGTGCATGGGAATGAATATATACTTCTCAAATGATGTAGGACTAATTTGCCAGTTTGATACACCAAACCATAAATTAATTTTATTAATTTTAAATCTCTCATTTTCTGTAAATTGATTAATTTATTCAAACAGTTGGATCTATAACCTTTGTGGCCAGTATGCCAGATATACTGTTCTTTATGAGTTTGATGGATAAAGTAGTAGGCTATTCTTATTTGACATTTTTTATCCTTTTTCACTTCTGGTTTTAGTTGTCAACCAGAAGACTCCTTTTGTAGATGCCTCTAAGATAACGGTGGACAAGAGTGTCTGCATTGGCAGAGGAGCCTTTGGTGCTGTATACCGAGGGGCATACCAGGGAACTCCTGCTGCTGTAAAGATTATACCCACTGGAGACAGCTCAATCATCACAAATGAGTTTCTAATACCATTGTAAGTATAATATGGCCTTTCTTTGGGTGTACATGTGCACCCATCAGGGCCGGACTGGGACCAAAAAATGGCCCGGGCATTTTTGGGCATGGCGGCCCACCATGATTTTATTCAATAATAATAACGTTGTGGCTAGCTAAAATAACACTGTAAGTTGGACATATTGCATGAACATGAGAGATTTAATTAAACTAGCCCAATATCCTTCATGAATATTATGAGTAAAAACAGTCCTGGCCCCTAAATGACTGTCGGCCCACCGGGCATTGCCCTGTATGCCCTATGGCCAGTCCATGCCTGGCACCCATCTGCCCTGACGTGCCTTTTTTTTTTACATTTTAAAGACACATACAGACACACAACTAACATACAGTACTTCCACATCATACACAATAAAATTATTTTGTACATATACTAGCACACATTATCATCTGCAGTAAGTACTGTGCACATTCCTCAATTTCTTCCTACCACTTTCGGTAAAACAAGTCATAATCTCCTTCCCCAGGCGGTTGTCTCACCCCAACATTGTGCAGATGATTGCTGTAGCAAAGACTGAGACCCATATTCTCATTGCTAATCAGTATATCCATGGGGCCAACCTGCATCAGGTTCTTCATACAGACACTCTCATCATGGTAGGTCATGAGATTTCATCAACACGTACTCTACTGTATTGTACTGCACCCGGTGATGTAGCTAAATTCTAACCCATTGCAGTATTAATTTTAAGATTTTAAGTAGTGCAATTCTTTAATTCTATTTTTATTCCCCTTGTCATAAAATTATATTGACCTTAAACATAAGATGAATGCTGGTGAATAATACTCAATTTATTGCTTTAACAATTTGGATTAAAACAACCATCTCATAGAATGACACTTTCAGTTACAGCATGAGGACAAGCTGTTTGTGGCCTTAGATATTGCCATGGCTCTTGACTACATACACGAGAAGAAGATCATCCACCAAGATTTGAAGCCGGCAAATATAATGGTCAGTAGCCCAAAAAGCAGACTGTTTTCCTAGTCAAAGTAATAATTTTAGTTGTTGCTAACACTGGATATTGTAGCATTGTCAGTCTATGCATTACAGGTTACAGTATTTTTTAAAAATGTTTTGGTTGTAGTGTATGTTGGAGCTTAAAAGACAAGTGGCTGATTGTTACCACCGCCAGCGTACCCAAATCTTAGTGACTTGGGTACATAATTAGTACAGATGTGCCGTGTATTATTAGTATAAACTATATTGCTAATTCATTCACCTTATTGTTTTGTATTGTATTAAGGTTGCAAAGGACAACAAGAGAGCCTATCTAACAGACTGGGGTATGACAAACTATTTGGAGACCATGATGACGGCAGGAGGGGGTTACCAAAGAGATCAACATGGACCCCAGGGAGGAACTACAGACTACATGGCCCCAGAGTGTTTAGTAGACCTTGAGGACTGCAGCACCATGTCAGACATGTGGTCCTTAGGGATCACTTTTCTGGAGATGTTCACTAATTCTTTTCCCTGGTCATACTCTAAAAAACAGGAGCTAAAGAGGCTTCTGTCTAAAAGACACCCTCCACATGCCATGGCTAAACTGCATCGTCGTGCTGATTCTATCATTGTCAAATCTTTGCTAGAATATGAACCACAGTCACGTATGCAAGCCAAAGATTTGGTGACCCTTTTGAAATCAAAAGTTGATCTCAAAAAAAGATATGGGTTCGCTTGGTAGGACAGCCAGTGAGGGCTTGTTTACACATAGTTTATCCAGATATTTTTATAAACAGATTTTTTTTCTGTCTGTTTTGTAATTGCGCTTACATGTATCCACAGAATCCAGCGAAATCTCCACTTGGGAGGGCATTCAAAAATACACATATACTGTATTATTATATTGGTTTGAAGTGGCTAAAAATCTCTGGTTACATGTAAACAAAAGCCCCAAGTTGATCCCCAAACATCTAGATACATACAGTAGGTGTAAACAAGCTAAAAGTCTCAGAGTATTGCCTATAGATGGGCTAGATATTTAATCCAGCCCAGTAACCTACTAGCCTAGAACTCTAGACGTACCCCTAGCGGTAGCAAATTTGAATTTGCACAGCAGATACGTCTAGAGGCCACTGATAGAAACCCGTTGTATCCTTCCTCTGGCGGCGGATAACCAATGACAGCGCGGTATGTGTACAGGAAATCGTAAGGCGGGCTTTGTACGATGACGACAGCTCTGCTCAAACCAGAGCAGAATCGTCTTTGGCTTTAGTTTTGGACGAATTGCACTTGTCATTTTCTTTGAAAGTGAAGCAAGAAAGTGCACTGAAGTTTTTCGCTCTGAAAAAGATGTCTTTGCCGTGTTACCGACGGGCTACGGGAAAAGTTTGATATACCAGCTGGTACCACTGGCCGGAACACTAGCCTATTACGTGGAGAGGCAGTTTGAAAGACAACGCAATCACCCGCCCCTCCATGGAGGTACAGTCTATCAGTGGTCTTCAGACTATACATTCTTATGATATAATCTGGCGTGTCAGGATAGTAACCTACTCAGTACTGCAGCTTTAACTACACTGATCATATAGACTGCATTTTCACATTCATCATAAGATGTATACCTTATGTTAATCCTAAATTAATCCTTCATGTTTGTGTTTGAAAATGGTCATGTACTAAATTTGATTACACAAATTAATTGATACTGTACACTGCCATTGTTTCTTTCCTGTTAGTCTATTTTGTATAGACTGTCACACATGATTTATCTTCATTTACTCCACAG
The DNA here is from genome assembly GCA_027497455.2 of Sardinella longiceps. Lineage (NCBI taxonomy): Eukaryota > Metazoa > Chordata > Actinopteri > Clupeiformes > Clupeidae > Sardinella > Sardinella longiceps. The sequence continues at coordinate 25,320,250 of JAODXP020000019.1, forward strand.
ACTATGAATTCATCAGCCATCATTCTTTGCAATAAATGAAAATGACACTTTTTTGTTGTGTGTTTTTGTGTTTTTTTCCCCCAAGCAATTTGTACTACTAAACAAGCAATGCTACCCTCACCTCCTCTAGGGCCTTCTCCATAAATCTGAGACTGAACACCCATCTTACTCTGAATAGAGGCGTCTGTTTTCCAACCAGTCTCACTTCTCAAGTGAACCAGTACAGTAATCCCGGCCTCCATCAGGCAGGTGCGGACTCTTGCAGCTGTGAGCGTCCTTACCTTCAACAATGCATTATTGAACAAGGGCTCCCCCACTGCCTCACATTCAACAGTGTCTGCTCCTTTCCAAAGATAGATAAATACCAACAAGGTCACAAGGAAGATCTACAGTGCACACCCCTTTCTTTTCTTTAGAAGATCTGCGTACCCCCTTCTTTTCTTTGGAAGATCTACGTACCCCCTTCTTTTCTTCACTGCTTGAGAGGGTTGCTATGGCAGCGGGGTTCGTGGCCACATTGACCCTATTAAACCTTGCAAAAGTGACCTAGGATGCTGACGAACATTCAGTGTGTCAGACATTGGGACTCAGCGAGTACTGCCCATGACACAACTACACTCCAAGTTGAGAGACCACAAACATAAGGTGGAACCAGTAAGCCACTATCAGAGTAGGTATAGATAGCTATTCCGTGTGGCAGACAAATAATGAATCCGACTGCCTGAGGTCAGCATAATTTTGTCCCAGTTCCTCCCCCTGGGTCTCTCAACAATTCAGTAAGTCCATAAAACAAGTTAGAACACTGATATACTTGTCATTTCAGGTACTATGGCAACAAAGCCATATGCTCACCAGAGCATAGCTGTTTTTGGACTTTGCTTAAACTTTATATTGCTGTAACCTACATGTACTTTTGTTCTGTCTACAGACAGCAGTGTTACCTCAATAGGATGTCTCTATAGGGATTGAGTCTCTGATCGTATAGTATTGTCCTATTAGCTACTGCCAGTATGAGATGCCTTCCCATCGTTGAAACTCTGACCTTTGTTTGCATTTTGATTTCCTACCGTCTGCAGCGATATCTTTTCATAGCCTAAGCCTACAGGATAGGCTGTTTTCAACGGAGCTATCCCAAAATGCAATTTGGCAACGCTTGATGTCCAGAATGTTGCGAAACACATTGATAAGCTATAGATGCTATATTTAGCACCATCTCTTCTCAGATGTTTAAATACACTTACATGCTGATTGGTGGGTGTGTGAGAGGTGTTCACCAAACAAAATCTCAAAAGCATGTTGCCACAGGTGTGCTGCATAACAAGTAAACTCATCATTGAACTAGAAAAGCGCTCAGAGAGTGTAGACCTCCGCCAAGGCAATGTGGTCACAGACACAATATACATTCCAGATAATGTTCTGGATCACCGATCGACACCAAAATCGAATCAGCTCTTGCTTGTCCCAATATACACATTGTCCGAAAATTTCATCCAAATCCGTGCAGTGCTTTTTGAGTTATCCTGCTGACAAACAAACAAACAGACAAACAAACAAACAAACAAAGAGACAGACAAACCAATGACCGAAAACATAACTTCCTTGGCGGAGGTAATAATTAGGCAATTGTAACATCTTTGACTAGGCTCCTGTATTCTTCCTCTCCTCCCTCTTCTAACGAGGGGTGGGGCAAGTAACCCAAAGAGTCAATCTGCTGACAGTATACAAGGTTCACACCTAAGCTAACAACATCAGCGGTTTCAGCTGGTGTAATGTGTTGCTATGTTTTGCTACGCTTTACTAATTGAACAAAGTGTTTGGCCACAACGTAACGCTACGTTTTGCAACCTGTCATTGAGAATGTTTGCTTCCGTTTGGTATAGACTGTATAGAACGTGTCAGATAAATCATCCAATCAGCATTGAGGTATATCAGAACCCTGCCACATTAATAAATACAGTGAGCACCATGTTCACCTCTAATTGGAAAATAGGAATGTAGAGTTCAAAAGAAGTAGTCCCCATATTTATATTAATTTTATCAGGCTTAGATAAAAACACAAAGTAATGCAAGTGATGACACTGTCAGGAGCAACATGGCATTCAGTTCACCCCATTTCTGTTGAATAAACCGTGTTGCACCGGTTCAGGCATATTGAACTCGACCCACGGTACACCCTGCTGGTTTTGCCCTTATCATGTGCATTCCTGGGAGTCAGGTATGTCACACTCCAGAAGCATTATTTAATTCAAAATAAAATGTAGCCTATAGTCCTTGATTTTCATAGGTTGATTTGTCTTTGATGCCATTTTATATTTCCTGATGTGTTCATGACGTGACGTGTTCATTGAATCCAAATCCAAGTTTTGAGAGGAAGTTGATATTTGTCAGTGAATTGACATGTATGTTACTCAAAACAATGAATATACAGGAATGATCTCATATGATTTCTGAACATTAGAAAATCTTTTGCTGAAGTTATTTGATTTTCATGCAATCCTCTTGAACATTCTAGATGCAGCATGTGCCTTAGAGCGAGTCGACTGTCTTTCACCAACTATCCTTTGGTGGAGCATTGAATATCAGGCACATCTTTCTCGTCTACAATCTTGACCTGTCATATTTAAAATCTATAAAACAGCACTAATATTGTCTGCTTTGATCTACCAAATGAAAATATACAGTCCTCTACATTCCAAATAAGAACTATAGAGCAGCAATAGACTTGACACAGTCTTCTGCTGCCCTCTGCTGGGGAAGAGGTGTTAGTGCTCCGGCTTCACACACCAGAGCTGGCATGGCAGCTGACACTAGGATCAGGAGCACCTAAGAGAGTGTTTATGGAATGTTCTATAACTGAAGCATTCTGTTCAAATCGTGTAAAAATAATTTGACAAAAGAGGTCTAATTTTTCGTTTCATAAATTGTGTCTTTGATCATCCAATCCACCTGTCAAGTCTTATTGACAACTTCAAGATTCATTATAAGAAGAAAAGGCAATGCAGAAATTAAATTAGTTGAGAGAACACTTAACCACAACAGAAGTTGATGTGCATTTTGAAATTTGTACAGTATAGCGTTCAGTATAGAGCTCAATAATCATTCGTGATTCACATTCCTGTTTTACCTGTTATCATACAGTTTCAGTTTCTTTCTCTTTTGACAGGTTTAACCTGTTTATCATTCGACATGAGAGAGGACACCGATGCATCTTAGTGTATTCCGCAAAAGTAAGATATTTTAATAATACATTTTCTTAATAGAGCTGTTGCTTAGTTCATAATTAGGCTACATAATGTTTTTAATTACATGTATGTACATCATATTTTGATTTATGATAGCATTTACCCAAATAAATTGTGTAAGTTCCATTGCTAATGATCTGAGTGGGGTGTTTACTTGCCATTCAGCACGTGTTGGTTGTGTGAATTGGGGATAATGGTCTTTTGAGACCTCAATGACACCTTTTAAGCACTACGATGAGGGTTAGGGATAGGAGCTTCAGGTTAGTTTTAGTCACATTTATTTAGCACATTTCAACAAAACACTGTTGATACAAGGTGGATGGGGGACCTCATTAACCACCACCAATGTGGAGCACCCACCTGGTAGCCATTACAGTAGGCGGGAATGGATTATGGACGAATTATAGTGGGTCCGGTATACTCGCTAAACGCACTGCGAAAATATTTTCAACATATTTAAAAGGGTGAAGGTGAGATCATGTGAGAGATCTATTACTGACACTCCCCCACCCCAGCTGCTCATTACTATATTTTTCTCTTTTCTGTTAAACCTATTTATTGTATTAGTTAAGTTAACCTACTCTAATATAGGCTATGCATGTCTAGCTTCTACAGCAAAGGTAAAGAAAGCCCTAAATTACCTCCCTCTTCTTCCACCAGTTGCAAGCACACAATTCTAAATTGAACTACGGTGCTCCCCAGGCGCGGATTAACGCACAGGCTTGAGTACTGTCGCTTGAGCCTATGGGCCCCACGTGTGCAGCCTGCAGACAGCTGTAGCTTAGGGGCCCCTGTATACCTTAATCCGCCCCTGGTGCTCCCTTTCTGCAAATGCTCATCTATTACATGTCTATATCATAGTGAGTGGTGATTTTTGCAAGCTCTTTATTATTAAATGGAACTCCAGCCAGCCAATTTATAACACCAGATAAAGACATTTCCCTCACCTAAATGTGGGTGATCTTATAGATCTGCAACCCAGTTTTCCCCAGAGGTCTCCTGTACAAGTACTCACAAGGCCCACACCTGCTTAGTTTCAGTTATTCAGCTGACACAGGATACCATTAGCCTGGGAGTACCCATGCTCTATTGCGTGCTCCATTTAATTTCACTCTGCAAAGCAACATGGTGACCTTGGCTGATTTTCTAGGTATCCAATCACAGAACAAAAAGGGACAAGCACGCCACTCGATTTCAGTTTACCTCACCTGGTGGCTCTGGTATTAGCTCTGTACAGATGCTATGATAGACATTTGTAGCGCCCAATAAAAGGCTCTGGACAATCATAAACAACGCTTCTGCTACAAAAAAATTTATAGGTGGGTCTCCAGACTAAATATCTCTTGTGATTATTTAGTGTGGTGATAGTCAGGCTAGGGTACCATAGGCCTGGCCACAGGCTTAAGAATACTTTCAGTTCAGAATCAGTTGAATACAAATGGTTCAGTACAATGGGCTAGAAAGTACAGTATATTTAAATGTGACCCCCAAAAGCTACATTTATACAAAACTGTATCTACTGTACATGTCCATCAAGTCATGTGGCCCAGTGTATTGATGGAAAAAAAATCTGAAGGAAAAAATGGCACTCAATGTATGCATGTCCTTGTATGAAGCAGAAATTTATAGTAAATTATTATGTCATAATTCTCCCAGGTGGCATTCCACACATCTCAGACATGAGGATTGTACTGCTGGGATACAGAAATGGAGGGAAGAGTTCATCAGGAAACACCATCCTGGGCAGGAAGACATTTGATACCTCAGGAAGAACAGCTGAATGTGTGAAGAGAGAAGGAGAAATAGCAGGAAGACACCTCACTGTAGTGGAGGCACCAGGATGGTGGAAGAGCTACCCTGTAGCTGATACTCCCACTCGTGAGAAACGAGAGATTGTCCTCAGTGTGTCTATGTGTCCTCCAGGACCCCATGCTCTACTCCTGGTCATTAATGTGTGTCAGTCATTCACAGACATACACAGAAGAGCAGTGCAGGAACATATGGAGCTTCTGGGAGAGAGAGTCTGGAGTCACACTATAGTGCTGTTCACTAGAGGGGACTGGCTGGGAGACACAAGCATTGAGAGTGGAGGAGAGGCTCTGCAGTGGGTGTTAAAGAAATGTGGGAACAGGTATCATGTTGTAGACAATAAGAAGAGTGATGGTGACCAGGTGACAGAACTGCTGAAGAAGATAGAAGAGATGGTGGCAGGAAACGGAGGCTGTCATTTTGACTTTGATGAAAGGATTCTGAAAGAACTGACGGAAAAGGAGAGAGAAGAAAATAAAAGAGCAGAGGAGAGGAAGATGAAGGTGAAGAAGAGGAGTGAAACTCTTAGATCATCACAAGGTAAGAGGAATTGTCAGCTGTAATGACATAAGCAGTATCCTAAGCCTAAACTTGCCATACATTTTCAATCTTGCCTACATTTGAGAAGCCACACAAAGATGCATTAACACAGACACAAAGATAAATTAATATTTCAAATTTATATTTAGGCTACTCATAATGCTTGGAAGCAACTCACAAACAACTCTGTCATGGAAGTGTGACTCAAAGTGACAAATAAAAAAAACTACCATTTGACATTGATATTTACAGTACTTAATTTCCTTAGTCTTTGAGATTGAGAAACAAAAATATATTTTGATTGAGTGAATATCATATCAGTTTTTGGGAACTGATTTTTAAAAAATATTTCTATAATAACCCATGGATTTTAAGAGGATAAATTACAGACGTCTGTTGAAAAAAACACCCTCATGATGTTACCCAACTGTATTGATGGCACGTATCTTTTTGTTATTGTGATATTTAATAAGTAACTGAATTACTTTTTTACAGTGTAACTTCCGCAGCACTTCGTAGGTTTGAGGGATCCGACATTGGTGTTCCTCAAAGAGGTCGCTGGAACTAAGCAAAACTATGTTTACAACTACAATAGTTCTTTTTTTCCGACTTATTTTGTATAGGGTTATTTTCAACAAACACAAACCAGTAACATACAACAACCACCAAATAATAAAGTAGTAAAAAAAGTGAAAAGAAAAACAGCATAAATCAAATAAATAAAAATACATAAAAATCTATTTAATTGTAATAATAATAATAATTTTATAGAGTGGGAGTTCATTCCATTTATCCAGATCTCTAGAAATGTTGGCAATTAGCTTGCTGAAGTTTGCCGTATCTAGATCCTGTGGGATGGTAGTGCCTATGTAATTCCATATCTATGCCATCTAAATTGAAATGTTTCTCTGATATGTTGTTTAAGAAGAGTGTTTAAGGCCAGAGCATCAGTTTCATTCATATTCATTTTGTATCCAGAGATGTCCATAATTAGTCAGACATTCCATTAATCTGGGGATTGAATTAAGGGGCTCTGCAACATAGACCAGCACATCATCTGCATATAGTGCTATTTTATGAATTTCATCCACAATCTCAATCCCTGTTATAAGTGCATCTTCTCTTATCGTCTGTGCCAAAGGGTCAATGAACAAAGTAGTGGTGACAGTGGGCATATACATGGACAGTGAAGAGATGAAGTGGGTGGGACCTGTCTCAATTCATATATTTAGTTTATTGAATTTCAAACAAGAAGGTGGTGCGCACATCCAAAATTTAGGTGCAGGACAAAAAGGTCAAAGCATAAAAATGAAATTGAATGTCCGCACACTAGCTCCCGTTTAGCTTCTTTTTTTTTATTTTCAGTGAACGTTTTCGAGCTATCCGCTCTTCATCAGACTTCAAATCTACCCTATTGAAAAGTAAAGAACAAGTAGCCTACAGTGGAATTACCTAAATACCCCAAACTACTTGTAACTACACCCTAATATTGGATGTGGGGGCTGTAAAATGAAGTGAATCAACGCATGCATTTCCTGTAGGCTATACTGCGCATCTAGGCTATACCCATTTTGTAATTATGGCAATATTACACATACAATTCTATTTTGTTACGTTGTTCTTACTTGTGCTTACCCAGTACTTCACGGGCTGTAAAATAAAGCGTGAAAGTGTGTTATCCCAGCAAACTTACAATGTAAGTACTCAGTAATTTATCCCTTAATACTTTTTTGTTACACCATTCTTACCTAATACTTATTAATACTTACCCAGTACTTCAGGGGCTGTAAATTGAAGTGTTACCCAATTTTGTACAAGAAATTCATATTTTTTCATTTTTCCCAAAAATGGGCATAAGCTTTAAAATAAGGAGGCCGGTGGGATGTGATAATTTTTTTTCTTCTAATATGTTTCCATTTTGCAAATGCTACATTTCTTAATTTTGGGATTCATTGTAATGAGGAGGGTGAGGCAGAAAATGTATAAACAAGCAGAATTGACTTGGATTAGCTGAAGCCAGTATGTAAACAAACAGGTATGTTGCTGCTTCCACAAGCACACTGCTTTAACCACTTTTTTAGTCATTTGAGGTCATACACCCTACAGTTCTGTGTTGTAAGGTGTTTACCGATGTTGCATGGATTTTTGGGGTGAGATTTGTAGCATGTTACGATGTTAAAAACACAGTTTAAAGTCTGCCCCCATGGGTTAGAGGTCGGTGCTAAATCTCCGGTCAAGGAAACGTTGGGAGTTGGATTAAAATTTCTCAACAGATCTCAAGTTGCTTGAGAAATAGAGCTTTTGTTGAAATTTACAGATATCCTTTAATACACTCACACACAAGCATGCCTTCACTCTCTTGCGTGGACACAAACACTCTCTCTCTCTCTCTCTCTCTCTCTCTCTCTCTCTCTCTCTCTCTCCCCACACACACACACACACACACACACACACACACACACACACACACACACACACACACACACACACACACACACAGGCTCATTCATATGACGTTGTATTATGATCAATGTGTTTAACGGAATATCATGGTTTTGGTTTGGAGGTGGTGTTCCACATATTTCAGACATCAGGATTGTGCTACTTGGAGGCAGATTTGGAGGGAAGAGTTCATCTGGAAACACCATCCTGGGCAGGAAGATGTTTGATACTTCAGGAAAAACAGCTGAGTGTGTGAAGAGAGAAGGAGAAACAGCAGGGAGACACATCACTGTAGTGGAGGCACCAGGGTGGTGGATGAACTACACTGTAGCACTAACTCCCAATTGTGATAAAGAAGAGATTATCCTCAGTGTTTCTCTGTGTCCTCCAGGACCCCATGCTCTACTTCTAGTCATTAGGGTGACTGACTCATTCACAGACACACACAGAAGAGCAGTGCAGGAACACCTGGAGCTTCTGGGTGAGAGAGTCTGGAGTCATACAATAGTGCTGTTCACCAGAGGGGACTGTCTGGGAGATACAAGCATTGAGCAGCACATTGAGAGTGGAGGAGAGGCTCTGCAGTGGGTTGTAGAGAAATGTGGGAACAGGTATCATGTTGTAGACAATACGATGAGTGAAAGTGGCCAGGTGACAGAGCTGCTGGAGAAGATAGAAGAGATGGTGGCAGGAAACATAGGTTGTCACTTTGACTTTAATGAAGGTTTTCTGAAGAAACTGATGGAGAAGAAGGAAGAAGAAAAGAGAAGAGCAGAGACGATGAAGGTGAAGAAGCAGAGAGAAGCTCTCAGATCATCACCAGGTGAGGACTTGTCACCAGTCATACCTGCATGAAATTACTCTGGGTTGATGTGTTCAGTCACTGTTTCTTGTGTGTGTGTGTGTGTGTGTGTGTGTGTGTGAGTGTGTGTTTGTGTGTGTGTGTGTGTGTCCTGATGTCTATGGTTACATGTAGCCTATATTTACATGTCACAGCTCTTTCTTTTATTCTCTCCCCCTATTCTCCTTCTCTGTTATTCATCTTAACCTCTTTAATATACACATATGCATGCACGAACACTTTCACTCTCTTACATACAAACACACAAACTCTCTCTCTCTCTCTCTCTCTCTCACACACACACACACACACACACACACACACACACACACACACACACACACACACACACACAGGCTCAGTGATATGACATTGCATTATGTTCAGTGTGTTTAACAGAATATCATCATTATGGTTTGTACTGTATGTCTGTCCATGTATGGAGCAGAAATTCATAGTAAAGCCTTCTGAATTTTCCCAGGTGGTATTCCACACATTTCAGACATGAGGATTGTACTGCTGAGAAATAAACTAGCTGGGAAGAGTCTATCAGGAAACACCCTTCTGGGCATGGTGTTTGATACCTCAGAAAGAACAGCTGAGTGTGTGAAGAGACAAGAAGAAACAACAGGGAGAAACATCACCGTAGTGGAGGCACCAGGATGGTGGAATAACTTCACTGTAGCAAAAACTCCCTATCGTGATATACGAAACATTATCCTCAATTTGACTCTGTGTCTTCCAGGACCCCATGCTATACTCCTGGTCATAAATGTGAGTGACTCATTCACAGAGACAGACAGAAGAGCAGTGCAGGAACACCTGGAGCTTCTAGGTGAAAGAGTCTGGAGTCATACTATAGTGCTGTTCACCAGAGGAGACTGGCTGGGAAACACAACCATTGAGCAGCACATTGAGTGTGAAGGAGAGACTCTGAAGTGGGTTGTTGAAAAATGTGGGAACAGGTATCATATTGTAAATAATAAGATTGATCGTGGTCAGATGACAGCGCTGCTGGAGAAAATAGAAGAGATGGTGGCAGGAAACAGAGGCTGCCACTTTCAGTTTGATGCAAGGATTCTGAGAGAAGTGATGGAGAAGAAGAGAGAAGAAAAGAGAAGAGCAGAGGAGAGGAAGATGAAGGTGAAGAAGCAGAGAGAAACTCTCAGATCATCACCAGGTGAGAGGACTTGTCAGCAGTCATAATAGTAAATGAGATTACTCTGGATTAATGTGTTCACTTACTGTGTCTTGTGTGTGTGTGTGTGTGTACTCATACCTATACTTAAATGTATGTTATTCATTGCAACACTTTCACACACACACACACACACACACACACACACACACCTCTCTCTCTCTCTCTCTCTCTCTCTCTCTCTCTCTCATCACACACACACACACATACACACAGGCTCATTCATGTCATTGCAGTATGGTCAGTGTGTTTAACAGAGTATCTTGGTTTTGGTTTGGAGGTGGTGTTCCACCTATTTTACACACGAGGATTGTGCTACTTGGGGGCGGAGAGGAAGGGAAGAGTTCATCAGGAAACACCATCCTGGGCAGGGAGGAATTTGACATCTCAGGAAGAACTGCTGAGTGTGTGAAGAGAGAAGGAGAAATAGCAGGGAGATACATTACTGTAGTGGAGGCACCAGGATGGTGGAAGAGCTACCCTCTAGCTGATACTCCCACTCGTGAGAAACGAGAGATTGTCCTCAGTGTGTCTATGTGTCCTCCAGGACCCCATGCTCTACTCCTGGTCATAGATGTGAGTCAGTCATTCACAGACATACACAGAAGAGCAGTGCAGGAACATATGGAGCTTCTGGGAGAGATAGTCTGGAGTCACACTATAGTGCTGTTCACCAGAGGGGACTGGCTGTGAGACACAAGCATTGAGCAGCACATTGAGAGTGGAGGAGAGGCTCTGCAGTGGGTTGTAGAGAAATGTGGAAACAGGTGTCATGTTTTAAACAATACAAAGAATGATTGTGACCAAGTGACAAAGCTGCTGGAAAAGATTGAAGAGATGGTGGCAGCAAACGTGGGTTGTCTCTTCCAGATTCACCGTAGCATGGATATTGGTGTAAAATGTTCGTACTTCTTTTATGTTTTCATCTGATCATTTATAAACCAAATGGCCTATTGAAAACTACCAGGAATTAATGTTTTGTTTATTTATGCATATATACACTGTACAGTCAGAAAACATCCATCTCATCGTAGTGGGACATCTGGATATGGATCTGCTGAGCCAAGGCCTGATTCAGGTCTCATAAAGTCCTTTAAGTCTCTCAACATGGCTTCTCAAACTGTGATCCAAAAGCACATCACACATGGCAGTGGTAAAATTGAAGAGCAAGATTTAACCATAGAACCAGAACATGAAAAAGGACTTACAACTGAGACCAAATGTACGTTTTCAGTATTATTTGCATTGGTTTTAGTTAGCATAAAATGGATGGTAATGAATGTACTTCTAAAATGATGTAGGATTGATTTGTCGCTTTGAGGTCTTTGGTATTTTTTGCCCTCAACGGTGCCTTCCAGGCAGCGTTGCCTTCAAAGCACTACTCCACTCAGTTTAGGGTTAGGCTGAGGGTTGAGGGGGTTAGGGTTAGGAATAGGGTAAGGGTAGTGCCTTTTAGGCTGTGCTGCCTGGAAGGTGCCATTGGGTTCCAAACGAGATTCAACATGGATACACTGTACCGTAAATTAATTTTATTCATTTATTCAAAACTCTTGGATGTAATTGTGGCCAGTATGTCAGATATACTGTGCTTTGGGTGTTTGATAGAAGTAGTAGGCCATTCCCATTTTACATTTTTATCCTTTTTGACTTCTGGTTTTAGTTGTCAGCCGGAAGTCTCCTTTTGTAGAGGCCTCTAAGATAACGGTGGACAAGAGTGTCTGTATTGGAAGAGGAGCCTTTGGCGCTGTTTACAGAGGGGCATAGCAGGGAACTTCTGCTGCTGTAAAGATTATACCCACTGGAGACAACTCAGTCATTACAAATGAGTTTCTAATACCATTGTAAGTATAATATACCCTTTATTTGGGTGTACATGTGCATACCCTGCTCTTACGTGTCTGTTTGTGTGTTTTTACATATTACTGACACATGATGAGAACATGCAGCAAAAATATTGACCACATGATTTATAAAAAGGCGCACTTTTCTGCAGTTCTGGCCTTTTCGTTCATGTTACTCTCATTAAACTGGCCCATCAGTTCTTTACAAAATGTCATACTTTGAAGTAACCACACTGACAGAGCTCTCCAAAATATGGCAATAACTTGACCTAGGCTGCCGTCTTACATCACACCACAGTCGATTTGCTGTCTACCTTCAAATACAGCCCCCATACAGCTGCCCGCATATAAACTTTTCAGACTTTGTTTACCTCACTTTACAAGAGAGATCATTAAGATTCGATTTACCGCAAGTTATAGGCAGTAGTTAGGCAGCAGTTTTATTGATTGCATTTATGTCAATCGCATTTTAAAGCCAAAACAAAGAGAAATGACACCGGAATATGTGAGCCTTTTTCTTTCTTGGAGCCTTTCACGATCTACCTGAACTGTGCTGGCAATCGACTGGATTGGCACCCCTGACGTGTTCATTCCTCAATTTCTTACAATTTTGGTAAAAACACGTCATAATGTCTTTCCCCAGGCGTTTGTCTCACCCCAACATTGTGCAGATGATGGCTGTAGCCAAGACTGAGACCCAGATCCTCATTGCTAATCAGTATATCCATGGGGCCAACCTGCATCAGGTTCTTCATACAGACAATCCCATCAAGGTATACTGTAGGGCATGAGATTTCATCAACACATACTGTTCTGTACTGTACTGCACCTGGTGATATAATTAAATTCTAACCCATTGCAGTATTAGGCCCTGTCCCAATACCTACCCTAACCCTAGTGTACCCTCGTGTGCAAGTGGAAGTGCAATTTTCCCCTTAAAATCAGCCCTCAAAATGTACTTTGGTTAGATCAGTGTTTCTCAAACTTTTTCTGTCATTCCCCACTTTGGAAGGCAAAACAACGTTAGGCTATATGACAACAATTTGATTCTGATCCTCAATCTGAGACAATTTGATAGCAACTTTTGATATTAAGAATAATTATGTGGTGGTTGACATGCAATGCAGATGTGTCATATCTGAGGAGATCATGAGATATTTCTCCAGGATGAATGTACAGGCCTATAGATGGACACATTAATCTTAGATTTTTTATGTAGTCAAAGCCAAATTTCTCTCAAACTGCTCATCACCACAACTAGCGAATAACACCATTGGAAGGCTCAATTTGCGCATGTCTCTGTGAGGAATGTTTTGCGAGTAATCTGACAGGTTTGTCTTGTTGTCTTTGATTTCAAGACCAGATAACTCATAGAGAAAAATGTATTTAATGCCGTGAAATTGTCAGGTTATGCTGTTTATTTTGATATCCAATATGTCCTATTTAACTGGGGAGATCATGAGATATTTCTCTGAGATGAATGGACAGGCCTCATTAATGTTAGAATTTTTATATAAAGTCAAAGTTAAATTTCTCTCGGACCGCTTATCACCGCAACTGGCGAATAAGACCGCACATTTGCGCACAATATCTCTGTGAGGAATGTTTTGCGAGTAATCTGACAGGTTTGTTTTGTCTTTCATTATGAAAGACTTAATATCATGACCACTATAATAATGCCCTGAAATAAGTTCTGCATGTGCTGCATGTGCACACGTCTTGCGCCCCACCTGTCATGTGTCTGCACCCCACAGTTTGAGAAACGCTGGGTTAGATGCTGGCTAAAAACGAAGAGGAAGATGAATATGCTCTGCAAACTCAGCGCCAGCTGATAGTTTTGCGAATAATCACGTTAAAAATTTGAAATATGTTTAATACACGAAGGACCGTTTAGAACACTGTCAGAAAAATCTCACAATGTATTAGCTGCGCCGTCTAGCAGCTACTGTAGCTAGCTGTTAAGCGCTTCAAGAGAGTTTGTCCATCTAACATATTCCGTATCTGCGTTGTTTTGTCAGCGTTTTGAATGAGAATCGCGATGTTTCAATAATATTCGTGATAAGACCTATATAAGACGGAGAAACTTGTGAAGCTCTAGATAAAGGCAAAGCAGCAAAGTTATGTTATCGCAGCCAGCAGTGTGTGACATATGTGAGGGAGCAGTGAGGACGTTCGCTATGTTCACTAAAGTGGTGTCCCATTTAGTAGGGAAATATTACACTTCCCTTGGCGAGGGGACTTTACTGTTGAGGGCACTTAGAAACAAGTGGAAGTTTAGGGACGACATGAGACGGGGCCTTAATGTTAAGATAAGTTGTGCAATTCTTTAAGTCTTTTATTATTCCCCTTGTCATAAAATGATATTGACCTAAAACAAAAGATGAATGCTGAATACTCAATTTATTGCTTTAATGATTTGCACTATAACAACCTTCTCACATTACCTCAATGATTAAAAACACTTTCAGTTACAGTATGAGGACAAGATGTTTGTGGCCTTAGATGTTGCCATGGCTCTTGACTATATACACGAGATGAAGATCATCCACCAAGATTTGAAGCCAGCAAATATAATGGTCAGTAGACTAATAAGCAGACTGTTTTCCTAGTCAAAGGAAATGTATGTTGGAGCTTAAAAGACTGTTAAAAGGAAACTATGCAACATTTGTAGTTCAATTTACCCTTATTTAACAGCTTAAGGATAATTGTGATTATTCTTCAATAGTTTTTAGGTCGATTGATGACTGTTTCGCCTCGCTCTAGCTCTTCTCGGCGTAGAAATTGAATATGCAAGATTGGTGCCACGGACCACGGCACAGTTTTTGGGAGCTGTAGGGGGAGCGCTTATCAGTAAAAATGCGAACTCAAGCCGAGGAAACGAAGGCGCATAATGGCCGGTCCTTGGGTCTTTTCCCCAAACGCACATATGATAACTTTGTTTGTATTGAGCCATTGTATTGAAAACAACAAGTTGTTAACTGGTTAGCAATGCTCTTCTGAAGCTTTTGGGGAAAGGACGAGGAGGAGCTCTGTTAAGAGAAATGTGAGCCTAAAGCTAGCGCAAACCGAAAGTAAAAATCGGTCCTGCATAGTTCATCTTTAAGTGGCTGATTGTTACAACTTACCAGTGTACCCAAATCCTAGCGACTTGGGTACATAATTAGTACAGATGTGCAATGTGTTATTATTATAAACTGTATCGCTAATTCACCTTATTGTTTTGTGTTGTTTCAAGGTTGCACAGGACAACAAGAGAGCCTATCTTACGGACTGGGGTATGGCAAACTATTTGGAGACCATGATGACGACAGGAGGGGGTTTCCAAAGAGATCAACATGGACCTCAGGGAGGAACTACAGACTACATGGCCCCAGAGTGTTTAGTAGACCTTGAGGACTGCAGCACCATGTCAGACATGTGGTCCTTAGGGATCACTTTTCTGGAGATGTTCACTAATTCTTCTCCCTGGTCATACTCTAAAAAACAGGAGCTAAAGAGGCTTCTGTCTAAAAAACACCCTCCCCATGCCATGGCTAAACTGCATCGTCGTACTGATTCTATCATTGTCAAATCTTTGCTAGAATATGAACCACTGTCACGAATGCAAGCCAAAGATTTAGTGACCCTTTTGAAATCAAAAGTTGATCTCAAAAAAGATATGGTTACACTTGGTAGGACAGCCAATAAGGACTTGTTTACACATAGTTTATCTAGATATTCTTATAAACAGATTTTTTTTTTCTGTCTCGTTTTTAAGAAATCTCCACTTGGGAGGGCATTCAAAAATACACAATAGGTTTGAAGTGGCTAAAAATCTCTGGTTACATGTAAACAAAAGCCCCAAATTGATCCCCAAAATTTAGATACATACAGTATGTGTAAACAATAAGCTCAAAGTCTCAAAGGAATGGCTATTAAAGATCCAGCCCAGTAACCTACTCAGTGCTGCAGCTTTTCAACTATAACTTTACCCATCTGATCATATATACTACATTTTCACATTCATCATAAGGTGTATACCGTTAACCTGGTTCTCACGCAGATGGATGTTTCTCATCCATCTGGCATTTCGTCGGTTGCCTCGCTGTTTTCTGCTGTGACGGGGCGGGGGTTGTATTCAAAAAAAATCTCGAACCTGATTGGAAAATTCAATGTGCCTGTCACGTACTACTTGCTACGTCATACCTGTTAACATCCCGCCCCACGATTGTGATTGGATCTATGGCATAGAGGCGGGCTCGAGTATGGGCTAAACGAAGACTTCGGGCTCAACAAGCCGCGACCAGACCCTCGTGCGAGCTCACGAAGTTGAACGAAGATGCACGAAGCACCGAAGGGTCTGTGAGAACCAGGCTAGTATACCGTATGTTAATCCTAAATTAATCCTTCATGTTTGTGTTTGAAAATTGTCATATTAAATTTGATTACACAAATGTACTGTTAATGTACACTGCCATTGTTTCTTCGCTGTTAGTCTATTTTGTATAGATTGTCACACATGATTTATCTTCATTTACTCCACAGACTATGCATTCATCAGTCATCATTCTTAGTTTGCAATAAATGAAAATTACACTTTTTTGCTGTGTGTGTGTGTGTGTTTTTTTTTCTCCAAGCGATTCGTACTACTACACAGGCAATGCTTCCCTCACCTCCTCTAGCCTTCTCCATCAGTCTGAGACCGAACACCCATCTTACTCTGAATAGAGGCGTCTGTTTTCCAACCAGTCTCACTTCTCAAGTGAACCAGTACAGTAATCCCGGCAGGTGCGGACTCTTGCAGCTGTGAGCGTCCTTACCCTCAACAATGCATTATTGAACAAGGGCTCCCCCACGACCCACAGCCTCACATTCAACAGTGTCCATTCTTAATCATTTCCAAAGATAGATAAATACCAACTAAGTCACAATGAAGATCTACCTAGCCCCTTCTTTTCAACGTACCCTCCTTCTTTAATTTGGAAGATCTACATAGCCCCTCTTCACGGCTTGAAAGGGTTACTGTGGCTATGGAGTTTGTGGCCATATTAGGAATGATCTCATATGATTTCTGAACGTTAGAAAATCTTTTGCAGAAGTTATATGATTTTCATGCAATCCTCTGGAACATTCTAGACACAGCATGCACCATCAGAGGAAGTCGTCTGTCTTTCACTAACTGTCCCTTGCTGGAGAATATCAGGCACATCTTTCTACAATCTTGACCTGTCATATTTAAAATCTATAAAACCGCACTAACATTGTCAGCTTTGCTCTACCTAATAAAAACGGACGGTTACTTAACGTAACCATGGTTCTCTGATAACATGAGTGAGGTATCTCACTATGGGAAGCGCCTTCGGCGTGACCAACCACGGAAGCACGTATTGCACAACGTCTGTCTATAGACAGACCAATCGCAACCTAGGGGCGGAGCCCCGTCATCCCCTTATAAACGGCTGCGCATCCTTTTACGCCATTCTGTAGAAAGCTTTCCCCCGTGCCTAGGCAAGACGGGGAAAATTGTGAGATACCTCACTCATGTTATCAGAGAACCATGGTTACGTTAAGTAACCGTCCGTTCTCTTTCAAACATTCGCTCGGTATCTCACTATGGGAAGATATAGCCAACTCCCGTATTGCAAGCCTTCCGAAACAACTCTTGCAAATACACGTAAAGTGCAGCAAAAAAGTCGAAAGCAACAGACATTCACACACTAAGCACTGCGTGCGCCAGTGACGGTGCGGTAACATCCAATCTGTAATAACGAATAAACGTATCAGGGCTTGCCCAGCAACCCGCAGCACAAATGTCCTGAGCCGAAATTCCCCGGAAAAACGCCCAGGATGTGCCCATGCCACGAGTAGAGTGCGCTCTTAAACGCTCAGGTGGCTGTAAGCCCCTGGCCTCATATGCCAACCTAATGGCATCAACAAGCCAATGAGAAATACGCTGTTTCGAAACAGGTTTACCCGTGTGCGGAGGAGCCCAGGACACAAATAGCTGTTCACTCCTCCTCACATCTCTCGTTCTGTTTAAGTAAGCTCTCAGCGCACGAACCGGACAGAGTGAGTGCAGTTTCTCCTCTTCCGACGAAGAAAAAGGAGGGGGATGAAAAGACTGAAGCTCAAAAGCTTGACCAAAGTGAGGCGAATCAAGCACTTTCGGGATGAACGCTGGGTTTAGTCTCAGCGATACCGTCGCCCGTCCCTCGTCAAATGTCATGCAAAGAGGATGAGTCGAAAAAGCCTGAAGCTCGCTCACCCTTTTCGCTGATACCAAGGCCATAAGAAGGGCCGTCTTTAAAGTGAGCATTTTCATGTCAATGTGCTCCAATGGTTCAAAAGGCGATTCTGAAAGAGCCTTCAGGACCAAGGACAGATCCCACGAAGGCATGATGTGCTTCGAAGGTGGGCGTAACCTATGTGCACCTTTCATGAACCGTCTAATCAGCGGGTGGCAGCCGACAGAGCTCCTGTCAAACCCAACATGACAGGCAGATATTGCTGCTAGATAAACCTTGATGGTGGAGAAGGCTTTGCCCTTGTCCAATAGCTCTTGTAAAAAGCACAACACATCAGTAACAGAACACTGAAAGGGAATAACTCCTCTGTTTTCACACCAGTTTTCAAACACACGCCACTTATTATCGTAGAGCGTGCGCGTAGACAGGGCTCTTGCACTTTGAATGGTGGCAATGACCTCGGGGGGAAGACCAGCTGCATTCAAGTTTAACCTCTCACGGGCCAAACCCAGAGCGCCAGCCGTTCCGGATTGGGATGTAGGATTTGGCCCCGAGCCTGGGATAATAAATCCCTGCGCAGAGGGAGAGGCCAGGGCTCTCCCGCTAGCATCTGACTGATCTCCGCCACCCATAGCCTCCCGGGCCAGTTCGGGGCCACTAAGAGGAGACAAAGTCCGTTTTCTCTTACTCTGGCGAGAGTTGGAGATATCAGACTGAGCGGTGGGAACGCATACAGGAGCGTGTCTGGCCATGGTTGGGCTAATGCATCCACACCCAACGGTGCATCCGCGTCCGTGAGAGAAAAGAACAGAGGACATTGAGCGTTTTCGCGCGAGGCGAAGAGATCTACGGCAGCTCTGCCGTGTTTCTCCCAGATCTGGTTGGTCACCTGGGGGTGAAGCCTCCATTCTCCGTATAGAGGATTCCCTCTGGAGAGAAGATCTGCCCCGTTGTTCAGTTTCCCTGGGACATGCGTCGCTCGCAGTGAGCTGAGGCGGGTGCTGCTCCACAAAATTAATTTGCGTGCCAACTTGTTGAGTTGTAGTGAGCGTGTTCCCCCCTGGCGATTTATGTATGCCACCACGGTCGTATTGTCCGTCCTTACCAAGACATGACGGTCGTGTAGGAACTGAATAAAGTGATTTAGTGCCAGGAACACTGCCATCAGTTCGAGGAAATTTATGTGTTTGTCGCGAAGCCACGCAGGCCATGTCCCGTTGGCTGACCTGCCGTCGTAAACCGCACCCCATCCCGTGAGAGAGGCGTCGGTAGTCAAAATGCATCTCTGGTAAATAACTCCTAGAGAAATGCCTGTCCTGAGATTCACCGGATTTTTCCACCAGCTGAGAGCTGCTAGGCATTCCGGTGAAATTTTCACCATGCGCCTGCGATGACGTTGACGGCACAATCGCAGATCCGCAACCCACCGTTGAAAGTCCCTCATTCTCAGTAGAGCAAACGGGATTATGGAGGTGGAAGACGCCATTAGCCCTAGTAAGCGTAGGCATGTCCCGTAAGACACCCGCTTGTTCCTTTGGAACAGAGCGAGACATTGGCGAAACGCAGTAACGCGTTGTTCGGACAGCATGGCGCGGTAGGAGATAGAATTTATCTGAGTGCCCAGATATTCTATTGTCTGAGAAGGGGTTAAAGAGCTCTTCTTGTGGTTGATATTGAACCCTAAGCCCTCTAGGTGCGCAGTAAGCGTCGCAGTCTGGCGTTCCGCCTGTTCGCGCGTCGATGCGCACAGTAGGTAATCGTCCAGAAAAGCAGAAATTCTGAGCCCCGATTGTCTGAGGGGGTCAGAGCTGCTTCGATACATTTGGAAAAACATCGAGGAGCGAGGCTTAGGCCAAAAGCCATGGACAGGTATTCGTAAACTCTCCCCTGAAAGGAGAATCTCAGATATTTCCTGTGCGGGCCGAATATGCCTATATGTAGATATGCGTCGCGAAGATCGCATGTTGTGAACCAGTCCCCTCTGCGAATGGAGCGAAACAGAGTGCTGTAAGTGAGCATTCTGAACTTGTATTTCCTGAGATGTTTGTTTAACACCCGCAAGTCCAGGATAGGTCGTAACCCCCCATCTTTCTTTGGAACGAGGAAGTAACGAGAAAAGTACCCCTGTTGACTCTCTTGTAACGGTACTGCTCTGATTGCTCCTTTGCTCAGTAAAGAGTTTATCTCTGACTCTAGAACATGAGCTGATTCCCCACTCGTAACAGATGCTATTACCCCATTGAAAGGTGGGGGTTTCATAGCAAACTGCAGCCTGTAGCCCCTGGTTACAGTCGCGAGAACCCAAGCATTCACCTCGCAAGCCTGCCAGTTCGCCGCTCTCGCGGCTAGAGAACCTGGCAGGTTTGACACGGGCGGTGCGTGAGCACCACCCAGTGGACAAAGGGGCAAAAGACTCTGCCCTGTCTGGTGATTTTTTGGTTTCATATTTTCTGTTGTATGAAACTGCGCCCTTGGCTTTATGCCTGGATGCGTCAGTGAAACTTTTAATATTTTGTGTGTTTTTGGACACCATGTGTGGGGGCACAGTGTTTGTGGAGAACTGTGAGAAAAGATATCCACCCTCTCGCCGCTTTTTAACATGGGCTGGGGGAGCGATAGTGGAGCGTTCGGGGAAACTGGGCTCCTTGACCGTGGGATGGAGGCGAAAACTTGTCCAGTGCACGGTGAACATCTGGGGCGAACGTCACTTGCCATTTTCCTCTCTTCTGAGGCGGCGGGTGGCAAGCGAAAGCCCGGGGAGGGAGCAGTCCAGAGAGCCCGCGGTGCTGGCTGCCCCTCCTAAATTGAGAGACGACTCCTACGTCTCTCGCCTCTTCTTGGTGCCCGGAGGGTAAGAGGAACGATGCCTAGCAGCAGCGGCTGCAAACGTAGTCCTGTTGCCCTGGCGAGGATTAGAGGCTCTCGGTTGCTGGTCAGCAGGGGGATTTGCCACCGGTCTCCGAGGCTCCGCTTGCTGGGGTCGTTGCATGCGGTAGTGAGGCTGATAGCCCCGTGTTTGAGACGGGGTTCTCGGGTAGGGGGCGACAAATGTGGGTCGAGGCGTCGGCTTGCGCGGCATGCACACATCGAAAACTTCGCCCTCTTTCTTCTGGTTGTCGCACCTCTTTCTCATATTCTCGATAGTCGGCCCGAAGAGATCCTTCGTGTCTACAGGGGCGTCGAGAAAGGGAATCTTCTCTCTGTCGCTCAGAGAAGATAAATTTAGCCAGAGGGATCTTTCACCCGCAACTGCTAATCCCATCGCGCGGCCACAGCTTTGCACTGCGCCACGCGAGCGCTGAGAGTTTGATCCGCAATAACGCAGATTTCCTCCCAGATAGCTGGGTTTGGTGTTCCAGCGTCAAGCTGTCGTCCCATTTCCTCTAACAGCTCCGCTTGGTAAGCGGTGAGGAGGGATGTAGTGTTTAAAGCCCTGACGGCTAATCCACACGATTTATAAATCTTCTGGTACATGGAGGCGGTAAAGCGCTCCAATTTCCCAGGTAGAGTCAACCCAGTTGCGGTGAGCGAGGCTTTCGGGTTTAGATGACGAGCCACCGATGGTTCGACTGTGGGTGGGCTGGAAAGCCCAAGCTCGTCCATGCCAGTCACATCCAACATCGAAAAACCCTTGACGGGCACACGGTGCGAAAAAGGTTTATCCCAGAAACGTTTCATTTCTTTGATGCATGCGGGCAAAGCGGGAAGCAGATGCTTAACCGGTGGTAAACGAGAAGGCAGTCTCTTACCATCATATAAATCCCTTTCGGCCCCTGGAGCTCCCTGGGAAGCCGGCCAGTCCACTCCCAGCTTAGCCGCGGCACGTTTACAGACTTCGATGAAGGCGAGGTCAATCGTAGCCTGAGCCTCGCCACCCTGTGAGCTGGGCGCTCGCGAAGTAGGTTCCGCGGGAAAAGCGCCCTCCTCGTCATCGTCCTGCTCGTCACGGAGGAGATCCGACATCATTTCTTCATCTTCCTCCTCTTCTTCGCCGGCCACCGGCGGTGCATCATCGAGCAGGTTTCCATCAAATGGAGATGTCGGTTCAGGGGAGTCCTCATCCACCATGTCGCCCCAGGTACGGGCTGGTTGCTGTGTAGCTTTGCCAGCTCTATCGTCAATGGGGACGCGGGCGGGGAGCGGAGGGTCGCCCTTCACCGTTGCGGCAACGCGTAAGCGTCGCTCCAGAACCTTCGCAGGCATGCTGCAACAGTATTCGCAGCTCTCCGGGTCCGCAATCGATGCTTGGGCGTGTTTAGTGCCCATACATGCGATACACAGCGGATGTGAATCCTTTCCCGAAATCATCGAGCCACAAGCTGCAAGGCATGGACGCGATGAAGCGTCCTTTGCCGAAGCAGGTGAAGCCATTGTAAAAGCTCAATAAAGAGTTTTAAGGAAGCTCGCCGTAACGCGTTAGCTGAAAAAGTTTGCTTGTGAAAGCGCTCAACACAGAATTCAGAATAAACTGATAAAGCAGTCCTACGCCCGGTGACAGAGCCTTAACGGTCTATCTATGGACAGTTGAATAGGAGGCAAGCGTGTTGAGGAAGAAAAGTGGTCTTCACGGGGAAGAAAGCAAGAATGGCGTAAAAGGATGCGCAGCCGTTTATAAGGGGATGACGGGGGGCTCCGCCCCTAGGCTGCGATTGGTCTGTCTATAGACAGACGTTGTGCAATACGTGCTTCCGTGGTTGGTCACGCCGAAGGCGCTTCCCATAGTGAGATACCGAGCGAATGTTTGAAAGAGAACATACTGTACAGTCCCCTATGGAGAACTATAGAGCAGCGGTAGACTTGATAGTCTTCTGCTGCTGTCTGTTGGGGAAGACGTCTCAGTGCACCTGCTTCACACACCAGACAGGGTGCTTGCTCTTTTTCCAAATCAAAATTCCAGACTTTTTCCAGACTTTTTCAAAACTGATATCTTTTCCCCAAGACCTTGACTCAGGGGCGCAACTACCCCCCCATAGAAAAACAGTACCACTAAAATTACATAGAATCAATTCAGCATCATATAATGACCTTCAAATATTGTTGGTAATGTATACTGTGAACGACACATGACACAACAACAGTGCAGGCAGCACATCAGTGAAGAATATAGGATGCATATTTGTATAGAGAGGTAGGGGTTCCCCCCAAGAAATTTTTGAAAAATGAGTTGCCATTTCCTGCAATCTGGTGCATTTCAACTTTCATAGCAATTAATTAAGTGGATTACCTACTGCATTGCACATTATTTGAATGCTGCATGAGGTCACTGACAATAGCAGCCCAGGCTGATATCATTGTAGTTGGTAGTCAGTGAGACCTTACAATATTTCTTACAGACCTTAATGGCATTTACTGCTGAATTATAGGGTGGATGTGATGCACATAGTTTTTTATTCTTTTGGACCTTTTTAGGATAATAATGAGAAACATGATGGGGGGAAGTCTTTCTTTGCAATTTGTTAAATTCAATGATATTCATTATTAATTATTTCATTGGAAATTTGTCTAAACACTTGAAGGAAATGGGCTACAGTAGCCTACCTTGTGTTTCTGAATCAGTAGCCTAATTAGCACTGGATAGGCTATTCCTTGACCAACATATCAGTCATGGTATGTCTTAAATTACCACTTCTGCCTAATATTGGAGACTACAAAAACAGCTATGCTTGGTACAGTGATGTTATTGCTACCTCATTGTAGATCTACAGATAGGTATGCCTATGACTTCCACTGTTTTTGAAATGCAGCCTATAATGCAGGCTCATCATCATGCATATAGAACAGTTTCCACAAAAGGCTAGCCTACTTCGAACTCATGAATTAACCTGTAGGATAAACGGTTTATCAAAGCAACTAGTAAGCAGTAGTAGTAAGTAGTTATTGTGACGCTCTTTCAAATGATATACAGTATGTATGATATTTCTGAGAGGTAAACTCTCCAAGTTATTAAACAGAGAAGAACTGATAGATTTGGAATCCATAAGCGCACGGCGAGCGTATCATAATATTAAATGCGTTCACAGTTTTTATAACATGAAGGGTAGGCTAGGGTGGTCTGTCCTTCATGCACAACAATGTGCTGCTGCTGTCATTCATGCACAACAATGTTTGATATAGGCCTATCATTTATCACAGACATGGGCGTACTTCTCAACTGGGGTGAATTAAAAATGTGGACAATAGAGGGGAGGGGTCTTTCTTACGTTGTTTTAAATCATAGTTTTTACATCCTTATACTATTTCTTATTTCAAAATATTCTGTGTCTTTAAGCATACTTTTCCCCATACTTTCTTAAGACTTTCACATGAAATCCAAGACTTTTCAAGGTCTGGAAAACAGCATTTCAAAATTCCATACTTTTTAAGACTTTCAAGACTTGTGCAAGCACCCTGACCAGAGCTGGCATGGCAGCTGGCAGTACATCCGGACGCTCAGGAGCACCTATGGGAGTGCATCTGTTCTCTAACTGAAGAATGTTGTTCAAATCGTGTAAAAGTAATTTGATAAGAGAGGTCTAATTTTTTCATTTACGTAATAAATAGTATCTTTTATCCTCAGATCCACCTGTCAAGTCTTCTTGTTGACTACTTCAAGATTCATTCATATAGGAAGAAAACACAAAACAGAAATGAACTAAAGTAAGGTTGAGTGAACACTTAACCCTAATATGTAGAAGTTTGTACAGTGTCTATGTGCCTTAAGAGCTTAATAATCATTCATATTTCACATTCCTATTTTATCTGTTATCATACAGTTTCAGTTACTTTCTCTTTCGACCGGTTGAACCTGTTTATCACCAGACATAAGACAAGACGCAGACACAACTTAGTCCGCAAAAGTAAGATATTTTAAATAATACATTTCCTTAGAGATCTTGCTTTATATGTGGCTAGATAATGTCTTTTATTACATGAATGTACGTCATGTTTTGATATATGATTGAATATACCCAAATGCGTTGTGTATTTCCATGTCTAATGATCTGGGTAGGGTGTTTACCAGCAGCCCCTTTGTGAATCAAGGCGAAGGGTTAGGGTAATTGGATCAATGGGCTATGTTAGACTGTAGAAAAAGTAATGTAATGTAATGTAAGTAAAGTAATGGAAATGGAACTGTACTATGCTAAAACTAAGACTAAAACTCTATGCCTACAGGTTAATAAAGTCATGTGGAAGTGGCACAGTGTTTTGGTGGTAAAAGAAAAAAAATGAACATCCATGAAAAGATAAAAAAAAACACTTTTGAGGCACAACTTACTAAAATTAAAATTAAAAAGCTTTTATGCTGCCAAAGTTGTTTTTTATCTTCTCATGGCTGTCCGGCGGACTGGTGGACGCCCAGTGTTTTTGATGTGCACTTTTTTTTTTTTTTTTTAATAGATTTGGATAAGTGACCCAGTGAACATTCCCTTTTTGGTTAAAGAAAACATTTTTGAAATAAATAAATAAATAAAAACTACAATATGATCATTATGTGGCTGTGCTGTGGCAGACATTATGAAAAGACAAATGGAAACAAATAACAGCAGAACAGAAAAATTGACAGCCACTGTGTCTTGTGATTGTAATACAAGTTGGAGCAGAAATTTATAAGCATTCTGTGTCATGATTCTCCCAGGTGGCGAACGACACATCCTAGACATGAGGATTGTACTACTGGGAGATATGCTTGCTGGGAAGAGTTCATCTGGAAACACAATCCTGCGCAGGAAAATGTTTAATACCTCTGTAAGAACAGCTGAGTGTATAAAGATAGAAGGCGAAACAGCAGGGAGACACATCACTGTAGTGGAGGCACCAGGATGGTGGAGGAACTATACTGTAGCACAAACGCCCATTCGTGATAAACGAGAAATTGTTCTCAGTGTGTGTTCTCCAGGACCCCATGTTCTACTCCTGGTCATTGATGTGAGTGAGCCATTCATAGAGACACACAGAAGAGCAGTGCAGGAACACCTGGAGCTTCTGGGTGAGAGAGTCTGGAGTCACACTATAGTGTTGTTCACCAGAGGGGACTGGCTGGGTTACACAAGCATTGAACAGCACATTGAGAGTGAAGGAGAGGCTCTGCAGTGGGTTGTAGTCAAATGTGGGAACAGGTACCATGCTGTAGACAATATGATAAATTATGGAGGCCAGGTGACTCAACTGTTGGAGAAGATAGAAAAGATGGTGGCAGGAAACGGAGGCCATCACTTTGAGTTTGATGCAAGGATTCTGAGAGAAATGGTGGAGCAGAAGAGAGGAGAAGAGAGAAGAGCAGAGGAAAGGAAGATGAAGATGATGTGGCAGAGAGGAGCTCTCAGATCATCACCAGGTGAGAATTTGTCATACCTGAAAGTCAGAGAATGTGCGGACATCAGTAGCACACAGGCCCGGCGCCAGCAGTAATTGACTGAGGGGGCGATTGCATCGCGGAGAGGGGGCGTCAAAAAAAAGGCGCAGAGAAGGACACTAAGATAAAACACAACACCATAAGATAGTCTGGACTACTTGTAAAAATTTGAGACTGCAGGTGAGTGAATGACTTATGTGTCAATGTCCCAAGAAGGCGATTCTGCTCAGGCCGTCTCCTGTCTTATCATGTTGTGGTGTGCGCATAGCCTAAGGAGCGCGTGAGTAGGCTACAGTAAATAGGTTTTGTGGAGTAGTCTAACCGTATGCTCGCTTTATGTTTTGAATGCATTGAGAAGCATGCACTCACCAAACAAGTTGGCAAAAAAGTAGGCTCTCTCACCACTCTGACTATTCCGAAACTTGCGCACTTGCGTGAACAGGGACTTGTATTATTATTAATTTCGGTGGCAAGTACTTTCATTTTTCCATTAAAGCCTCAATAAAGGTTATATGTACAGCATATTCGGAAAGCCTATTTATAGCTATATCTAAGGAGGTTATAGTCTATTGAAGATACAGGATCATATTCCTTTGAAAATGAAAACTAGAAAAAAACCTTTGAAGAGCGCGGTCCTCCGCTAAAGCCACGTACGTAGCACAAATTCCAGATGTTGCGAATCAACAATCAATACCAAAGTTTCATCCAAATCCGTGCACATTTCGATAGTTAAAAGTCTGCAATTATAGGAATAGACTAATTCACAGCTGCGGAGTGAAGCCAAGAAGAAAATATCTTACCTGCAGCATGAAGTCAACTTTTTTTGCCTTATTGATCTAAGCGCACGTAAACCCACAAATGCGCTCTAGACTTCACTCGAGGAGAATCTTATGCATCTTATGCTCAGTAATTTGCAATTTATAAAGAAGCTAACATGCCCCCAGTCAGTAAAATGCATTAAATTGCGAGTCTTTGCGCAATCTGCACAACGTCAATAGTAGGGTGCATCAGTTGCCCCAATGTTGGAAATTCAACTTGTACCCAATTTTAAAATATGACAATAGTAAAGAAAAGAATATCTGTGAAATATTTTCTGGATTGAATCATGTCTAAGGGGTCCACCAAGCCTTTAAAGTCATTACCTCGACAACACATAGAAAAAAACAGTTTTTCACAAATAACTTTGAAAATAATGCCTCTAGCCCTATAGTGTCAATGAAGGTTGAATATAAATGTGGCTATTACGCATCCTTTGGTACCAGTTTTATATGTGTAGCTTCAACGGTTTTCGAGATATGCATTTTGGTCAGTTTGCCATTGCAATACACATATAAACCAGAGTTGAAGGTAGTCATGGTCTTAAACTAAACTGTTTGCACCATGTGCAATGTCCATAAAACCAAACCTGTAAATACTCACTCCCATCAGATTCACAGCACCATTGCAGTCAAAGTTGGTTCAACACAGATCACAGACCTCGACTACAACTACAACAAACTCAAGGCATGGCAGTTGAACATTCTAACCACCATTTTGAAAAGACTTCCAAGAAGCCTTGATGGTTAGAAGCCTTCTTAAGGCTAGGGGTGTGAGGATTTACCACATACTACCGCCAGCTTGTCCAGGCAATGAATCCTCACTCCCATCCAGGTCACGGCACCAATGTAGCCAAAGTCAGTTTGACCACTCACAAGTCTCAAAGCCGCCACTTTATGAAATACAACAAACCCATGGCATGTGAATCGAATTACCTAACCACTGAACTGAAAAGCCCAAGCTTCCAACTCAACGGTTAAGTGTTCTTAAGGCTATGCTGAGGAGGTAGGCCTACTACATTATACCTCCAGCTAGTCCAGGTAGTTGGCATCCATTACACTATTGTGTTTACTTATGGTTAGTCCCTTCTTTGGTGCACCTAACAAATTCAGCATGTACTTTTCCCAAGAGTGGTTGCTTGGTGTTGCCAGGAATGCAGGACTGGCTGTTAGATTATGTGGTAACAGGTTCCATGTCTCTATCAAACATTGTGAACGAGGTAACCAGTGGCAAGCGTAATGATTCCACCTTCAGGTCAGTGAAAACCTGGTTAAGGAGGACCTCACCAATGTGGTGCTGAAGTATTGGTCAGCCCAGTGAGAGCTGTATGGTAAAACAGGCTGCTGAGAGATGTTTGACACAGTGGTCATTTACCATGTTGACAACCATATCAGCACAGCACCAGTCCAGCAGCAACTTGCATGTCAACTGGGCATTGATCACTCCACATGCCTCATTGGTTTGCTTTTGCTAGCTAATGTTGGATGTAGCCTAATGGGCACCAAATCCCTATAAATTCAATTGAACTGAGTAGAATACAAAGTATACAAAGACACAACTACTGATATGATGGGTATGTAGCCTAGGCCTATTATTACATATTGCTTAGATAAAAACAAAATACTCAGTTTTCTTTGGCTGCAGTCTTGTTTACGTCAAATCTCAATGTGACTAAGCACTTTTTTACTGCATCATCCAACAAAAACAGATGTTAGGTAGCACCCCTAAATCATTATGTATTGGAAAAATATTTTGCATTTTTGTTTCTACCTATAGCCTATTTGAACACTTTTAGCACTCAGCCATATCATATTCAGAATTGTGTTTTTTTATGCAACCTATAGACCTACGTTTTTAAAAGATTTGTAGCTTATCTATGATTTTAAAGTTCATGGTGTTCATAGTTCCAGAATAATATATTAAGTTATATGTTGTTATAATAATTGCCTTTTATGATTTTGCAAATGAATGAAGTACATTTCAGATTTCATTGTTGGCCTACTTTGCCGCAATTTACATTGTTTTCAACAGAAAAATGGACACAATTGTCATATCTCAGAAAGTCAAGAAGATACAGACATACAACTGGTACCAAAAGATGCGCAATGCCCATATTTATATTCAACTCTCATTGACATTATAGGGCTAAATCCAATAATTTAGGCGTTATTTGAGAAAAACTGATATTTTCGGCCCGGTTTTAGTAGAAAACTTCAGAAGCTCGGTGGACCCCTTAGACATTGATCAAATTTGATGAAATTTCTCATGGAAGTTTATTTTAGTAAGTGTAAAAAAATGATTCTAGGTACAAGTTGAATTTCACAAAATTTTAAAAACGTGGGGCAACTGATGCACCCTAGTCAATAGTCATCCCTTCAATAGACAACAATCAAGTGCTTATGGATTTGGAAATTTAGACAAATGTCAGAGAACTGTCAGGTTATTATGGAGGCCTGACAATTACAAGGTGTGGTAACTTGGCAAAAAAGAATCACAAACAAGGATTTGCCGAGATGGTAAAAAACAAACAAAAAAAAAAACATAGCTACGCAGTGTTAGGAACAGGCATAGGCTATGTCTTTCAGGGCAGGCATGCTTTCTAACATATGAGACACATTTTCTGGGAAGATGTTCTAGTGCTTATTTTACTTTACATGGTCATACATTGGTACCCATTGGTCATAACAAGTAATGTACAGAATTACTTTTGCATTGCAACACAAGGTGTAGTGTAAATTCATTTACAGTAGGCTAAATAAGTTCAGGGGGCGGAGCAGTCCCCGCGAGGGGGCAACGCCCCCTTTCGCCCCCGTGCCGCCGGGCCTGGTAGCACAGGTGCTGGAGCAAACATAAGATAACTGAAAGGAAAATAAAGCTCCGCAACACTGTTTGATGCTCCCAAAAATTTAATGGCACAACGTTCCCTTGGTTCCCTCGGAGATTACTCTTGTTGTGTTCACTCACTGTGTCCTGTATGTGTGAGTGTGTGTGTGTGTGTGTGTGTGTGTGTGAGAGAGAGTGTGTGTGTGTGTACTGGTACATGTATATTTACATGTCACAGCTCTTTCTTTTATTCTCTCCTTCTCATTCTCTTTCTCAGTAATTCATTTTAGCCTCTTTAATATACACACTCACACAGAAACACAAACACATGGGTGGTGGTAGCATAGTGGTTAAGGACCCTGAATCTAGTAGGGTAGTCTGGAAGTTGTGGATTTGAATCCCGGCTGTCACCTTTGTGCCCTTGTGCAAGGCACCTAACCCTTAGTTGTTCTAGGGGAGACCTGCACTGAAGTTGACAACATGTAAGTCACTTTAGATAAAAAAAAAGTGTGTGCTAAATGAATAAATATAAATGCACACTTTCACTCTTTTCCACACATTTACACAAAAACTCTGTCACACACACAGGCTCATTTATCTGACATTGCATTATGGTCAGGGTGTTTAACATAATATCATGGTTTTGGTTTGGAGGTGGAGTTCCATATATTTTTCCCATGAGGATTGTGCTGCTTGGAGGCAAAGGTGAAGGGAAAAGTTTATCTGGAAACACCATCCTGGGTAGAGAGGCATTTGATACCTCAGGAAGAGCAGCTGAATGTGTGAAGAAAGAAGGAGAAACAGCGGGGAGACACATCACTGTAGTGGAGGCACCAGGAAGGTGGAAGTATGACTCAGTAGCACCAACTCCCGATCGTGATAAACGAGAGATTATCCTCAGTGTGTCTCTGTGTCCGCCTGGACCCCATGCTCTACTCCTGGTCATTAAAGTGAGTCATTCATTCACAGAGACACACAGAAGAGCAGTGAAGGAACACCTGGAGCTTCTGGGTGAGAGAGTCTGGAGTCACACCATAGTGCTGTTCAGCAGAGGGGACTGCCTGGGTTACACAAGCATTGAGCAGCATATTGAGAGTGAAGGAGAGGCTCTGCAGTGGGTTGTAGAGAAATGTGGGAACAGGTATCATGTTGTAGACAATAAGAAGAGTGATGGCCAGGTGACAGAGCTGCTGGAGAAGATAGAAGAGATGGTGGCAGGAAACAGAGGCCGTCACTTTGACTTTGATGCAAGGATTCTGAAAGAATTGATGGAGAAGAAGAGAGAAGAAGAGAGGAGAGCAGAGGAGAGGAAGATGAAGGTGAAAAAGCAGACAGAAACTCTGAGATCACCAGGTGAGGACTTGTCAACTGTCATACCTGCACATGAGATGACTCTGGATTGATGTGTTCACTCACTGTGTTCTGTATGTGTGTGTGTGTGTAATGATACATGTACTGTATATTGACATGCCACAGCTCTTACTTCTATTCTCTCCCCGTCTCCTTCTCTTCCTCTTTTTCTAATATGTATTTTATCCTCTAATATACACACTCACACACACAAACACGTGCACACTTTCACTCTCTTGCACACATGCACATCAAAACTCTCTGTCACACACACATGCACACAGGTTCATTCATGTGACATTGCATTATAGTCAGTGTCTTTAACGGAATATCATGGTTTGGGTTTGGAGGTGGTGTTCCATATATTTTTTCCTTGAGGATTGTGCTGCTTGGAGGCAAAGGTGAAGGGAAAAGTTTATCTGGAAACACCATCCTGGGCAGAGAGGCATTTAATACCTCAGCAAGAGCAGCTGAGTGTGTGAAGAGAGAAGGAGAAACAGCATGGAGACGCATCACTGTAGTGAAGGCACCAGGATGGTGGAAGGACGACTCTGTAGCACTAACTCTCAATCGTGATAAACAACACATTATCCTCAGTATGTCTCTGTGTCCTCCAGGACCCCATGCGCTACTCCTGCTCATTGATGTCAGTAAGCCATTCACAGAGACACACAGAAGAGCAGTGCAGGAACACCTGGAGCTTCTGAGTGAGAGAGTCTGGAGTCACACTATAGTGCTGTTCACCCATGGGGACTGGTTGGGAGACACAAGCATTGAGCAGCACATTGAGAGTGGAGGAGAGGCTCTGCAGTGGGTTGTAGAGAAATGTGGGAACAGGTATTATGTTGTAGACAATATGATAAGTTATGGTGGTCAGGTGACTCAGCTGCTGGAGATGATAGAAGAGATGGTGGCAGGCAACAGGGGTTATCTCTTCCAGATTCACCGCACTATGGAGATTGGTGCAAACTGTTCGTACTACTTTTATGCTTTCATCTTATCATTTATAAACTAATAATCACATCCATTAAAAAACAGTCAAGTATTAATGCTTCTTTTATTTATGCATACAAATACAGTCAGAAACCATCCACCTCATCTAAGTGAGACATCTGGATATGGATCTGCTGAGACAGGGCCTGATTCAGGGCTCATAAAGTATTTTAAGTCTCTCAATATGGCTTCTCCATCTGTGATCCAAAAAGTCAAAAGTGGAGGTTGTGAGATTGAAGAGCAGGATTTAACCTTAAAACGGGAACATGGAAAAGGACTTACAACTGTGACAAAATGTAAGTTGTCAGTATCTATGGTCAGTATTACAATATTTGCATTGGTTGTTGTTAGCATAATATGGATAGTTATGGCAATGTACCTCTCTAATGATAAAGCACTGATTAGTCAGTTTGAGACTTACTGTATGTAACATGGATACAGCAAACTTAGCATAGCTGTCATTTCAAAATACTTTTTTATTTCTCCAAGAACTCAGATCTAGAACCGTTGTGCTCAGTATGTGTGATAAAGTATTACTATTTGACATAATGTTTATCCTTTTTTACTCCTGATTTTAGTTGTCAACCAGAAGACTCCTTTTGAAGATGCCTCTAAGATTACGGTGGACAAGAGTGTCTGCATTGGTAGAGGAGCCTTTGGCGCTGTTTACCGAGGGGCATACCAGGGAACTCCTGCTGCTGTAAAGATTATACCTATTGGAGACAGCTCAGTCATTACAAATGAATTTCTAATACCATTGTAAGTATAGTATACGTCCTTACTGTGGGTGTACATGTGCATACCCTCCCCTTATGCACCTATTTGTGCCCATTTTGCAGGCGCATAAATGATAATATAAAGCACTTACACATCCAGTGTTGTGTCTGAACGCATTCACTGAACAAAAGTTCATGAATGTGTTCATTCTGGTGCCTGTGAACAGTACGCAATC
The DNA here is from genome assembly GCA_027497455.2 of Sardinella longiceps. NCBI lineage: Eukaryota > Metazoa > Chordata > Actinopteri > Clupeiformes > Clupeidae > Sardinella > Sardinella longiceps. The sequence goes on from JAODXP020000019.1 coordinate 25,353,653, forward strand.
CGTGTATCATTCGTTCATTCGTTATTTTGTTTCAAAACCAAAACAGAATAACCAAAAAACGACGTGTTATTTTCGTTTTTTTGTTTTTGAAACCAAAACGAAAAAATAGAAAAACCAAATCACTGAATGTCACTTTCGTTTTTCTGTTTTTAAAACCAAAACCAAAAATCGGAAAAAACCAAAACACGAAAACGGAACTAATGTTTACCCTTCTGATTCCAAACGCAATATCGGACAATGGGAATAATGACCGGTCGTCTTGGAGATCAGGGGAAATTCTAGAATGCGCTCCCTTTTTTCAGTGGTTAAAACTTTTCTGAAGAGGCAAGATAGCTTTTTCAGAGGATATGATCTACTATGTAAACAGATGCACCTATTACAACGTCATTTTAGCCCAATGGCTACTGTTATTTATGTTGAGCTATTTTCATGTGAAATCCAAATGTTAACCACACGTCAAAGAGCCAACATCACCATTCCACGGCGCATTGCAAAATGAAGTTATTTTATCTACATCCAGAAATGAATCTGATTAGTAGCCTGGAAATATGCTAAGCTAATGATAGAAAACACCTACTGCTGATATGATGATAACTGTAGCCTATGTGATAATATTCTTTCCTGGTGAACCGTAGCCTGTAAGTAACAGGCTACTGGCACGGTTCCATATCATAAGTCCGACATCCCATTAGTCCGACATCCCATTAGTCCGAAAATGAGCCATTGAGGAGAGATCCCATTAGTCAGACATACCATTAGTCCGAAAACAAGAAGCCCATTGTTCCGACATCCCATTAGTCCGAAAATACACATGTAGAGATGCATGAATGGCTTGTAAGGGGGCTAGGAATTAATGACCAAAATATTGACGCTACTTGTCAGTGTTGAGCTGTTCTCGCTCCTCTGTGTGTGAGTGAATGCGTGTGGGCATATTGTGTGTGTCCTCCTCATTTTGAATGCTAATTTGTGATGGGTTTTGTAGTAGGAAGTTTTTAGACTGAAGCAGTTTGATGTTCATTTGCACACACACACACAAAAAAACACATCCACGGCTGATAGATAATTGTCGCAATTTAGGGAATGCGAACCTTGGTTGCCCGTGCAACTGCCACGCACGCATCCCCTACCCCACTCTCTGCTAATGCTTTTATTTAATTAACCATTGAATAAATCCAGACTGCGGTCTATTTCCTAAAAACTCCGTCTGTCATTGTTTTTGTTAGACTGACGTGACACTCTGTGTGAATTCCGTTATGTTTCAAAACTCATAATTGGTAATTAAACAAAATCGATCACACAGAGTTTGTCCTGGAACAAACGGGTCCTAATTGCATGGGATATGCTTGCGAGTGCACATTTCGTAGGTAGCTTATACAATCTGCGGAGTTTCGCACCATCTCTCTGTTGCCTGCATTATGCAGAAAGCAGATTTGGATAGCCTGCTTGAGATTGGACAGTTGAATGAATAGGCTATTATATTTTATTTATTTGTTCTGTAATGTTCTAACCAACCATACTATAGTGGTCCGCAAGTAAGATATAGTGGTAAAGTTTATGTCCAATTACGCGCAACTCCAAGGCCAATCTGGAGACGTCTTTTGCTCAAAATCTCTCATACTTGACTTGTCCTTTTCGTTTGGTAGCCAATCTATAGCCTAGGCTACCGCGATCAGACATGATATCCATATACTTTGATTTTGGAGAAATTAGTGCATTCAACTTTTGGGACATGGTTGTTTGTTTTTGTGCTGATTTAGGATACTCTTAAAAGCGGCTGCTTTCTGCAGCGGCCACCCGACGTTTCCTTATCCTTACAACTTCTCAAAGTTTAACCTACTTGTTGTTTCCAGTAGATTTTTTCGTTAAGATATTAACTTTGTTTGATTTATAATGTGGTAAAACTTAGGAATTAGTGCCGAATAGACCGCTGGTATTGTGTTATTCACTGCTTAAACCAGCGCACTTCTGCAGCAGCCTTTTTTTCCCAGCAGTGAAGACATTAAGGACTGTCAACATGGGCGTAGCTACAATAAAGGACACCTAATTTTTCGAGCCGAAAATAAGTTAAACATTCTTAATTAATCCCTTTGCGCGCGTTAGTGCCGCAAAACATATCTCCGGTTTTGCTTCATTGTCTTTCGGAAGCTTTATATGGGCATGATACCTCTTACAATCGAGGTAGCCTATTTGGTAAATCTGATCTAATTAAAACTAAACAATCAGATCTACCCATTGGTATCATTGGTAACGTACTTGCTAGAGATTGAGAGGGTTTAATTTCAGTGTAAATATCGCCTATATTTAGGCAAGGTATGTCTTTATAGTGTTAAAGGCTGAACTTGCTAGATCATCACACATTATAATATAGACCTATAATTTGCAGAGAATTGAAACCTGTGAAATGAACACAATTTTTAAAACTGTAACAGGGTATATACAGGAATCCTGGTACTGAATTTACTACCATTTACTACCTTTTACAATATTTTTACTACCTCCACAACATCTAGCAGCGCACTTTTTTTTTCTTTGGGGGCGGTGGCATCCTACATATTCCGACAATTTTGGTACGATCAGTGATCCAGAACACAATCTGGAATTTATGTTGTGTCTTTGTGTCTTCCACATTGCCTTGGCGGAGGTCTGCGCTCTCTCAGTGCTTTTCTAGTTTGTCAATATTAGGCTATGCCGCCAAAGTTTGAAAACCCACGATGATTCTTTCTGATTACAGTACAGTAGAAGTAGATACCATTACAGGAGCCTGGATAGGATCCCCCCCACCCCTCTCTCTTTCCTTATGCAACCTACTGTACATGTTCGGGCACACTTCATGACAAAAATAAATGCAAATAAAATCTGAAATATCTATTTTTGCTTTAGTCCAGTGGTTCTCAAACTTTTTGAGCTCAAGGCACCCCATCAACATTTTTTGCATTCGCAGCACCCCTAAATTACTACAAATTCTTGCTTATGATACAGCTTACTTGTGTCAGGACACCGTATTAGGCTATACTCCCATCATCATTAACACTTAACTTTCAGGATCATATATATTATTCTTCTGAATATGTTTATTATTTACCTTTATATTTATCACTCATGTGGACATATAAGGTTACACGGGGCTCATCATAAGAGAACAGGATTGGGTGAGAGCCGTCTGGCCTTTCCCCATTCAATTTCTCATGAGTCCTATGCACAATTCAGCGCACAGGCAGGCGCATGACAATAGCTTCAGTGGTCTTTCCACATTTCTTTGAAATAGGCTACTCAAAATCACTGTAGGCTATGTTTGAAACACTTTTTAAAAAAATCATTACTGACGTGCTATTTGGCTATATTTTCTTAAATCTAGCCTCATTCATATCACTGGTGATTTGCAAAGTCAAGCTAGCTAGCAAAAATGACGGTTCATTTGAAATCGCCTTGATCCTTACGGGGCTTTGACGGATAATGTAGCCGAAATGAATGGCATTACGAGGCAAAGACTATGAGCGGATATGAAAACATGAAGGCTATGCCTCAAAAGACAAGTAATTTCTAAATGGGAACGTTTTAACAGATGACAGACAAATTCAACATCTTTTGCGGCTCCCCTCTTGCGCTTCGGCAGAACGGTTTGACAATAAATAGGCTGTAGGGGTTTAGCGAAAGTGATAGTCTCGATGGATATTCTCATCCGCAATTACCTGCTTCACCCACTGTCTCTGGTGCAACATTTATCCTTATGGGTGTTTAAGTCCTTAATGACGTGACAGACAACAAAAAAGGTGCGACAGTTTCACTCACAGCCTTTTACCTCAAGTCGTCTAATCTTCATAGCCTTTTTTACTGTTCCTTTATTTGAAATTAACTAATAGCGAATTTGCGAAGAGATCTGGCAGGTAGCCTACCCAGATTGATTGAGCGCGCGTGAGGTAGGCAGGCGTGACATCATCTGCAGTTTATCACTCAGATTCCACTCGCAACGCAAAATAATACAGTAGGCTAAGTCCACAGAAGTTTACTAATTTAACGAGTTAGGATGGATGTAAGTTAAACAAATTGAAAAAATCATAGCGTCATTTGGATGGGGGCTCAAACATTTACTACCTCGTCAGAGGACGCTTCTTACTTTTTACTACTTTTTACTGGCCTTAATTTGACCTGATTTCATTTACTACCTTTTACAACTTTTTACAAACCCGCGGACACCCTGTGTAATCTGTGGTGGGAGCACATTATTGTAGACTAAATAATTGGAGCATTTAAATCATTCACTGAAGTAAATGATATTTTTTCCAAACACAATCAGTGGCAGGTTACACTGTTGTCACAAAATCATAAATAGCCTAAAGAATTCTGTGCTAAAAAGATACAGCTGAATATTCAGCATTGCTCAGTTATGTAGCCTATTAGGAAGGAAGGAGGAGCTGTGTCTCATTGACTTTCAGTGGGTATGATTTCTGTGTTTCCATCAGAAAAAAAGTCTATCATGATGTGCTCCTACCATTGCATTTTTAAGAATTAAAAATTTCAGTAGATCTCTTATGTTGAAAAATTTTCGGCGCGCTGTGCGCGCATTTAGGACCTCGTAATTTCAAAATGCTGTATACGGCCATGACTGTCAATGCTTTACTTAATCCCTGTGTGTGTGCTTTTGCTGTGTGTCAGACTCTTCAGTCAAGTTGACTGCAAACATACAATTGTCATTAGGCTGATTGCCACTGCCTTCTCAAGCAGCTACTGTTACATACAAGACTTAAGTATCTCAATTAAATCATTTAAATCAATTAAACGTGACTATATCGCACTGGGCTCCGCACTCTGTTCAAAGAACTTCAGTTCGCGACACCCCCTCTCCTTCCCTCATCACAAAGTGTGGGCACGGAGCAGCAACAACCTGCGCCTTGCCGTGCGGCTGCATGGAAGCAACTGGGAACATAGGACCTGGGGAACATAGGGATGACCCCGTACTCAGTGCTGTGGCAAGGAGTGTTTGGATATGTTTACTGAGTTTGAAACTAAAAACAATGTAGACTACTGAGAAAACGTATTTTCACGAGAAAACGTATTTTCCTTCGCGGACTGCTGGGTGGACTCATTCACCAGATTTGGTAAAATGTGTTCTCTTCTGTGTTTTCATATTGCTTGACCTAGCAGAGAGACAGCAATTGCATTTTTCCTTTTTTTCTGTGGATTATATTTTTGGTTTGCTATATCGCAGACAAAGTTTTGTCGGCAGCGGCCCTCTCGCTTTCCTGGATTGGATTATTGACTCTTGTGCGTGGTCCTGGCAAAATACAGGACATCTTTCGTTTAGTTTGGACTTGTAGGTTTATTTTCAGGACTGAATGAAAGGGGGAATTGCAATGCCTGGGATTGTTTGGGACATTTAATTGTGTGTGAATAGCGCCGCTGTGCGCGACCTGGGTTATTGTTTCATGTGTATCCTCCTTTACTGTTAAACCGAAGAAAGGGACTGTAATTAAGAGACGCACTCAGATTTGTAGCCTACATTGTACTTTATTCTCAGAATTATCTGTTTATTGCATTCATATTTAGTCATTGAAAAGAACCCCTTGATTGTTACAACAGGCCAGCACATTTCCACCTCTTTAGACACACGATGCTACAAAAAAGACGTCTCCTTTGTTCCACGAATTTTGCGTCTTTCATTACAAGTCATCCATCCATCTCTACTGTGTATGGTCGGACTAGTGGGATTTCGGACCAACGGGCCTGTTTTTTTCGGACTAATGGTATGTCTGACTAATGGTATCTCTATTCAATGGTTCATTTTCGGACTAATGAGATTTCGGACTAATGGTATGTCGGACCAATGGTCCGTCCCCACTGGCACACTGCCCTTTCACGCCTCTCCACAGGCGTGGTTTAGTCAAAAGATGCTTGCACGTGGTTGGAGCAACCTCATATGAATGACATGACACTTCGACCACTCACGTTGAAGCTTTGTGCTGTAGGACGTGTCGTCACGTAAGCGCCGCCAGGTCGGGAACCAAAACAGAAACGTCATACCCACTGAAATCCCTCCCTACGATCCTGATTCGTCGTGCTGCCCCGGTTATTTCGAAAACTGAGGAGGAGAGCGAATCACTGGTGTACCAGAAGCCTGTTACTTACAGGCTACGGTTCACCAGGAAAATAATATTCGGCCATCCCATACTTTACTGTGAAATGAGAAGCCACTGCATATCCCATCTCATCCCATCCCAGGTCCACTAGCTGTGCACACTCCTTAGCCTACCTCTTTTAAAAACATAGGCTAAGGCATCGGATTCTGCAAACAATGTCAAAGTCAAAACACTTTCATATTCCAAACTATTTTTCATCTCACCAGTAGTTACAGTCAGCGTTCAAGAGCTCTTTGAACCAGCTACCCACTACCTTCTGGAGACTTTGATCATGTTAACGTTACTTACAAAGATGCATCAGTGAAATGACAGCGGATCATCTGCAGCTGCTTTGCCGATCGCGTTTACTAGCGTACTGGCGATTGACTAGGACTGTTTTTATTCACCCCCTTCCCCTGTTCAATGCCTGGCTACATAGTGTGGAACAGCATGTGGAGTGGTGCAATTGTAAATACAGAAATCAGGCGTCATTGATATGAATCACAGTGGATTACAAGACTAATCTTTTCCATTTGGACGGTTCGTCTTTGCCTCAAGTGCATGTAAGTCATGATTTTGATTTAACTTTTGCCCGGCTATGGTCATTTTCTATGCTAGCTTTGCAAAACGTTAGCTAGCCAAGCTGTAGCAGCATTTGTTTATTATGTAGGCCTTTTTTTTTTTTTTTTTTTTTTTATCATAGTAAATATTCCGTACTGTTATTTGAAATCTATATTGCTACCAAACCAGCTACATGATGAACTAAGGAAGAAATTACTGAGGCTATCAGGCTATGAGAGCTAGCTCATGCAGATGAAAGTCAGCAGGTTGGGAACAAGCTGGGTGATCAAGCCTAGTGAATGGGCATTAGCAAAAGTTCTCATTGATTCTGGAAAGAGAATTGTTGTTGAGCTGTCTCAGGCTGCCTTCGTTTTTACAGCCTGTACAGCCACGTCTTACAGCCTGCTGTAAAACACGTCAACTCATATGGTGCATATTCATATTAGTTAACTAGCCAGTTAGCCCACAAATAACATTAAGTAGGCTAGCCTTTGTCCCTTATCAGAAGTGCTGTCCCGTTTATTTGTCCCCTTGGAATGGTGGTGTATGCTTAGTAGGTGACTCTTTGTCGTTGTGTGGTTTAGATTTTTGGTTCAGACCAAAGACCGCTCTGCCCCAAACAAACATCTCCTTACTGACAAGGAGAGCAGTGGCTACGGCCCTAGGGCACCAGCGCGCTTATGAGCGCCACTCATTTCGGAGTGCGTCTTGCCACTTGCAAAAAGCTGATAAATTAGCTCACTGAAACATTCAAGCGAGGCCTGTCAACCACAGATAAGACGATATCAACACTGTAGGCGTGGGCAGGTTGTCAAAAGCATCTGAGGAACTAAAGTAAGCCATTCTAGAATTTGCCCAAATCTCCAAGACGACCGGTCATTATTCCCATTGTCCGATATTGCGTTTGGAATCAGAAGGGTAAACATTAGTTCCGTTTTCGTGTTTTGGTTTTTTCCGATTTTTGGTTTTGGTTTTAAAAACAGAAAAACGAAAGTGACATTCAGTGATTTGGTTTTTCTGTTTTTTCGTTTTGGTTTCAAAAACAAAAAAACGAAAATAACACGTCGTTTTTTGGTAATTCTGTTTTGGTTTTGAAACAAAATAACGAATGAACGAATGATACACGGATTGTACGCTCACTCTTTAATTTCGTTCAATAAGATGCTAGATTTCTAGAGACTTCCCCGCTAACACAGAACGCTTTGGGAACTTTAACTAAGGTTCCCCCATGGTTCTTCTATGGGTATTTCAAGAGGGTTTTCCTAATGTTCCAGTTTGGTGATGGGGTGCATAGGTACCATCACGGCCGTGCAGCTACTGAACATAACAATCAAAGACCGACTACAGTTGATGCCTGTGTGTTTGTTTGTTTGTTATGTCTTTGTTCTCTGCCATTCACTATATGGATTTGAAAACACCTGTTAGCCTTGTCATCATAGTCTTCTGCAAATCTTCTGCAATTCCTGTAGTTGTTTTATACAGCTACGGTGATTTGTTAAGCTACAGTAGCTAGCAACACAACCATTACACCTCAATATCATGTTCTGTTAAAATATTCAAACCAGACGTCATAACTCTTGTTTATCTAGCCTAGTTTAAAATGCATACAGTACAGACCATAAGTTTGGACACACTTTCCCATTAAATTATTTACTTTGTTTATGTTATGTTTATTGTTATTTTCATGACTGTTACCTTCAGTGACAACCTACAAAATAAACAAACTTATGAATGAACACGTGGCATTATGTACTTAATATAAAAAAGTGTGAGATGACTGAAAACATGTTTTATATTCTTGTTTCATCAAAGTATCCTTTTTTGTTTTGATAACTGCTTTGTCCTCTTTTTATTTTTTGGATGAGCTGCAAGAGGTAGTCACCTGAAATGGTTTTCCAACTGTCTTGAAGAGTTATTCATTCCCAGAGATGCTAAGAACTTGTTGGCTCTCTTGCCTTCACTCTGCGGTCCAGCTCACCCCAAACCGTCTTGATCGGGTTCAGGTCCAAAAGTTTGTCATGATCTCACATTTTTTTTTTTAAGCACATTATTTCACATGTGTTCATTCATAATTTTGATGCCTTTAGTGAGAATCTGCAATATAAATTGTCCTGGAAATAAATTAATCGCATTGAATGAGGGTGTGTCCAAACTTTTGGTCTGTACTGTAAATATATAAACAATTAAAAACATAAGTACCACAACAAAGGTTCATCTTACCAGGAGGGAGAGCTAAAACAGCGATCCTGGGGCATTAAAATAAAATCCTTGGGTTCCGGTTTCAAACCAACCCCGTCAATTTGTGCGCAGCCCAGATTTATTTTATGGGTCCCCTATCTATGTAAACTGTCATATGATGATGGCATATTGCCACAAACTTTGACTGAGGCCACCATCACCTTACTCCCTAAAAAAGGTAAAGACCCAGAAGAGGTGGGCTCATACAGGCCTATCTCCTTGTTAAACTCGGACCAAAAGATTCTTGCCAAAACATTGGCCGGGAGACTTAATCCCTTTATGAGGAAACTTATACACCCGGACCAAACTGGGTTCATCCCCAATCAGACCCCGAAGCCGCCACCATTTGCGCCATTAAGAGTTTAAGCCAACGCCAGCCAATAACTTTTTAAGCCATTAAGTCGCCAGCTGATAAAGTTTTGGCTGAGCCAGCCAGGTAGAAGCATTTGCAACAACTATCTCGCTTCTATCAGTCACACACAGAAACATGAGCATATGATACACACGAAAATAAACAATAGATAAATCAGCCTTGCACACCGGTGTTCCGAAATTACGCATCAGAGGCATTAGTTGTGTCATATAGACCATACGCTTTTTTCCACAGTGAAAAGCTGCCCTGTGCAAACATAGCCGACAAGTTTCAAGCATGGGCAAAACTGCTAGTTAAAAGAAAGCTTTCAATAGCCTAATGTTGATTATTACATTTCGAATTACAATTATAGCCGTTATACCGTAGCCTCATAATCCTGAGCTATGAGATGTTTCATAGCCACATCATTTCCATCGCAGACTTGCCCTGACTAAAGTAAATAAATCACAAAGGCTAGGCTACTGTAAATGCCTAACAGCCTGTATATTCCAACATGTTTAAAAACTTATATGAAAAGGGGAAACGTTCAATTTAATTAAGAACCATAGGCCTACTGTCAATTTCAACAGAGGGCTTGTTTGCGTTTGTCCTAGGTGATGCGCGCCTGCAGAAAATATGGCAAGCCATTTTTTCGTTTAGCCTATGGCAAGCCATTCAGTATGATTGCTTGAACTTCAGATACTGTTAGAGATATTGGTAACAAATATAGGCTACTGTATAGCTCAATACAATTATTATTTTAATGTAATAATAATAGACTAATGCTTTGGGCTTTTTGTATCAATTTATGTATCATTGAGGAACTGGTACAGTTTTAAAGTAGGCTATTAAATTAGCTCTTGTATGAAGAAATATAGGCTAATAAATACCCAACCCTAAACTATGATAGTGATACACATGTTAGTCATACATTGCTACTGAGATCAGTATGATATAGACATCTATAGACATAAAAATGGCCACTTCAGCCATTTGTAGCCTTGAACATTTTGGCGGCTGCAGGAGCCATTTAGGTTTTGGCTGAGCCGGCTAGCCAGCCAATATCATTTTCAGCCAGCCATTATCCTAAAAACAAACGGCTTCGGGGTCTATCCCCAATAGGAACTCTTACCACAACCTCAGACGCCTTCTTGATATTATGCATCGCCATAGACGTCCAGCACAAGACCTTATTATTCTTAGTTTGGATGCTGAAAAAACATTCGATAGGGTGGAATGGCCCTATCTTTTTGCGGTTTTGAGGAAGTTTGGATGTGGCCATAGGTATATCTCCTGGGTTAGACTGCTATATAGCAACCCCTGTGCTAGGATACTAACAAATCAAACTCTTTCCACTCCATTTCAACTTGGCAGAGGCACGAGGCAGGGATGCCCACTCAGTCCTCTGCTGTTTGCCCTAACTATAAAACCGCTTGCAGAAATTATTAGATCTCATCCCAAAATTCATGATTTTAACACAAAATGCACAAAAAACAAGATCTCTCTGTATGCTGACGACATTTTGCTTTATGTACTCAACTTCAGATAACTGTCCCTTCAGTCCTGGAAATGTTTCATTCTTTTGGCACTTACTCTGGATACAAGATAAATTGGAGCAAAAGTGAGCTGCTACCAATCCGAGTTAAAGATAGAGATTGGCTCAATCAGCTTCCCTTTCATATATCTCAGGACAATTTCACTTATTTAGGAGTAGTTATCACAAAGAAGTACAGTGACCTTTATAGGGCCAACTTTCCCCCCTTATTAAATAAACTTGAACGCAATATCATGTTTTGGAGGACACTCCCAATTTCACTGTTGGGAAGGGTTAATGCTATTAAAATGTTTTTCTCCCCCAGATACCTTTTTCAAAATCTGCCCATATTCCTCACTAAATCTTTCTTTAAGAAATTAGACTCTATCAAGCATAAAGTCAATGGCGGGCTGGCTCTGCCTGACTTCAAGCTATATTATTGGGCCACTGGATTACAATCAATTGCACACTGGTTAGATGACTCCCCATCGCCATATGACGGGCTAGAGATGGAACGGGAGGACTGTCTTCCATATTCTATAAGAGCAGTTGTACTATCTCCTATGCCTGTCAAAAAAGTGCTCTATAATCAAAATCCTATCATTTACGATTTAATAAAGCTTTGGAAACAATTCAAAAAACATTTAAACCTCAACACACTGTCCTTTTTAATGCCAATACCAACAAATCCCTCTTTCACCCCTTCCACTCTGGATGGGTCTTTTAACGTTTAGAGGGAATTGGGATTGGGTAATATAGGCAACTTGTACATTGAGCGAGTGTTTGCCTCTTTCCAACAACTCCAACAGAAATACAATATACCTAAGGGTCACTTTTTTCGATATCTTCAGAAATTATGTTAAAACACATCTTCCTAATTTTGAGAGAGCAAAACCAGACAAACTGGAGAGCTTTATTAAGATGTTTGCCAATTCACACCTTATAATTTCCCAATTATATGAAACATTGCAAAGTATGTGCCTTCCCAAGGTGGTCAGTATAAAGGAAGCATGGGAAAAAGAACTTGGAACTTTGATACCACTGAATGTATGGGAAGAGAGCCTAGAGTACATCCATGACTGCTCCATCAATGCCCGACACTGTTTAATTCAATTTAAAATTCTGCATAGATTACATTACACCAAAGTTAAACTGCATAAAATATTTCCTGATTTATCACCCTCATGCGAGCAATGTGACTCCATGGAGGCTACCCTTGAAATTCTCTGTTCAAGGAAACTTATATGGTTGGACCAAAATGTTTTGCGTCGTCAGTATTGGCAGCTTGGGCAATAGAGCACTTGTTGAAATTTGACCGGAATTCCCCTTTAAGTCTGTACACATGGGTTTTGTAACCAAAAAGTCTGTCTGTGGTGAAATATCATGTTTGTACCACTGTTAGCTTGTCATTCACCAACCTACCGGTGTGTTTTGGGACAAGCGTAGACAGCTTCCCCCCTGTAGCTTTCGTTGCTAACGTGACAAGTACCTGTCAATCTTAACTCACACAGTGGCAACAGCGCCCCCTCTACGTCCCCTCAGTTCAGATGCCAAGGCACAGAAAACACAGCCAGACAGAAATAATAATATAAATGTACACTTTATTTTTACATCACAGAATAAATATTAAACATCATAAAAAATAGCAATAAATAGCCATATAGTAAGTAAAGTCCATTCCATGTCCTGTATGCCTAAGCCAAGTCCAACTAAAGTCCCATGAAAGACATGAGCAGTGAACAGTTCATTTGGAGGAGGAAGAACCAAGCCTGACGCCTGTGCCGCTCCAGACGCACTCGAACGTGCCCTCTGACACGTCTCCTCTCTCAACCCGGAAGTAGCGGCTACGCCGATCCAGCACAACAACGCTGCAGGCAGAAGAGCAAGCAGAGCAGTCAGGAACCACAGAGAGGATACAATATCGCCAAACTCACGCACACTAGGAGGGCTCACTTTCCTTTACAAGCAGCTAGAGAGCGTTGATTCGTCAATCGTCTTGATCCGTTCCTCGTCGGGCAAAACACCACGAAACCTTTTCGTCTGGATTCGGATAGGAAACAACACAAGCTATAAGGCGGCTAGCACGTCCACTGCACTCGCGTACACTCAGCACACACACGCACACTCACACACACAGGGGGGCTTACGTTCCTTTACGAGCTGGATTGTGAGCGTTGGAAGTTCGTTCGTCCCCGGTCCGTCACGGCTCCGATGGCAGGCTACACGTCGCTTCCCCCGTTGTGTAGCAGTGCGAGGCCCTCGTTCTCTAGGAGCAGTCAGCTTAAATATCCCCGTTGATTAGTCCCAGGGGCCGGGTTTGTAAATGAATAATGGCTTTCAGCTGGGAGGTCAGAAGTGGCTCACACAGGATAGGACAAAGTCAGTGATGGGGTTTTAGGGCAATGAGTAGTAATCACGGCATGTCATAAGCATAACAGTAACACCAAACACAGCAAACACACATGTATATATGAGAAACCACACGGTACAATACAATACTAATAAAGCAGAAAAACACCACATACTGCTACCCATAAAGCTACAATAAGACTCTCAACCCTGCATTCCCCAATCCATGCATTTCCCCCTCCCCGTGATTAAGCCCAGTCTGACATACCCAATGTCTCAAACTGCAGGTTCAGCACACTGTGTCCTCGCATTCTTGGAATGCTCAGACACTCACTCACAGATCTCAGGCCCTGTCCACAGTAACCCTTACAAATGTAAAAAAGCACATTCACAATGAAAATGATCTCCATCCACATTAGTAGTTTTCAGAATGTTTTGCATTCACATTCCCCAGCATTTTTGTATTCATCTATCTTAGCAATAGTTTTTGTAAAGCATCGTTTTCAGTTTTAGAATCGTTCATTCTAATGTGGACGGAAGGGTTAACTGGTGAATTTATCTGTGTTAGTGTGAACATACCAATATGGGAAAATATATTGCGGTGGGAAAACAGGTATAATTTTTTAAAAAAAAAGAAAAAAAGGAATGTTAGTAGCCTAGACTCTAGACGTACCCCTAGTGGTAGCAAATTTGAATTTGCACAGAGGTACGTCTAGAGGCCACTGATAGAAACCCGTTTTAGCCTTCCTCTGGAGGCGGATAACCAATCACAGCGCGGTATGTGTACAGGAAATCGTAAGGCGGGCTTTGTACGATGACGACAGCCCTGCTCAAACCAGAGCGGACTCGTCTTTGGCTTTAGTTTTGGACGAATTGCACTTGTCATTTTCTTTGAAAGTGAAACAAGAAAGTGCACTGAAGTTTTTCGTTCTGAAAAAGATGTCTTTGCCGTGTTACCGACGGGCTACGGGAAAAGTTTGATATACCAGCTGGTACCACTGGCCGGAACGCTAGCCTATTACGTGGAGAGGCAGTTTGAAAGACAACGCAATCACCCGCCCCTCCATTGAGGTACAGTCTATCAGTGGTCTTCAGACTATACATTCTTATGATATAGTCTGGCGTGTCAGGCTAGAATGTTAGTATTGTGGGACCATGGGGCTGTGGGAACAAAGGGCCTAATTTTCACAAAAAAAAAAAAAAAAACTAAGAAATGGGGGAACATGGCTGACCCCCAGTCGACACTGGCCGGCACGCAGCATAAATAGACCTGGAAATTACCCTTAGAATTGGCGCATACCAATGAACAACAACAAACGGGTATTCCACATGAAAAAACTTCAAAAGCTTAAAACAGCCACATTTCACTTCTAATAGACTAGGATAGATATTTGACATATCCAAAATGTATAAAACAGCAAAAATATTATGCTACTTAAACAAACTTTGGGTCACTTCCGGTTGACCTGAAAGTTACAATGTTGTTTTAAACCCGGCAGTCATGGCAAACATTCTCTTATAGGGAAAGAAAAAAACAGTGATCCTAGTGGTTATGTTCCAAAGCCGAGTGCCATACTGTTGGAAATCCCCACGACGATATAACGTGAAACTATACACCCACAAAAAATATGTTGAGTATACTGAAACTATCTACTACCTGTGAAAGTACCAGGTGAAATTTCGCTGTCTTTTAAGAGATTGAATATGTGCACATCTCGTCAGAAATGGACTACACACGATTAGCATGTTCCTTGTTTATTAGCATGATTAGCTTGGACCATGGCTTTTGATATAAAGCTCTCACTACCAACTCTTTCTGTAAGTATTATCTCAACATTAATTACTGTAACATATAGGTTATAATCATACATTAAACACCACTACCTTTCTTAAAATAAAATAAATGTTCAGTGAGTCTAGCAAAGTAATGTTTTGACTGTCAAGTGGTGGAGGCTCAAAGGCAAGGCAAGTTTATTTATATAGCACATTTCATATACAAAGGCAATTCAATGTGCTCAATGTGCTCTTTCTCAAAGAGAAAACTCATACAGCCTAGCTTGCTTCAGGCGTGTAACCTGTGTAGTTCTTTTCTGACAAGATATTGACCATTTCGTTCTTTTAAAAGACAGCGAAATTTCTCCTGGTACTTTCTCATGTTGTAGATAATTCCAATATATCCAACATAGTTTGGTGGTGTGCATAAGTTCCTCGTCATATCGTTGTGTCTATGCGATTTCCAATAGTATGGCTCTCGGCTTTGGAACGTAACCACTAGGCCTAAAAAAAAAAGTTTTGGTTCCAGTTGGTGGCCTGTTGAGGCCATGCGCCTCGTGCCTAACAACACCCGCGCTAAAACCAGCATTAACACCGGCCTCTCTGGATTTATTGCTTACATAATGGGGGTATTCTATTGCCATTTTTGGTGTCAGTATGATTGCCAATCCTAATAGGTTTAGGAAGAAGAGAGAAGTTTAATTTAGAGCAACAGTTTTGAACAACTTTTGTGTTGCATAGTTATGCTACCTATTTAGTGAATTCTGTTATAGTTTTGTGTGCGAGAGGTGGGGGTCTCTTGTGTGAGGAAAGAGAGGCTGACAAGAAAAGTCTGGCTGCGTGAAGGGCAACATACCGTAGGCTAAGCTCAATCAAGTTGTGTTTCGTCTGTTGAAAAAATAATTTTCTAAAGTAATGTAATATAATGTTAGCCTGGAGATGGCTAATGTTCATGGCGCAGGCTGAAATTTCGGAACGTTCCCTTTCCATTATACCGCTTTTCTTGTGTGCTTGAGCGGTGTGCTCTTGTGTTGGTTGAGCAGCAGCGGTGTCAAACAGGTTGCGTCTGAACTTTGCTCAAGCGATTTAAAGACAGAAATGGTAAATCCTTGCATTAAGTTCCACCATTCTCGTATCTCAGAATGGAGCGCCTATGCATTATGGGGAATAATGGTCCTGAAGTCATCAGAAGTAAAAAAAATGGCTGAATCGAGAAAACATCCGGGAATTCCATGCATACTTAAGTAAATATGAACTTTTGAATTGGAACATTACTTTGGCTGTGTAATGACGTTTCACAAGTCCACGAGAACGCAACTACATTGAAGTATGGATATTGAGAAATGGCCAGGATCCCCGACCCTTGTATGAAGCAAAGCATAGACCATGGGGAGGGTCGTGACTAGGCTACCTATGGAACAAAATGCAATTTTTTGCCCACCACCCATCTCACGTCCCACTCCAATGCAGAGTCAGCTAGTAAATTCACAAAGGCAGGGGATAGAAAAAGTGGGACCATAGGGCCTGATTTTGTGAAGAAAAAAAACCTCCTTGAAATGTGGGAACATAGACATGCTCCCGTCGTGTGTAACTTTGTTCAGCTTTAAAATAATAAAATAATTGCTGTCTGTGGTTCTATATGCAGACATCCCAAGTCTCCCGGAACGTTCACTGTATATTACAACCGAATTCCAAAATAGTTGGGACACTTTACAAATTGTGAATAAAAACAGAATGCAGTGACGTGGAAGTTTCAAATTTCAATATTTTACTCAGAATACAACATCAATCACATATCAAATGTTGAAACTGAGGAAATGTATCATTTTAAGGGGAAAATAAGTTGATTTTCAATTTCATGGCATCTACACATCCCAAAATAGTTGGGACAAGGCCACATTTACCACTGTGTGGCATCCACTCTTCCTTTTAAAACAGTCTCCAAACGTCTGGGGACTGTGGAGAGAAGTTGTGGAGAGAATGTTGTCCCATTCTTGTCTAATACAGGCTTCTAGATGCTCAACTGTCTTAGGTCCTCTTTGTCATGTATTCCTATGTATGATGCACCAAAAGCTTTCTATGGGTGAACGATCTGGACTGCAGACTTGATGGTGCCTTTCCAGATGCGTAAGCTGGCCATGCCACACACACTCATGCATCTCCATACCATCAGAGATGCAGCCTTCTGAAATGAGCGCTAACAATAAGCAATAACAACTCGGGTTGTCCTTGTCCGGATGGTATGACATCCCAGTTTTCTGAAAAGAACTTTGAATTTTGATTCGTCTGACCACAGAAAAGTTTTCCACTTTGTCACAGTCCATTTTAAATGAGCCTTGGCCCAGAGAAAACGCCTACGCTTCTGGATCATGTTTAGGAATGGCTTCTTTTTTGACCTATAGAGTTTTAGTTGGCTATGGCGAATGACACAGTGGATTGTGTTCACTGACAATGTTTTCTGGAAGTAGTCCTAAGGCCAGTTTGTGATATCCATTACATTAGCATTCCTGTATGTGATGCAGTGCCATCTAAGGACCCAATGATCATGGGCATCCAGTATGGTTTTCCGGCCTTGACCCTTATGATTGATATGTTCCAGATTCTCTGAATCTTTGGATGATGATATGCACTGTAGATGATTATACCTTCAAACTCTTTGCAATTTTTGTCTGAGAAACTCCTTTGTGATCTCGGACCACTACTTCTTGCTGCACCATTTGGGGAACTGGTGATCCTCTGCCCATCTTGACTTCTGAGAGTCAATGCCACTCTCGGAGACTATTTTCATACCAAATCATGTTGCCAATTGACCAAATAAGTTGCAATTGGGTCCTCAAGCTGTCCCTCATATGAAAATTTTACTTTTCTGGCCTCTTATTTCTACCCGTCCCAACTATTTTGGGATGTGTAGCTCTCATAAAATCCAAAATGAGCCAATATTCGGCATAACATTTCAAAAAGTCTCACTTTCAACATTTGCCATGTTATCTATATTCTATTGTGAACAATATATAGGTTTATGAAATTTGTAAATGATTGGATTCGATTTTTATGAACAATTTATAAAGTGTCCCAACTTTTTTGGAATTCGGTTGTAGCTCACGGGCACCCCCAAGTGATGTCGGCTGAAATCTTCCATTCCCAGAAACAAAGTTTTGCGCAGTCGCACAAAATTTCACAGACAGTGAAACAAGTACCACAAGTGTGAGGTGATGAGTGGTAGCCTTGTGAAACCAAACTGATCTTGCGAGCATCAGGTCTTCACTCGCAGCTCAGTCTGGCTACTCTCCATTGACGAGAATTTGGAGCAGGTTGCCAAACAAACAAACCAATCAGCGCTGGCTTTGAGGCGGGTTGAGGTGTGGCACAACGAGAAGCGGGTCTAAAGAACATGTACGTATGTCAGTACATCATATGCTTCGTTGGTCTGATTGGTTGATTTGGCCTGTCTATCACCATCAGATGCCTTATCCAATCAGCTAAAACTAAACTAACGAAAACGAAACTAACAACCAAAACTTCTTCAACGGATGGTTCCCAGATGGAGTTGCGGAAGCAAGTCCATCTGGCGGAGTCAGGTTAAGACAGAGGTGCAACCTAGAGAGAGTTCCCTTTGTCAGTAATTTGAGTATCTTGCAGTGCATTTGGTAATAAAGTATTTCACCCTAAAGTGTGCTAATGCATTGCAGGCTTAGACTAGGTACCAAGCCATTTTAAGGTTGTTTTTGCTTTGTAAAAATATGTAGGCTTACAACACATTTTCCTCCCCTGTTGATGACAACTGATGACACTTTAATAGGATTTTTGAAGTTGCAACTGAATTGCAATGCATTTTGAAAATTGGCCAATATAATGCTAAAGCCAGTTGAAGCATGGTTGATGATTGACTGTACAAAATATTGTATAGCATTCAATGGAGTAGAGTTGAGTTTCTTTATGTTGGGATGTCTGTATATGGGCAGTGGAAATAATTTTGAACTATGAATTTAACTAATTCATGTAAAACGTTAACTTTCCCAACATTGTCCACTTCATACACATTTCGTACATATAGTACATGCACACATCATTGTATGTAGTAAGTACTGTGCACATTCCTGAATTTCTTGCAATTTTGGGTCATAATCTCCTTCCCCAGGCGTTTGTCTCACCCCAACATTGTGCGGATGATTGCTGTAGCCAAGACTGAGACCCAGATCCTCATTGCTAATGAGTATATCCATGGGGCCAACCTGCAGCAGGTTATTCATACAGACACTCCCATTAAGGTAGGACATGAGATTTCATCAACACATATTGTACTGTACCTGTTGATATAGCTAACTCCTAGCCCATTGCTTTAAGATTTTAAGTTGTGGAATCATTAATTCTTTAGCCATTTCCCCTATAAAAAATTATATTGACCTGAAACAAAAGATATAGTGAATAATGTGAACAATCTTCAATGACTTGCATTTAAACAACCATGCCATATTACCTAGAATAATTAAAACATTTTCAGTTACAGTACGAGGATAAGCTGTTTGTGGCCTTAGATGTTGCCATGGCTCTTGACTACATACATGAGAAGAAGATCATCCACCAAGATTTGAAGCCAGCAAATATAATGGTCAGTAGACAAATGTTATTTAATTCCCTGATTGTTTTCTAACCCATTCCTGATCTGTACTATGTTTGATGTTTGAAAGTGTAATCTGAAGGTGGATGTTGAGTAATCAAACTTGCATACATTTTAAAATGATGTGTGTGTGAGTGAGTCTGTGTGTGGAGCTGGATTGTGCTTAGCATACTTTGGTTGGGTGTGTATGTTGGGGAGGGGGTTGGTAAGTGTGGGTGGGCTGCTGGCACCCCAGTTCTATTAGTCTGCTGGTAATTACTGCGGCCATCAAAACGTCTGTAGTCCTACTATATTGCTATACTACTGTTATTTCATTTTATGCTTTTTATACTTGCCCCGGGACTCCAAAAATTAGCATTGATGCTACAACCTGGCGCATGGCATATTTTCCTGTGTTACAGGAGTAATGTTTTTTGTGCATTGTCCCTGTTTTCAAATAAACAGATTTCCAATTTCAATCTTTAGGCTGCGGTGACACTGAGGCCCGAATCACACACAAACTGTGCGTTCACGGTGCGGGAGCGGGGCGGTCCGTGAGCGGTGCCTGTGGGCTTGGGCATTCACACAAGAAATTGTCTCTGCGGTGGTCTGCATGAAGCGGCTGCCCGAGCTCTGCATTCTAAATCTATGGACACCGCGCAAGTCCCGCTTACCGCGCTGAAAACACTTGGAAAAATAGAACTTGTTTCTATTTCAAAAAATCAGCGCGGGAGCTGCGCGGTTCACCGCTCAGAAACCGGACAGGAGGCACGCAGAACACGCGTGCAGTCTGAATAACCTAACCTGTTAACATGTATTGTAAATGAAATCGCCCCAAAACCGCGCCCGCACCGCTCACCACAGGTTTGTGTGTGAATAGGCCGTGAGCAATCTGACCTTTTTTTTTTTTTTTTTTTTTTTAATGATTTTAGTTGCTTGAGTTGGAATTTGTGGCAAATAACTGCATTCTATTAATTACATAATATTGCAAACTAAGTTTTTAGTAGGATAATAATGGTAGTTTTCAATGATGAAAAAAATACGAAGGCACATCGACTTTCATTAATGAATATATTGAGCAAGGCAACGAGAGACTGAGCAACGCATTTCGACACTAAAATCCCTGGGACTAAATGATGACTGGACTTCACAATAACTCAAGGACCACTAGTAGTAGCGCGTCCAGTTCCTTTTGTTGTTTATGTTAATAATGGTAGTTGCTAGGCTGCTAGAGTACTTGAGGTGGTTGCTAGGCAGTTGCTAGTGTAATTATGTTACTCAGGTTTACCAACTCGACACGGCAATCGACCCAAAAGCAACCAACCCATGTTTGAAGTGGGCATGATGATGTGGGTAGTTAAGCCCCTTAGCAGATCTTAAAAACACAGAAAGGGTTTTTACCCCCAAGAAAATATTTGTCATAGACATTGTCATTTCAACACAGAGGGGAGAAATGTTTTGCAATCAATTTGAGGTAAATTGTGCAGTTGAATAGCTAGCTGCACTCTAATTCAGGCTATTTAAACACAGAAGGAACAAAGAAGCTCTTAATTGCAATAACTCATCAGTCCTTTGCCATATTGCTATGCTACAATTGTGGGTTTAAACAGCTAAATTGGTGAGAGTGTTTTGGCTAAATTGTGAGCTTGTCAAGTAGGCTATGTTGCCCTACAGCTGTCAAAGTAGCTTATGTTTGAATGGTATAACCCCAGCAGGTTAAAAGAAAAAAGGTATGCAGCTGATCAACAAGTTTTGTTTATTTCCCATGAGTTTTCTTTATGATTGCATGACAAGTTATGTTATAATTGCATGACAGGTTATGCTATAGATTAATTGCTAGCAAAACCACCTTGACATGCTTAGTTGTTTACGTTAGCATGACAACCGATTTTGCCTGGGTTACTATGAGAGTAATGTGTGCTATAGCCACTATAGTTGCGAATTTCGGTTGGATTTCTATATTGCTGTAAACGAACTTGACATGGGAATTTTCAATTACCTGACACCAGTAAAGATGACTAAGAAGGCTACATTTTATTGAGATTGTGATTCATTTTAAATAACTTTATTGTGGCCATCCCAAACTTTTTAGCTAGCTTGTAATCAGACAGCTGGACATTTTTCTAGCTGCATACAGTAGGTTGAAATAAAGTTATTTTCCCCCCATTCAGTTAACTTACATTTATTATCTATAGGTTAGTACTGCTCACAATTACCTGATCATTGTGACTAGGGGTATAAAAACGCCCAAAGCCTCTCCCCAAATAAGTAAATACAGTTTATTGGGTACAGTAATATCTAGCTACAGAATATCTTTTACTGTCAAAACTAAATTTATGATAAAGGGATTAAGGGATTTAGAGTGTGTGTGTGTGTGTGTGTGCTCTTGTTTTCTTCATAGTCTATATGTGTGTGAAATAACTACATGGTGTTGAGTGGGAACTTCGCACTTAGCAATACATTGTGATGAGTTGTGATGCAGCGCTGCCACATTAAGTTGCTACTCTCAAAAATTTTCCAAGGTTGGTAGGTGCATGACATTAGCATTCGAACATTTGATTCTGCTTCTCTACATAAGTCACACCGGGAAATAGATGTCATGATTGGTAGTCGTTGAACCGCATCATAGCTCATACATAAATTTAACCAAAGTTTAACTTTATTTTATCGTCCAAGTCACCCAAGTTTCGTCACCCTTGGTCAAAATTCAGTATTCAGGCAACGTAGGTGTTGGAGTCCAAACAGATCTTATTAACGATGCCTGGGGCATTGTACAAACAGGTGTTTGGTCATGTACAAAAACCCGAAGGGCCCTATTTTGACGACGCAATGTCAAATGTTGTTTGGCGGATGGCGCATATGGTTTTGGGGGCGTGAAGGCGGGATTTTGCTATTTTCACAGCGCAGAAAATGAACTTCGCGCCGGCGCAAAGTCCAAAAAGGTTGGACTTAGGATGCCTAATTAATCATGGGTGTGTTATGGGTGTAACACAGACATAACCAATGACAGATCAATCTCTCATTCCCTTTAAGAACAAACAGCGCAAAGCGCCTGGTGAATTGCTATCACACCAGCTGATCTGCTCCTTGTGCATTTAAAGAAATTAAAATATTGAATAGCGAGCAAGCTCACACGTCGGGTCTAGTCATAGTCAGAGCCGTAATGGGTATGGTAATATTAAATTGATGTCTACAGGCTGCACAAGACACTAAGGAAGCTGATTTAGTCCTGATAGATATCTCGGAATATTCATTCGAAAGCGAAAGTAAACTTGATTCTCCATTTAACGTCACCCCTTCTTATATCCTCACGCGTTTTCTGTTGCAGGCTAATAAATTGTGGTTAACCACATCTTCCTGAGCATCATAATGATTTTCCGATTGTAATAATTATTGTTGTGGCCGTCATTGTTATGCTGGAACAAGGACTGCATTACCTATTGCGTTGTGCGTCCATAAAATAGCATTTCAGGAATGCGTGACTGACGAATGACCAGGTTTTTTCAGTCACTGGCGGATCCCTTTCTTCGTCTGTATAATAGCAGCTTTTGCGCTTTGCGCCTAGCCACACCTTCGACACACCTCCGAGGACGCAAAGTCACTTCCTAGTTAGACAACGTGAATTACTTGACAGAAAAACGAACCATGCGCTTGCACAAAATAGCAACGACAGCTTGCGCGAGTCGCAAAGGCATGGTGCGCCGCCTGCAAGATAGGGCTCGAAGTCTCTCGGGTGCATTCACACCTTATACATTCAGGCATAGTCATTACATGGTCATACCACATTCACTTGATCCATTATCTTTCAAGCATGGAAACAACACATGTACACTTTCTTGGGCTCATCATGTGATTCACAAGATGTCTTAGTTACCAAGTACACCCTGCAGTGGCAAGGAATATTACTAGTTAGGGCACCCATGGTCATACTCATACACACATAACAATGAGAGTCTCATGCAACCTCAGTATGGAACATCAGATAAGATTTGTCCTCCCGTCTGAGGGAGTTTCCCCCTTCCCAAATGAGTTGGTTCGGTTTTTATGGTAGTTACTTTGATTTTATGGTACACTTTGCCATAGATAGGGAAAATGTACTTAAAGCGTGGGTCTTAAAGGTGCAATTTGAGTTCCTGCTTGGTTTTCTGGGTGATTTCATTTTTATCTCAAATTGCAGGCATCTCCCCTTGATTCGCTAGCTGTCTGCCTCCTGAATGCACTGTGAAAAAGTCTGGTCGCAGGAGACAACACAGGGGCTGTAAAACTGAAACGAACGTATGGTTAACCACCTAAATTTAACAAACAAGGTTCCAGCTAAAGACAGTTATTGGAAGGATGGGAGTAAGGATTTACGGGGTTGCTAAGTGTGTGTGTTTTAACACTGCTATGTTATTGTTATTGTTTTTATTTTGTCTGTTTGTTTGACGATTAGAGCCCCCGTGTCATTCGAGACTGGATTTTTTCTCTAAAATAGATGGCAAAAACTTAAACTGTAATTTTCTTGCCATTTTCAGCAAAGCACATACCTGCAAACTTGTCACCTTTCGGCGAAATTCGCCGTTTTGAACTCAAAATATGTCATTTACGTGAATCGTGTAAATCCGAAAGAGTTTTTTTTTTGAGGGGCGGGGGTTGACGGCCGGCCGACCGACCATGGACTTATATTATAGCTGTAGAGAGTATATGACAGGGAGCGGAGCGAGTTTTTTTCCCCCACCGTATTGGTCCAGTCTGGAGGCAGACAGGCGCACCTGTAACAACGCGCCAAAGCAGCCATGGAATCATCTTCCATTCTCAGTGCTGCCATCAAAACGTAGCAAAATGACACAATTTAGCGCTATTTTAAAAGAGAAACAAAGACGGAAACTCATCGTTTTGATGCTATTATGATAGACGGTGGCTTTGCAAATGTTGTTGTAGCCTACAGTTAAATTGCCGTTTTAATCAGCCAAATATGAGCTATGTCATCGCCGGTATTGTTAGGCTACTTTTGTATAGGCAACGGTAATGGAAGAAAAGCGCAGTTTAAAGCAAACAGCAGGCCTATTAACTTCATCTAAATGGTCGAGAATGTCATTTACACAATAATCTTGTTAGTAAAGCAAGCAATTTCTATGTGCTCGCCGCGCAGGTTTTCGAAATTGTTTTCTCCTAATTGCTTGAACCTCTGAAGCTGTGTTTCTAGTGGACTCCGTTATACAGAGGGTTTGAAAACTTTTTTCTAAAACCTGCGCACCATCCTCACAGTTTTCACTCTTCAAATGGTTCACGTGTATCTTCCCTGGCTGGCTTGGCCGCTTAGCCTAAATGGAATTATTTTATTAGCTTAGAAACCTAGACGTAGGCTACTCTTCTTGTGATAGCAGAGCCCATTTATTAAAATTTATCTGGTGATAGTCTCTGGTATTATCTTAGACGGAGGAGGAGCTCTGGGCAATCTGGGTCAAATAGGCTACTATGAGGCCTTTGTAGAAAATAATGTTAATCCTATTGCTATTTCATTTATATGGAAAAACATTGAAAATATAAATATATTATATAAATATATTTATATTTATATAATAGGCATATTTATATAAATATATTTATATTTATATAACATTTATAGCCAACACTACTCCATGCAATGTACCACAATTAATTTACAATTCATTTTTAATTTATTAAAAATGGTTTGTCACCTTTGTCACGGTTTGTCACCTTTTTCAACCCTTATGAGTTTGCAGGTATGAAAGCAGTACTCGGCAGATGTGCAACTGTGAAAGATGTATCTCCTAGATTAAAGGCATCTAATACTTTAGAATATGTCCTGAAACCTCAGAACTGTTGCATGAAAACTCCAAGAGTAGCGGTTGGACATTTTCTCAGAGGTCGATTTTACTGACACACAACTCCTTTTTGTAAGACCCCATATCTCAAAAACTACTCAAGATACAATGGCAATATTTCTCAAAATATGTCCAAGGTATGTTAACATCATTCACATAAAGTTCAATCCAAGATGGTCAGCTCGGAATTTCTGAAATTTGTTGACTGACAAATGTGCATCTTTCCTTAAAAGGTGTGGGCATATAATATCTGAGAATCAACCAATTCTGAGGGGGTCAAGTCCAATCCATTGGTCCATTTGTCATGGAATGACCCAATGTTAATTCTCCTTTTTGCTTTATGTTGTTTTAAGGTTGCAGAGGACAACAAGAGAGCCTACCTTACAGACTGGGGTTTAGCAAACTACTTGAAGACCATGTTGACGACACAAGGGGGTTACAAAAGACATCAATATGGGCCTCAAGGAGGAACTCTAGTCTACGCGGCACCAGAGTGTTTAGTAAACTTTGAGGACTGCAGCACCATGTCAGACATGTGGTCATTTGGGATCACTCTTCTGGAGATGTTCACTCACTCTGCAGCCTGGTCAATCTCAACAGCACAGGAGCTAAGGAGGCTTGTGTCAAAAAGACACCCTCCACATGCTATGGCTAAACTGCATCGTCGTACTGATTCTATCATTGTCAAATCTTTGCTAGAATATGAACCACAGTCACGAATGGAAGCCAACGATTTGGTGACCCTTTTGAAATCAAAAGTTGATCTCAAAAGAAGATATGGGTGTACTTGGTAGGGCAGCCAGTGAGAATATCTAGATATTCTTAGTTTTTTTCCCCCTGTTTCTTTTGTAATCATGTTTACACGTACCTACAGAATCCAGCGTCTTGAAGAAATCCCCACTTGGGAGAGCGTTTAAAATAAGTAATTGAATAAAATCAGTTTGAAATGGTTAAAATTCTACTGGTTACCTGTAGACAGGAGGCCCAAATAGATAAAGAAAGAACTATTTATAAAAAAATATCTAAATACAGTATGTGTGAATAAGCTCGAAGTCTCAGGGAAACCTTCATTAAAGATCCAGCTCCAGTAACCTGCTCAGTGCTGCAGCTTATTACATTTAAAGCCCCCACTTGCAAGATTTTGATAAACTTTTAACGTTTCCTATTCATTGTACCTTTATAGCCTAGAATTCATTTGGATTGATATATGACATGTTTTGGAGTATAATGTGCCCCAAGGCACTCGAAAGAAGTAGGCTAGTTTACACAACTCTGTCCCACCAAATGGATGGGCAGGTGCCGAGAAACTTTACTAATGTAAAGCACAAGGGACCACAGCCAAAAAAGCGAGAAGCTCCTCCTAATATTGATATTTGCAGCAGGGTAGACCTTGATGACTTCATTATCTGATATGATGTGGGTGTGCTGAGAGTGGTTTTGAAAACAAGCAGGGACCCAGGATGCCCATGTAATTCTTTATTCCTGTGAAAAAGAAGAATCTGTGTGCATCAAGCAAATGGGGTAAAACAATCTAATCTCCTGCCTGTTCCTAAATAATCTCAGAGTGTTCTAGTGGATAAAGTACCCACACTCACTGTAAAACTAGCTTTTCTTAATATTAGTTCACTTTCAAATAAGTTTTTTAATCAATAATTTTATCTGCACATACAAACTTGACTTCTTACTTTGAATGAAGTAAGAACGAAAACCTGGCTGGAACAAGCAAGCAGTTGCACTACCCTCATTTAAACAGCTCCCCCAGATTTCAATTTCATGAGTGTGACTAGAACAGCTAGAGGAGTGGAGTTGCAAATTTGGAGACTTGTTTTGAATTTTTCTTTTGATTTTTTGGATTCTTATGTGCACTCCTTAAGGGTTCTCCCAGCATCTTATTACTGACTG
Organism: Sardinella longiceps; assembly: GCA_027497455.2. Taxonomy (NCBI): domain Eukaryota; kingdom Metazoa; phylum Chordata; class Actinopteri; order Clupeiformes; family Clupeidae; genus Sardinella; species Sardinella longiceps. The sequence continues at coordinate 25,380,900 of JAODXP020000019.1, forward strand.
TTTACAAACCACCTAGACAGTCAGCCACACTTTTTCTTGAAGAGTTTGGGGAACCGTTAACAACTGTCTGTGTGGAATTTGAATGCCTTATTAAATCTGGGGATTTTAACTACCATGTGGATGATAAAACACCTATGCCAAGGGACTACTCACACTTATAGACACTTTTGACCTAACTCAACACATAAAGGTGCCAATACACTCATGGACATACCCTTGACCTTGTCATCACAAAGGGTCTTATTATCTCCACAACTGTTAAGGACTCTTTGATATCTGCCCTCACATTCAGAACATGGCAATGACAGTAAAGAGGAGAGTCATAAATGATAATACAGGTCTTTTGTTTAAGGAAGCACTCTCAAAGACATCCAGCCAATTATCTGACTCTGTAGATGACTTACTAACCAATTTCAACCAATTTAAACCAACTCTAAAGATGACACAAATTGTGGATGATATTGTTCCATTAAAAATCAAAAGAGTTAAAATCTGTAAGGCGTAACCCACTCCCTGGAATCAACACTTACGCCTGTGGCCATTAACATTTACAACATTTACAAAGACTGTGCTCTGATTGTGGTTATTCTACCTATGGTTACCTATCTATGTACTGCCTGAACGTAATATTGCCATGTTTGGACTTGAATAAATTCTAATAATATGGGCAACAGTGTGATCATGGTTTTATGACAATGTCATGTATGGTATTTGAGCATTGCTATGATCAAATAACTATTTTGCTGTGTGCATACTAAGTGTGAGTTCACAACTCTCTCTGGTCAGTTGGGCTGACCAATCACAGGCCAGTCACCTTGTGTCAACAGGCCTTGGGAAGATAAAGACATCACTTCCTAATGTCATCAAACCATATGCTAACCTCCAATCACTCCACTCAACCAAGGATTGCTGCTACGACCAACACCCCGCACAGGTTAATCTAGGCTCTTCTCATCCATTATTCCTAACTGGTGGAATAGTCTTCCCAAGACTATTAGAACAACAGGCACTCTATCTACATTCAAGAGACTCTTGAAGACCCAGCTCTTTCAAGACTATCTCTTGTCCCTTAAATTATTTGGAATGCACTGATCAAGCACTTCTAAATTCTTGCACTTACTCTCCTATTAGCAAATGGCACTCCCAGTAGGCATTTACTTGTATTGTGTTGCAGCTTGATTGTTATTTCTCTTTTTGTAAGTCGCTTTGGGATAAAAGCGTCTGCTAAATGCATAAATGTAAATGTATTGTCCTGGGCTGCTTTGGTCATTCTAACTTTTGGCTCTCACCTTTGCAGGAGGTCACTCTCTGACCTCTGTCCCTCTCCCTCTCTCTCTCTCTCTCTCTCTCTCTCTCTCTCTCTTTGTTTGTTTTTGGTTATTATTATTTTGGGTTATCTGGTTATCTCTTGTTTAAGTTTCTATTTGATTGTAACTTCAGTGTAACTACTGATACATTTAAGGTTATGGGTTATTGCTAAATAAACCATTCAGTTTGCCACCAGTATCCAGCATACCTTTCTCTAATGTACCATGCCATCTTTGCTTCTCTAGTTGGCAAACTACTTGGTAATATTCGAAGTCAACCTGTTAATTTTATGGAGTCAGATTAATCAAAACAGAGTGTGGTGAAGCCGCTTTCTCTTACTATACAGGGCACCTTTGGAACCAACTTCCAGAACTGTTGGCAGTTTCAAATCTAGGCTTAAGACCAAACTGTTCTCAGATGCTTTCTCCTAAAGTCTCATGTATTTTCATGTATTATCTTTTTGTACATTTTAATCTTTAATTTCCTTTTTCGTTTTATTCGTGCCCTGTTTTTTAATTTTCACATAATTATTTTATGTCTTTAATGTGCTTTTACTTTCTACCAATTACTTTACTTTCTTTTATTTTTGTAAAGCACATTGAATTTTTTTTTGTGTATGAAATGCACTATATCAATAAACTGTCCTTGCCTTGCCTTTGTGAGTTTGTCAGTGTCTCCTAGAGGTAGATATTGCACGCTTTAAAACAGCTTTTTCCTTAGTGTAGCTGGGGTTGGTCTGCACTGTACTTGCGTCTCGAACCTGCCACCCCATCAACTACAACAAACCCACAGTATAAGAGTTGAATGTTCTAACAACAAATTTTTAATAAAAAGAATGATAATGTTAAAAATAGAGAACATTATCATGTAGGCCTATATTTCAATCCATTTATCTATCTTTTTCTGTCCAAGGTAACTGGAATTAGGCTAGCTTTGCTGGTGCTTTCGCAGTTTTGAGAAAGGGAAAACCATTCACAGATAGAGAGTATGCCAAAAACACTCATGCTTGATGTTGCCAATTAACTTTTTGATGAAAAATTAAGATAAGATAATTAAATGAATAAAAGACATGCCTCTGACATGCCTCTATATTCTATGGCTCTCATGGAATTAAACTTTAAAATATGTGGCGTTCATGGCTCTTTCAGCCAAAAAGGTTCCTGACTCCTGTTCTAACCACTGAGCCAAAAAGTCCAGGTTTCCAACTCAGTGGTTAGAAGCATTCTTGATACAGCAAAGAACTGGCCCCTGCATGGCAGCCCATCTTCCAACAATCACTGGACACACACACTGTCCTCACTACTTGGAAAACATGTCATGTGATCCCACTTACAAAGAAAACATGCCTAAAGGAGTGCAACGATTTCCGCCCTGTGGCTCTGACATCCGTTCTGATGTCACTGGAACAAATCATTTGCCCCATACTCTCCAGGTCAGTGCATAGCAAATAGCGAAATAGTAAATAGTGTAATACTGAAGATGCCGTTGCCACTCTTACACATATTATGCTGAAACACCTGGACTCACCAAATCACAAACCATATGCCAGAGCACTGTTTATTTAGCCTGACATAGCCCGCCCACAATACTGTTGTTCATCTGTATTCATGGTCTGGAGACGGTCTTCTGGGGAGGGCTTAGTCTGTTAACAGACTACTGGCCAATAAGAGAAGCTGATTAAGCGAGCTGTCCAATCGTTTCAAACCAAAACTGAGTGCCCCCCCTTAACCCCCCTTGGATTAACATAAGTAATATTGGCGTGCTATGTCAGGCTACTCTTTATTGGCTACTCCTCCGCTTTCAATACCATCAGACCAGACTTACTTCTCTCAAAAATTCAGCAGCTAGACATTAATTCATACCTCATCCATTGGTACCACTCTTTCCTAATAGGCAACAGCTGGTCAGAATCAACAACACACTCCCCCCTGTGGTCACAACGAACAGTGGAGCACCACAAGGATGCGTGAGTTCTCCTCTGCTCTTCACAATCTACATCAATGACTGTACCATCGATACCCCCGACCAGTACCTCATCAAATTCTCCGATGATATTGTACTGATGGTGCTGATGACAGAGGAGATGAAACCTGACCTCTACTACAAGACTGTGAGAAGAGTGATCCAATGGGGTGAGCAGAATGCCCTCACTTTGAATCCCATCAACAGAGGAGGTCATTTTCGTTCAACTTACACCAGCCCCAGTCATAATTGAAAACAAACCCATAACACAGTCGGCATCTTTCAAATATCTAGGAGTATATTAACAGAGTCTTTTCCTGGTCATGGCATATGGATTTCATTTGCAACAAAATAACAAAAAATAACTTTGGACCCATCAAATTTTAATATTAAAATTTTCTCTGGGTGCCCCTGTCTGTGCCAGGCCCTTAGAGTCATCCTAACCAATCAGCTTTCAGTTTGGGAGGGCTTTTACCTCTTCCCTTGGACCAATTTTTTTCAGCTCAGTTAGTAAGCTACAGCCAAGGGGTTAGGGTACAAAAATACTAAACAACACCTCAGATTGCACAAAACAATACCCAGTCTAGAGGACGACATTGCACCCGTTCAAATACTTCATTTACAAAGTACTACTTGGCAACAGCATCTGTCACTAGTCACTTTACTTTATGTATGTATGTCCAACCCCTCCATGATCATTATGTGTGCCAAAGTTGCCATTGACATCAGGTTGATGAATGTCCTCATGTCTTATGTGTGCCTGAGGCTTACAGACGCAACTTGTTGGACTTACTCCTTGGCCTTCTTACTTTTTCAGCCTGTGGAGTATGTCAGACACAGAGCATGTCACTGCCACTGAAAGTGCTCCTTTGCTTGTGGAATGTGGTCTGTTGAGGATGATGGTCATGGTCCATAACATGTCCTCTTATCTATTACTTCAGTCAGTCACCGTTTCCAAAAATTCCAGCTATGTATGACTTGTATGTGCAGGAATGGTTTTGCTTATGGGGTTCATTTTCAGTTTTTCTCTGTTGATTTTTTTTTTTTTTTACTTGTATTCCACTAGTGCTTATCTTAGCTAGTCATCACCATTATTTGCAGTTTTGCGGTTACTGTAGGAGAGCTGGACAGGGTTATAGAAGATCCAACCCCTCAGCAGGCAACCCATATGCAAAGAAGAACAGTTTGAAAACTGCCTATGTCCTACAGAATGACCTCCAGCAGGCCACAATTGTGAATGTCACAATTAGACACAGACTTCATGAGGGTGGACTGAGGACACAACTGGTAGTGGGCCCTGTGCTCACCTAGCCTAGAACTCTAGACGTACCCCTAGCGGTAGCAAATTTGAATTTGCACAGCAGGTACGTCTAGAGGCCACTGATAGAAACCCGTTGTATCCTTCCTCTGGCGGCGGATAACCAATCACAGCGCGGTATGTGCACAGGAAATCGTAAGGCGGGCTTTGTGCGATGACGACAGCCTTGCTCAAACCAGAGCAGAATCGTCTTTGGCTTTAGTTTTGGACGAATTACACTTGTCATTTTCTTTGAAAGTGAAACAAGAAAGTGCACTGAAGTTTTTCGTTCTGAAAGAGATGTCTTTGCCGTGTTACCGACGGGCTACGGGAAAAGTTTGATATACCAGCTGGTACCACTGGCCGGAACGCTAGCCTATTACGTGGAGAGGCAGTTTGAAAGACAACGCAATCACCCGCCCCTCCATTGAGGTACAGTCTATCAGTGGTCTTCAGACTATACATTCTTATGATATAGTCTGGCATGTCAGGCTAGTTCTCACCGCCAGAGCCGTTCAATTTGCATTTGCTGTTAGAAAGGCCGCGCCTCTGCGCATGCTCCTGGTAGAATTTTCCTGAAGCCCGCTGGAGTTTGAAGCAGCAGCTGAGTGCGAGAGACTTTGAGAATTCGTGTGACCTTCGTGTGTGCGTAATTGACCAAAAAGTGAGTGACAATGTTTCAGGATTGAATGACAATTATCTGTAGTGTAATATTTGCTTGTACTGTTCAGAATATTGTGCTAGAGATCGTGTGAAATGTGTTTTGAGCCGTGTAGAAAGGATGTTTCTAGACCGGAGATTACCGTCAATTACTTTCACTTTGTATTTGCCTTTCTTACTGCTGTATGCTTCAAATGAGCCTTAATATACATGTAAACTGTACTAGCATGTAGATGTGATGTTAATCTGAGCATTTGTAGCTCTATTTGTCGAGTTATTTCATGTCTTAGAGATCGTGAATTTGTAGTCACATTTAGAACATGCAGGTGCCTCGTGATTGCAGAGTTGGTACCGTATGCGGCCACTAGGTGGCGCTGTTGCATTACTTTCTGCAGGTTAATTTCTCATTTAGATGAGAGTTACTTGAATGTGAGACTTATGCACCTTATATTAGCCCGAAATAATGCAGGAAACTGTGTAACTTTATTTTGCGATATTAATGTGAATATCATTTATTCTTTATTTCGTTTCAGACCACACATATAATTAGTAAACTAATGACCATTGGTAACCTAACTTCCTGATATCAAGCCTGTACCCATTACTGTGCTGCTGTGCTGTGTGTTAAGTGCTGAATCTTCAGTAAAAGTCCTGTTTGCATCAGTTTCTAGTCCTGTGTTCTGACCGACACACCAGGGAGACACACCTCATCCTTCCATATTTCCTCATACAGTCCAATCATTTATTTACCCAACCACCATCCAATCAACAAAGGTCCTTCGAGCCGGAGGATTGTGTTAGCCCTGGATTGAGGAGTTTCCTGACGAGATGCAGACGTTTCCATCCCAGCAAGAGGCTGTTAGGCCACGGCGTCAATCTCAGCCACCCGCCTATCTTCAAGACTATGAAGTGAGTGGTAGTTTGAGACCTGTCCTACAGACATTAGTTCCTCACACAGCACAGCAACTAGCACAGGGTACTGAAGAGGGGCTACAGCATGAGTTGGAGGAAGAAGAGACGAGAAAGACCCACACTTCTTCTAGATCAGGCAGTCCTGTGAGCCAAACTGGATTGGATCCCATGGCTGGACTGAATGCAACCTTTGAGGAGAGACTGCGTCATGCCAGTGCAGAGAACATGGAACAACAGAATCCAGGTCCTCTTAGTCCACTCCTACTGCCTAGAGGTCACCCACCGTCATCGCCTTATCACCGACCGTGGGAGAGAAGGCCACAGCATTCAGCACAGGATCCAGTCAGTGAGTTCCTGCCTCCTCCACCACACATGCAGCCTCCACCGCCAGTTCATCATGCTACAAGACCTGCTTCAGTGTCACGTTGCTCGCCAGTGATGAACACGGTCAGTCAACCAGCTCAGATCACCTACTCTACTGCAGTTTCCATGGCGGCACAGCAATATCCTACTCAGCTCAGCTTCACCTGCCCACCAGAGTTACATCATGCAACCGGTCATCAGCCTTTTCATCCTAACCCTCCCAGTCCGAAGATTAAGGAGGATCCAGACAGAGACCAGGTGCTGTATGATTTCCTAGGGAAAATGCTGAGTGAGTTGCAGATATGGCCAGGTTGTTTCCACATCTCCTCGCAAACCAGTCATGATCCAGCAAACAGCCAGTGCACCGTTCTATGATGCCTCTCCGGTGAAGCACACCAGTGCATCATATGCTTATCCTCACCAGCCCTCTGTGCATCCTCAGCCACCTGTGCATGACAGTAAGCCTTCTTATGCATGGTATCCTCAGCCTTATGCACCACCACAGCCTCGGGTGTCACCATCCAGACCTGTGTATGCGCCGACGCCGCAGGTAGCTCCACAGCCACAGCATCCTCCATTCCAGAGGCCATACTATGGAGCCCCAGCTCCACCGCCCACTTATCCAGCAGTTCAAGAACAGACCTACAGGGGTCCAAAGCCAACGATACCAGACTTTGTCACGAAAGATCCCAGTGAGTTCACTCGTCTGAAGATTGCTCTTGACAACCTATTGCCCACTGATGCCACAGAGCTCTTCAGATACCAAATCCTCATGGATCATCTGAAGCTTGAAGAAGCTCGACTGGTAGCAGACTCCTTTCTGAACTCACCATTTCCTTATTCCGACACAATGGCTGCTCTGACCGAGAGATATGGTCAGCCTCATAAGCTGGCCCTCAAGAAGATAGCCAGCGTGATGGATTCAGCGGATGTAAGGAGAGGAGATACAGAGGCATTCGAGAGATTTGCTTTGCAGATCCGGTCCCTTGTTGGTATGCTGAACACCTTAGGCCCAGAGGGGGAAGCCGAGCTACGGTGCGGGTCTCATGTGGAGCGACTTCTGAGTAAGTTACCAATTGAGATGAGGTCAGAATTCCGCCGTCAAATGGGTCGCCGCCCAGGAACTGTCTACACTCTCATGGACCTGTCAGAATGGCTACAGTATGAGGCGTGGTGTCAAGGCTCTGATGCACCGACTAACAACAAGGTACAGAAGCAAGGGCAACAGCCAAACCGCAAGCGAGAAGGGAAACCACCAGCCCGCTCGACCACAGTACTACATGGTGCTAATGAAGTAGCCACAAACCAGAAACCTGAGTCATCCACGTCCAAGCCAGATCAGTCACCTAAGAAGAATGTCATAGTAAAGGCCTTCTGTCCATATTGTGACAAGGATGATCATTACCTAAGTCAGTGTGCTACTTTCAAAGCCTTCAGTAAAGAACAGATGACTGATTGGATCCGGACTAATCATCGCTGTTGGAGGTGTGCGCGCACACACCAGGCTGCAGCAATGCACTCTGAAGAAACCGTGTAGTATCTGCAAAGGTAAACACCTCCAAATCCTACATGAAGTCAACTCCCAGGACGCCAGCACTAAGGTGGAAGCAGTCAAGCCAACTATCACTGAAACCTTATACCTAGATCAGCCTACAGACTGCAGACGTGTGCTCCTGAAGGTCGCTAGAGTTCTGATTCACCATCAAGGAAAGACGCTCGACACCTATGCAGTGTTGGATGATGGATCAGAGCGGACAATCCTGCTTGCAGCTGCAGCTCTCAAGCTAGGTATGCAAGGCACAGAGGAGAGTTTAGCACTGAGAACGATCCGCCAGGATGTCCAGACCATCAGCGGCTCTTCTGTCTCCTTCCAGTTATCTCCTGCCAGCCAGCCACAGAAGATCTTCCAGATCAAAGCAGCATTCACAGCTGAACGCCTTGGCCTGGCTGACCATTCCTATCCTGCTACTGTCCTGACCAAGTACAAACACCTTAAAGATCTACCTCTTCAGCCCTTCGAACAGGTACCTCCTCTGCTACTCATTGGCGCTGATCATTCCCGTTTGATAACACCCATAGCACCAGTTCGTCTGGGACCACCAGGTGGGCCAGCAGCCATAAAGACCCGACTTGGATGGGTGCTACAGGGACCTGCTAGACTCCTTCAGACTCAGCTCCGCCCGAAAGAATGCCTACACCTGTCCCTCAGTCCTGCAGAGCTAGAGCTGAAAAGAGACGTCGAAAGACTGTGGCAACTTGACGTTCTACCTTACCGCTGTGAGAAGCAGGTCACCAGATCAAGGGAGGATCAAGAAGCCATCAGCCTTCTGGAGTCCAAGACAACCAGAGTAGAGGTGAATGGAGTCTTCCGCTACGCACCACTGCTGCGTAAGAAGGACTTTCCCTGTTTCCAGGCTCCTAAAGAAGCCGTCTTGCCTAGCCTCCGGAGCATGGAAAGACGTCTTGCAAAGGACCCTGTCAAGGCAGCCTCCTACAACACAGAGGTCAAGAAGCTGGTAACCGCCAATGCTGTGACCAAACTATCCTCTGAGACCACGCCTACTGGAGAGAGTTGGTACATTCCCCACTTTATGACCACCCACAATGGCAAAGACCGAATAGTATTCAACTGCTCCTTCAGATATCGAGGTCTCAACATCAATGAGTGTTTGCTGCCTGGTCCAGCCTTGAGCCCATCTCTCTTGGGCGTTCTCCTTCGCTTCAGGGAGCGCAGCGTAGCCATCAGCGGAGACATACGTGGTATGTTTCACCAGATACTGCTCTTACCTGAAGACAAGCCACTACTGCGTTTTCTCTGGCGCGACATGAGGAGAGACGACCCCCCTGAGATTTATGAATGGCAGGTACTCCCTTTCGGGACTACTTGCAGTCCTTGTTGTGCATCCTTCGCTCTGCAAAGACATGTCTCATTACACAGCACGCCAGACGAAGACGTGAGATTCTCTGTGGAGAAGTGCTTTTATGTAGACAACTGCCTCCAGAGCTTCGCCAGCATCCAGGAAGCACAACATCTGCTCAACAAGCTAAGGGGCATTCTAGCATCTGGAGGATTTGACATCAGGCAATGGGCCAGCAATGAGCCAGACGTCGTCAGCCATCTCCCACCAGATGCCAGATCTGCCAAACTAGAGCTGTGGCTCTCACAAGATAAAGCTGAAGCTAAAGAATCCACTTTAGGCTTGAGTTGGTCCTGTGACACTGATACCCTAGGGTTCAAACACAGACCCGTGTCCTACAGTGCTCCTACAATGAGGAACATCTACCGTGTACTGGCCACGCAGTATGATCCTCTCGGAGTCCTCCTACCTTTCACCACCAGGGCAAAGGTGATCGTCCAGCAGCTTTGGGATAAGCACAGAGACTGGGACGACCCTAAGCTTCCCGAACACCTCCTGCAGGCCTGGATAGAGTGGGAATCAGAACTCCAGTACCTACCTGAAGTGATGTTACCAAGATGCTACCTACCCTCTGCATTAGACAACGCTCAGGTTACCCATAACCTCCATGTCTTTGCAGATGCTTCCGAGAAAGCATATGGGTCCATAGCCTACCTTCAGTCCACAGATCCTGATGGCAACGTACATCTAGCCTTCCTCCTGGCAAGATCGCGTGTGGCTCCAAGAAAGCAACACTCAATGCCGCGATTGGAGCTCTGTGCGGCTCTGACAGGAGCCCAGCTGGCTAAAGTCCTCTCAAATGAGCTCACTCTGCCTATCCAAGAAGTCACCTACTGGACAGACTCCACCACAGTCCTCCATTGGCTGCACTCTGAGTCCTGTCACTTCAAGGTATTCGTGGGTACCAGAGTGGCAGAGATTCAAGAGCTAACCAACCTGAAATCATGGAGGTATGTAGACTCTGCCAGAAATCCTGCAGATGATCTCACCAGAGGAAAAAGCCTGACGGAGCTGATTGGACCAAATCGGTGGATACACGGACCGCAGTTCTTACTGCAACCTTCCAGTGAATGGCCTTCCAACCCCTCAGAGCCCCCTTCAGATGACAACACAGAGTTCAGGAAAACTGCCATCTGTGGCCTAACCATCACTTCACCGCCTGTGACGGATGGGTGTAAGTGCAACAGCTGGCAAGAGTTGCTACAAGCAGTAGCTGAGGATCTTCACGGGGCGGCAGGTCTGACTGGTCATCCTCCTGCCAGCACATTTCAAGAAGCAGAACTTCTGGTGTTGAGGAGGGTCCAGATTGATTGCTTTCCTGAAGAGTATCAGCTCCTGAAACTAGGTAAACTAGTTCCTTCTAATAGCAGACTGCTCTGCCTGTCTCCTGAATTCGATAGTGCCACCCAGCTCATCCGTGTTGGAGGACGGTTGAGACGCCTTGAACTTCTTGACGCAGACACTCTACATCCGATAGTACTGGATCCCAGCCATCAGAACACGCGCCTGCTCATAAAAGATTATGATGCCCGGCTGTGCCATCCAGGTCCGGAACGAGTGTTTGCAGAACTCCGCAGGAAATTCTGGATCCTTAGAGGCAGAGAAGCTGTACGCAGGCACCAGAGAACATGCCTAGACTGCCGTAAATGGAGGTCTAAACCAGCCTGTCAGAAAATGATGGACCTTCCACCACCCCGACTCAGGCTGTTCAAACCGGCATTTCATTCAGCTGGAATGGATTGCTTCGGCCCTCTCATCATCAAGGTGGGACGTCGAAATGAGAAGAGGTGGGGCCTGTTATTCAAATGCCTAACAACAAGAGCTGTGCATCTTGAGATCCTGACATCTATTGACAGTGATGCCTTCCTCATGGCTCTCAGAAGGTTCATTGCCCGTCGTGGTCAGCCTGCTGAACTCTACTCTGATCAAGGCACGAATTTCCGTGGGGGAGAGACTGAACTCAGAGAAGCTTACAACCAACTTAGTCCTACCCTACAAGAACTCCTGGCCAAGCAGCAGATTAGCTTCCATTTCAACCCCCCTGCTGCTCCCCACTTTGGTGGAGTATGGGAGCGGGAGATCCGCTCAGTTAAGGCAGCCCTTTACTCCACAGTGGGCTCAGAGACTGTCACAGAGGAAGTCCTCAGGACTGTCCTCATCGAGATCGAAGCCATATTGAACTCCAAGCCCCTTGGATATGTTTCCTCCGACCTAGCAGATCCAGATCCGGTGACCCCCAACTGTCTCCTGTTGGGGCGGCCAGATGGCTCCTTACCCCTTGTCGTATATCCGGAATCTGAGATGCTGAGCAAGAGGAGATGGAGACATTCCCAGGTATTGGCTGAGAGATTTTGGTCAGCGTTCGTCAAGCACTACCTGCTAGGACTACAGACCAGAGGGAAGTGGCAGAATCCTTCTCCAGATGTTCAAGTCGGCATGGTGGTGATGCTGATCGACCCCCAGTTGCCACGGTCATCATGGCAGATGGGCAAAGTGACCAAGGTCTTTCCCGGGAGTGATGGGCGTGTAAGGACTGCTGAGGTGCAGATAAAGGACAGAGTTTACACTAGACCCATTGCCCGCCTGATAGTGCTCCCAGAGATCACGGATCCAGTGGACGACCCCAGCGACCCTGATGGACTCTAGAGCGGCCTTTAGAAGGGACAAATTTGGACCCAAATTTGGGGGCGGCTTTGTTAGAAAGGCCGCGCCTCTGCGCATGCTCCTGGTAGAATTTTCCTGAAGCCCGCTGGAGTTTGAAGCAGCAGCTGAGTGCGAGAGACTTTGAGAATTCGTGTGACCTTCGTGTGTGCGTAATTGACCAAAAAGTGAGTGACAATGTTTCAGGATTGAATGACAATTATCTGTAGTGTAATATTTGCTTGTACTGTTCAGAATATTGTGCTAGAGATCGTGTGAAATGTGTTTTGAGCCGTGTAGAAAGGATGTTTCTAGACCGGAGATTACCGTCAATTACTTTCACTTTGTATTTGCCTTTCTTACTGCTGTATGCTTCAAATGAGCCTTAATATACATGTAAACTGTACTAGCATGTAGATGTGATGTTAATCTGAGCATTTGTAGCTCTATTTGTCGAGTTATTTCATGTCTTAGAGATCGTGAATTTGTAGTCACATTTAGAACATGCAGGTGCCTCGTGATTGCAGAGTTGGTACCGTATGCGGCCACTAGGTGGCGCTGTTGCATTACTTTCTGCAGGTTAATTTCTCATTTAGATGAGAGTTACTTGAATGTAGAGACTTGAATGTGAATGTGCACCTTATATTAGCCCAAATAATGCAGGAAACGTGTAACTTTATTTTGCGATATTAATGTGAATATCATTTATTCTTTATTTCGTTTCAGACCACACATATAATTAGTAAACTAATGACCTATTGGTAACCTAACTACCTGACATCAAGCCTGTACCCATTACTGTGCTGCTGTGCTGTGTGTTAAGTGCTGAATCTTCAGTAAAAGTCCTGTTTGCATCAGTTTCTAGTCCTGTGTTCTGACCGACACACCAGGGAGACACACCTCATCCTTCCATATTTCCTCATACAGTCCAATCATTTATTTACCCAACCACCATCCAGTCAACATTTGCAAAGAAGACACCATAATTGGCAAGTTCACCACTGGTGCCCTTGAACTATTGATGGTGAGTCAATGATGGTACTGGGAGACATGTCCTTGGAAAGATGCAGACTTCAGCAGACCTTCTGATTGCCATTAGGTATTGAGATGACATCCTTGAACCAATTGTCAAACCCTCTGTTACAACAGTATGCAGGCAGTACCTGGAGGATGAGAAAATTGTGACAATTGAATGGCCTTCACGATCCCCTGACTTAAACCTGATAGAACACCTCAGGGACATTATGTTTTGGGTCACCAAGCAGTCAGACTTTACAGGAGCTCATTGATGCTTTAGAGCATTGAATTTGGTTAAATGAAATGTGAACATTTAATATGATATGCTATTTCGATGAAATAGCTATTGTATTTTTGGTATTTTGTATGGTGCCTATGGCTTATTATTATTACCTCCACCAAGGAGGCTATGTTTTCACCAGCGTGTTTGTGTGTCTGTCTGTCTATGTGTCTGTCTGTGCACAAGAGAACTCGAAAAGTACTGCACGGATTTGGATGAAATTTTCGTACATCGTGTATAATGGGACAAGCAAGAACTGATTTGATTTTCGGTGGTGATCAGTGATCCAGAACAAAATTTGGAATTTAAAGTGTCTGTGAACAAATTGCCTTGGCAGAGGTCTGCGCTCTCTGAGCGCTTTTCTAGTTTATATTAACATTGCCAATTTAGTCATTTTTTTGACTGAACTATTTTCTATATTTTCTTTTGTGTGTGTGTGTGTGTGTGTGTTACTAGGAAAACAAACCTGTCACTATTTCTGGAAATATTACTCCCATATTTTTGCCTCGGATCTTCCTCTTATCATCTAAGACCAGTGAGCCGTGATGGTCCCTCACAATAGTTTCGTTTTTTTCTCTTTCTACAGGTTTAACCTGTTTATCATCAGACGTGAGAGAAGACGCAGACACATCATAGTCCACAAAAGTAAGATATTTTCATAATACATTTCCTTAAAAGACATATTATTATTATTTTATTGTTATTTTATGTGTGGATATTGCTTTCAATTCCATGAATATCTGTCATATTTTGATATATGATTGAATATACCCAAATGCATTGTGTATTTCCATGTCTAACAATCTGAAGAGGGTGTTAACTTACCATTCTGCATATTTGTGGTGCTTGTGTGAATCAGGCAGAATTTATTTCATTGTATTTATAGTTTATTTGGCAGGGACAAGGCAACGAATATTATTACAAACATGACATGGCAAAGCCATGATGGAACTTGTAGATGCAAATACACATAAGGTTTATAGCCAGATGGCAAATTTGCAAACCCAGTCCCTGATCAGGCTATTTATTCTAATAAAACATCACGTGGAAAAGATTTTTCAGATGGAATCCTGGGCATGTAAGCTTTCAGAAAATATATAGTATATGGGGTTTAATATGTTTCCCCTACATGCCACTGGCCTAAATGTCACCAAAAATTGCCAATTTTTCAAATGCCAAATTTCTTAATTTTTGGGATGTATTGTAATGACTAGGGTGGAGCATACCTCAGTGGTAAACATATCATGCTATGTAATATCCTGAAGGTGTTTGCTTTCAGAAAATGTATGGGATGTATGGTGAAATTAGTCCTCCCTTCATGCTTCAGGTCAAAATGTAGTAGTAGTACAAAATCCACCCGAATCCCATTCATTTGGACTAATGGTCCACTCAAAGCTCAATAACTTTTTTCTGGAAAATCTTGGCTCTGCAGGCACCTGATATCCTAAATCTACGTAAAATGGCGGTTCTATTGATACCAAATATGCTTTGGCTATATTTACTTCCACCTTCAAACCTAATTCGCTCAGACTATTAGTCAAGATGTCTGCAGCTGTGTTTGATGTTCTATGTGAAACATAAATTATTGTGTCATCAGCATACATTTGACAGTTAGCTGACTGACAGAAGGTAGGTAGCGCCCCCAAAATTGAACTCTGCGGAATGCCAATAGTTGATGTTAGTGGCAGTGAAAGTTTATTTTGACCAATCTATCGCGTATTTTGAGATGTTAAAGGTGGTAAGTTTATTCAGGAGTATGCTGTGGTTCACTTTATAAAAAGCCTATTTGAGGTCTATAAATACAGCCCCCACAACATTACCCCTGACCAGACTACTATTGACCTTCCAGGCACTACAATGAGGGTTACCCCTGTTTCGCTTTGGCTTTAGCACTGCAGTAGAATAATTAACTATCCGCTACTGGTTCGAGTGGAGCCACGGACTAATGCCAGCCTGGTAGGTTCCAAGGATGAACAACTGCCAGTCCGATAGGTTGGGTGCGGAGAAGCGGTTGAACTTTCTCGATAACGCAGCTGATCCTGATGGGCCGAGCATACATTAAGGCCGAGTGCCCTGCATATTGGCGGACAACGGTAGATCAACGGTGACCGAATCCATAATCCTTAGCCTACTACGCACTGCTCTGTCACCCTCAAGTTTCTGTTAACTAATTCATTAATTAATGTATGATTCTCAAAAACCAATTCCTCAATAATAAATCATAGTAGAGTCAAACATTAATGCATAGAGTCAAACATTAATGCATAACATAATTTATAATGACTCATACACTTGCATAGAGTCAAACATTAATGCATAACATAATTTATAACGACTCATACACTTATTGTTAACTTATTATTAATACAGTAATTAAAGCATTAATGAATGTATATTCATGTGCCCTTGTTGTTAAGTGTTTCCAAATTCTGTGTCATGATTCTACTAGGTAGTGTTCCCCACATCTCAGACATGAGGATTGTGCTGCTGGGGAATAGACATGAAGGGAAGAGCTCATCAGGAAACACCATCCTGGGCAGAGAGGCGTTTGATACCTCAGAAAGAACAGCTGAGTGTGAGGAGAGAGAAGGAGAAACAGCAGGGAGACACATCACTCTAGTGGAGGCACCAGGATGGCGGAATGACTTTACTGTAGCTGATACTCCCAATCACAATAAAAGAGAGATTGTCCTCAGTGTGTCTCCATGTCCTCCGGGTCCCCATGCTCTACTCCTGGTTATTAATGTGAGTGAGTCATTCACAGAGACACACAGAAGAGCAGTTCAGGAACACCTGGAGCTTCTAAGTGAGGGAGCCTGGAGTCACACCATAGTGCTGTTCACCCATGGGGACTGGATGGGAGACATAAGCATTGAGCAGCATATTGAGAGTGGAGGAGAGGCTCTGCAGTGGGTTGTAGAAAAATGTGGGAAGAGGTATCATGTTTTAGACAATAAGAGGAGTGATGGTGGTCAGGTGACAGAGCTGCTGGAGAAGATAGACGAGATGGTGGCAGGAAACGGAGGCCATCTCTTTGACTTTGATACAAAGATTCTGAAAGAACTAATGGAGAAGAAGAAAGAAGAAAAGAGAAGCGCAGAGAAGAGGAAGATGAAAGTGAGGAAGCTGAGAGAAAATCTCAGATCATCACCAGGTGAGAGGACTAGTCAGCAATCATACTGTACGTGAACATGATTACTCTGGATTGATGTGTTCACTCACTCTCTCCAGGATGAAGTAGAACAATGAAAAACAACATTTTTTTTGACAATTGGTCCTGTCCGGATGACCTCAATGAGCCAAGGTCTATTTGGCGCATTTAGAATTCCTCCCTGTCTGCTTCAGAATGGACTGCTTTGTGTATGTCTGATAATGTCCTGTAAACAATGACAATAGAAAAAAATCAGTCACATCCATTTCTATTAATATATGACACCAACTCTCATCCTTTATCAATACTTAGCTCCAACTTTGTTTTAGCTGCCCATCTACAGACTACAATGATTCACTATTTGCTAAGTAAAGGATCCAGTTTGTTTCTGATGAGACATGTGGGTACAGTGCAGGGTAGAGAGGGTTTTCTCTCTCACTGACAACTAGAGATAACAGTCAAATGAGCATGGGCTTTAGCACTGACCACTCAATAATCTGGTATTTTAAAAAACAAACATTTAAGATTATTCTAACATTATCAATAACATACAATAATAACAATATACATTATCAGACATGCACAAAACAAACAATTCTGAAGCACACAGACAGTAGATCATCATTTTGGCCGATAATGCAAGCCAATATTTTTAAGGTCTCTGGTGTAGCCTGTTATATATACAACTTGAACTTTTAAGGTGAGGTTGACTTTTTCGTATATAAGTCAACCTCACCTGGTAACTAATTTGCGGTAAGGGTACATGAATTATCATGAATTCATGCATGAAATCATTCATGATAAATTCATGATTCATGCATTACTTCATCTCTGAAAGTCTAATGAGTTATCAGGAACTAACATGAATTCATTGTTTGTCATTAATGACCTCCTGCTGAAATAGCACATGATCTTAAGTGTTAGTTACTCTGGGTACATCATCATGAGTCATGATTAATTAGCATGAGTCATGATTAATTAGCATGATCATGATGAATTCATCAATTAATGCTTAAGATCAGTTATTATATAAGATATTATATCAGCTTAAGATCTGTTATTTCAGCAGGAGGTCATTAATGATAAACAATGAATTCATGCTAATACCTGATGAGTTATTAGGTATTCAGAGATGAAGTAATGCATGAGTCATGAATGAAATCATGCATGAATTCATGATAATTCATGTACCCTTACCGCAAAGTGTTACCCCTCACCTTAAAACTTCAAGCAATGTTATCAGTTATTTTCTATCATTGTATTACTGTTTCAGTCGTTACAGGTCAAAATCCACCATTCACACTTGTTTTGTAGGTTTTTGGAAGGTTTTTCCAGATGTCACATCCATAACGTCACGTCCATAATGCAATTTTTCCCACAATAACCCCAATGAAAACCAACTTATCTTACATTTACATTTAGCAACTTGTTCTTGTTTTTTCTTGTCCGGTTTGCCGGTTCTGGTTGTCATCTTGACTCGGAAAACACTCTTAATACACTACTTGGAACGTTCAGACACTGGTTCTGACAAATTTAGGCAGAGAGTGGTTAAAATAGAAATTGTGTGGCAGGAGCTCAGAAAAACGAGAAGGGTCCAGCTGCAGTATTGACGGTGCCGCCTTAATACGAGCACGCCCATATGGGCGTTATTCCCAACATTTGCCGGCCAATCGTGAACAATTTCGCAAAGGACACTGGGTATGATGTCATTCTCATTCCAGAAGAAGGCTATCTACGGTGCACGCCGCTCTACTAGTGTTCCGGGATGGTGACATCTTGCTAGGTAGATTATGTTGGTAAGTTGGCTATACTTTTTATTTCGATAACATGCACTGACATTGTAGTCTAGCTTTCGCAGACACTCGTGTATTCAATTCATCCATCTGCACGGGAGGCAGGTTACTGACATTAAGGTTGTCATCTTAATTCGACTGACAGACATAGCTAGTTAGCAGCTAACGTTAGCGCCGTGCCAGACCGTGCTCTCTTCTCTCGTCATACTGTATGTGATCTACACTTGGGAGCTAACGCTAGCTAG
The DNA here is from genome assembly GCA_027497455.2 of Sardinella longiceps. Lineage (NCBI taxonomy): Eukaryota > Metazoa > Chordata > Actinopteri > Clupeiformes > Clupeidae > Sardinella > Sardinella longiceps. The sequence goes on from JAODXP020000019.1 coordinate 25,399,446, forward strand.
AAGAAAGAATTAGAGTGCAAAACAAAACATTTATTTGAAAATGCAATCGAAATATGATACGATTGAGAAGCTAGTAGGCTAACGTTGTTAGATTTTTAGCTCGCTTTTAGAACAACGGCGCCATGGACCTGTCCACACATGTAAAACCTGAATCAATAAAATATGTGTAACCGGGTCATATTTGGGGATTGTTTTCCCGTTTGGTTTTGTTTTAGAAGCACTTGTCCCTTTAAATGCCAGAAAACTACAATGCCCTAATTTTGTAGTTCACCGATAGACTGTAGTGCTTTCTGGGAAGGGACGTGGGATCGTGAATGCTGAAAAGAAGCAAGGCGTATGCCAACACCAGTGAAATCTTGTAATCTTCTTCAATATTAGTTCTATATTCATAGATTTGCTCAAAAGGTGTGGTAATTCAGTATGAAGAGTATGTAACATGGTAAATAAGTTTGAAAGAGTTCGGTTGGAAAAGGATGTTTGAAGATATTGGTCACATGTGGACTAGCCATGTGGTTATGCATTTCCTACATGCACCTGTGAAGGGGACATCGCTATCCTGTTGAAAACGTGTCATTGTAACCGTGTATCCAGAATT
>JAODXP020000019.1:25400140-25524644 GCA_027497455.2 Sardinella longiceps
CACTAGGTGATATACATACAGACATCAAGTATTTCTAGGATTGAACTACATTTCCCATAAAGTGTACCAGGCAATTCAACGGTGCTTGCAACAATGGCGCCGAAATGTGTAGTTCGCTGAAGCATTTTGTTTGGCAACTTTGCAGATACGCATTGATCTCCACCAGGTGCTTAGCTCCTCCCCATGAGCCACCTCTGATAAAAAAAGCAAAATACATAACACATAAACAATTAGAAAAAGACAAGTAACTGGAACTCAACTGAAACAAAAATACCAAAACCAAACAAGACAAGACAAGCAGCATGACGCATATTGGCGGTAGGGCAGAGGCTGGGCCACGCTGGAAACATAAACAGAACAGTTGACATTAAGTCTGTATACTATGTTACTAATGGAGATCAGCTACATATGGCAAGTCTGGGCACGCCCACAAAAGTTTGTGCACAGGAAACTCGTTCACATGAGCTGAAAGTGTAGCATTAACCAATCAGCATATGTCAAATGGAGTCGGATATGATGTAATTTCTGGAAAATGGCGACGAGGAAGTACAATGCTAATTGGCAAAGCTAACCGGCCAAATCCTGACCCCCTGGGGTTTTCACACGAGGAGGTGATTTTGTGGGCGTGCCCGGACTTGCTGTCTGTATCTATACTACACAACCATGTGACCAACAAAGACCTATCAGCTTTGAACTCAAGTTAGAAGCTTGCTTCCCGTGCTAGCTCGCTTCCCTCAATTGAAGTTAATGGTTAGCAATCAAGCTAACGTCTTTGGGCAGGCATTTTGAATGTATAGCCATGCATACAGTGTTGGGGAAGTTACTTTTAAAAAGTAACTAATTACTTTACTTTAGTTACTGCTTTGAATTGTAATGAGATTACTTTACTCGTTACTTTACTTTTGGCCCATAACTTGAATGAACTTGCTCTATTTCGCTGGCTATAACGTCATATGTATGTCTCCCTCTCCCGCTGAAAGTTTTCATCAATCCAGTGAGCAGTCATTCCGAGATAACTTTTGTTGTTAGCACTCCATATATGCCGTTGTAGAAAGATGGCTGGCTGTGGGTCACACTGGAAGCTCTGCTGGTTGGGGCATGTGTGTATGCATGTGGTGGCCTACAGTCAGGTATGTTACAGCCCGATCATGTGTTTATTAGTTGTTTTGTGCCTTTGTTGATTATTGTTCTTTTTCCATGTAGTTTGTGCTGTTTCTGCTGCCAGGTTGAAGTCCCTATTGTGGGTCTACTTTGCCAGTAACAACTAGTGTTTTCTTTAGGTAACATGGTCCAGACCTGCTGCCGATGATGCGGGTCGAGCTGCTGTCTTGTCGTGTCTTGTTTTTTTGGTTTTGTATTGTTTTATTTAATTTTCTGTTACTAGTAATATAAGGTACACATTAGAAAAGCCATAAAAGGACAAGCACTAAAACTGGAAAAAATGTCAATAAAACAGAGGAAAGAAGAATGTCAGCTGCCAGCAGCAGTGTAGGTTTTGGCGTGACCCTGTCTGAAGGCCACAACCTTCTGTCAGGTATAATTATGCCTCTGTGTTTTGTTAGTTTTGTTATGTCATTATTTTCAGTATTTTAATTATCTGTATGTTTGTGTAGCTCTGCTGCCTGCCTGCTACCACCATGGAATGATTGCTGTTGTGCCTCCAGCTACCAGGGTTGGTAGGTATGAGTTTCCAATACTGTGTGTTAAACTGCATACAGACTTAATGTCAACTGTTCTGTTTATGTTTCCAGCGTGGCCCAGCCTCTGCCCTACCGCCAATATGCGTCATGCTGCTTGTCTTGTCTTGTTTGGTTTTGGTATTTTTGTTTCAGTTGAGTTCCAGTTACTTGTCTTTTTCTAATTGTTTATGTGTTATTTATTTTGCTTTTTTTATCAGAGGTGGCTCATGGGGAGGAGCTAAGCACCTGGTGGAGATCAATGCTTATCTGCAAAGTTGCTGTGTAATACTTGGCTTGCTGTGTAAAGGTTTATCTTTCATAATATTTGCATGGGTTTACTCTTTTGTGTTTGTGAAATTGACGCATGCCCCCAGATTGCCTGCCCCCTCTATATTCAGCATGTTACACAAACCTGTACACCTCTGGTTATGTTGCTATGTTATTTAGTCTCTTAAAGACTCCCTGGGCCATTAGGCCCCAGGGTGGCGTAGTCAGGCTACTATGTTGTCTTGGCTTTTTAGGCTTCCATATTGTCACGTTACAGTACATAAAGAATATAAAAGATAACTCTGTAAATATCTAAATAATTATGACATATTAAAAGAATAAATCATGAATAGGTGAAAGGAAGGGAGCCTCCGACTTTTAAAAGCACAAGACCCAAGGTGGGTCTTAAGAAAGGATTTAAAACTAGATAAAGTGGGCCACTTGAGGGGTGAGAGAATTCTGAGAAATTTGTTTGCACATTCACTTTTAGCCAGCCAATTGCATGCCATGACCATGGCAAATGACCGTCCTAACTCACTATTGTTTGCTTCACTTCACCAGATTTGGTACCGTAAATCATGTATCTTAGTCTTGTTTTGTAAAGGGACACTGCACAATTGTTTTCATTTTTGTTCTAATAGAACTAGTTGGCCCTGAATCACACTTTAAGAACCACTGGACACAAATATGCCAAATGGCATTCAAATACTCAGATCTCAGATACTAAGGCATGGAAAATTACAATATATTTAGCCACATATTTCAGTCATAAATAATATGAGAGTTATCCATATTAAAAACAGCAATATTTAGCTGCATGCAAAGCAAGTCTAAAGATCTCTATTAAGGAAATATATTATTAAATTACTTACTTTATGGACTAAGATGTGTCTGCGTCTTCTGTCATGTCTGATGTTAAACAGGTCAAACCTGCTGGGAAGACAGAAACTGAAACTGTGTCATAACAGGTTAAACAGGAATATAAAACATAAACAATTATATTGAGTTCATAAAAACACATAGCCTAGGGGCTTATAATGTACAAACTATTTAGAGTGATGAGTCTCTTAAGCATATTTGTCCAGATATAAAGTGTGTCTGTGCATGTACAGTATGTATATGTGTGTGTCTGTATGTGTGCATAAGTGCAGGGAGACTGTTGAGATGAGAACCACTGATTGTGTGCATGAGACTTGTGGAGACCGCGCACTGTGGAGATGAGAGGCACTAATTGTTCACTGGCTTTTCTTTTCCTTATTTCTATTGTGTTACACCTCTTTTTAATCCTTATTCAAGCATACACCTCTGAGACCACATTCACTGAGTCATGAGAAAGGGCAATGCTCAGTATGTCCACAGGAGGGAATGAGCACACAACGCAACCTTCAGGTGAGTAGTGGAAAAATACCTATGCAGTATGTCCTCCAAATGGAACCTCTCGGACAAAATAATTCATATAATATTTTCCACTATGTATATGTACAGTAGATCTCATCTGAGACTAATAGTACTGACAACCGGCCCTATTGTTTAAGCTCACCACGAAGCTCAGTCAGATCAACCACTAAACGTATCCAAGCAGTTGAAAGTTGTGGCCAATTAAGCCAAGCTGTACAGTAGGCTACTCCAAGTTAGCCATAGGCCATTTTGCATTGATCATTTATTTATTTATTTGTATTATACCAGTATTACAAAATATAGCCTATATTAGCTGCTGCAAAGGCACAGAAAAGACTAAACTAAAGACATCATTTAAAACTAAAGATAAGCTATCATTTAAGATTTGACACAAACATGGATCTGGTTTAATCATACACCAATGGTACAGTATCACACAAGTCCATATAGTTTTCCCATCAGAGTTCAGTCATACAAAGTACAGAACTAAAAAGCAAACCAATTCCGTATAATTGGCATAACATCAACAGCTCAAATTAGGTCTAAGAGTTTCTCATGCAGATAGTTTGATTAATCTCTTAAAGCTATCCTCTCTCCAGTCTGACGGCATAACCTAGTATAGCCTAAAAACTGCTGAGGAGGGAGAGCCAACAGAGACTGAAATTAGCACCAGATAGGTGACATGTTATTATTAGAGAAAGGGTTTGGGCATTCTTAATTGTCACTTGCTGTTGAGAGCTCTTCTTTTAGTTGGTCACCATACCTGTAGGGCGTAGGCTTATGTTGTTTGCATTCTCTTGAATATGAAAATTGTGTTCAATAGAGGCTAATTAAAGCGTCCAAGTTGAGTACACAGGACAATTAATGACCTTTGGATGCTGCAGAACTCATAAATATAATATTTGAACTTTGCCCTCCTCTCTTCCCTCTTCCTGTCATGTAATCACCTCAAAGTCAAAAGTCAAAGCGAACTTTATTGTCAATCAAACTCTGCAACAGTACATTGCAAGCAGACTGAAATTGCGTTTATCCAAACGGCAAATGTGCAACTTGCCATTTATGTAAAGCTGTCCTTAAGGCTGCTGTGCCTGTTCACATCCCAATGGCTTCTAATATTTTTAATCATCCAAAATCATGGATTAACTATGCAAAATAGGTCACGTAATCTGAGATGTCAATGTATTTGTAAATTATAGTAACATAGTTGTAACATTAAATCTGTTACAGTAAAAGGCTTACAGTATTTTTTTTGTGTTACAGTAATAATTGTATCAGTTATGAGTCTATATGACCACCAGAGTGAGACAGTCAGCAGCCCCAGCCCCAGCCATAAGACAAGAAAGGGGTGATCATGCCCAAATTTGTCAAATGGATTTAGGCTAAGAATGGGCAGAAACTTAAACACACAAAGCTGTATGCACATCTGCACATGCACACATTGTTGTGATTCCACACTCCATTTTCTATAAGAAATGTGAAGCCCTGCTGCTTTTATCGAGTCAATTTGAAATATTTATATTCAATTCATTCACATCACTATTACCACTGAAGTTTCTGGCACGTAATGACACTGTACCACTTCACAAATCATTAATTGTTTTGCGGTTGGCTACAAATTTGGTAATATCTGTAACAACCCATGTCACTTATATTACTAAATAAAGAATGTCCATTTAAGATGAATAATTTATTACTACAGCATTTCAGTAGGAAGCTTGGAGCAAACTACCTTTTACACTTTGGTATATTTCCTTCAGTTGAAAAACAAACAAAAGACACCATGAAGGATTGTTATTATAATTTATTGCAATCTAAGAAAGATAGCTGATGAATTCATGATCTGTGGAGTGTTTTGAATAAATGAAGATCAATCATGTGTCATACAAAAGAATAACTGTAAAGAAACAATGACAATGTAGCTAATACATCTAAACAAACCAATCTGATACTATATTGAATCACTCAGTGTGTTAGAATTTAGATTTGATCAGGTTATGTACAATGGGAGATGATGATATCTGAAATCACATAATAATATAGGCCTATAACATGATTTTGTAAACAGGCCTAACTTTTCATGTGTTAATTATTGAACGGAGCGTAACACATAGTCGTTGTTCATATATGTTAAATCTGTTTTGGATACATTTAAGGATACCCCAATGCATTTTAACCCATAGCCCTGTTATGTTTAACTATTTGCTTTGTGTTGTACCAGGTTTTAGTTATTTTTCTACTGACAGTCAATGAACTCAAATAATACGGCTGTATGAAGAAATCCGCCAGAATATCCCTTTAATTCCATAAGGGTCTCAAGTTACAGTAATGTAACAAAAGCTGTGGGACTAAATAAACACATAAGCTGGCGAATAACCTTATCCCCTGATGGGCTGGTAAGATTTGTAGTCTTTGTAGTTTTAATGGCCTACTTGCACAGATCTTTGAAAAACAGTTGCATTGGAGGTCACCAATTACAACTATGGCTTATCGAGGAATGTAGACTGCCACACACTATCCAGTGCGCAACCAAAACATTTATATTATAACGTTTCAGTCATTATAGGACATAAAAATAGGTGTACTGTCAAACAACAATGCTGTCACCTATAATTTTTAAAGGGTACTGTAATATTGTAACCTAGCAAGCTAAACCTGTCCAAAGATTCTGTACTGGGGTCTAGCGAGGCTCGGTCATCATGTGGGCGTGCAAAGCAAAGGTCTATCAACTCACTGCTGAATACGTCAAGTGTCTTTCGTCACAGCGAACATTTTATCATCTTTTTATCTTCATACATTGTGAAATAATATTAAAATGATTCCTTGATTCCTAAAATGGCTCATTTGAATTCTGCTGAAGGCATTGATCATAGCATGTGCTACTTAAATAATGACTGAAAGTAAGTCTTTAAGTGCGGGTTTCTCAAGCCAGGTGGCACATTAGAAATGTTTGGATTCTTTTTTTGTGTGTGGATTTTAAATAGCTAGCTCCTTTAAATATTTTAAAGCATTTAATGAATGAATGAATGAGATGAATGTGACACAATAAGCCTATGGGTGCATTCTACTTTTTATTTTGTGTTTTCTTTAGTTTTAGATGTAACACAACATGCAGTGTGCCAACAGTAATTCTCAACTGTATTAAAAATAAGAAATAGTTCCACACAATGGGCAAGCATGGCATGGCACTTTTAAATAGGCTGATCACAAAATTAAGCTCTATACTTTTCTGAGATGCATTTCATCCAAATCTGCCCATAACTGCTTATTTTGATTTCTGAAAGTTGGCAACCCAACCAAGTAGGCCTATAGGCCTACTAATAGGCTAAGCTTAGCATAGGCCTACTCTGTCTATACTACTTCATTGTTTAATTGAATATTAATTTAACATGGCCTGAGTTAATTTTGAGAACATACAATACAAGGGTAAGGTGTTAGCAGAAGTAAGCTGGGGCTGGTGTTCACTCAGTTTTGGGCAGTCTGCACTTTTAGGCCTAGGCTACTGCTTGATAATACCCATCACTACATGAGGTGACTTGAGTTGTTGTTGGTAATGTGAAACCCGGAGAGGATTATCAGCGGTTTATGCATTCCCTATTCCATCAAGTGGAATGGATTATTTTGCGATGCAACAGAGACAACTTTGAGAATAGATTAACGGCATTCATTTATTTATCACCCGATAAGAGTCTGATCCACCACTATTCATAATCTATTCATTCCCATTTATAATATGGTCCCATAGACGTTCAGTTTTTATCAGACAAGTGGAAATAAGAAGACAATGCAATACAATGCATTACACATTTTACAATTTATTTATTTCCATTCGTCCTGCAAGAACCTCTCGTTTTAATGATAAGGTGATTTGATAATGAGTGAGAATTCAAACATTCTCATGCTCCACTGTTTCACTTATGCTCAGTATAATTTACCAAAATGAAAGATGAGCGATTTAATTCCCGATTAGATCACGTTAACTAACATATCTCGCTCAGCCATCATAACACATGCCTACGCATACACGAACATTCTATAATTAAATAGCCTATATTTTGCAAATGGAAAGTAAACTTTTAGGAGTACATTAGAGTCGCATCTAACTGAATGTGCGCGGCTGATGCGGCTCTCTCTGTCACTGAGAGAGGCCGGCCCATAAATGCCTTTGAGAGCCTTGCTCTGCTGCAGCAAGGGGCGTCTTTTTAACGCAATTACTTTCGTTTTGTTGCGTCTCATTGTTTAGGCTAAGTCATTTAAATCGGCAACTTGATATTGTTAAAATATCGCTAGACTTGCGTATTTATTGCATTTATTTATCTTGTCTTGGTCTTGCAAGACACAAGACCAAGGGATTCGAGACCAAGACAAGACCAAGACAATAGACTGTCAAGACGAAGATGAGACCATGTAAAATTGGTCTCGAGATCATAAGACCGGTCTCGAGACATACAACTCTATCTGTTAGTGGAAATGGTCTTTGGTTTCGTTTTTGTTCCCATAGCAAAATATCAAAAGTTTTTCGTTTTCGTTCCCTGAACCGGTTCAAAGCATTCCCCAAATTTTTTAGAGAGATCAACTTTTGACTTCAAAAGCAACACCAGATCTTTAGCTCTTTTTCGTGACTCGGGTTTATATTCTAGCAAAGGTTTGACAATGGCATTGGTTGGAGGCTGCAGAGTAGCCATGGCATGTGGAGCTTGTTTCTTAGACAGAAGCCTCTTTAGCTCCTGTGATTTAGAGATTGTCCAGGCTGCAGAGTTAGTGAACATCTCCAGAAGGGTGATCCCAAATGACCACATGTCTGACATGGTGCTGCAGTCCTCATATTCAATTTCACACTCTGGGGCCCTGTATTGTAATGTTCCTCCCTGAGGTCCATGCTGACCTCTTTGGTAACCTCCTCCTGTCGTCAACATGGTCTCCATGTAGTTTGCCATACCCCAGTCTATAAGATAGGCTTTCTTGTTGTCCTTTGCAACCTTTAAACAACAAAAAATAATAATGAAAGGTGAATTAGTAATACTTAGGACATGCTATCACATTACAAAAGTCTACATTAAGAATGGGCATTCGACAAAATGTTCTTAATCAGTAGTCGGGAGAATTAACGATCGCTTTTCGATTAGCCATTAAAATTTGTATTGAAATTAATATATATTTTGTATATTTCAAATGTAATTAAAGAGGATATAGAATGAATTAATTGTATTAACATTGTACCTTGTATGAGCATTGTACCTTATTCCTAGCCTGGCGTGCGCGACTGCGGTCTGGCAAAGCAAGTATTGCCTGGAATTCCGGGCAGGATTAACTTAAATGTCTATCAATTGCAATCAAACTTCTATCAATGTTAAGGGACAAAGCTGGACAGAGTCATCATTGCTAAACTCGCCTTCCTCAGCCTGTGCTACTTGGCATAAGCTTTGTACTAATTCACCCATGTTTTAGTGGCTATTTCTTAATTCAAGATTTCCATATGAAGAAGGGCATGCTTTGTGTTCATGATAGCTCTTTGACCATGCACAGACTCTCCTAATTCATTAAACCATGGACGTTGTTAGGTCCATTTTGGGGGGCTCAAGCCTCCCTAAATTTCCCCAAGCCCCCTAACGCTGGGCAGATTATTTTCATTGTATGTAAATTACATCCATTCTTAGCGGTTATATTACTCGCAGAGTTAACGTCAAATACGCGATCTCCGGACACCATCGGATTCAGTAGGCTCCAAGCTTCTCAATGACACTAGTCACTAATTGCTATGATAAACGGTCCACGAGAAAGTCCACTTTAAGTACATGTGAAATTTCTCAGTAAATTCTCCAGCTCTGCCTGCATCCACTGAGAGCATTTTTTTCTGATGATGAACTATGCTTCAAATTGAGCAGGAAAAATAGTCTTAGGGTAGACTGAGTACATTAGTACCCTCTTTAATCATGGACAATTTGGATATTGTGCATATCTCCAGTCCAAAGATATTGGGGAAAGTATTTTTACCATAGTCAGAATTTAACTTAACCATGTCCCTTCCACAGTGAATATCTTAATACTCCTGCTAGACTGTTAAACTTATCTTACACCATTTAAAAGGTAATTCTCTGCTCTATAAATTGACATATTTCATATAATCATGTTATGCAAGGTGGTTGCATTGTTTAGAAAAATGTGCAAGATGGTCAGCAGGGTACAGTTGAGACATGACGATTCAACTGTCCCCTGGATGTAGAACTCCATTGGATCGCATGTTGTTTATCTATGTCTATATTATGATAGAATTTAGGCAATATGCAACACAAATGTCAATATAATAAATAATTTTTCACATTTAAACTATATATTATTAAAGGATATACATTTCTAACATGATGGCTGTAAAGATAACATAATATTTTATAAAATGAGTGATGATAAAACAAAGAAAAAATATTTTATAATCTTCAATTTTATAATCTCTTTTCCTAAAGCTGATCTAGAGGAAAAAGTAGGGATTTAACTAAAAAGAAACTCTAAAATTACATATTTTTAAAATGAGCCATCTTGGCTTGTCAGCCTTACAGCATTCTCAATGTGTCTCAACTGTACCATGCTGTGTCTCAACTGTACACAATACTTTAGAACTATGGGTACAGTTGAGATAAAATGCACCTTGTCTTTAAGAGTTAACTGTGAAAAAAATAAACAACATAGGGATATAAGTTTTTTTTATTGTAGTGCAGACTTATAGGATGCACCATGTAAAAAATAACTAGTTTTCAATATGTTTTTTGTGTCGAAAATTTGAGTCGTAGCGGAGAGAGCAAAAACTGTCTCAACTGTACTCAGTCTACCCTAAATCTGAAGTTTGGTAGGCTATAGTCTGATCCAGCAAATTTCTAGGCAACATATTCTCCAAAAGACTGAACTATGAAATATACATTAGCCTGTAGTCTATGCCATATTAGTTTGTCCTACATGCATTGATGGACATATTTATTTGCTATAGCCTAGCATAATATTGTAGTAGCTATTGTATGCTCATTTTGCAGAATAAATGTTTGAGAAACTTTCATATTTGACTGTATCATCAGATGTCCCTAGGATTTGAACTAAGCTAGTTGTTACCATTGTTGTATATTGCTCAGTGCATTAGACTGAAATAAATGCAGCTATATAGAAGAGCCTAGTTCATTTACACCACAGTCATTGATGGAGATATTTGCAAACATCTCTCTTCACAAACCAGTCTGATGAATTGATTTAGACTAATTTTGTTAATAAAAATAGCCTAAGATATGAGATATTCTGATAAATGTCCTTCAAGTAATAAATAGTTGGCAATATACACACATATACACTGTAGGCCTATAATATAATTTATTTATTAAAAATGTCCTATGGTTACCTTAATATATATAATAATCTATCCCGGAAAAAAAATGGGCAAGTTGAAAACGCTATGTCGGGTTTCAACCTGCCCATGTTTTCCCGGGACAGATTATTATATATACGGTAACCATAGGCTTTCTTTACACAAATCATTTTACACAAATCATTTAATGAATTGATTTCATTTCAAGGCTTTCTTACACAAATGATGGCTACAGATAAGGGAAATTTCAAGCCTCTCAAGTTTGGGGTTCAGAGAAAAGATGTTTATTTTCTCACCTGTGTTTTAGAGTCCTTTCAGTTAATTCTGTGATTCTGCTGGTTGTCTAGCTACTTGAATGTTCAGTTCAGTTGCCTTTTCAAGTTAAAACGTTCTCAGTATTCTTGAATATTTTCTTTTAATTCCTCTGAGAGAACTACTGGTGGCTTAATGAAGTGGCATTATCTGTTGCTTTTATCTTATTTTGCATGAAAGATCTCTGTGATGTGCTGTGCCTGTTGTTTGGGCAGAGACCACTATATATCATTTATTTGAGGATGGAGTGTAGTCTGCTGTAGGGTTCTTGTATGAAAATGTTTATTTATTTGTATGTAATACCAGCCAGAATAGTGTTTTTTTTTAACAGACTGCTGATTGTCCTGCCACCTACTCTTTGTGTTGGAGAGACAAGGGGTTTCACTGAGTTTCTGTAGGCTAGTCTGATTTCCATGATTTCCCTTGCCTTCTGACCTATGCACAATCATGGTTACTGCCATAACCTTAAATGTATCAGATCAGAAAACTAAATGTTATCCTCTCTCCAACAGTAAGGTGTGTTGAATTCTGCGGCATTTTTTACGACATTTGAGTAAAATATCTTTATTCAGCATACAATATGGACGCATACTCGCTGAAAATATGCGGCCCTTCTCAGGTCCTTGGTTTTAAAATCTGGCCCTTATGAATTTCTAATTGAATAGCCCTGCAATAGATGGTGTTCCCACCACCAACAGTGCCCAAAACTTAAAGGAAGTTCCGGAGTACGTTTAAGCATAGCCCTGTTGCACGAGCCTTTTAACAACAACAGATTTCGCATGGAATTAAATGTTTACATTGAGTGTTTCTCAAAGTCGAGGAAGCATGCTTGGAAGGCTGCTTTTTTGAGCATTCCACATCATTGTCAGTCGCCATGTACTGTTCCAAAGTCAAGCATCCTTTTAAATTCTAGCAAGGACAGAGGCCTTTGTTCATAGATTTTTCAAGGATGCACAAATGGAGCCTCGTTTTTGAAGTGTACAACTTCCAAGGCCAGTGTGCTACCTAGGAAGCATTCTTGACTTTGACAAACACTCATTGAGTCAAAGATACCTCAGATCTTACTTTCGGTTTTAAATAATGAATTTCCATTGATTCACTGGCTTCTGTGTTCACCTTCGGTCTATGCTGTTCCAAATCATTTTGTTCCACTCACTAATTAGTGTATTTAGCAGGCTCTAAATACACTATGCTTGAAATCACTCCGGAGCACCGCTTTAACCTAGGCTTTCTGAAAGGGGAACACAGATTCGTACAGCTTTCATTCCATTGCAAGAAATTGAAGAGTACTGTCAGTGGTCAAAATAAATAAATCTTGTTGCATACATCAGGTGATGCCTTACATACAGCCGCTCTCTACACGACTGTGGCTTTTGGCCTGGAGCTGATGTCGTCAGACGGTGCCCAACCTTCTCTGGGTGTTTCAACCCTTAACCGCTACACCCTCCAGTTGGCGGGTCAGCAGTGGTGGCCAGGTCACTGCCCATCAGCTCCAGGCCTCCAGCCCCCCTCCTCCCTTTTAAACCACAGCCAACAAGAGGCTCGTTCTGCTGCCTCCCCAATCCTTCGCACAGCTGCTTTGCGCTCCCTGCCTGCCACGCCGAGTGTAGTGAGCACCGTCCATACAGACTGTGCCGGAAACCCTCTACACCCCACCTCCACTGGAAATAACCATGCTTGCCAGCCTTTCTCCCTGCACTCCATGATGAGGTCTTGATATTTCAGGCTCTTCCTCTCATGGGCCTCGTCACAGCCTTCCTCCCATGGCACTGTTAATTCAATGAGGATGATCTTTTTAGCCTGCTCTGACCAGATGACTATGTCAGGCCTCAGGGTGGTCTGGACAACGGAGGGGAAAGTGAGCTTCCTGCCCAGGTCAGCTGCCATCTCCCATCCTTGTGCGCCCTGGAGGATGTTGGTTCTTGCTCTCTTCACAGAGGATGTCTGCTCTCCTGCCCTGATGAATTGTACTGCTGGTACCTGTGGCTTGGGGGGATGTGGTCTTCTCCGGGTCTGCTCTAAGATGTCTGCGATCACGCGGAGCACCTGGTCATGCCTCCACCTGTATCTTCCCTGGGACAGAGCTGTTTGACACCCTGCTAGTATGTGGGACAGGGTCCCCTTCTTCCCACACAACCTGCAGAGTGGGTCCTCCCTTAGGCCCCACCTTGCCAAGTTCACAGGTGACGGCAGTGTGTCATACACAGACCTCAGCAGAAAGCTTACACGGAATGGCTCCAGCGCTAACGCGCGAACATCTGCAGCCTATTCAAAACTGCTGTAACGGAGCATAACGTTGAACCCAACGCAAACGATGTCGGGCTGAACATACTGTTGTGTCACGTCAGTGCAGCAACAATGGAAGCCTGGAGGGCCATTCTGCACGTGGTGGCAGACAAGGAAATAGCTGAACTTGACAACAACCTCAGTAGTTTAAATGTATCATTGTTAGGAATACTACAAAATGATAATATTACCACTGCTTTTGCCGTCACCAGAGGACAATCCAACACAACATGAATTTGTGTTATATTTAGCACTAGCGCTTTAAATCTCAGAGCTTCTGATACACCTAGATGGTCATTGGTGAACACCTCTAACACACCCATCAAACGAGAGTGAACTACCTCAGAAGCATGTTGCGCACCGGTGTGGAACGTAACGGGCAAACTTATCATTCAATTAGGCTAACGCAACGCACCGGTGCGTAACAATGTGCTGTTGAATGAACCCCTGATCGTTGCGCGGAAGTGCCTTAAAGTTACGTAGCGCATCATCTAACGTGAGTGAGGTAAAGTATATAAGGCTCCAGTTAGCCAACGGTATGGTAGGCTCTGCTCATTTTGTCCTCGATTTTGGAGTGTGCTGGGAGTCCTCCAGCAGGTATGTCACCCTCCAAAACGATTGGTTTGATCAAAAATGTGTCACTATGTGTTATTTGTGTTGAAGCCCCACATGTATGTGCCTAGCAGTCTCATCATCCTCAGGTATGTCATTTTACCCTCCTTGTAAACATGGAGTCTTTTCTGTCTTCAACTGTTTGAGTACTCATGATGTGTGGGCTTTTTGTTTTGCTGGTAGCATGGTCTGCCTGTCTGTGCTTAACTCGTCTTTGGTCGGTCTGCTGTCTTGTCTTGTCCTGTTTTACTATTGTTTCTTTTAGTTTGTTTATTGTCTAATGTATATTTGTTTGACTCAGTTTGTGTTATTTTATGAGTTTGTCTAGCTGTGTGTGGCGATTTGCCTTGCAGGTGCTCTGCCTGCACCTGGCAACTGCTTGCATAGCACGGTAGCACCTGTCTCTGTCCTATTTGGTCATTGTCTCAATTCCTGTTTTAATTCTTTCTTTAATTTGGCAAGTAGAGGGCTTCTCCCCGAGAGGGTGGCTAGTCACCGAGTGGTAGTGTGGTGTAACTGCACGTTTTGGTGTATAACTCAAAATGGTTGCTGTAGACTACTGTTTATTACTGCTAAGTCAGGGGGTACATATCAATATGCTTCCTCGGGCTCGGTTCTCTGTCCTCCGTCCTTGTGCCCCGGAAATTGTTCGAGGCTCGACGTCACCGAGGATGTCTCAATTGTCTAATTGCTGCGAGAAGGAGAGAGGAACGAGGACGGAGGAGAGAGGAGAAAGGTCCGATAAGCGAGGAAGCACAGGTCTATCCTTCGCGGAGAAAACGCGGAAGCGCGAACAGCGGGAACATGCGTTCATTGGCTTGATTCGAGAGTCTAAAAAATTTAAATGCCCTCCCATTCTGTCACCTCAACATCCAATTAAAAAAAACGAGTTTGCTATTTGCGAAAAGGGAGTTCAAATGACTGTTTGGAGCAAGGGAAAAGCATAGAAATAACTAGATGTACCGCATGCCGGTAGGGCTGGGCCGGTTTGGATTTTTTCTTACCGCGGTCGGTAATCAACAAATTCCCGCGGTTTTGCGATATATCGCTATATTTATGCCTTGTGGGTCAGTCGGGACCAAACAATGTGTGAACTCCTTACCAACGCGATTTGTCTCAAGTTGTCGGGGAACATCTAGCATGTCAGATATTTTGAGAAGTCGTACGCGATTGACAAAGAGCAGTAACCAATCACAGGCATGGTTCACCTTTTTTGGGACCAGCCCGCCACATCAACAACAAAGAAAAATGTTGGTTGATTAAAAAAAAAAAAAAAAAAAAAGCTAATCTCTAAATTAGCCTACAGTAGACAGTGGATTAGACACTACTACAATTTGTCAAATCTGTCCAAGATGTTTTTGTGTGAAGTGAACAAATGATTACCCTCACTTAATTTTTCATTAGGCTACTGTTAGTAGGCCTAGTTAACCAATTAAACATTTGGCACGAGGTTACAACTTGCTGCGACTTATGCATTCTGTCTGCTTCATCGTATTGTAGTCCATCAGAAAACATTCCGCTTGGGCTTAGCTTTGAGAAATACATTTCCACATTTTAGGAAGGGTCATCAATGGTAACGGATAAGGTGATGGTGATCTTTCTTTATTATTATCACTACCTCAAACTAAAGCACCGTCATTTCGGAGCTGTCATTTTCTTAAATAAACCGCTGCAATGTTTCAAATGACCTTCTTACACTAGACAACCTTTCTAAACGCGATCAGCTTCTACCTAAACCATTCCAAGCTAAGGCGGCATTTGTCCTCCGATTGCATACAAGCAGAATCCGTTAACTTATTAAAGTTACTCTGATAGCCTACAGGCTCATCAGCGCTGCATTTGTGGGACTCTTTCGCGCTGTATAGGATTTAAAAATGTCAGGTGTGTAAAGGGGTTACCGATGCAGCTTGCGTGTGTGTGAGCAGGAGAGTGAGAGCGGCAGAGATGGCGCCGCTCGAAATATTATTTCAAATAGCGCAGTAGCAGGCCTATAGCCTAGGCTATGTTAAACTAAGAACATTTACTCTGATACAGGCTCATCAGCGCTGCATTTGTGGGACTTTTTCGCGCTGTAGAGGATTTAAAAATGTCAGGTGTGTGAAGGGGGGGGGCGGGCCGGGCAGCTTGCGTGTGTGTGAGCAGGAGAGAGAGAGAAGGAGCGAGCTGTAGGCTACTTGGAGAGAGAGAGACCTCTTCTTTTTCACTTTTTTCTTCTCACTGAGTATCAGTGTGCAGACATCCCCACATATACAGGCCAATGTTTCAATTATTTTTTTTTTTTTTTGCCGGTCATGACGGTGGCGTGCTCAGACCCGCGGTAGGCGTCACGTACCGCGGTATAGCGGTAATGCGGTTACCGTCCCAGCCCTACATGCCGGTACAAAATATGACCGCCGCAGTCACAGTCAGTTATTTTGTCCGAGTAGTAATTAATCCAGCCGCGTTACCACCACCAGTGAACAGCACAGGAAGCGGCGACGATCCCACTGAAGGTTGGCATAGCAGCTAGCTAGCGGCGACGATCCCACTGAAGCAGCGACGATCCCACTGAAGGTTGGCGTAGCAGCTAGCTAGCAACGACGATCCCACTGAAGCAGCTAGAAGTGGCGACGATCCCACTGAAGGTTGGCATAGCAGCTAGCTTCAGTGGGATCGTGGCCGCTTCCTGTGCTGTTCACTGGTGGTGGTAACGCGGCTGGATTACTACTCGGCCAAAATAACTGACTGTGACTTAACTAAAATATTTTACCTTGCAGCTGCAATCAATGGAATTATTAATAAAACTATAATTTATTCAATATTTTTGCCTCATTTACTCACTCCACCCAAGCGGTACAGACTGGTCACGGGCATTTCCATACTGGTGACACACATAAGATGGCCACCGGCACTGACCTCGGATGAGGCAAGTTTCATTCAATATATTCGGAGTTTCATTCAGTATATTCGGGACTTCATTCAATATGTTCGGGGTTTCATTCAATATATTCGGAACATCATTCATATATTCGGGGTTTCATTCAATAAATTCGGAGTTTCATTCAATATATTCGGGACTTCATTCAATATATTCGGGACTTCATTCAATATATTCGGAGTTTCATTCAATATATTCGGGACTTCATTCAATATATTCAAGGTTTTCTTTCATTCAATATATTCAGAGTTTCATTCAATATATTCAGAGTTTCATTCAATATATTCAGGACTTCATTCAATATATTCGGAGTTTCATTCAATATATTCAAGGTTTTTTTCCTGAACGGCTTGCCATAGAAAACATCAGTCCTGGATTTATTGACTTAGAAAATAAACTGAAACTACCATTCCTCCTGGGGGAAGTTGATACTTTTACTCAAATAGCCTCAGACTACTTACAGTCTTGCCACATTTTAAGGGGAGAGTCCACATGACCATCATCAAAATATCCACTAGTGCTTTTTCTTAATTTTATCTTTTTTTATTATTATTCCATATGTTTGTTTAAGTTGCATTTTATTTATTTAGTCACTACTTACTATTGTTATTCTCATTATTATTGTCATTATTATACATTAATGCTTTGGCAATATTGTATTTTTTTACATTCATGTCAATAAAGCTTATTGAACTGAACTGACAGGCCTATCACCCCAAACCAGTAACGCTTTCGCTTAATAGCACCATCTACAGGCCAATAATTGTACAGTCATTAAATGTTCATATAAATTCATTTGTTTTATAGCCCCCCATGGATGAAATTCCACAAAACTTGACATATTCCCACAGGATGTCAGGTTCATCATACACATTAAATTTGGTGCAGTTCCTAACATCTGATCTAAAGATAGGGGCAATTAAAGCCATATAATATTGCATTTTAATTTTTTACCATGGGGGGGCAAATCACAAATGACTGGTTATGAGCTAAGTTGATGTGGGCTCTTGAGACCAACATTCCATAAAAATGTCATCATCCTCAATATCACGGGTCAGGTAGTTTTTTAGGAAAAACTACATTTTTTGGGTTTCGGGGGGGGGGGGGGGGGGGCGCAGCGCAAAGATGGAGTGGCCCCCGGGGACCAAACGAAATTTTTCCGTAAAAGTCTACTGGGGCTACATGCCCACCAAGTTTCATGTGCCCCGGTGTTACGGTGTCCCGGGAATCGTTGACCAAAAATTCAGGAAGTAGATGACGGGAGAAAAAAAAAAAAAAAAAAACTTTGACAATCATTATATGACCGCTACGCTTGCTACGCTAGCGGCGGTCATAATAATTAAAAAAACATCTTCAACTTCAGCAAGAAAGTTGATTGTTTAGTTGAGTTTATTATGATCTGCATTGTCCGTGGTTGTAAGACAAAAGTAAACTGATGCAAAACAGATCGTGGTTTAATTGTCTTGGTTTAATTACATTGCATTATGATGAATAAAATTGTTTGGTGGTTGTTATAGCCTTGTTATAGCCTGGTATAGCTTTGATGAAGATAGCCTTTATTTTGGTCAGTTGTTTCAGAGATGTCATCTGTAATGGACGTCTCATACTAGTCATGCATGAATCAGGAGGACATCTCATTTCTTATATCTGTCTGCCCTTGATTCCTCCATCCTCCGATCGTTCCTTCCTTGCTTCCTTCACGGGAGGAGGGGCTAGGTCGGAGGAAAGGTTGGAAGTGAGGAAAGGAGGAAGGAGGAATTATGTATAGATACAGACGCCAAGTATGGTTAACACCCCCAAAATGCGAGGGTGGAGTCAGCGTGGGGGATAACAGAGGCCAATTTAACATTATGGTGAATGGACAAGGTAGAGAAAGTTGCTTTACAATAAAAGATCGCTTAGTAAAATTGAACAAAGTCCACATTTTGTCTTATGATGACCTGTTTGCCTGCTTGTGTTTAGACTAAAATAATTTTTCCATCGTTTGTTTATTGCAGTTACACTAACAGAAATGTCATGTGCTGTCTCTGCACCTGTCAAAAGTAAAGCAACTTTCAATTACAAGTCTGATTAGCTCAGTTAAGCAAACTAAAGTTAGCTACATTTACTGTGGTGATCAATGAAGTTGGCTAGTTAGCAAGCTAATGAAGCTTACAAACATCTAAATTGTCATCAGTATCGTGTTTGGAGGGGTGTCAAGTTCAGAATTCACATCGGACCATCTGACCATCATTACTACCTTCAGGCATTGCCCTCATAAATGTGTCAGGCTCCTTGTAGATGGTGCTCAGTGTAACTTCTAGCTTAGCATGCCATTGACTTCTTCACTAATTTAGGGTTTGTTTTCCCCCATGGGGGACACGAGGAGCTAATTTTGTGGGCGTGCCCAGACTTGCTGTCTGTATCTATTGAGATGTACCCACTGGTTGCTGTGCATGTGTGTGAGCTGTGTACGCACTTTCTGTTAGCCTGCCCCCTCCAGGTAAACCCTTGCTGTGCTCCAGTTTTTCACACAACATTCAACCTCAAAGAAAGTAAATTTAATTACATCTAATAAATAATTTTGTACTTTTCTAACTGCTGCCTGTTTTGCAGGTCTTTTGCACACACTCCCATCTCCCTTTCCCTTCCACACTTTCAATAAAACTACCAGTTGATTGGAATTCATGTCTCCAGACTTGTCTATTCGAACCTGTGTTTATGTAACCAAGTGTTGCTGGTTTTCAATAGCCTGGCAGCGCCATCCTACGTACTTACGTTAAAATGAATTTTACCTCCGTACGAGTCTGGACTAGAGCGCCTACTTCGGTTCGCTCGCGGTTTAGCTAATCAGCACACAGTTTAGAGCGATGTCTCTTAACTTGCCTGAACACGTTCGTTATTCTCCCCCTACTTTCGAATTATCTTTACAAAATTGGTGCATGACATTAACATTCATGATCTTGAGGACTTATTGCCGCTACAATGTCAAAATAAATTGGAATTAGCTAGCGATCTGTTACTGCTGAATGCGGAAGTGAGAGCCAGGTGAGAGGATCCCTCATATCCAAACGGAAACATGTTTCCATTGCATTGTTCCAGACTGTGACGGAGTCAACAGTCGGCTTATTAGTCAGGCTAGGTATTCAAGTGTTAATTCGTTATTAGTTCCCTGGGCGTTACATGTACTAACTTCCCAGGCAGGCCCAGAGTAATTGAGCCAGCAGTAATTGACAGAGGGGGCGATAGCAGGGGCGGACTGGGACAAAAAATCGGCCCTTGCATTTCGAACAAGACCAGCCCACCATACTGGTCAGACCATTAGAAAATAAGTCTATGATTACAGTTACAGTGAGAATGTCAGGGCTGTCGGCCCAAATAGTGTGTCGGCCCACCGGGCATTTGCCCCGTGTGTCATATTGCCAGTCCACCGATAGCATTGCGGAGAGGGGGCGGCGCAAAAAAAAAAAAAAAAACTTGCGCAGAGAAGGGACACGAAGATAACACACACCACCATAGGATAGTCTGGACTACTTGTAAAAATTTGAGACTGCAGGTGAATGAACGACTTATGTGTCAATGTCCCGACTCCCAAGAAGGCGATTCTGCTCAGGCCGTCTCCTATCTGATCATGTTGTGGTGTGCGCATAACCTATGGAGCGTCTTGAGTAGGCTACAGTAAACAGGTTTTGTGGAGTAGTCTAACCGTATGCTCGCTTTATTTTTTGAACACATTGAGAAGCATGCACTCACCAAACAAGTTGGCAAAAAAGTAGGCTCTCTCACCACTCTGACTATTCCGAAACTTGCGCACATCTGTGAACTGGGACTTGTATTATTAATTTCGGTGGCAAGTATACTTTAATTTTTCCATTAAATCCTTGATAAAGGTTATATCAGGTACCGCATATCGGAAAGCCTATTTATAGCTACTGTATATCTAAGGAGGTGATAGTCTATTGAAGATACAGGATCACATTCCTTTGAAAATGAAAACTAGAAAAAACTTTGGAGAGCGCGGTCCTCTGCTAAAGCCACGTACGTAGCCCAAATTCCAAATGTTGCGAATCAACAATCAATACCAAAGTTTCATCCAAATCCGTGCACATTTCGATTTTTAAAGCAATTATGGTAATAGACTAATTCACAGCTGCGGAGTGAAGCCTAGAAGAAAATATCTTACCTGCAGCATGAAGTCAAACTTTTTAGCCTTATTGATCTAATTGGAATATTGACTTAAGTGCACGTAAACCCACAAATGCGCTCTAGACTTCACACGAGGAGAAATAGGAAAGTTAACATCTTACTGAGCATCTTATGTAAATTGGCAATTTATAAAGAAGCTAACATGCCCCCAGTCAGTAAGATGCAATAAATTGTGAGTCTTTGCGCAATCTGCACAACGTCAATAGTCATCCCTTCAATAGACAACAATCAAGTGGTCATGGATTTGGAAATTTAGACAAATGTCATTTTGGTCTCAGAGAACTGTCAGGTTATTATGGAGGCCTGACAATTACCAAGGTGTGGTAACTTGGCTAAAAAGAATCACAAACAAGGATTTTCCGAGATGGTAACTTAAAAAAAAAAAAAAAAAACCCATAGCTACGCAGTGCTAGGCATGTCTTTCAGGGCAAGCACGCTTTCTAACCCATCAGGCCCATTTTCTGGGAAGAAGTTCTAATGCTTACTTTACTTTACATGGTCATACATTAAAGGGGTGGTTCAGAATTTTCGATGTTAAACCTCATTTCCAAGTAAGCCTGAGTGATATCTGTCATTGGAGACCGTTTTCAACTCATTTCATCCAGTCCTTCCATCAGCTGAGTTCGCTGGTGCTAGGCTAACGCAAGTGAGTGGACTGTGCTAGCCTGGCAATGAGTCTTACCCACTCTGCAGTCTCCTTTAGGCAAATACATTAATATGCCAGGTCATCGGTGTTGATTAAAAAAACATCGTAAAAGAAAAACTACCATTGAATCGCCATGATAACATTACATTTTGAGGGACTACTTTCCCAGCAGCAGCGGAATATTACCTTGCTCAGGTTAGTTGTTTGACTAATATGACGATAGACAGAGCCTAACGTTAGTGGGATAAGGCAAAACCTAACGTCACGGCTAGGTAGCCGAGGTAATATCAATCCACTGCCTTGCACACCTTGCGACAAACAGGGAACAATGTAGGCAAAATATAACACTTTTCAAGGGTAGTTGTACTTCAGAGATGATTGTATCAGCTTGGACGTACACATCGATGGCCTGGCATATTAATTCACTTGCCTAAGGGAGACTGCAGAGTGGGTAAGACTGTTTTTATTGCCAGGCTAGCACTGTCCACTCACTTGCGTTAGCCTAGCACCAGCGAACTCAGCTGATAGAAGGACTGGATGAAATGAGTTGAAAACAGTCTCCAATGACAGATATCACTCAGGCTTACTTGGAAATAAGGTTTAACATCGAAAATTCTGAACCACCCCTTTAATACCCATTGGTGATAACAAGTAATGTACAGAATTACTTTTGCATTGCAACACAAGTGTAGTGTATATTGATTTACAGTAGCAGGAATACGTTGAGGGGGCGGGGTAGTCCTCGCGAGGGGGCGATGCCCCCTTTCGCCCCCCATGCCGCCGGGCCTGTTTCCAGGGTGGCGTAGTCGGAACTCCCTCACTATCCCTGTTTATTTAGCTCGCCCTGCTACATAAATAAAAAATGTTGGGTGCTTTTCTCAATGATAATTTATGGATGACGGCTTTTGTTTACCCTGGTTTAGAGCCTTATATCCCTTCAGTCTAACGATAGACGCGTAAAACAGGTGAAGGCGATTTTAGGCGAAGTGCTGTCCCATTTAGTAGGGGAAGATCTGCACTTCTCACTACACAATTGAGGGGTGTTTCACTTTGGAGGACACTCGAAAATAAGTGCTAGTGTTAGGGAAGAGAAATGGGACTGGGACTATGTGTCCTCTTTTCCACAAACTCAAATCTGTTGAGTTAATGTGCATGCAAATTTCAATCCAATAGGGACAGGTGATTACAAGTGGTGGTTAAAGGAGACCTAGAATGGAAAACCACTTTTACATTGGCTTTGATGAATTAAGAGCGGTTGTGCATGGTCAAAGAGCCATCATGAACATGAGGCATGGTTCTGCCCTCTTTCATATGGAAACCCTACATTTAGAAATAGCCACTAAATCATAGGTGAATTAGAACAAATGATGTCAAATAGCACAAAGCCATTGCAGTTCAATGGAGGCCAGAGTGAGGCGTTGTTTAGGCAAAAAACCCATTTGAATACACATCTTAATATGAGGTATTAATTAGGCTTGTAAAATATCACTTGATCTTCTATTTGACAAAATACAATTGAATATATTGTATTTTAACATCAGAGAACAAGGTACAGTACTCAATGAATCCATTCTATGTCACCTTCAATATTAATGCAAACAGACAGGTTTGCAAGTTTGTAAACAGGTAAAATAGATTTTGATTTTGAACAATAACAACGTAACACATTGTAGCGATAAGTTGATTAATTATGCTCTTCTGTACATCCAACAGTGTAGTCCAATGACTGACTACTAAAGCAAGTCATGCAAATCTGCATCACACAATATTAATTACCATGAACATGCAAAAAATAAGTAAATAAATACATCCCTCCAAATACAAACTATTTTTAAAACAACTCTTCTAAAATGGAACATTGGGGAAGATGCGCACAAATACAAACCATTATATTTGCTGGCTTCAGGTCTTGGTGGATGATCTTTTTCTCATGAATGTATTGAAGAGCCATGGCAACATCTAAAGCCACAAACAGCTTATCTTCATACTCTAACTGGAAATTTAACAGAGTAAATTTACAATATTAATTTGTAACAAATGAAATCATAGGTGGCGCTGATATGTTGTGATACCTGAGTGAAAGTGTAGGCTATACACTGTAATGTACATGCTATGTGGAGAAGCTGACTTTTTTTTTTAAAATTTTTGGAATGTAACAATTAAATCTTGTCTTAGAAACATTTTTGTTTTACTTTTTGCAATATTCAAAATGGTAGAAAAACCTAAGGCAGAAATTGATATCAAAGGGTACAAGTTTTATTGAAATTAGATATACAAATGAAAATGGGTAAATGTATTTCTGGCTTTGATCAGCTGGTGGGGCAGGGGAGTGAGAGTTGCTCGCATGTAACTCTGTGACAACTTTCATGGTCCCTGCAAGTCTAACAACTTTCATGACTTTCACCTTACCATTCGCACTACAGGTGAAAAAAATTTGATTTCATCAACACTTCCCCATTCATTTCAATGTGAAAAAAATCACATAGAGAAATGTGAATTGCAGGGGAACAAGGCAAAACGAAAAGCTGTGTATAAGCCATCATCCTCGAATCCTCACTACAAGCCTGACATGTGAGAAGTGAAACGGTGTCCCTATTCCCGGGTGCTATTAATCAGACAATAATTGGATGAACAAGAATATAAATAATTGTTGAAGAACAATACTCGCAGAGCAAGCACACAATACCAGAGTAAATTTAAGCATAGCCCTGCTGCACGAGCCTTCTAACAGCAATATATTTCGCATGAAATGAAAGAATTTCGAACAGCAGACCTAACGCGAACGCGGAAACACTTAACATTGAGTCAATGTAACCTCAGATCTTACTTTCTGTTTCCAACAGTCAGGTCCCATTAATTCAGTGTAAAGTGCCTGTTCGCTTCTGCGTTCTGTCTGTGCTGTACCAAATTATTTTAATCCACTCGCTAACTAGCGCATTTCGCAAGCTCTTTCAACAGGGCTATGCTTAAATTCACTCCAGTATTTTCCTTTAATGAGTGTCTGTATCCTGTATTTTGGGTAGTGATTTGTGTATTCATGTGAGAAAAGTTAGAATCCTTTACCTTGATGGAAGTGTCTTTATGAAGAACCTGCTGCAGGTTGGCCCCATGGATATACTCATTAGCAATGAGGATCTGGGTCTCAGTCTTGGCTACAGCCATCATCCGCACAATGTTGGGATGTGACACACGCCTATGGAGGTGAATTACAAGATTCTGAGCAAAGTATTCTCTTATCAATGTCTGACTGTTAATAAATATCCTGCACAGGTTTTCAGTATCAGCACATAGGCTTAATAAATCTGGGGTGACCATCTCATCTTATAAAAATGCTAAAAAAAAACAAAAAAAAACAAGTAGAATAGGGCGTTTCATTTTTTGTGAAAGTTCTCAGATCATGCTCTTCTTTAAACCAGTGAATCTCCCACATGATCTGATCATACAGTAAAAATCTCATCAAAATCCGTTGAGGTTTGATCTTGACGGATTTTGCTGAAATTTTTACTGTGTGCTTAGATCATGTGGTAGATTCACTGGATTCTTTGACCACGGTCTGAAAAACATTTCAGCATTTAGTGGAAATGATCATGACAGAAGGATACAATTCCATTGAAGCTTTGATTCTTGATTCCACTTGATCCCCTACTTACAAGGGTATAAGAAACTCATTTGTAATCACTGAACTGTCCCCCATGGGTATAATCTTCACAGCGGCAGGAGTTCCCTGGTATGTTCCTCTGTAAACAGCTCCGTAGGATCCGCTTCCAATATGGTTACTTTGTTTCACTGTTATTGTAGATGCATCTACAAAATCAGTTGTGTTGAAGTAGTCTAGGACCAGGGAATTGTAAAAGTTGTGTTAAAATTTAATCAAATTGATTAATCATCAATTAACTGGAACTTCTAAAGCAACACCAGGCAGGACAATGGTTTTCTATCTCTGGAGCTCCACCTAAAGTCATCATTTCCACCTTCTTGAAACCCCAGATCAAGTGTAGTAGCCGCAGAATCCACGCTAGAGGTGGCCAAAAGAGCCATCATTCACCCCATAATGAGCCATTTAATCTCAAAGGGACTACGAGAATGGTAAATTCAAATAATATAATTTTAAAAAATATAATTGAAAAAATAAAAAAATAGAATACATGACATCTATTACAGCTACAAAATGGCAAGTCAGAGTGCACCTTCAGATTCAAACTCAAAAAACATTTATTTTTATGTAATTTATCAATGTGGCTTACAATGTAGACTCTTTTTTTTAACCTGTATTTAAGTTTTTAGGTGCATGATGTAAAATTGCCTATGTGTGCATAATGTGTTTTGTTGATGAGAATTGTGTACCTGGTCCCCCGTAACGCGTTTCAAATTGGAAACATTGAAAAGGGGCCTAGCTTGAAATGTTTGTTGTCGAGCTTTGTCCTAAGACCTAATGCACCCTTTTTTAGTTTTTTAAAAGTGACATAAAATGGATTAAGTGAGTATTGTGCCTTGTTCTCTGATGTTAAAATACAATGTATTCAACTGTATTTTGTCAAGATCAAGTGATATTTTACAAGTCTAATTAATACCTCATATTTAAGATGTGTATTGAAATGGGTGTATTGAAATTTTTGCCTAAACAACGCCTCACTCTGGCCACATCCATTGAACTACAATGGCTTTGTGCTATTTGACATCACTTGTAGGCTTTGTTCTAATTCACCCATGATTTAGTGGCTATTTCTAAATGTAAGATTTCCATATGAAAGAGGGCAGAACCATGCCTCATGTTCATGATAGCTATTTGACCATGCGCAACCTCTCTCAATTCATCAAAGCCAATGCAAATGTGGTTTTCCATTCTATGTCTCCTTTAATACAAGTTTTATAAGTATCAGTCTTTGAGTGTGCCTTCTCTTATTCAGCTTTGATCTATTATTTGTCTATTTATTCTATCGATGTATTTGAGATAGGCCTATTTTTTTAGATATTTTATCAAATAATTTACAAAACTTTGATCCACATGATCATGTGAAAGACACCGTCCACACTCCAAGCAGCGTCACATATTGTTGACATAGAGGTCAGTTAATACAGTTGTCTACCAGACCTACACTACTTTTTTAATGGCCACTGTCTGAAAACATGAAGGAAAAAACAATTGATA
Organism: Sardinella longiceps; assembly: GCA_027497455.2. Classification (NCBI taxonomy): domain Eukaryota; kingdom Metazoa; phylum Chordata; class Actinopteri; order Clupeiformes; family Clupeidae; genus Sardinella; species Sardinella longiceps. The sequence goes on from JAODXP020000019.1 coordinate 25,426,934, forward strand.
GAACTGAGTGTTTATGTGTAGGAGTTGAAACATTTTAGTAAACTAAATGTAATGTTAAATTAAAATTGGCATTGCTAAAGGTGGCTACAGACCAAAGAGCTCTGTGGTAAGGACAAGCTGACTGTTCCCAGAACAGCTTCCTCATATTCTAAAGAGGGCAGTGTTCTATATCTCTGGGTAGTTAAAGCAGAGATACTGTATTATGTGGAGATGAATCGTTCTAGGCTTCCCCAACGTTAAAAATCGGGATACAGTTCCGGTCTCCTAAATAGGTGCGTCATAGACGTCGTAACATTAACTTTTTCTCTTAATAAGCAGTTAAATAATTAAAATATAATTTCCAGTGTCGTTTTATTGCCACTGCTTGTTTGTAATACCCATTCAGTACATTTTCAGGCACGGGGTAAATAATTCATTTTATGTATTAACCGAGCTAGCAAGCTAGCTAACGTTAACATGCCAACCGTTTTTGCCTGGGTTACTACGAGAACATGGCTAGAATATCGCTAGCTTGCTAGCACCTGAGAACCTCGGTTAAATTTCTATATTGCTACAAACGAACTTGACATGGACATTTTCATTTACCTGGCATCAGTAATGTTGTCTAGGAAGGTGACATTTTATTGAGAATGTGGAATATGGAAACAGGAAGGAGCTCCTAATGAATCGTCTCGCTTTCATCAACCGTCTCTGGTTAAAGGTCTTATTGCATTGTATTTTCATTAATTTTGTGGAAGAAATAATAATGTGTGAGCCTAGTTTTGATTCCCTTGTATGACGGTTAAAAGTGGGTGGGGAGAAAATCAGACGATTTCAACTCTTACTTTCCTCTGATTGGCTTACAGGTCTTTCTTGTGGTTTCTGCTTTGCTGTTTCATAGTCAAAGTGACAGCAATGTATCCAGAAAAAACTGTAAAACTGTTGCACAAAATGTCTTTGGAAATATAGCCATATGTGGCAATTATAATAATGGTACACAGTTTAGCTTTACCAGCATTAATGGCTGAATTCATTATACATTCCTAATACAACTACTGATGAGTTCATCAGAGAATGACTTTACTTTGAGGAACACAACATTGGTTGGAAACATTGTTTTAATAATGATTCATTATTAGTTTCATTATGATTGTATAATGAATTCATCCATGAATTAGGCATTATTTCTCTCATATATTTGGTGTTAATTGTATATGTACAAATTATAAACTAAAGGGCATTCCTCGTGTATGGATGAGGAAAATACAGTACAATGATAAGTAAGGGATAACATTCAGTGAGGCGGTCATTATCGTGGAAATATCTCCCTTCAGAGTACGAACGTTATACTGCTTATTACATGGCTACCTACTGTAGATATTAGGCCTATTAGCCTGTGACAACGCCTTGTTTATCATTACTTTAACGGCAACTTTAGTGATTAAGATGGATCATACCGTCTGCTGAAAAGAAGTATTCTATTAACTTACACATCAGCTGATTGGTTAAGGCAATGTTCTGTTTCACTTTTGCTTGACAGCGGTCTGTTATACTTAGCAACGGTCTGTTACTAAAAATTATCAGACCGTAGAATGTTGGAAAGTCCCATTGAAGTGAAGAGCATTCTACAGCATTATGAAGAGCCGTGTAATAAAATATGTAAGGGATAATGTATTGTCCGCCGGTCATTATAGAAAAATATTTCCCGAGAGGAAGAAACTATAATGACCGGCGGACAATACATTATCCCGCTTATTATACGGGTCCTTGCCAACACGACGATATAATATTTTACAGAAACGTCTTTTTCATTTAATTTGTTAACGTTTCGTGGCTTCAGCGGAGAAACAAATCGTTCGCAAAGAAACTTCAACTTCAAACATTCTATAGAACGCGGCTGATGTCCTTTCACTTTCATTGTTGATCTCTATGCGCAGATTGATACGGAGACGTGAATCTCAGGCAAAAAACCTGTTGCCATTGACAGCAGTCATTATAGTTTTCCAGCAGTCATTATACAAAAATAACTGACCTGCTAACGTTGAGGAGTCCCATTGAAAGTGAATGGAGCCTCCCTCAACATTCTAGAGGCCCGTATAATTAGATTAGATTAGCCTTACTAATATTATTGGATGAGCCTATGACCTTACTAATAAGGACTTATCATTAATACTATTTGATACTTGACTATTTGATATTTGACTTATTTCTCTCTTTTCCTTTTAGTCTTTCTCTGTCTTTTCTGAATGCAATTTCACTAGCCTACATGTCTACATGAAGTATTTCATTGTATGTGACAAATAAAATCCTCGAACCTTGAACTATTTGATAATCACGTACTGATGATGAAACTAGTTAGGCTTAACTAATGCTAAGTAGTGTACCTTTATTAAAGAGTGTTATCTCTAATACCGGTAATGCAGGTAGAAGAAGATTTGCTTGTTCGGCATGCAACTCGGAGTGACCTATGTTGATTCAATATCAAACGGTTTTGTTTTGTTTCTCCATGTACAATTTTGAGTGAATAAGATTTAGACTGACAAAATTTATCTAATAGCCTATATTGTAGGCTAATTATATTATATTATAATATAATGCAATTATATTTGTAATAGCCTATAATTATCCAATAATAATTATTATTTCATGACATCAAATGTAAACAACATTTTCTGTTTTTCAATCTTACCACCTCCATGTGAGCTCGTGCCTTCTTTCCCTGGTGTGGAGGCTATATTGAGATTTTTCAAGTGTCCTGACAAATATCCTGAATCGGCAGAACTGTGTCCAGATGAACCTCTGTCATTAGGTCTGACTGCACATGTCAATAAAAGGCATTCAGAATGACAACCGTCTGTTTTATGAGCTTAAAGGAAAATACCGGAGTGAATTCAAGCATAACCCTGCTGCACGAGCTTTCTAACAGCAATATATTTCGCATGAAATGAAAGAATTTTGAACAGCATAGACCTGTTATACTTGAGTCAATGTAACCTCAGATCTTACTTTCGGTTTCCAACAGTCAGGTCCCATTGATTCAGTGTAAAGTGCCTATTCGCTTCTGCGTTCGCATTCGGTCTGTGCTGTACCAAATTATTTTGTTCCACTCGCTAACTAGCGCATTTAGCAAGCTCTTTCAACAGGGCTATGCTTGAATTCACTCCAGTATTTTCCTTTAATATAATATACTATGAACAATGTTACAGTGTACAATATGTCATTCAGATATAACATGATAGAAAACACAACATTGAGTACAACATAATATTTCAGTGCTAATATTGAAAATGCAACACCTGTTTCCTGTTATATGATATACAATTCAAAGATAGCTTTTCTGTTCTTACCATCTCCATGTGAGCTGGTGCTTTCTTTCACTGGTGGGGAGGGATTTTTAAAGTGGTCTGACAAATGTTTTGCTCCAGCAGAGCTGTGTCCAGATGAACTGTCAAAATGTCCTTGTTTCTTGACTGCACATGTCAATAGAAGGCATTCATTATCACAATCATCCGTTTATGATAAATGAATAATGTTACTTTCTATGGCATTCAGATATAACATGATTGAAAACATTTGGGCGCAACGTAAAGTAGTATTTGATTACTAACATTGAGCAGGATACTCTTTGCTGCTGGTTATTTGGAAAACGCGATTCCCGTTTCCTGCCACCATCTCTTCTATCTTCTCCAGGAGCTGTTTAACATGGCCACCATTTCTCAAAGTATTGTCTACAACATGATACCTGTTCCCACATTTTTCAACAACCCACTTCAGAGCCTTTCCTCCACTCTCAATATGTTGCTCAATGGTTGTGTCTCCCAGCCAGATCCCATAGGTGAACAACACAATAGTGTGTCTCCAGACTTTATCACCCAGAAGCTCCATGTGTTCCTGCACTGCTCTTCTGTCTGTGTCTGTGAATTTGTGACTCACATTAATAACCAGGAGTAGAGCATGGGGTCCTGGTGGACACAGATGCACACTGCGGATAATCTCACGTTTATCATGTTCAGAAGTTTCATCTAGAGTGGCATTCTTCCACCATCCTGGAGCCTCCACTACAGTGATGCGTCTCCCTGCTGTTTCTCCTTCTCTCTTCATACACTCAGCTATTCTTCCTGAGGTACCAAACTTCTCTCTGCCCAGGATGGTGTTTCCACATGAACTCTTCCCTTCAAATCTGTATCCAAGCAGCACAATCCTGACACTTGAAATACTTTGAACACCATCTGCAGACCAAAACAACATTCTGCTAAACACACTGCATGTCATGCACATCACCTGACTTCACCACAACAGCACAAACATTTGCATTGTTAAATTGGCTTGTGTGTGTTTGTGTGACTAGACATTGTTGGCTGATTGCTTTTGCCTTTTGATCAATATTGATGATTATATTTCAAATATGATTAAATATGGTACGGTGGAGTATGTTGGTAATTTGGACTGCTAGTGTAAGTCTGTATTGAACAGATTGGCTGGTCATAGCAGAGTCTGGTTTCCTGATTCACACAGCCCATGCCGATTCGGTCCTCCTCAATGTCAGACTGCTTCCTATGTGTCTGAGCGAGGGTGCCATAGCAATGTCTAATAATAAATGTGTCCGAAGCTACAATTTTATCATTCAACATGGCTAAAATCAAATGCAAAGTTAAATATAGATCAAAACACACACAGCTGTCTGAGAACTTGCTCACTAGTCTACCAGCTTTGAAAAACGGGTGTGGCCAAGTAGCATATCTGTCTGAAAACCGGAAATGACTAGTCTACTCACCTGTTAGGGAAGTGATAGTTCCTTTCTGTTTCTCCACAGTAATCTCCCTCTGCTTTGCTCTTCTCTTGTCCTTTCTCTTCTTTTCCATCAGTTCCATAATAATATTTGCTTCATACTCAAGGTGACAGCCCCTGTTGTCTGCCACCATCTCATCCATCTTCAGCAGCAAGTTTCGCACCTGGCCACCATCACTCTTCTTATTCTCTACAACATGATACCTGTTTCCACATTTCTGTACAACCCACCTCAGAGCCTCTCCTGCACACTCAACATGATGTTCAATAGTTGTGTCACCTAGCCAGTCCCCATGGGTGAACAGCAATATAGTATGTTTCCAAACTGTCTTACCCAGAAGCTCCAAGTGGCCCTTCACGGCTTCTCTGTCTGTCTCTGTGAATGCCTCACTCACATCAATGACCAGAAGTAGAGCATGGGGTCCTGGAGGGCACAGAGACACACTGAGGATAATCTCTCGTTTATCACGTTCAGGTGTTTGTGCTACAGAATAGTTCCTCCACCATCCTGGTGCCTCCACTAGAGTGATGTGTCTTCTTCCTCTTTGTCCTTCCTTCTTTACACACTCAGTTGTTCTTACTAAGGTGACAAACTCCTCTCTTCCCAGGATGGTGTTTCCTGTTGAACTCTTTCCTTCATTTATGCTTCCCAGCAGCACAATCCTCATATCTGCTTTTTGTGGCACACCATCTGGATGAAATAAAAATGTTTTGCTATGAATCTTTGAATTTATTGATTTGGTTTGGTGTTAACTTTAATCAAGAGTGTTGAGCAAGGAAGTAAGTGTGTGTCTCAGGCATAACAAGCAATAAAACAATCAGAGTGCCTTCCCCTGGACCTTGGCTGATTGTTAACAACATGGTTCCCAAGTAGCCTGACACGTCAGACTATATCATAAGAATGTATAGTCTGAAGACAACTGATAGACTGTACCTCAATGGAGGGGCGGGTGATTGCGTTGTCTTTCAAACTGCCTCTCCACGTAATAGGCTAGCGTTCCGGCCAGTGGTACCAGCTGGTATATCAAACTTTTCCCGTAGCCCGTCGGTAACACGGCAAAGACATCTTTTTCAGAACGAAAAACTTCAGTGCACTTTCTTGTTTCACTTTCAAAGAAAATGACAAGTGCAATTCGTCCAAAACTAAAGCCAAAGACGATTCCGCTCTGGTTTGAGCAGGGCTGTCGTCATCGTACAAAGCCCGCCTTACGATTTCCTGTACACATACCGCGCTGTGATTGGTTATCCGCCTCCAGAGGAAGGCTAAAACGGGTTTCTATCAGTGGCCTCTAGACGTACCTCTGTGCAAATTCAAATTTGCTACCACTAGGGGTACGTCTAGAGTCTAGGCTAGTTCCCAAGTACAATGAGTTAAACACCTGTTACACCCCATTATGTAATAATTGCCCAATATGTAACAGGCTGACAAAATGTAATACATTTTCACACCATTATGTAATAATTTTCGCATTTTGTAACAATTGCTGCATTTTGTAATAAATCGCTTGAACACAATATGTAACATATTTTGTCACATTTTGTAATACCATTATTAAACATTGCGGAGTCTATTACAAAATGCGAGAGCTGATTTTTTGGGGTGTGGAAATGTAATAAGTTTTATGTAAAAACCAGCAAAAATGGGGATCTTTTTTAAGCACTGTGATCTAGCAGGGGCATAAAGCACAACATATATCGTCAGCAATAACAATAGCCTTGTATAGCATACAGTCCAGTCTGGGGTGGGTTTCCGAACGAACTAGCGAAAGTAGCATTTTACGAAGATATGTTAGTTCAAGCTAACACTGAACTTATTCCTGCGTGTCCCAAACCGAGATAACTAAGCAGTACCTCTGTAGTAAGAAGTTGGTTAGTATGGAAGACGTTAGTCCAAACTATGTTGTTTGCAGATGTTTTCGGAAGTGCTCAGAGAGTTCGTAGGCATTCGCTGCGATTAGCATCATGGGATATCGCCAATGTTACCTTATGTTAATGTGTTGTCATTAACAGTTGTGGATAATGTTCACCGTCTTGTCATATTTGCATGGAGTTTTAAAAACAGGAGCAATGTCAAGGAGTTTGTGTTGGAAAATGTTCACAAATAAAGCTCATGGGCTTGGGGGAGGATGTGCTATTTGCCAATACAATATAATGTCAATGCAAACTTCACAATTATTTTAGAAAGTTAAGCATGGGCTATTTGGCCATGACAGTATTATTTAATGAGCAACTACACAAGATTATTACCTCCGCCAAGTAGGTAATGTTTTCGGTCTCGTTGTTACCTCCGCCAAGGAAATAATGTTTTTCGGCCTCGTTGGATTGTCTGTTTGTTGGTTTGTCTGTTTGTTTGTCAGCAGGATAACTTGAAAAGTACTGCACAGATTTGGATGAAATTTTCGGACAATGTGTATATTGGGACAAGCAAGAGCTGATTAAATTTTGGTGGCGATCGGTGATCCAGAACATGATCTGGAATGTATATTGTGTCTGTGACCACATTGCGTTGGCGGAGGTCTGCGCTCTCTGAGCGCTTTTCTAGTTGTTGATAAATTCTAAAAACATATATTCATATTAAAAGCAGTCAGTGGGACACCTTGTTAAGGCTTTCACCTTGTGGTAGGCTCACTTACTGCGCTGAAAATGCTTGGAAAATTAGAACTTGTTTCTATTTTTAAAAAGCTGCACGGTTCACCGCTCTGAAACCGGACAGGAGCCGTGCAGAACATGCGTGCAGTCTGAATGACCTAACCTGTTAACATGCATTCTAAATGAAAACGGACCAAAACCGCGGCCGCAACGCTTACTTGCCTCTCACGCACAGGTTTGTGTGTGAATCAGCTGTAATGCATCAAATGGTGTCACATCAGCAGTATTTCACCCCAAAATAGCAGAAAAAGACATCACGTGACCATAACCTGCCATAACTTGGCTATAACTTACACCTCGGAGTGTCAGTGATAACTAACAAGTTGAACTAACAAGGTATTATGCAAATTCTGGACTATACTTTTGGGAAACACTAGTGATGCACTAACTATGCTTTGACTAACTATGTTATCACCATAGTTAGTCTTGTTGTCAACAAAGGAAGCTAGCCGATGGCATTGAGGAACACAATCATATTCCGAACTAACTAACTAGCTAACTCAGTTAGCAACTATGTGTCACAGTCTGGTCTTGTTCTGTTGGACTTTTAGAGTCTATGGGTCTTCCCCATGGCAGGCCTCCGGATTCGCCTGCCTTTGGCCCACCCCACCCACCCACCCTTTTGTTTTTGGGACGTCTTGAATCCGTCCCTTAGAGGGGGGGGGGTTATGTCACAGTCTGGTCTTGTTCTGTTGGACTTTTAGTTTGTAGCTTCAGGCCCGAATCACACACAAACTGCGCGTTCGCGGTGCGGGAGCGGGGCGGTCCGTGAGCGGTGCCTGTGGACTTGGGCATTCACACAAGAAATTGTTTCTGCGGTGTTCTGCGCGAAGCGGCTGCCCGAGCTCTGCATTCAAAATCTATAGACACCGCGCAAGTCCCGCTTACCGCGCTGAAAACGCTTGGAAAAATAGAACTTGTTTCTATTTCAAAAAAGCAGTGCGGGAGCTGCACGGTTCACCGCTCAGAAACCGGACAGGAGCCGCGCAGAACACGCGTGTAGTCTGAATGACCTAACCTGTTAACATGTATTCTAAATGAAATCGCCCCAAAACCGCGCCCGCACCGCTTACGCGCCGCTCACGCACAGGTTTGTGTGTGAATCGGCCGTCACCCTTGTGTTCTGTTCCCCGCCTTTGTGTTACTTCCTAGTCATTGTCATGTGTCTCTATGTAACTTCCTGTTTGCTTCCTCCATGTGCTCCTTTGTTCATCCCTGCCTTGTGTCTCTAGCTCCACCCCTCACCTGTCTCCAGTCTCATTCCCTCATTATTAGTCTTGTTACTCCCTGCCTTAGTTCACCTGTTCCTTGTTCCCTTGTTTGTCCTGTGTATTTAAGCCCCTGCCTCAGTTCTGTCTTTGTCGGTCATTGTCCGTCGAACCTTTCGTGTGTGCTCTGTGTTTCTTGTTTATTTGACTACTAAGTAAAGAATCGCTTCTTCAAGTTCTAGTGTCTTGTCTTGCACTTGGGTCCAACAGAAACGTGACACTATGCTTTTGGGACAAGGACCCCTGAATTACTTTTGTACAGGAGCACCTTTGTTTTTAGGGTGTATTGTTTTTTTTTATGGACAGCTCTGCCCTTGCTGATAAGGCAAGGTTGATGACTCGACTCAAATGGTCCTCAACTCATATGGTGTCTCAAATCCAATCACCAGGATAGGTACTATGTAGCCTGACATAGCCCGTCCATAATACGAATGTTCATCCGTATCCATGGTCTGGGAACGGTCCTCTGGGGCGTGTTTACATCGGTAGAGAGTCTACCGGCCAATAAGCGAAGCTGATTAGACGAGCTTTCCAATCGTTTCAAACCAGGGGCGAATTCAACAGGCGTAACGTTTTGTAACGTAACGTAACAGTTCCCATTCATCCCTATGGGTGACGTAGTAAACGTTTCGTAACGTTACGTCGTCTTGAAAACGCCACAGGAGTGAATGCCCTCCCCTCCGCAGTATAATCGCGTCAGGTTAAATAACCTCCAGACCATGAATACGGATGAACAGCAGTATTATGGTCGGGCTATGTCAGGCTAGGGGGTGGAGTTTATGCATGTCACTTAATTTTTAGAAGTGGTGATAACAAGACTGACCTGTCCGACATATTTGTTGAGTATGTCCGTTTTTGAGTTGTTTGTTTAAAGGAGAACAAGGTCATCTGCAAAGTCAAGGTCTTCCAGCTTGGAGGACAGAGTCCATTGGAGGCCTCTTTGCTTGTCTGATGTTGTTTTGGTTGTGATCCAGTCTATTGCAGGTAGGAAGAGGATGGGGGAGATGTTGCACTCCTTCTTCACCCCAGAAAGTGAGTATGTTGCCCATGAGGACACTGCACTCAAATTTTTCATAAAACAAAGTTGATTTACAGGCGTATACAGCATGTCCATTCTAAGGCACTGCTCTAACATGTTTCACAGTGCAAAAACCTGGTCCATACAGCCTCTTCCTCTCCTAAAACCTGCTTTGTCTTGTCGGACCTGGTATCAATGACAATGGAACTCTGCAGAATACTTTGCTTGGGATGGACAGAAGGCTGATTCCTCTTCAGTTGTAATAGTTTTTGGTGTCACCTTTCTTTTGACTGTGATGCCTTTAGACCAGTCTTTATAAATGGTGTCAGTGTTGTGAAGGGTGTTCTGGGTTGGGTGGTTGAGAACTTCCTTGAAATGTTGGAACCATCTGCTAGAGCAGAGCAAATGTTGCTTATCTCTAATGTGAGTGGCTCTTGTGGTTTCCACCATGGAGATACTATATAAACTGGAGACAGCCGCTAAGTCCCACCCTCCATAGAACTGAATGGCCGAGGCTAGGCTAGTAAATGATGGGAATTGATAGTCAACTCCATAACCACCCCTTTGCCCAAATGCCAAAGCTGGAAATGACGCATGGACTCGCGTTGAAACTCTTTGCAAAATCAGTAATCCTTCAGTCCAGACTGTGGTGATAATGCACCTAGTTTGTTTGCCATTAGTGTTGTCACATGTACTCTATTTCCTGGGATTGTCCCGTTTTTTGTGCGTCTGTCCTGGAAAACTGATCATTCTTCCCGGGACACATATTGTCCCGTTTTTTTGTGTGAAAATGTTCTTCTTCACATATTCATTAGTTTCACCTCTGAACAAATCTATATAATTCTACTGTTCTACTGTAGTGTTCCCTGCCACTATTTTAGATTGGCCAAGTCTTGCCATGGGATGCTGTAGGCGCACACTTGTTTGTGATTTATGTGATTGGTTATTTGCGGACATGCCAAGACTCTGTGCGAATCTCTGGGAGTCTCCTGCATTTATGCCATTTACGTGCGCTTGCATTTTGAAAAATGCACTCCTCCGACTGACAAAACTGCGGAGCCTGAGAGCGTTTTCGACCGAAACGTCTCCGATGGGCTGTGACAGAGGTGAGGATCAAGGCAGCGGGATGCAGCTATCCAGAGTGCCAGCAGCAGAGCCTAGGCCAGGCAATTCAGATGCAGAGGGGGGAATGGATGAGTTGGGAGGTAGCCTATGCGACCCTGCCCTCTTCGGTTGTGTGAAGTCTGCGCTGCGCTGACTGCATTCCTACCGTGAGTCAATTGAATGCCTATACCACCTTGGCTGTGATCTGTTGCGGGACCATACCATGGACTATATACCCTACACTGGTGGGCTGTGTTGCCACCTGAGTGTGAACAACCCCAACTGCCTGGGTCGATAAGATCTCTGTGCACGTGATCTCTCCTTCTCCCTCCTGTTAAGCTGCAGTGATCCCTCTCCCCTAAGCTAATTATGATGTGGTCAGTCTTCTTGTGTGGAAATATAATTCCACCAATGACCAGGTTGGTATTCCAGCAGAAATTACCAAGGCACTCAACATTGTTGTTCATTGAGCCATGTCCATAATTGGAGTTGACAGTTCCCACTCTGGCATTCATGTTGCCAGATATCAGGAACATGTCATGTTGAGGAACCTTACCATTTGGAGTTGTTCATACCAGTCTTCCTTGTCATCCTCCACCTCATTTGTTGACGCATAGCACTACAAGATTAGCTTGACAAGCCAGACTGTAACATAAAATGGGAGACTAGGGGCGGAATCTGCCTCGAGCCATAAAAAGCGCTTTGCATGGCCCTGGCTACGACCAATCTGAGCAACGAACGGGCTGATTCAAACAATTCTAAGCCCGCCCAATGAACCTCCTGTCCACAAAGACTGTTGTGATTGCTTAAGCTATGTTCAGACTGCAGTCCAAAACCGTTTTTTTGCATATCTGATCAACATCTGATCTCTCCATCGACTGCATTCACATTGCTTGTTAAACTGCTCATATCCGATCTCCATGTCCGCTAATCACCTGCCATATCCACGTGCATTACTATGGTACCCTAACGCATCATGCCTAGAAATAATAAACAAAACCGCTGAGGGTAGAATGGTGGTTCTTTCTCTCTCATACAGTATGTTTAAGTGGGGCCGTAGCACACAGCTACAAGTAACAAGGAAGTATCAAAGATGGAAGAATAGCATTATTCATCTTTATTTCAGTGCATCAATGCAGTCCAGCACAGCTGTTGGTTGCCTCAGTCTCTGATGCGTGGTTGAAAACTTTCACTGGCATTGCTTTCCACACGCGAGGTAAACGTTGCTTTCCACATGCGAGGTAAACTCCAGGTCATATGCAACTTGCGGCAAATCCATAACGCGCACTGACACGCTGTTATAGCAAACCATACCATTTTTTAAAAGGAGAATTGGAGAAATTGGATGTAGGGTGTAACAGATTCTGAAAAATCTGAATTCATGTAGTTTTCTGCTGTTCAGACCACCCGAAATCAATTCTAGATACAATCTGGATATGCCAAAAAAAAATCGGATTTGGGATGCCAATCTGAACGAGGCCATAGACACCGCAATTGTCTGAATACAATTGAGGCAGTTGTTGGTCTTTTGATCAGTTGAGCAAGTTTCAAAAGGATACCTTTTTTTTTTTTTACAATTTTTACCCTATTCACCTAATGTAAGCCTATGGAAGGGCTTATAATCAGGGGTTAAATTGAGGGGGAACGTGGGGGTACGCAGTTCCAGCACCTCAGATAAATGAACAATATCACCCCATTCTTCTTCTACACATATGAGAGTTCCCCCTCCTGCCAAATCCCATTTTAACCACTGCTTATAATGGACATGAAGTGGGTGATAACAAACACAAAACTACAATGGTGTCAGTTATTTTCTATTTTTGTACTGCTATTCCAATCGTTACAGGATAAAATTCACCATTCAATACTTGTTTTGTATAGATTTTGAAAGGCTATTTCAGATGTGTCACATCAATAACACAAATATTGATAATGCCGGTTTTCCCAAAATAACCCCAGTCAAAGCAAACTACTTTACATTTAGATTTAAATTTCTGGGTTAACTCAGGTGTCGTGTTTGTTATGAATGAACTAGAATACTATCAGTTATTTTCACTTTGTATATTACTATTTCAATTGTTACGGGTTGAAATTCACCATTCACACTTTTTTTCACATAGTTTTTGGAAGGATCTTTCACAATGCCTTTTTTCTCCAAAATAACCACAATCAAAATCAACTTATCTTACATTTACATTTAAAGGAAAATACCGGAGTGAATTCAAGCATAGCCCTGTTGACAGAGCTTGCTAAATGCGCTAGTTAGCGAGTGGAACAAAATAATTTGGTACAGCACAGACCGAACGCAGACGCGAACAGGCACTTTAGACTGAATCAATGGGACCTGACTGTTGGAAACCGAAAGTAAGATCTGAGGTTACATTGACTCGATGTAAAGTGTTTCGCGTTCGCGTTAGGTCTATGCTGTTCGAAATTCTTTAATTTCATGCTAAATATATTGCTGTTAGAAGGCTCGTGCAGCAGGGCTATGCTTAAACTTACTCCGGACTTATACTTTAAATTAAGGGGTAGATTTATCACCCGTTTTGCGATGGCGCTATCCATTTTCAGGCGCTATTTCCACACAAAGACTGTGTTGGCCAACGCAGTCTTATTTACAGAGAGGACGCACCTGCACGCTCCCTGCGCTTGAGGGAGGGGAGTGGGATGGTAGGCCAGGCCTATGCGCGAACTGCATCTAATACGTAGTCCGTGGTATTTACTAAGAGCGCGCCTGTATTTTGCGTGACGCAAATACTGTCTCCTCAAATTAGGTCTGAACCAAGCGCAAATCCTTTTGTGTTAAAATTTACTTTGTTTAATGATAGCAGTGATCCGGACAAGATGAAGACAGGTACATGATTGGAAGCAGATACATGTTTGCCTTGAGAATTACTTTTTTCTAATTAAGCTAAGAAGAAATCATCCGACGATACAAATTAAACAGCAATACCACACGCATTATTCTATTACCTGATGTAATCAAAGATGACGTTCACATTCCATCCCAACAATTGAACTAGAAAGTCGCTAAAATAATAATAAAGAAGCCATGTTCCAGTCTGCTCAGAATTTATTTTCCCCATTGTTATTTTTAATCAATTCCAGTCTAACACAGTTATTTCTTGTAATGTCACACAAAATATCATACTGTTTTTTTCGGGTGGTGAGGACTTGGTGGTTTCGGGTGGTGAGGACTGAATTGTCAGTTACCTCATAAACTAATAACTCCATTGCTAAACTAATTCTTCGTTGCAAAACTTCTGTTGCGCCCGCTGTTCCACGCAGGATCCAGGATAGAGATTACATGCGGGCGCGAGAGGCACGCTAATTTTGCACTAGAGGGCGGGGTAAGCGTTGTTTGCCTTATCTGTTTGAGCCTTGATAAATACATCGCAAAATGAGGAGGCACTGCGTGCGCTATTAACGTTCTCGCATAAACAGACGCAGCGCAAATAGCCTAGTCTTAGTAAATGAGGGCCTAAGTTTTTCTCTGTGATCACTGATGTTTCCTGTTTGATATGAATGGAGTAATACGTTTTTCTGTAAACGTCACAGACTTCATTGGAAAAACTGTCATCTCCCATAAAAGCTTGTCCATTTTTCGTCACGTCCATAACGCAATTTGAAAGGCTCATATTCTTGTGATGTAAATCATGATATTAATTTTTTGTGCTTGCTTGTATTCAGCCATGGTCATAAATAATGCATGCAAATGTAACGTCCATAAAGCTGGAATATATGTATAAATTAATGACTGATGAAATAATCACTAAACATGAACCAAACTGAACCAAAGCAATAGAAACAATGGAAACTTGGAATTATTTGTGTTGTCCAGATATCCCCTTAAAAACCAGGAATGGTGGCTCCCCTTTTGAAATATCATGTGACTCAACAATTGGCGCTATTGACAGTTCACTACAAGTTTGAAAGAGTTTCAAGACAACATGACTCACCCCTAAAGTAACTTCAAAGAAAAGGGAATTTCAACTCTGACAGGATTATTAGAGTGAGTAAACACAATAAAGTCTTTCATAACAACAAAAGTATCATGAGAATGAAAACTCCATTTACGGCATTGTTATGTAACCAAGAATTTGCAGTGTCCATTTACAAAGACTGATCATGGACTTTGCACCATCTCTCATAAGAACACCTCTGTAGCCTATCTCAAGAAAAAGATAACATTTTGTACAAAATTACATAATTACATATTTTTCCCTGGACAAGACAAATAGTTGTTTTTTAAGAATTAGTATTATAGAGAAATAGAAGCTTTAAAGTTTTCAGATACTTACCAATTATCCAAAAGGAAGAAGCTGATTTAAACTCTTCATTTAGTTAGCCACAATGTCTGTACCTTTGTTGCTTACATATTCTGGAGTATGAAGCACACCATATCCAACAATGGCAAGTTCAGCCATCTTTGTGTTCCCGTTCCCGTTCAATATGACAGCACATCACAGAAATAAATTTTATATGCGGCTAATTATGTTCGAACTTTGCCCTCTTCTCTCTCTCTTACACCCACACCAACACATCATTACCAGTGAAGTTGGTGCCAATAGTGACTCTACCGTACCACTTTACAAAACATTAATAGAGAGGTCTGTGTGACAGACACCTGTGCTGGCTAAAACTATTTCTTAAAATTCTTAAACTTTTTGGGATAACTGGGATGCCATGTCATCCGGATTAAAGAGGACAAGGACAACCCAAGTTGTTATCAGATATAACGCACTGGCTCAAGTGTGCACATTAAGCATCTCACACATTTGTTTGTCATTAAACTAAATGACATTTCTTTCCATTATCCTTATCCAGACAAAAAATAACATTATTGGTTCTGATGGGTCATGACAGTGGAACAAACTAAGAACAAACTATATATCTGCATCATCTAGAACAGTGGTTCTCAAAGTGTGGTCCGCGGACCACTGGTGGTCCGCGAGCGACCTCTAGTGGTCCGCGACGGGATTTGTAGAAAAGTACGTGAATTGTGGTAATGTTTCCCAGACAAGTTAGTTCATAGGCTACATGAGTTGTTGTCTGAATAAAAACAATATTGCCAATTAAAAATATATTTTCATATTAAAACAAACTTTTTGCTATGCCAGTGCTTAACCTCATCCCACCAATTTGCGTCGCCTCTAGTGTAGCCAATGTAACGTTAACGTCATTCCATTCTCACGCCAGTTAAGGAAGTAAAAATAAAGAAAACAAAAATAAAAAACGTAGGCTAATAGGGTAGGCCTAAGTTAAAACTGACATATTTGCAGTGCAGTGCCAATGAAACGCAACTACCAAGGATGGATAGATGGCTGAAGACGGGGTCTGTTAAAAGAAAGGCAAGTGACGAGGTCAACAACGAGGTGCAAAGAAATGATTCCGTTAGCACCGAGTCGCAAGAGTTGGCTCTACCTACGACAAGCCAGGCTCTCTATGGCTCTGGCCAGGCTAAGAGCTCAGCCAAAATAAAAAGGAAATATCACAGCGACTACCTAAAATTCGGATTTTTCTGGACTGGTGATGCTGAGGACCCGAATCCTCACTGTGTCCTGTGCTATGAAATATTGGCCAATGAGGCAATGAAACCAGCAAAACTTAAGAGGCACCTCGAGACTAAGCACAAAAATTACATGAGCAAACCCTTAGCTTTTTTCGAGAGAAAATGCGACGAACTTAAGTCCCACATGCAAAAGGAAGCCACGCAGTATTTCCTCCCTGGGGAAAATGCAAAGGCTACAGAAGCCTCCTTCAAGGTCTCTCAGCTGATTGCAAAAACGGGAAAACCTTACTCAATAGGCCAGACTTTAATTAAACCATCAGCAAAAATAATGGCTAATATAATGCTGGGAGACAAAGCAAGTAGTGAACTCGACAAAATACCTCTGTCCAATGACACTGTTCAGCGGCGTATAATAGCCATGGCCGAAAATGTCCTGAACCAGCTCACAGCACGTCTCCGCCAGAGTCAACTTTTTTCACTGCAGCTAGATGAGTCAACGGACATCGGCAATGAGGCAAACCTTTTATGTTACGGGAGATACATACATGATGGTGCTGTGCACGATGATTTTCTCTTTTGTCATTCCCTACCAACAAACACCACGGGAGAGGCAATTTTTGATTCTTTAAATGCCTTCATTATCCAGAGTGGCCTTGATTGGAAAAGGTGTGTTGGCATTTGCACTGACGGTGCAACTGCGATGACGGCAAAACATAAAGGCCTGGTTACGCGCGTACGCGCAGTCGCTCCACTTGCCGCACCTACGCACTGCTGTATTCACCGCGAACAGCTGGCAGTGAAAAAAATGCCACAATGCCTGAAACTCGTCCTGGACGAGGCCGTAAAAATAGTGAATATGATTAAGAGCAAAGCGCTTAACTCTCGATTATTTAAGGTTCTGTGTGAGGAAATGGGAAGCGAACACACGAAACTTCTTTTCCATACAGAAGTCCGTTGGCTTTCCCGTGGAAAGGTCCTAACACGTCTCTTTGAGCTCCGCGATGAGGTCACACTGTTCATGCATCACACAGATGACCTCTTTGAGAGAATGCATGACTTCCAATGGCTTGCGAAGCTGTCTTTTCTTGCTGATATTTTCAGCTTCCTGAACGCATTAAATCTAGCACTTCAAGGAAAATCAGTCACCGTGTTTAATGTGCAGGACAAAGTCAAAGCAGCACGTATGAAAGTTGACTTGTGGTGCACTCGGCTTGATCGTGGAGAATTTGATAATTTTCCAACTTTGGCCGACTTTCTCGTCACAGCTGACGAGGTCCTGGGTGGCGATACCATCGCAGCTTTTAAAGAGCACCTGCGTGGCATCCACACGCAATTAGGAAGATACTTCCCAGAATTAGACATGGACTTTGAGTGGATCAGAAATCCATTTGGTGACAAAACATACCTAGAGCGTGTCACTTCCAAATTATCTGCAAGAGAAGTAGACAGCCTTGTGGACATTGCATCTGATGGGGCACTGCAGATGGCATTTAAACAAAAGTCCCTGACGGACTTCTGGATCCACATCCAGCCTGAGCACCCTGAGCTTGTGGAGTCTGCATTGAAAATCCTAATGCCCTTTTCAACCACCTACAACTGTGAAGTTGGATTCTCTGCATTGGTTGGATTAAAAACAAAACAGCGCAACCAGATCAATGTGGGCCCCTGTATGAGATTAAGACTGTCAAGCTTAGAGCCAGACATTCAATCAGTGATGCAAAATATGCAGCAGTACCACTCCTCTCATTAAGAGAGGGACAATGCAGGCTGAACCTTAGCATGTTTTTGCCATAGTCTCAGAGTGTTATTAAAAGTTTAAGTTGAGGCTGGTTTTCAACAGGACAGTTAGAAGTTTATTCAGGCTACAGGTCAGTTATGATGTTGGCCATTTTTGACATGTGAGAAATTAATAGAGAGTAAAAAAGGCTGACCCATATGCCTGCCATTTGCCATATTTAACCTGTTTTTGATTTTTAAAGTTTTTGTTGAGACTGGTTTTCACCAGGGCCAGTTAAAAATAGTTAAGCACTTCTTCAGGCTACAATTCAGTCATGTTGTCCATTTTTAACATGAGAAACTTTATTGGTTAAATATCCTGAGAGAGTTTTTACAATAAAAAAATGAAATTTTCCCATAATAAAGCTGTCTTCTACAACATAGGCTACAAAAAGTCATTAACACAAGTATAAAATATATAGCCTATCTAACAACAGTCTGTGTGTGTGTGTGTGTGTTTGGAGGGAGGGGGGGGGGGGCGGTTGGGGACGGGGACGGACTCTCTTGGAGAGGCCGCGGGGGCAGGTGGTCCCTGAAAATTTTTGAGGGGTCAAAGTGGTCCTTGGCTTGAAAAAGTTTGAGAAACACTGATCTAGAATCACATCATATTTGTCCATCTCCTCCGCAGTCAAATACTGTGCACAAATTTGTAAAATGATTAAGGTTCATAAAATCCAATATATGTTGCTTTATTGACCTTACCTTGGAATTGTTTGCTTGATTGACCTTACCTTACTTATGGAACATGTGGGAAGTGCACCAAATTTGTTTCCGAGTAAATGTGTGGGTTGTGGTCTTGGCAAGCACTTGTGTGTTCTGGACTGCTGCGTGCTTTGCACCATGTTTAGGTTTGACCCAAATGACTAGAGTAACTTCTGCCACTATTCTAATGAACAAAGTCCCTCATTTCAATCCATATTTTCTGCACCTGGTGGCCATAGAAACACTGAATCATAAAAGTATTGAAAAAGTGAAATATTTTACGTAGTGCAAATGTTATCTCAACCTTTCCTGAATCATCTGCAGCTCTTTTTGTCTTAAAAACTTTAAAACAATATAGTTATGGGATTTTGTGTTTATGTTTGACCATCCTGTTACTTTGATGATTGAAGAATATAATTATGAAATGCTTACCTCACTCACGTCAGATGTTGCGCTACGTAACTTTTGTAAGGCACTTCCACGCAACGATCTGATGTTGAAGCCCTTCAGAGCTAGCCTAGAACTATAGACGTACCCCTAGCGGTAGCAAATTTGAATTTGCACAGCGGATACGTCTAGAGACCCCTGATAGAAACCCGTTGTAATACTTCCTCTGGCAGCGGATAACCAATCACAGCGCGGTATGTGTACAGGAAATCGTAAGGCGGGCTTTGTACGATGACGACAGTCCTGCTCAAACCAGAGCCGTATGTAGAGATTCGTCTTTGGCTTTAGTTTTGGACGAATTGCACTTGTCATTTTCTTTGAAAGTGAAACAAGAAAGTGCACTGAAGTCTTTCGTTCTGAAAAAAATATGTCTTTGCCGTGTTACCGACGGGCTACGGAAAAAGTTTGATATACCAGCTGGTACCACTGGCCGGAACGCTAGCCTATTACGTGGAGAGGCAGTTTGAAAGACAACGCAATCACCCGCCCCTCCATTGAGGCACAGTCTATCAGTGGTCTTCAGACTATACATTCTTATGAGATTGTGGCAGGCTGAGCTCTGCCCAGCACTTTTACCGATTTCAATTGGCTGTAAGAGGCGGGTACAATGCCGGATATATATATAGAGTCGGGCAGCGGCTTCCTGACTGCGCGTTATCCTCCCCGTCTTTCGGGAATCAGGTTGGATTGTTTGGCGTGTGTGCAGGCATTGTTGTTTACTGCTGAGATTGTGGACGAGAATCTGAAGGTAAGCAGTTGGCTACTCTCTTCGCTAGCTAACGATTCATACAGTTTTCAGAAACTATAGCACTGTCTTGTTTTATAGTGGTGTCGGCTCGTCTTTATTGTCCGGTTGAATCTTCCCGACTGCATTGCACGAGACTGCGGTTCAGCTCAGCGTGAGTTGTGCATCTTTTGTGTCAATTACTATACGATTGTTTAGTTGTTAGTTATTTACTTAATTCCTTTATAACTTCAGTCCGTGGGCTTGGGAACAGCAGTGTCTTCGATCGTGCAGTTCACCTGTGTTTGGGTTGGGAGCTAAGAGTGTACCATCAGATAGAGTAAGTATACACGCTACCTATATTACTTTGCCATTCACTTAGTAGTGATTTGCTAATGGTAACCTTAATGTATTTCTAGATTTCGAGTCTTCTGGTCGTTAGGACGCCTCGCTATCAACAAGTGCAGTGCACGCACGTCTCTGCCCGGCTGCTGTTTTGCCTTCCCTGAATTACTTCAATGCATTGGTTTGCCTGACGTCTGGCTTTGCATGACGTACTCTGATTTCATCGCGGCCTGTCCGGGTTTCTTGTTAGCCACTACATTGGTAGTG
Source organism: Sardinella longiceps (assembly GCA_027497455.2). Taxonomy (NCBI): domain Eukaryota; kingdom Metazoa; phylum Chordata; class Actinopteri; order Clupeiformes; family Clupeidae; genus Sardinella; species Sardinella longiceps. The sequence continues at coordinate 25,447,513 of JAODXP020000019.1, forward strand.
TTGGTGTGTTTGCATGTTTACCCGTTTTCTTTTGTGTTTGCCATTTCTTACTAGAGCCCTCTTGTGGCCTGGAGGGATCTTGTGTGTGTGTGTGCATGTATATGAATGTTAGTGGTTTTGTCTAATTCTACTTTCCCTCAGTTGTGGTGGAGCTCCGTGACCCAAACGGGCGTACAGTTTGGTTCTTATGGGAAGCCTAGCCACCTAAAAGCTAAGTACACACTGCACATACTGATTTTTTAGCCATCTCAATTACTACAAGTAAACCCATTGGAGACTCCAGACTGTATGACTGTGGTAACTTATGCAAGTGTTCTGTTCCTTTTTTCCCCTCTGTTGACAGGAGCTGTGGGGCCTGCACTGGTGGGACAGCCTGGTGGTGACGGAGTCCTCTTTTCCTGGTGTTTCTCACATTTTGCACTCGGGTGCCTTTTTGGAGTCTTTTGCTGTGTCTTCACGTGTGTACGTGTGTGTGTGTGTGTGTGTGTGTGCGTGTGACGTTGGACCCTCTTCTCCTGGTTGCTGTCCTAACCTCACTGTGGTAAGCCCCCAGCTCTGTCTCCTGCACCTCTTGTGTGCTCTCTTGCTTCCTTCCTCATCCCTTTACTGGGAGTTCCACCCGCAACATAGTGTGTGGGTCAGAGTTGTATACCCCAGAGGTGTGCGTGTGTGCGTGTGTGCGTGTGTGTGTGTGACCTCCAACCGGTTTCCATTGTTATTAACTTTTATTAATAAATTATCATGTTTATGGAATTCCCGTCTCTGACTGGTGTGTCTACGAACCTGTGTTAAAATTTCATTACTGTTGGTTAATTTGGAATAGGTCCTAGTGAGAGGTTTCCTCCCTCCCCCTAGGTGGCGTAGTCGCTACAATAACTCTTGCCTAGCCCATGCCACATTTTGGCGTAGTCGGCAGGATTTCACACCAAATAAGAGACGTGGGTCCCATTTCTGTGTGATTGAATGTTCTCAATTGATGTTGTAGAATTGATGTTGGTTTTATTGCTTGAGGTTTAAAGGCAAAACAGCAGCTGGTCATTTTTTTTTGGATTGGTAAGAAGGTAAGAACTTTCCTTTCCCAATTAGTGTTAAACTGTAAGGATGGAGGCTGAATTACAAGAACTGAGAGATATGGTGGCCCAATTAAAAGCAGACAATGAAAGGCTCCGTTTAGAGCAGACCCCAGCTAACCCTTCCACTAGTGCTACACCTGAAGTAGTAGCGGTGTCAACGGTTCCCGGCCCTGTTAGCGCCCCAGTAACAGAGAAGCTAATCTTTGTCCCGCGAGACAGGAAGTGTCCAATGTTTAGAGGGAAAACGGGCATAGATTTGACCGAGTGGCTGGAGGAAGCACAAGCTTGTATGAGGGCAAGGCACTTGTCTCGCACCGACCAAGCTTACTTCCTCTACGATCACTTGGAGGGTGAGGCTAGGGAAGAACTAAAATATCGTCCCAATGCGGATCGTGTTGACCCCGATCGAATAATTGCGATATTAAAAGATGTATATGGGTGCTCCGACTCCTATGTAGCCTTACAAGAAGCTTTCTTTTCCAGAAGGCAAGAGGAGGGGGAGACTCTACGTGAATTTTCCCTCGCCTTAATGAGTTTAATGGAAAAGGTGAAAGAGCGGGCCCCTAGTGACATGATGGCTAATTCTGAGACCCTGTTACGTGACCAGTTTGTGGAGCACGTCATTGACGGTGCTCTTCGTCGTGAGCTTAAACAGATGGTGAGACGGCAGCCCACTTCGACCCTCCTTGATGTGCGGAGTGAGGCTCTTCGGTGGGAACGAGAAGGGCTGCCAGGCGGTGTAAGGGGCCGTAGTCTCTCCGTTCCTTCTAGCCTGGGATTCCAATATGGCGTCCAGGGTAGTCCACAGAGCGTGCCAGATAGACCTCCCACTTCTGAAATGAGTGAGCTTAGAGAACTGCTGAAGGTCCAGCAGGAGCAGCTAAAATGTCAGCAGGAGCAGCTGCAGCAGCTCACTCAGGGTCTCTCCCTCTTGCAGACTTCGTTCTCCCGCCCTCGTCCTCCACGTGACGGGCCACTAATTTGTAGCCGCTGTCAGCAGCCTGGCCACTATGCCAGGGAATGCGAAGCTGTGCGAGTGTCTCCGCGTTACCAGCCCCCTGCCCCGACCCCATCAGCTACGCGCAATCAGCCCGCTCCGTCTTCGGGTTCGGGAAACTAGCACCCACCGTACTGCAGGGCCACAGTTCGGGTGGGGCCTCTAGTGGCTCAAGGGTATTGGGGGGGGTGTCAAAGTTGATGTCTTCTTGTCCACATCTTGATGTGGTTTTGGGAGGGGTTGTGGTGCCTTGTCTCGTTGACACAGGCTCCATGGTGTCCACTGTTAGGGTCCACTGTTCTTTCTGCAAAATTTTGGGCCCTGGGGACACGAGCGCCTCAGGTCTTGCCACTGGCTACAATTGAAAGCGGCCAATGGGTTGGCCATTCCCTACGTTGGCTATTTAGAACTGGATGTGGAGCTGTGTGGGAAACTAATGCCACAATGTGGGGTCTTGGTGGTGCGAGATCCCCCAGGTGGTCTTTCCCTCCAGGTCCCGGGTGTACTTGGAATGAATGTGATCCGAAAATGCTACCAAGAGCTCTTTGGCCGGCATGGTCTGGCACTGTTTGACTTGCCTGAAGTGTCCACAGCACCAGCGTCTGTTCTACAGGCATTACAACACTGTAGTGATGGGGTGGATTCCCCAGCGGTCCCAGGTAGAGTAAAAGTACGGGGGAGGCGGGCATGTCGCATCCCAGGTGGGGTGATGCAGCTGGTGTCTGCCACCTGTTCCAACCATCCTGCTATTGCATTCAGTCAAAGATTAGAATGCAATCTCAAAAAGCATTAGTATTGGGTATTTCAGTCTAACTATACTCATTTAGGACATTAAACCCACTAATACATCAAAAGTTTAGCCTAGAATATCTTATTTTACATTAGATAGGCTATCTCTCACCTACCTGTAATAGCAGTACTTGATGACAGCTACCTACAAGCATCCTACTACGTGAAGTTTTTACTGTGCAAATAATCGCTGCACATTTAGGTAGAAGGACGGTTTGATAAGTAAGTTAAGTCTATATTTTGAATACCAAAAATATAACTTTTAGAGTTAGACCAACGCTTCACTTACCTTTTTTCCATGGCATGGTGTGTGCAGAGCGGCCCAGAGTTTGTTTTTCCTTGTTGCTGTGACGTTGGAAGGCAAATCCCGGACTGGTCCGTTTCGTCAGGGGAACGAACAGTCTCTGTTCTTCATTTTATATCCAAGGTTCTCCGCTTTTATGTCCAAGAGTTATAAAACGAATCTACATCTTGCATACTGTGTATGAATTAACTAAAATATTCATATGTGCTTAGTTCAGCGAAACTGCTGTAGCCGCTAACTGTGAGGTAACAGGCCTTTTATTTTGAAGCATTTTGTTAGCGGTCGACTTCCTGTTTCAATTTTCATTTTCCAAGTTGAGAATGGTTTAATGCACTGTGTCGTTGCGCTCAATTGCATTGTACGTCTTTGGATACTGAAATAGCGTAACACCCCAGAAATGCCTTTTCCCATTGTTTAATACAGGTTGTGAACTTGAATTATACTTCGGTCACGGACCAGAAATGCCTTTTCCCATTGTTTAATACAGGTTGTGAACTTGAATTATACTTCGGTCACGGACCATATACAATGATATTTTATTATAGGCCTATAAAACACTGTAATACCAATATCTAATTAATGTCAAATGCTTCACTCCTCAGGGGCTCTGGAAGTGGACTGACGAAACACTGTTTAACTACCAACAGTGGGCGAATTATCAACCTGCCGAAAGGCCAGACAACAATTGCATTCTCATGAATTATCCAGGTAAGAGACAGTGTCTGTACATCTTAATTCCTCACCTTTTTTGTTGCATGTGACCTTTGTTGCTGGGATAAATCAGTGAATGTTTTCAGAAAGCTTTAAATGAAAGTGAGTGATTTTGTTTTCAGGGTGCCAAGTTAGATCTGGTTGGGCCAATGAAGTGTGTGACATTGCATATGGATATGTCTGCAAGAAACCACAAAGACAGCCTGTATAATGAAACACTGAAACAGAAGCTGAATTAATGCAATAAAGAAAAGTAACTTCAAAGAGTGTATTCTGTCCAATTCTTTGTCATTGTTGTTGTTCAATGTCACATTTGTCATTTGGTCCTTTCCCTAACTTCCAACAGTGTAAAATCGCCCAAGCTCTTTTCAACACAGACTGCCACTATCTATTTTAATGGTCAATACTCTGGTTAGTTCAGATTTCAAACATAAAGAGGGTAGAACATATCTTTAAAAATGTCAAAAGAGCTGAACGTGTTCTGCTGTGCTCACATTTACACAACCAAGCAAATACAGTAGGCATCACAAGTTGCTGGGTAAAAGAGATCCCTGCATAGCTGTCTAGCTATGAGCTTATAGCCTACAGTCTGAATCATGAAAAGATAACAATATCTAAGCCCATCCAATCACAGGATGCTGTTAAAAGATTAGTTGTTGTTGGTTATACACACAGTTGTACACACATTAAGCAGATCCATTTCACCTATAGCCTAACTTGTGTTATTGAAGCATACAGTAATACATAGTACGTAGGCTACCCCATAATTTATCCCTTGATATTCTTACACAATTCTAACCTAGGTTTCTCATTTTAACATGAGCTTACTCTTGCCATGAAAATTACCTCAAAATCCATGAAAAACAAAATCTGGATATGCAACAGACATGAAAAAAACTACAATCTGCAATGAATTTATACAATGAATAAAACAATGAACAAGCAGTCTTCATATTCAGTCACTATTCTTCAAGTCCTCAACAGTCTCTCTGTAACCGATGACCAAGCTAAACAGAGTTCTGTGTTTTGCATGAACTAGCACAAACAAACTCACAGTATTGAAGCATTTGTCTATGAACTGTGAACTGAACCATAACTAAAGAACTTGAACTAGCTCATATTTTGTGAGATTCTGAATCTCTGTTTGAAGACTATTAGGCCTACATTCCTCCTCCTCCAACACCTGGAAACACCCAGCAACTTCAACAGACTACTTTCCATCCAAGATTCAGCTCTGCCTTCAACATCCAACGGCACTGATCAACTAACTCCAGCATGCACGTCCCTCCACCCCTCATTTACAACTTCCTTGGTGACAAATAACAAGCAGTCAAAATAGGCCCTGTGTCAACGCCACAAACCACAATAAACACAGGCGTCTGTGTATGTCCCTTAAGCTCGCTCATCTTCACCAGAGATGGGCCAACTTAGGCTCGGCGGGCACAAGCGGGCCCTTGGGCTATTCAACCCAGTCCGTGGAACCTACCCAAAGTAGAATCATTTCTTATTTTGCCAGGGTGAATGATTATAGGCCTGGTTTTGTCAAGTTTGTTGTATTGATGGAACCCTAAACCCAACCCCCCTTTTAATAATAATAATAATAATAATAATAATACTACCTTACATTTATATAGCGCTTTTCAAGACACCCAAAGTGCTTTACAGTGGAAGGGGGACCTCACCGACCACCACCAATGTGTAGCACAGCAGCCATTATGCACCAGAACGCTCACCACACACTAGCTTGAGGTGGAGAGTGAGGGGATTATTGATGAGCCAATTACAGAGGGGGATGATTAGGGGGCCAGATTGATTTAGCCAGGTTGGGACTTTAGTCAGGACACCGAGGAACTCCCTACTCTTTGTGACAAGTGTCGTGGGATCTTTTATGACCACTGTGAGTCAGGACCTCGGTTTAACATCTCATCCGAAAGACGGCCTCTCCTACAGTACAGTGTCCCCGTCACTGCGCTGGGGCGTTGGGATTGATCTTAGGCTAGTGGGAAGAGAGACACCTACTGGCCACCCACCAACACCACTTCCAGCAGCTACCCAGTTTTCCCCAGAGGTCTCCCATCCAGGTACTAACCAAGCCCACACCTGCTTAGCTTCAGGTATTCAGCTGAGACAGGGTAACATTGGTCTGGCTGCTTTTAACTTTGCATTTTTACATGTCCTCAAGAAAGTGGGGCTACTGGTTTGAGACTGGGAGTTGATTTACAGGCAACTTTCATTTACAATTTGTGTTATAATTCAGTGGCAGAAGTCACTCTAGTCTACTGGATCATTGGGGACAAACCTTTGCTGGTTGTATGAAATGAATGGTAGACATGGTGCCTAGGAAGCAGTCCAGAACACACAAGTGCTTGCCAAGACCAAACATTTACTGTGAAACAAATCACCTCCAACAGACATGACTTCACAAGTCAGTGATCAAAGTCAAGAGTTTTGATATCGGTAAGATAAGGTATGGCCAATCAAAGTGCAAAAAATAAACAAACAAACAAACAAATGTCAAAAAGTCTTCTTCAATCAGCAAAGTAATATTTGTTCTCCAAGTAATTTTGGTCAAAAGTTATTAAGACTTCTTAAGAGCTGCAGATGGTTCAGGAAAAGTTGAGATAACATTTGCACTATGTAAAATATTTTACTAAATATCGATTGATATGAGGGACTTGTTTTTTTTATAATTCAGTAGTAGAAGTTTCTCTAGTCTGCAGGGTCAAGCCAAGGCAGCAGTCAAAACCACACACCCATGCCTGCCAAGACCACAACACACACATTTGCACTTCATGCACTTCCCACAGACATGTTTCACAAGTAAGGTAAATTCAATCAGAAGGTGCAAACTACCCCAACAACGGCCTAGCAATCACCTGAAACCTGCCCTCAAGCAAGCAACATGGCAACACGATTGCCATAGTGTAAGGCCGGGCCACATTGCACAGGGGTATCCAATCCCCCACCCCATCAACTTCAACAAACCCACAGCATGGGAATCGAATGCATTGATCACTTAGCTGAAAAGCACAGACTTCCAATTCAGAGCTAAGAAGTGTTCTTGAGGCTAGGAGTGTGAGGGTTTGCCACATACTGCCACCAGCTAGCAAGACTAGTTGGCATCTGTTAACAGCCTGCAAATTAACTACTATGACAGAAGTCTAACCAAGCCCACAACTGCTTAGCTTCAGCTATTTCACAGTACCTGCAAATGGATGGTCAGCACTCTTCACCCAATGATGTGCCCAGCTATCTTTTCAAGCGTCAATTAGCTTATCAGTTAGAATAGTAGCCAGCATAGTAACCACAATGAATGACCTAGGAACAGCCTTGCAACCAGTTCAATTGCCCTATATTATTGCAATCTCCTCTACATTGACAAGCTGGCAACCAAACATAGCAACTAATATGATTAGCCTTGAAAGCTGCACTGGTAATTCCATATAGGGTAATTACATTTCTACTAACACCAAAAACCTTTTTATTATAAGGCTAATATAAGCAACAAATAGTAGTATCACATCAAACACAATGCACACAGTAGATTACTAGACTGTCCTGAAAAAAATCAAGCTAGGCCTAAAGCATGCGTTGATGGGGCTGATAATGACTGAGATAAGAGCTCAAAAGTAAAGGTGGTGAGATTACTCTGAACATACATTGCAATACAGTATAGGACTCAAAGGATTAAATGTTTGTAGCATTTCATTTATCTCACTCACGTCAGATGTAGCGCTACGCGCGAACATCTGATCCTCAGCGATAGACGAGTTATTTCAGGAGCCAGAAATCCTTGAATCTAACTGGACAAAAGGCTTGTCCATCAATTTAATTGACGTACACTAAAGCCAACCACATCGAAACCAACCGATGACGCTGGTTACGTTTGTTGGATTGGTTGGATTCAAAACAGTGGCTTCTTCGCTACGTCACACCCTCTACAGCAGCCAGCAGCCCTGATTGGTCCGGTTAGAGAATACAGGGCTTGAAATCGCTCTGAAGTAGCCTGACACGCCAGACTATATCATAAGAATGTATAGTCTGAAGACCACTGATAGACTGTGCCTCAATGGAGGGGCGGGTGATTGCGTTGTCTTTCAAACTGCCTCTCCACGTAATAGGCTAGCGTTCCGGCCAGTGGTACCAGCTGGTATATCAAACTTTTTCCGTAGCCCGTTGGTAGCACGGCAAAAACATATTTTTTCAGAACGAAAGACTTCAGTGCACTTTCTTGTTTCACTTTCAAAGAAAATGACAAGTGCAATTTGTTCAAAACTAAAGCCAAAGACGAATCTCTACATACGGTTCTGGTTTGAGCAGGACTGTCGTCATCGTACAAAGCCCGCCTTACGATTTCCTGTACACATACCGCGCTGTGATTGGTTATCTGCCGCCAGAGGAAGGATTACAACGGGTTTCTATCAGGGGTCTCTAGACGTATCCGCTGTAACCGCTAGGAGTACGTCTAGAGTTCTAGGCTAGCTCTGAAGGGCTTCAACATCAGATCGTTGCGCGGAAGTGCCTTACGAAAGTTACGTAGCGCATCATCTGACGTGAGTGAGGTAAGCATTTCATAATTATATTCTTCAATCATCAAAGTAACAGGATGGTCAAACATAAACACAAAATCCCATAACTATATTGTTTTAAAGTTTTTAAGACAAAAAGAGCTGCAGATGATTCAGGAAAGGTTGAGATAACATTTGCACTACGTAAAATATTTCACTTTTTCAATACTTTTATGATTCAGTGTTTCTATGGCCACCAGGTGCAAAAAAATATGGATTGAAATGAGGGACTTTGTTCATTATAATTCAGTGGCAGAAGCAGGGGCGCCGCCAGAAATTTTGGGCCCCATGAAAGATTAGAATTTAGGGCCCCCTCACCAACTATCTAGCGATTTGTGTAATAGTAAAATTTTCAAGCGCAAGTGAAGATTTTTGGCTAGCACTCAACGTTTGTATTGACCTGATGGCACTTTCTTTCCTGTAGCATAACTTAAATCACTAAGTATGCTGCATGTGATGAACTACATGTTAACATTTTAAATCATCAACTGTGAAAATTAACCTATAGGCTACTACAAAGAATAGTCCATCCCTTCCTTTAATGAGGGGGTCTGGGGGTCTCCCCCAGGAAATTTTTTAAGAACTCATAGCCGTTCCCTGCATTCTGGTGCATTTTAATATTTTATAAGATCACATAGCCTATTATTTCAATGGCTTAGCTTATTCCATTGCATGTCATTACAGTGCTCCATGAGGTAGGCTAATACTGACAATTATACTGACAATGACCCTGACCAACTGTTGTAGTTTACATTTTCATTCATATTTATGCATTCAGCAGATGTTTTTATCCAAGTTGGTTAGTTGTCAGTCAGACATTGGAATCTTTTTTTTTTTTTTTTAACAATTGAACCCAATATGCAGTCAATTTTAAAATTTGAGACTTGTTTCACTGCACACCTCTGTAAAATGAGGCATACATTTTCAATTTCAGTTGTTATGTAAATTGTTTTGTGGAAAGTAGCCTATGTCTTAATCATTGGAAGACATAGCCTAGACCAACTTGTAATTCATAATCTGCAGGGGTAGCCTAAATAGCACAGGGAATTCTCTGACCAACATTTCACTTATCTGTCTACAAGCTACATCAGCTTGACTGCAAAAACAGCTGTGACTGGTGCAGTGGTGTTATTAGTTGCAAAAAAACCCTCACTATCTAGGCTTACAGATAAATAGATAGCCTATGCCTATGGCTTCCACAGTTTTAGAAATGTAGGTATTTGACAGCATGACCACAAAGTAGAACTGTTTCCACAGTAGCCTACAACTGTCTTCACAATTAATTCATTTGTAAACCGTTTATTACCGCAACTAGCCTAACCACCACAGTTATGTAGCCCCTGTAAAGTACTTTAAAATGATATCTGTACAACATTTGAGAGAGAAAAACTCTCCGAGTTATTAAATCGAGAAGTAGGCTACTGGTGAATTTGAACATATGCACACCCACCGCGAGCATCTAATTTTAAAATGCGTGTGCCGTTCGCTCTTAAATTGCTGCTGTTTGTCCTTTCGTGTTTGGGCTAACAAGGCTTCATAGTTCATCAACACCATAAGTCTAATTTAGCAACTTGTTTCCACACTTGGCAAACAATGCTCACCAGCAGTTGCAACTGACTGAACACCTTGCAGCTGAGCAGCCTTGTCGGAGCAGAAGCATTTGAAGGTGTACCGCTGAACGATTCGGACCATACCATTTGGTAAAAAGGGAGAGGGGTGAAACGACTATTTAAAAAATAATTTGTGGGAAATATTATAGAATATCACAACAATGTTCAATTTGCTTAATTGAACAAATACAATGAAATATTTCATTTCAAAAGTCTTCTCAAGCCAATACTGTTTGAAGTAATACTAACAGCCCTGAAAGGGCCCCTTGTCAGTGCTGGGCCCTTAGAATCGTCCTAATCTTTCCCCCCCTGTCGGCGCCCCTGGGCAGAAGTTACTCTAATCTACAGGGTCATTTGGGTCAAACCTAAACATGGTGCAAAGCACGCAGCAGTCCAGAACACACAAGTGCTTGCCAAGACCACAACCCACACATTTACTCTGAAACAAATCTTGTGCACTTCCCACATGTTCCATAAGTAAGGTAAGGTCAATCAAGCAAACAATTCCAAGGTAAGGTCAAGAAAACAACATATTGGATTTTATGAACCTTGGTAATCATTTTACAAATTTGTGCACAGTATTTGACTGCGGAGGAGATGGACAAATATGATGTGATTCTAGATGATGCAGATATATAGTTTGTTCTTACCGTATTCTTTGGACTATAAGTCGCAGTTTTTTTCATGGTTTGGCTGGCCATGCGACATATACTCTGGTGCGACATATATATGTTTTTTTTCACTCACGAGAGGGCGCTGTTTACATTTGCACGTTACAGAATGCCATATCAATACCACTGAAAGAAAAAAGACGTTACAATAACAGAAAACTAATTAGCATACAATAACAACCACTGAATAAAAATGCCACCCAAAAGAAATTCCTATAAAATATGTAAAATATGTAAAAATGTCGACTTTTAGTCCGGTGCGACATATATATGTTTTTTTCATCTGCATAAGGCATTTTTTGGCATATGCGACTTAAACTCCGGAGCGACTTATAGTCCAAAAAATACGGTAGTTTGTTCCACTGTCATGACCCATCAGAACCAATAATGTTATTTTTTGTCTGGATGAGGATAATGGAAAGAAATGTCATTTAGTTTAATGAACTAATGTGTGAGATGCTTAATGTGCACACTTGAGCCATTGCGTTATATCTGATAACAACTTGGGTTGTCCTTGTCCTCTTTAATCCGGATGACATGGCATCCCAGCTATCCCAAAAAGTTTAAGAATTTTAAGAAATAGTTTTAGCCAGCACAGGTGTCTGTCACACAGACCTCTCTATTAATGTTTTGTAAAGTGGTACTGTAGAGTCATTAATTGGCACCAACTTCACTGGTAATGATGTGTTGGTGTGGGTGTAAGAGAGAGAGAAGAGGGCAAAGTTCGAACATAATTAGCCGCATATAAAATTTATTTCTGTGATGTGCTGTCATATTGAACGGGAACGGGAACACAAAGATGGCTGAACTTGCCATTGTTGGATATGGTGTGCTTCATACTCCAGAATATGTAAGCAACAAAGGTACAGACATTGTGGCTAACTAAATGAAGAGTTTAAATCAGCTTCTTCCTTTTGGATAATTGGTATCTGAAAACATTAAAGCTACTAATTCTCTATAATACTAATTCTTAAAAAATAACTATTTGTCTTGTCCAGGGAAAAATATGTAATTATGTAATTTTGGACAAAATGTTATCTTTTTCTTGAGATAGGCTACAGAGGTGTTCTTATGAGAGATGGTGCAAAGTCCATGATCAGTCTTTGTAAATGGACACTGCAAATTCTTGGTTACATAACAATGCCGTAAATGGAGTTTTCATTCTCATGATACTTTTGTTGTTATGAAAGACTTTATTGTGTTTACTCACTCTAATAATCCTGTCAGAGTTGAAATTCCCTTTTCTTTGAAGTTACTTTAGGGGTGAGTCATGTTGTCTTGAAACTCTTTCAAACTTGTAGTGAACTGTCAATAGCGCCAATTGTTGAATCACATGATATTTCAAAAGGGGAGCCACCATTCCTGGTTTTTAAGGGGATATCTGGACAACACAAAACACAGACACTTTTGACATAATCCATAATTCCAAGTTTCCATTGTCTCTATTGCTTTGGTTCAGTTTGGTTCATGTTTAGTGATTATTTCATCAATCATTAATTTATACATATATTCCAGCTTTATGGACGTTACATTTGCATGCATTATTTATGACCATGGCTAAATACAAGCAAGCACAAAAAATTATCATGATTTACATCACAAGAATATGAGCCTTTCAAATTGCGTTATGGACGTGACGAAAAATGGACAAGCTTTTATGGGAGATGACAGTTTTTCCAATGAAGTCTGTGACGTTTACAGAAAAACGTATTACTCCATTCATATCAAACAGGAAACATCAGTGATCACAGAGAAAAACTTAGGCCCTCATTTACTAAGACTTGGCTATTTGCGCTGCGTCTGTTTATGCGAGAACGTTAATAGCGCACGCAGTGCCTCCTCATTTTGCGATGTATTTATCAAGGCTCAAACAGATAAGGCAAACAGCGCTTACCCCGCCCTCTAGTGCAAAATTAGCGTGCCTCTCGTGCCCGCATGTGATCTCTATCCTGGATCCTGCGTGGAACAGCGGGCGCAACAGAAGTTTTGCAACGAAGAATTAGTTTAGCAATGGAGTTATTAGTTTATGAGGTAACTGACAATTCAGTCCTCACCACCCGAAACCACCAAGTCCTCACCACCCGAAAAAAGCAGTATGATATTTTGTCTGACATTACAAGAAATAACTGTGTTAGACTGGAATGGATTAAAAATATCAATGGGGAAAATAAATGCAAAGCAGACTGGAACATGGCTTCTTTATTATTATTTTAGCGACTTTCTAGTTCAATTGTTGGGATGGAATGTGAACGTCATCTTTGATTACATTAGGTAATAGAATAATGCGTGTGGTATTGCTGTTTAATTTGTATCGTTGGATGATTTCTTCTTAGCTTAATTAGAAAAAAGTAATTCTCGAGGCAAACATGTATCTGCTCCCAATCATGTACCTGTCTTCATCTTGTCCGGATCACTGCTGTCATTAAACAAAGTAAATTTTAACACAGAAGGATTTGCGCTTGGTTCAGACCTAATTTGAGGAGACGGTATTTGCGTCACGCAAAATACAGGCGCGCTCTTAGTAAATACCACGGACTACGTATTAGATGCAGTTTGCGCATAGGTCTGGCCTACCATCCCACTCCCCTCCCTCAAACGCAGCTTGCGATTTCAGGCGCAGCTTTGTGATTTCAGGCAGGTGCATCCTCTCTGTAAATAAGACTGCGTTGGCCAACACAGTCTTTGCATGGAAATAGCGCCTGAAAATGGATAGCGCCATCGCAAAACGGATGATAAATCTACCCCTTAATTTAAAGTATAAGTCTGGAGTAAGTTTAAGCCTTCTAACAGCAATATATTTCGCATGAAATTAAAGAATTTCGAACAGCATAGACCTAACACGAACGCGAAACACTTTACATCGAGTCAATGTAACCTCAGATCTTACTTTCGGTTTCCAACAGTCAGGTCCCATTGATTCAGTCTAAAGTGCCTGTTCGCTTCTGCGTTCGTTTTTGGCATATCCAGATTGTATCTAGAATTGATTTCGGGTGGTCTGAACAGCAGAAAACTACATGAATTCAGATTTTTCAGAATCTGTTACACCCTACATCCAATTTCTCCAATTCCCCTTTTAAAAAATGGTATGGCTTGCTATAACGTGTCAGTGCGTGTTATGGATTTGCCGCAAGTTGCATATGACCTGGAGTTTACCTTGCATGTGGAAAGCAACGTTTACCTCGTGTGTGGAAAGCAACGTCAGTGGAAGTTTTTAACCACGCATCAGAGAGGCAACCAACAGCTGTGGTGGACTGCATTGATGCACTGAAATAAAGATGAATAATGCTATTCTTCCATCTTTGATACTTCCTTGTTACTTGTAGCTGTGTGCAAACATACTGTATGAGAGAGAAAGAACCAACATTCTACCCTCAGCAGTTTTGTTTATTATCTGTGGGCATGATGTGTTAGGGTACCATAGTAACCCACGTGGATATGGCAGGTGATTAGCGGACATGGAGATCGGATATGAGCAGTTTAACAAGCAATGTGAACGCAGTCGATGGAGAGATCAGATGTTGATCAGATATGCAAAAAATCGGTTTTGGACTGCAGTCTGAACATAGCTTAAGCAATCACAACAGTCTTTGTGGACAGGAGGTTCATTGGGCGGGCTTAGAATTGTTTGAATCAGCCCGTTCGTTGCTCAGATTGGTCGTAGCCAGGGCCATGCAAAGCGCTTTTTACGGCTCGAGGCAGTTTGAAAGATTCCGCCCCTAGTCTCCCATTTTATGTTACAGTCTGGCATGTCAAGCTAATCTTGTAGTGCTATGCGTCAACAAATGAGGTGGAGGATGACAAGGAAGACTGGTATGAACAACTCCAAATGGTAAGGTTCCTCAACATGACATGTTCCTGATATCTGGCAACATGAATGCCAGAGTGGGAACTGTCAACTCCAATTATGGACATGGCTCAATGAACAACAATGTTGAGTGCCTTGGTAATTTCTGCTGGAATACCAACCTGGTCATTGGTGGAATTATATTTCCACACAAGAAGATTGACCACATCATAATTAGCTTAGGGGAGAGGGATCACTGCAGCTTAACAGGAGGGAGAAGGAGAGATCACGTGCACAGAGATCTTATCGACCCAGGCAGTTGGGGTTGTTCACACTCAGGTGGCAACACAGCCCACCAGTGTAGGTTATATAGTCCATGGTATGGCCCCGCAACAGATCACAGCCAAGGTGGTATAGGCATTCAATCGACTCACGGTAGGAATGCAGTCAGCGCAGCGCAGACTTCACACAACCGAAGAGGGCAGGGTCGCATAGGCTACCTCCCAACTCATCCATTCCCCCCTCTGCATCTGAATTGCCTGGCCTAGGCTCTGCTGCTGGCACTCTGGATAGCTGCATCCCGCTGCCTTGATCCTCACCTCTGTCACAGCCCATCGGAGACGTTTCGGTCGAAAACGCTCTCAGGCTCCGCAGTTTTGTCAGTCGGAGGAGTGCATTTTTCAAAATGCAAGCGCACGTAAATGGCATAAATGCAGGAGACTCCCAGAGATTCGCACAGAGTCTTGGCATGTCCGCAAATAACCAATCACATAAAAGCAAGCGTGCGCCTACAGCATCCCATGGCAAGACTTGGCCAATCTAAAATAGTGGCAGGGAACACTACAGTAGAACAGTAGAATTATATAGATTTGTTCAGAGGTGAAACTAATGAATATGTGAAGAAGAACATTTTCACAAAAAAAAAAAAAAAATGGGACAATATGTGTCCCGGGAAGAATGATCAGTTTTCCAGGACAGACGCACAAAAAACGGGACAATCCCGGGAAATAGAGTACATGTGACAACACTAATGGCAAACAAACTAGGTGCATTATCACCACAGTCTGGACTGAAGAATTACTTATTTTGCAAAGAGTTTCAACACGAGTCCATGCGTCATTTCCAGCTTTGGAACTTAAGCATATGGGCAAAGGGGTGGTTATGGCATTGACTATCAATTCCCATCATTTACTAGCCTAGCCTCGGCCATTCAGTTCTATGGAGGGTGGGACTTAGCGGCTGTCTCCAGTTTATATAGTATCTCCATGGTGGAAACCACAAGAGCCACTCACATTAGAGATAAGCAACATTTGCTCTGCTCTAGCAGATGGTTCCAACATTTCAAGGAAGTTCTCAACCACCCAACCCAGAACACCCTTCACAACACTGACACCATTTATAAAGACTGGTCTAAAGGCATCACAGTCAAAAGAAAGGTGACACCAAAAACTATTACAACTGAAGAGGAATCAGCCTTCTGTCCATCCCAAGCAAAGTATTCTGCAGAGTTCCATTGTCATTGATACCAGGTCCGACAAGACAAAGCAGGTTTTAGGAGAGGAAGAGGCTGTATGGACCAGGTTTTTGCACTGTGAAACATGTTAGAGCAGTGCCTTAGAATGGACATGCTGTATACGCCTGTAAATCAACTTTGTTTTATGAAAAATTTGAGTGCAGTGTCCTCATGGGCAACATACTCACTTTCTGGGGTGAAGAAGGAGTGCAACATCTCCCCCATCCTCTTCCTACCTGCAATAGACTGGATCACAACCAAAACAACATCAGACAAGCAAAGAGGCCTCCAATGGACTCTGTCCTCCAAGCTGGAAGACCTTGACTTTGCAGATGACCTTGTTCTCCTTTAAACAAACAACTCAAAAACGGACATACTCAACAAATATGTCGGACAGGTCAGTCTTGTTATCACCACTTCTAAAAATTAAGTGACATGCATAAACTCCACCCCCTAGCCTGACATAGCCCGACCATAATACTGCTGTTCATCCGTATTCATGGTCTGGAGGTTATTTAACCTGACGCGATTATACTGCGGAGGGGAGGGCATTCACTCCTGTGGCGTTTTCAAGACGACGTAACGTTACGAAACTTTTACTACGTCACCCATAGGGATGAATGGGAACTGTTACGTTACGTTACATAACGTTACGCCTGTTGAATTCGCCCCTGGTTTGAAACGATTGGAAAGCTGGTCTAATCAGCTTCGCTTATTGGCCGGTAGACTCTCTACCGATGTAAACACGCCCCAGAGGACCGTTCCCAGACCATGGATACGGATGAACATTTGTATTATGGACGGGCACCATAGGAGTTGAGGACCATTTGAGTCGAGTCATCAACCTTGCCTTATCAGCAAGGGCAGAGCTGTCCATAAAAAAAAACAATACACCCTAAAAACAAAGGTGCTCCTGTACAAAAGTAATTCAGGGGTCCTTGTCCCAAAAGCATAGTGTCACGTTTCTGTTGGACCCAAGTGCAAGACAAGACACTAGAACTTGAAGAAGCGATTCTTTACTTAGTAGTCAAATAAACAAGAAACACAGAGCACACACGAAAGGTTCGACGGACAATGACCGACAAAGACAGAACTGAGGCAGGGGCTTAAATACACAGGACAAAACGAGAGACCAGGTGAACTAAGGCAGGGAATAACAAGACTAATAATGAGGGAACGAGACTGGAGACAGGTGAGGGGTGGAGCTAGAGACACAAGGCAGGGATCAGGGGGTCAAGAACGCGCAGATTAGCGGCAGCACTTTAGCATCGCCATATTTACGTATGGAGTCACAATCCGAACCATGCCAGCGCATGCACGAGAGTCATGCTGGGCACGAGCACTCATGCACTTACAAGTTGGTGGGCGGTTACATGCGAAATGTTATTTCTCCGGGGAGAGTAAAAGCAATATTTCATGATCTCTGGTTACTCTTTGCTTATTTCTTGAGGAGCTTGTTAAAAACTGTCATGAATGCTATAAAACTTCAGGCACATTCTCGACAGAACTTTCTTCCTCGTGTTGTATTTCAAACAAACTAGGTGCATTATCACCACCGTCTGGACTGAAGGACTACTGTTTTTGTAAAGAGATTCAACGTGAGTCCATGCGTCATTTCCAACTTTGGAACTTTGCGCATGGGCAGCATGGGCATGGCCTGGTCAGTTACTTCCAGTGTTCACAATGGCGTTGACTGTCAATTTACTGCATTTACTAGCCTAGCTTCGGCCATTCAGTTCTATGGAGGGCGGGACTTAGTCGTTGTCTCCAGTTTATATATAACCTCCTTGGGATGAACAAAGGAGCACATGGAGGAAGCAAACAGGAAGTTACATAGAGACACATGACAATGACCAGTGGCGATTTTAGGCCATTTTTAGAATTTAAAATTTAGCTCAGCCCCCCTAAAAATCACGGACCGTTTTTTTTTTTTTTTGCGCACGCGAGCGCCAAAAAAATTAATCGCGGGTGACACAGGTTTGCTTCATTGTCTTTTGGAAGCTTTGGTATTGGTATATCTGATCTATTTCATTAGTATTTGGTATCAAATTAAACAATACAGGGTTCAATTTCAGTTTAAAGATCGCCCATATTTTTACAGGGAACTATCTTTATCTGGTGGCTTAATTGGCTGCTGGGTTCCATCTAGTAACCAAGAGCTCAAGAAATAAAACAAAACAAAACAAAAAAAAAATACTGGACTTTATAATAGACCTACAATTTCAACAGATAAATTTTCTATTACCCAAATATTCTATTACCAAGGGCCATGCCTGTGCAATAGGAGGGGTGACAGATAAGGTGCCTGTTGACCCAGGACATCATAGGCTATGTTCAGACTGCACTCCAAATCTGATTTTTAGCATATCTGATCAACATCAGATCTCTCTATCGACCGCGTTCACATTGCTTGTCATATCGGATCTCCATGTCCGCTAATCACCTGCCATATCCACGTGGGTTACTATGGTACCCCAACGCATCATGCCCACAAATAATAAACAAACCCGCGGAGGGTAGAATGCTGGTTGTTTCTCTCTCAGATGGTTAAGTGGGGCCGTAGCACACAGCTACAAGTAACAAGGAAGTATCAGAGATGGAAGAATAAAGTTACTCATCTTTATTTCAGTGCATCAATGCAGTCCAGCACAGCTGTTAGTTGCCTTTCTGATGCGTGGTTGAAAACTTTCACTGACGTTGCTTTCCACACGCGAGGTAAACCTTGCTTTCCACACGCGAGGTAAACTCCAACTTGCGGCAAATCCATAACGCGCACTGACACGTTGTTATAGCAAACGACACTGTTTTTTAAAAGGAGAATTAACATTGATCTCTCACTTCCGTCCATCTGCATTCCACGTGTTGATGTTTGTGTCACGTGACAAATGACGCAAGTGACACGGTGAAATCTTATCCCATGTGGAAAAGCTGTTCAGATCGCAGCATATCCGATATGAATCGCAATTGACACCACATGGGTATGTAGGGCGTAACAGATTCGGAAAAATCGGAATTCATGTGGTTTTCTGCTGTTCAGACCACCCGAAATCAATTCTAGATACAATCTGGATATGAAAAAATCGGATTTGGGATGCCAATCTGAACGAGGCCATAGAGGTTAGGACTACCCCTGATAGAAAGGAATATGATGCAGCCTTATTGCACCTTCATTCTTCTTTGTGCAATAAACTAGGAATAAAATACTAAAATACATGCTCTCAACTTTATTATTATTTTTTCTTTTGATTCTAAAGCTATTGGAAGTCATAGGCCTATAGGTGGCACAGCCACAGGTATACTGAAACTACAGCTTAAAAGTATGATAATTAGCCTAAAAGGCAAAGAGCCTACCTTGCTCAAGAATCTAAGGCATGGATAGTGAACTGATACGCTGGAAAGAATCTAGATGGATTTTTCTATAATTCCATTTCAAGAATGAAGCCTATGTTTGATTTACAGAGAGCCAATGGCAATTGCAGTAGCAATGAATCTAATGCTCCTAGAGTGAAGTTTTCCCTTATCATTCACATTTCACCAGAGCATTAACACTCCAAAATAAACAATCTTTTCTCATACAGTGGGCCTTGTATTATCCTTACTTACTATTACCATGGAGCTGAACATATCATTCAAGCAGGGCTGTCATCCTCAGTATTGCCAGTATTGCCCCGGCAATACTACTTTTTAGTGCAACATCAAACTTCAAATCTCACATGAAGTGCTAAAGTAATAGGATAATTTAAAAATATAGCCTATATAGGCTATAATAACCTGTTAAAATGTACCAAAATGCAGGAAAAAACTAACTAACTAATCCAACCCCTAAGTCTACCCTACTTTAACAAATAAATATACCATCTTTGATTCCCAACTGCTGGGTAGTCCTATTCTGTGACATTAGCAATATGATGTCCATGAAAAACCCAATTCCTCCTCCACCAGTATGACCAGCATTTGTAATGAGCCTACTGTAGGCCTACGTCTAACACATTTTAGGCTAATCACCACGAAAATTTGCCAACACTACTTTAAAACATGTGATGGCGCCTCTGCATACAAGTTTTTACAAACATTATTTAGGTCTTATGAAGTGACAACCAGTGTTGGGGGTAACTAGTTACAAAGTAACTAGTTACTGTAATTAGTTACATTTTTGCAGTAACTAAGTAATGTAACGTGTTACTTTTAAAATATCAGTAACTTAATTACAGTTACTACCTAAAGTAACTAGACATTACTAAGTTACTTTCGATTTGCACAGTTAAATCATATCTGAGGTATATTCTGTTTGTTTATTCATATGAAGTTGGTCTACTCTATTGCAGCATCTGACAATTGGGTTAGATTTATGTAGACGCATACCTCTCAACAATCTCAGTGTTTCTCATCACCAAATCACTAAATATTAATTAACCAAAGTCTATGTGCACCAGAGAGTAGTTACAGTAGGTAACGTGTCCCAGTAGCCTACAACCCTGAATGAGTCTGTTTCTGTATAGGAAATCTGGATGAGCAGGAGGAAAGTAACGAGTAAAGTAGTGAAGTTACTTTTAAAAAAAGAGTAACGAGTAAAGTAATTCAGTTACAATTCACAGCAGTAACTAAAGTAAAGTAACAAGTTACTTTTTTTGAGTAACTTACCCAACACTGGTGACAACATTACGTTGGCTGCATGTCAGTGCTTGTGGTTGGATCGATTTCGTAGCTGGTTGTTATGATTAAAAATGCGTAAATCTAAGCATTGGAAAGCATGATGTTCAAACCAGGAGCGTCTATCAACTCTGGGGGCTGAGCCCTCCTAAAGTTCAGAACCTAGAATCGCCCCTGACAATGACTAGGAAGTAACACAAAGGCGGGGAACAGAACACAAGGGTGAAGCTACAAACTAAAAGTCCAACAGAACAAGACCAGACTGTGACATAACCCCCCCCCCTCTAAGGGACGGATTCAAGACGTCCCAAAAACAAAAGGGTGGGTGGGGTGGGCCAAAGGCAGGCGAATCCGGAGGCCTGCCATGGGGAAGACCCATAGACTCTAAAAGTCCAACAGAACAAGACCAGACTGTGACACATAGTTGCTAACTGAGTTAGCTAGTTAGTTAGTTCGGAATATGATTGTGTTCCTCAATGCCATCGGCCAGCTTCCTTTGTTGACAACAAGACTAACTATGGTGATAACATAGTTAGTCAAAGCATAGTTAGTGCATCACTAGTGTTTCCCAAAAGTATAGTCCAGAATTTGCATAATACCTTGTTAGTTCAACTTGTTAGTTATCACTGACACTCCGAGGTGTAAGTTATAGCCAAGTTATGGCAGGTTATGGTCACGTGATGTCTTTTTCTGCTATTTTGGGGTGAAATACTGCTGATGTGACACCATTTGATGCATTACAGCTGATTCACACACAAACCTGTGCATGAGAGGCGCGTAAGCGTTTTCATTTAGAATGCATGTTAACAGGTTAGGTCATTCAGACTGCACGCATGTTCTGCACGGCTCCTGTCCGGTTTCAGAGCGGTGAACCGTGCAGCTTTTTAAAAATAGAAACAAGTTCTAATTTTCCAAGCATTTTCAGCGCAGTAAGTGAGCCTACCACAAGGTGAAAGCCTTAACAAGGTGTCCCACTGACTGCTTTTAATATGAATATATGTTTTTAGAATTTATCAACAACTAGAAAAGCGCTCAGAGAGCGCAGACCTCCGCCAATGCAATGTGGTCACAGACACAATATACATTCCAGATCATGTTCTGGATCACCAATCGCCACCAAAATTTAATCAGCTCTTGCTTGTCCCAATATACACATTGTCCGAAAATTTCATCCAAATCCAGTTATCCTGCTGACAAACAAACAGACAAATCAACAAACAGACAATCCAACGAGGCCGAAAAACATTATTTCCTTGGCGGAGGTAACAACGAGACCGAAAACATTACCTACTTGGTGGAGGTAATAATCTTGTGTAGTTGCTCATTAAATAATACTGTCATGGCCAAATAGCCCATGCTTAACTTTCTAAAATAATTGTGAAGTTTGCATTGACATTATATTGTATTGGCAAATAGCACATCCTCCCCCAAGCCCATAAGCTTTATTTGTGAACATTTTCCAACACAAACTCCTTGACATTGCTCCTGTTTTTAAAACTCCATGCAAATATGACAAGACGGTGAACATTATCCACAACTGTTAATGACAACACATTAACATAAGGTAACATTGGCGATATCCCATGATGCTAATCGCAGCGAATGCCTACGAACTCTCTGAGCACTTCCGAAAACATCTGCAAACAACATAGTTTGGACTAACGTCTTCCATACTAACCAACTTCTTACTACAGAGGTACTGCTTAGTTATCTCGGTTTGGGACACGCAGGAATAAGTTCAGTGTTAGCTTGAACTAACATATGTTCGTAAAATGCTACTTTCGCTAGTTCATTCGGAAACCCACCCCAGACTGGACTGTATGCTATACAAGGCTATTGTTATTACTAGAGATATGCTGTGCTTTATGCCCCTGCTAGATCACAGTGCTGAAAAAAAAGATCCCCATTTCTGCTGGTTTTTATATAAAACTTATTACACACCCCAAAAAATCAGCTCTCGCATTTTGTAATAGACTCCGCAATGTGTAATAGCCTAATGGTATTACAAAATGTGACAAAATAAGTTACATATTGCATTCAAGCGATTTATTACAAAATGCAGCAATTGTTACAAAATGCGAAAATTATTACATAATGGTGTGAAAATGTATTACATTTTATCAGCCTGTTACATATTGGGCAATTATTACATAATGGGGTGTAACAGGTGGTGTTTTCTCATTGTACTTGGGAACCATGTTGATGATTGTTCTGATCTGATTGTTTTATTGCTTGTTATGCCTGAGACACACACTTACAACACTCTTGATTAAAGTTAACACCAAACCAAATCAATATATTCAAAGATTCATAGTAAAACATTTTCATTTTTATTTCACCCAGATGGTGTGCCAATAAAAGCAGATATGAGGATTGTGCTGCTGGGAAGCATAAATGAAGGAAAGAGTTCAACAGGAAACACCATCCTGGGAAGAGAGGAGTTTGTCACCTCAGTAAGAACAACTGAGTGTGTAAAGAAGGAAGGACACAGAGCAGGAAGACACATCACTCTAGTGGAGGCACCAGGATGGTGGAGGAACTATTCTGTAGCACAAACACCTGAACGTGATAAACGAGAGATTATCCTCAGTGTGTCTCTGTGTCCTCCAGGACCCCATGCTCTACTTCTGGTCATTGATGTGAGTGAGGCATTCACAAAGACAGACAGAAAAGCCGTGAAGGGCCACTTGGAGCTTCTGGGTAAGAGAGTCTGGGAACATACTATAGTGCTGTTCACCCATGGGGACAGGCTAGGTTACAAAACCATTGAACAACACATTCACAGTGCAGGAAAGGCTCTGAGGTGGGTTCTACAGAAATGTGGAAACAGGTTTTATGTTGTAGAGAATAAGAGGAGTTATAGTGGCCAGGGGCGAAACTTGCTGCTGAAGATGGATGAGATGTTGGCAGTCAACAGGGGCTGTCACCTTGAGTATGAAGCAAATATTATTATGGAACTGATGGAAGAGAAGAGAAAGGAAAAGAGAAGAGCAAAGCAGAGGGAGATTAATGTGGAGAAACAGAAAGGAACTATCACTTCCTTAACAGGTGAGTAGACTAGTCATTTCCGGTTTTCAGACAGATATGCTACTTGGCCACACCCGTTTTTCAAAGCTGGTAGACTAGTGAGCAAGTTCTCAGACAGCTGTGTGTGTTTTGATCTATATTTAACTTTGCATTTGATTTTAGCCATGTTGAATGATAAAATAGTAGCTGTGTGAATCAGGAAACCAGACTCTGCTATGACCAGCCAATCTGTTCAATACAGACTTACACTAGCAGTCCAAATTACCAATGTACTCCACCGTACCATATTTAATCATATTTGAAATATAATCATCAATATTGATCAAAAGGCAAAAGCAGCCAACAATGTCTAGTCACACACACAAGCCAATTTAACAATGCAGATGTTTGTGCTGTTGTAGTAAAGTCAGGTGATGTACATGACATGCAGTGTGTTTAGCAGAATGTTGTTTTGGTCTGCAGATGGTGTTCAAAGTATTTCAAGTGTCAGGATTGTGTTGCTTGGATACAGATTTGAAGGAAAGAGTTCATCAGGAAACACCATCCTGGGCAGAGAGGAGTTTGGTACCTCAGGAAGAATAGCTGAGTGTATGAAGAGAGAAGGAGAAACAGCAGGGAGACACATCACTGTAGTGGAGGCTCCAGGATGGTGGAAGAATGCCACTCTAGATGAAACTTCTGAACATGATAAACGTGAGATTATCCGCAGTGTGCATCTGTGTCCACCAGGACCCCATGCTCTACTCCTGGTTATTAATGTGAGTCACAAATTCACAGACACAGACAGAAGAGCAGTGCAGGAACACATGGAGCTTCTGGGTGATAAAGTCTGGAGACATAGTATTGCCTTATTCACCTGTGGGGACTGGCTGGGAGACACCACCATTGAGCAGAACATTGAGAGTGGAGGAAAGGCTCTGAAGTGGGTTGTTGAAAAATGTGGGAACAGGTATCATGTTGTAGAAAATACTTTGAGACATGGTGGCCACATTAATCAACTGCTGGAGAAGATAGAAGTGATGGTGGCAGGAAACAGGAATCGCATTTTCCAAATAGCCAGCAGCAAGGAGACGCCTTTTCAATGTTAGTACTCAAATTTTATGTTGTGCTCAAATGTTGTGTTTTCAATCATGTTATATCTGAATGACATAGAATGTAACAACATTCATTATTATAATCATAAAACGGATGATTGTGATAATGAATGCCTTTTATTGACATGTGCAGTCAAGAAAGGAGGACATAGTTCTGCCGATACAGGACATTGTCCTAGAAATCTCTTTATGGCCTTCCCACCAGTGAAAGAAAGCTCACTTGGAGGTGGTAAGAACAGAAAACTTTCTTTATATTTTATGTCATAGAAGAGGAAACATGGGTTGCATTTTCAATATTCAGTATTGAAATATTATGATGTGCTCAATGTTGTGTTTTCTATCATGTTATTTCTGAATGACATACTGTTCACTGTAACATCATTCATATATTATATTTAAGCTCATTATAAAATGGATAGTTGTCACTCTGAATGCCTTTTATTGACATGTGCAGTCAGAAAACCTAATGACAGAGGTTCATCTGGACACAGTACTGCCGATTCAGGATATTCATCAGGACACTTGAAAAATCTCAGTATAGGCTCCACACCAGGGAAAGAAGACACAAGCTCACATGGAGGAGGTAAGATTGAAAAACAGAAAATGTTATTTACATTTGATGTCATGAAATAATAATTATTCGTAGATAATTATATTACAAATATGATTACATTTTATTAGACATATTTTCCAGTCTAAATCGTATTCACTCAAAATTGTACATGGAGAAAGACTCCATTTTCTCAGGCACAGAAACAGTCTAAAATATTCAGCTATTGTTGCACAACATCCATTATTTTCTTCATGGCCATGCAGAGGTCAGGGACTCAAATTTTAGAAAGGGACACATGGATTTGTAAACCAGGCAATGGGAATGCAAAAAAAATATTTTATTGACTCCTTCTCTAATAGGTTAAGGGTCTCATTGCACAACAAACCGTTTGATATTAAAATATCATAGGTCACTCTGAGTTGCATGCTGAACAAGCAAATCTTCCACCCACATTGCTGGTATTAGAGATAACACTCTATAACAGGGGTCTCAAACTCAAATGAGCTGGGGGGCTACTACGGTCAACATTGTCTGACTGGAGGACCACCTCTGAGTCTTATATTACCAGATTCAAGACAATCTCCTATATTTAAAAGTGAAAAGATATTTGTTCTAGTAGGCTATGCATTCAATGATGAGACATAGGCCTAATATTGAATATCACATCTTTAGATTAAAATAAATAAATAATAATGATTGCAAAGGAAATGTGCAGGTCCCTGTTAAATAAACGTATAATAAAAAAAAAAAAAAAAATTACAAATGACCCCTGAGGTGGTCCTCCAGTCAGACAATGTTGACCGTAGTGGCCCCCAGGCAGGGCATAAAGCCTATAGGACCAGCCAGACCTTCATGCTTTACGTATTGTTTGAGCTTTTTGCCTAGATTATGGCATTTTTTCAGTCATTTTCCACTAGGCCCTGCTCTGATGTAGCAGAGTGTTTTCTCACCCCATCCCCGCGATTAGGATATTTTGCCTGATAGCCTACATTGTTGACATTACACACATTTCATATCAAATTTTCGTCTTCATATCAAACTTAAAACTTTTGTTTTCCTTATTGTCTTTAGCTAGTCTTTCCAGTGAGAAAAAAACAACTGCACTTAAAGGCTGGATTTCACGGCAAAGTGAGCCAGGAGTTGTCACGCATGCAATTCACAGGACACATTTTTTTTTTTTTTTTTTTTTTAATAATTCGCTATGCGCACAAGATGCTCGTTAGTCGCGTCGCTTGCATAAGCTACTGTCACAAGATATAAATGGGGATAACTGTTATCCCCACAAGAGAAAATTATTCAAGCAGAGGCAGGGACACCAAAACCAGAGGTAGGGAAATCTCATCCCCTCCACAAATCGCACCTTGATTATGAGGCCCCTGATTGGCCGGGCCCCCGGCCAAAGCCCGGGCAAGCCCGTGCATTAAAGCGCGCCTGTGTCCAACAATGGCCTCAAAAGGACCTTAAACCTTTGTTTTAAAACATGTGCAGCTCACCAAGTGGTTAGTGGTGTCCGTTGATATGTAAGGGATGGCGGCCGCCGAGGTGTCCCGATATAAGAATAATAATGGACGGCGCAAAGGCGAAGAACAGCCCGACGGCGCAGCCAAACGTATAGATGGTAAGCAAGTGTTTAAAACCTAGGGTTACACATGAAACACGTGGCTCCATTTAGAAAGAAGTTATCCTGTTCGGTTGGGGTACTATTTTCATATGAAAGAAGATCCGCATGGCTGCATTTTAAAGAGCATTGATATAGAACGCTGATGAAACTTTTTTAACCCAACAATGCCTCAGGTGTCCTGTTATCTAGAAATAACGGACACCCTAGCCAATCAGAAAACAGTATTCCATTCCACCGGATGATAATCCAAAACAATTGTCATAGCGAAATAGAGTTCCTATCCAGCTTTGTTTGTCTTTTTGTTGTTCTATTTGGTATTACTACGCCAAAGAAATAGTTCCAGAATGTGACATAAAATGTGACAGAAACTGTATTTTCGCTACTATAATTGTTTTGGAACATCAATCGACACCACTAACCACTTGGTGAGCAGTTTTAAGGTTATGACATTATCAGACATGCACAAAGCATGCCATTCTGAAGCAGAATAGGGGGGATTCTTTATGAGCCAAATATAAGAGACAGGAGCAATTGTCAAAATGTTGGTGTGGTGATTCTATTTCATCCTAGACACTAAAAAGTGAACTTACTCATTAACACCCAACATATGAGAGAAATAATGCCTAATTCATGGATGAATTCATTATGCATTCATAATGAAACTAACAATGAATTCATCATTAAAACAATGTTTCCAACCAGTTTTGTGTACCCCAAAGTGAAGTGATTCTCTGATGAATTCATAGTTGTATTAGGATTGTATAATGATGCTTAGGTAAAGCCTAGAGACATTTTGTGCAACAGTTTTGGAGGTTTTTCTGGTTACATTGCTGTCACTTTGACTATAACAGCACAGCAGAACTCACAAGAAAGATCTGTGAGTTGAAATCCTCTGATTTTCTCCCCACCAACTTTTCACCCTCATATGGGAATCAAAACCGGCTCACACATTATAATTTCTTTCGGGAGACTATCACAAAATTAATGAAAAAACAATGCAATAAGACCTTTAACTACCTAAAGATTATAAAACACTGCCCTGAGACTTTAGCCCAGGGGTCAAACTCCTGGCCCAGATCTGGCCCGCGAGCTGATGCCAAAATTATAATGCAACCCGGCCCTGGAGAGAGGGGCAAACATCCCGACGGCGGCGCATCCGTTCTTCTCCGTCACGCACGAGTTTTAATCGCACCGAAATAATAAGGGCATCATTGGATTCTGCACAAACTGACAGTATTAGTAGTTTCTGTGATGAACACTTCGCGAGATAATTAGCGTTGAATATGTATTAAAGGGACACCAGGCAGGACTGCGTTTTTCTATCTCTGGAGCTCCACCTACAGTCGCCGAAATATTATCAAAAATTACAACTACATGGTACATTCTCAATCTCAACAATCACTAGATTTATTTGCAAACCAAAAAATGCGAACCAAGGATGATCATTTCCGTGTGCTACGTTGTCTGACAAGCCGGTAATAAATGCGATTTCAGTTATATCTACTTTCAGTTTCTATTTCGTGGACCCGATACCAGTCATTCTACCAAGCGGGATTACCGCGAAACAAATGCTAGAGACTGTCTGACGAGAGAGCCATCGGTCACCCCGTAATGAACCATTTAATCATCATAGTGACTTCGAGGATGGTAAATTAACAATAAAACGTTGCCTGGTGTCCCTTTAAAATTATGATCACCAATACAATTCTGCGTCCATGTCATATATTGTTCTTTGTGCAATATCTCACAGATTCTTAACTTAACTATGACAAAGCGCATATCAAACAGGAAATCTTACAGATTACAATGGTGCATAGCAGTCATCTTTTTGATAAGCGGTTTCCGAGTAATCCGATCTTGAAATCATATAAGATTTCTGCATGGTCTTCAACAGTGTCATACCAAAATAGATGAATTCTCTTCCATAGTGAAAGTTGTTTTTAGTTCCCTGTTTGTCAGGACTAACTTTAAGTAACTGTTTGTCAGGATTGTCTCAAGATCCAAATTAGCAATAAATTATATTTAATATTCATAGCATATCATAATTCTTAAAAATATTGTCAGCATATCGTTGCAAATTGCATATACAGAATACCTTTATCATGACTCTAATATTACCAGATTCAAGACAATCTCCTATATTTAAAAGTGAAAAGATATTTGTTCTAGTAGGCTATGCATTCAATGATGAGACATAGGCCTAATATTGAATATCACATCTTTAGATAAAAAATAAATAAATAATAATGATTGCAAAGGAAATATGCAGGTCCCTGTTAAATAAACGTATAAAAAAAAAAAAAAAAAAATACAATTGACCCCTGAGGTGGCCCTCCAGTCAGACAATGTTGACCGTAGTGGCCCCCAGCTCATTTGAGTTTGAGACCCCTGCTATAGCCTATGAGGAAGCTGTTCTGGGAACAGTCAGCTTGTCCCTACCACAGAACTCAACACAGGGCTCTTTCACAAGTGGCATTGTTGACATACCATTACTGTGTTAAGGCCAATTCAGACTGAAGATCCGTGATGAGATGAGATAGAGAGTATAGTTGCCACGGTGTGAAACAATTGTCACATGTTGCTGCAAGCAGTTGCACGCCGTTACAAAAGATTTAACATGTCAAATTGCAGTTTCTGAGTTTTAGGACGTTGTCGCCTGTCTCATCACGGATCTTTGGTCTTGACTAAATTGCCTAAAGGACTTGACTAATGACTGAAATGATTATCCCTGGTTTCTAATCTTTGGTTTGCAAATAAATTCACATTGATTTGTGAGAATGTTCAATGTTGTTGCTATTTTTGGTAATAATTCATTAACTGTAGGAGTCAAGAGAGTCAAGTCAAGTCAAGTCAAGAGCTCCAGAGAAAAATGCAGTAATGCCTGGTGTCGCTTTAGAAGTTCTAGTTAATTTGATGATTAATCAGTTTAATTTAATTTTAACACAACTTTTATAATTCCCTTGTCCTAGACGTCAGCACAACTCGTTTTGTAGATGCATCTACAATAACAGTGAATCACAGTCTCTATATTGGAAGTGGATCCTATGGAACAGTTTACAGAGGAACATACCAGGGAACTCCTGCTGCTGTGAAGATTATACCCATGGAAGACAGTTCAGTGATTACAAATGAGTTTCTAATACCCTTGTAAGTAGGGGATCGAGTAGAGCCAAGAATCAAATGCTTCAATGGAATTGTATCCCTCATCATCAATTCCTCTAAAAGCTGGCATGTTTTTCTGACCATGGTCAAAGAATACAAAATAGATAACATAGGTTTACGTGGTTTTCATCATTCTTACAAGATGCAGATACATATTACAAGCCTATGTGCTGTTACTGAAAACCTGTGCAGAATATCTTATTAACAGTAAGAAATTGAGTACAGAGAGATTCTTGTAATTCATCTCCACAGGCGTGTGTCACATCCAAACATTGTGCGGATGATGGCTGTAGCCAAGACTAAGACCCAGATCCTTATTGCTAATGAGTATATCCATGGGGCTAACCTACAACATGTTGTTCATACAGGGACTCCCGTAAAGGTATGTATTGTAGGATGTGAAATTTTCTCAAAATAGCTGATGATCTAAATCACTCCATTACAACTAATAACTGTTTAAAATTGCATTTTCAGTTACAGTATGAAGATAAGCTGTTTGTGGCTTTGGATATCGCCATGGCTCTTGAGTACATACATGGGCGAGCCATTATCCACCAAGATCTGAAGCCAGCAAATATAATGGTCAGTAAAGTTTAAAGTAGAATATTGGGGGTCTAGCAGGGAAGCTGCAGAACCCCATTGTGTTCTTACTATGTATTATTAGGAAGGAGGAAAGTTGCATAATGATTAATTTGACCAACTTTCATGGAAGTCAAGCGCTCTAGTGCCACCAATAGGTCAACATTGGAGTTGCATCCATGAGCGCAACTCGAGTCCAGAATTTGGCACCATAATGTGGTGACCTTTGACCTCTATGGGGTGCTAATTTTGCCATATTTTAAATAATATCGAAAGTGAAAGGACATTTTCACACGTCACAAATTTTGCCAAATATGTGAAAATCGCCACACATGATCTTCAGACCATTCCTCACAAAGTTTGCTTATAGGCGCGTTTGCCTGGTACAGCCATTTGAATTGGCAGTGAACCCACCAAACAGGAATTGAGGTCATATCCAGGGGCGGTCCTATGGTGAACTTATCGGACATATACACCATTTCCGAAACTAGTCCCTAATCACTACCACTTGGTCATGAAGTGCACTTCGGTGGAAGTCACCTCCGCGGTGGAAAGGGTATAAATAGTGGGAAGGGTATAAATAGGACAAGATGCTTTCAGACGAACTTCCCTACAGTAGGCGTGAAAGGAACTGACGCAACATGTATCTCCCTGTTTTCATCCACCAGACGTGCGGAACTAACATTTGAATGAACTGCTCCATCACGAGCGGTAAATAATAGAACACACCCTTGAAAAGTCGGCATCTGTGCTGACTCGATGCTGAAGGGTCTTATAACCCTTAACTCTTATAATAATTCCCTAAAGCTTCCTTCTTGCACTGATTCATGTGGGTTTTAGGATGTTTGCATGTAATGAGGATGAATTAGATTGGAGTACAGGTGATCAGAGCAGGGTGTTGACTTCAGTCCTTGACTGGCAGGGAAACTCCTGGATGTCTGTGCCTTCTCTACAAAATGCAGAGGAATTATTTCCCTCAAGATCAATGTAGTGTTTGTTATGATATCCAATCATAATCGTTATCGTAGCAGCCAATGTAACAAATACCAACTAGCCTGGGCTTACTGGTGGCAGTATGTGGTAAATCCTCACAACCCTACCCTTAAGAGCACTTCTAACCGCTGAGTTGGAAGCTTGGGCTTTTCAGCTCAGTGATTAGAGTGTTCGACTGTCATGTCATGGGTTTGTTGTAGTTGATGACGTGGTCGAGACTCGCTAGCGGTTGAACCGACCTCCGCGACACCAACACCAACTCAGGGTTTTTCCCGTATTTCAGACCTGACTCGTAACCTCAGATGATCTGATATCCATTCATAAGAAACTTGCTTCAGAAGAATGTACGTCATCAAAAATCCTTGCATATAATGGACAAATCACAAGTCTGTCATCTTACTTCAACCACTCACATCATAACCAAGTTATTGTATCCCATAATGCAACAACATATTTCTCAACCATTCCAAACATAAAAGTATCTGTGGCCTAATTGCCACAATAATCGATTTAACTCGCAGAATATAGATGTCTATTTCATATAACTATTAGTTGTGTTTTATAAGTTTGTTAAAAGGATCTCCGGCTAGTTCGGCATGTTAGCGTTGTAAGACTAGTAACGACATCAACTTTAATTAACGTTACACCAAAACATTAAAAATACAACGTTTTTAAAGAAAATGTTTCTTAGAACCTGAAAATCATTTAATTGGTTAAGTTCTATTATGGTTACGCCTCAATGACTTATGGGTAAAACGTGACATGAAATGGTTGTCCAGCAAAATTCTATGGCTTTACAGGACCAGTTTAGGACGTTATTGCAAAGTAAAATACATCTTCTGTTAAGTTTGCCGTTTAAACCCACGCCACCATGAATTAAGGGAACAACGCGGAAGACAGTACACAGTGTTGGAAGATGATCAGAGAGGTGAGGATACGTTAGAGCAGGGGTCTCCAACCTTTTTTGCACCATGGACCGGTTTGCTTCCCAAATTTTTTTCAAGGACCGGGGGGTGTTCAATCGTAATGTTCAATTCACATATATGTAATGTTCAATTCACATAAATGTAATGTTCAATTCACATGTTGTTGTTGAAAATAACTAACTCCAGTTATTCATGAACATTGAACAGTACTTAACAGTAAGCTTGAGGAAGTTAAATTTGAACAACCAAACATGAATGTATTGAACTATTGAACTGAATGTTTTGAAGCTATATATCAAGGACACCTAAACATGCTCAACAAAATACAGTATGTAGACAAGTGAACTGAAAGTGCATTACTAATGAAGCCACATAATCAGTGAGAGCCCTATGCTTGTTTCCCCGCAACAAGGCGTCTCCTACTCAGGGTGATGGAAGATATTGACGCTCTTAGTGCGTTTGAAACGTCCTGTCGATTGTGCAATTTTGTCTTAGTTGCAACCATTCGCCTTATTCACCTGGAACGTTCTAAAGACGTTGAGGGGTACACTTCAGGGGTACACTCGGCTACACCGTTGCTACACAGCCAGCTGTCATGGTGCCTCACTGTTGTGTGCTGAAATGCACATCCTCAAAGAGGAAAAAATCATACCGTGGGCAGACTTTCCACCGTTTCCCAAAAGAGCAGGCACTTCGTTTAACTTCCGTACACCTCAAGCGTTAAATTACGTTAAATTGCGTCAAAATGGCCGCCAGGTGAATAACGCGAATTGCCGAAAACGTATGTGAGAAATGGTAGCAACGTTTTTAGCGCTTCCGCGGTAATCTCGGGTTATTCCGCTTTGGTTTTGTCCAAAAGGTTTGCTCAAATTTACTTTTAAGACCACCGTCATTTGTTATTTCGATCAATTGATCTTCCACCTGCGCTGACAAGTGACTCGAATTTCGAGTGGGTTGCGGACCCTCTCATTCGTTTGCGTGGATCTTTGGAGGATGGGAAGTAATATTCAAACTCATTTGAAACTAGATGATCGCGCACCAGCTGCGAGAAAGGGGGCCCTGCCTCAGCCACTCGTAAAATCCCCACTAACATATTAAATACCCTCCTGTCCACTCGTCTTCCCAACAAATCAAGCTTGCTTTAAATCCAGCAACTTTATCTGCCAATTTAAAGACCGTCGCCACATAAGTACCACACATAAAGGACATGGTGCATGCGAGTCACCGGTCTCAATGAATACATATTTTAGATAGGACTCGTTATATTTTCGATTTTTTCTTTGCATTATCTGGCTTACTAACATTATCAATGGGTCTTTCCCCCCTTGCCCTTCCAAATAATTCTCTAGAGACGTTAGTTTTTTGCTCATTCAGTTAGCAGTTTTGCTAACCTTGACACTACCGTTCGCCAAGGACTGCTCAAGTGAAGTGACCAGAGGCTGCGCTGAAGCAGAGAGGGTTGATCAACGCAACCAACAAATGTGTTGAAGGCGGGACAATCAGACATCCGAAAAAGACGTTGTCAAATGCAAACATGCATGCTTACTATCTAAAAGCAGTAGGCTATACGAAGTACATTGAGTTTGCATATTATTATTATTATTTTTTTTTTGTCGTCACAGCCCTGTTAGGAAATTCTTTTTTTTTCTCTCTCTCTCTCTCTCGTCACGGCCCGGTTAGGAAATTCCTGAGGCCCGGTACTGGGCCGCGGCCCGGGGGTTGGGGACCACTGCGTTAGAGGATCAATATTTATGTTGTCCATGTGCAGCTCCAGCTTGACCGAAAGCAGTGCAACCATTTGTCGTCACATTTTACGCATAAGTCATTGAGGCGTAACAGCAATGGAACTTTACTAGTGAAATGATTTTCAGGTTCTAATAAACATTTTCTTTAAAACCGTCATATTTTCAATGTTTTTGAATAGCGTCAATTAAAGTTGAGGCCAATGCTAGTCTTATAATGCTAACATGCCCAACTATCTGGGGATCCTTTTAAAAATGAGCAACGTAAAAAAAATGGATTTTGCTACTCAAATGGCAGATATACTTTTACCTCACTCACGTCAGATCATGCGCTACGTAACTTTCGTAAGGCACTTCCGCGCAACGATCTGATGTTGAAGCCCATCAGAGAGATTTCAAGCCATTATTCTCCAACCGGACCAATCAGGGCCGCTGGCTGCTGTAGAGGGTGTGACGTACCGAAAAAGCAACTGTTTTGAATCCAACCAATCCAACAAACGTAACGAGCGCCATCGGTTGGTTTCGATGTGGTTGGCTGCAGTATACGTCAATTAAATTGATGGACAAGCCGTTTGCCCAGTTAGATTCAAGGATTTCTGGCTCCTGAAATAATTCGTCTATCGCTGAATATCAGATGAACGCGCATAGCGCTACATCTGACGTGAGTGAGGTAAGATATACTTAGCATATCACTGAAACTCACTGAAGTTTTACCACTTAAAAAGGGGTTTTAATTTATTTTTCTTTGTTTCCTTGTGTTTTAAAGATTGCAGAGGAGAATAAGAAAGCCTCTCTTATGGACTGGGGCATGGCAAACTGCAAGGAAACCATTTCAATGACAAGAGGAAGCCGACAAGGAGGTGGTCAGTTTGGACCTCAGGGAGGAACTCCACCTTACATGGCCCCAGAGTGCCTAGTGGACTGTGAGGACTGCAGCACCATGTCAGATATGTGGTCTTTTGGGATCACTCTTCTGGAGATGTTCACGAACTCTACAGCCTGGTCTTACACTAAAGTATCAGAGCTACGAAGGCTTCTGTCCAAGGAACAGCCTCCACATGCACTGGCTAAAATGCAGCGTCCAGCTGATTCCATTGTCAAACTTTTGCTGAAATATGAGCCTAAATCTCGCATGAATGCAAAAGACCTGGTGAACCTTTTGAAGTCAAAAGTTGATCTCACCAAAAGATATGGGTACTCCTGGTAAGGAGCATAAAAATTCAAAATATGATTGAAATAATTTTGATTATAATCTATGCACTGATAACATATGAATAAATTAGATGTGATTTGTAATCTTCATATATTGTATATTCTCTTTTTTCAATTTTTATATTCTCTTTTTTTCTCTTATTTTCTAACTCATTTTTTTAATTGTGATGTGCAGTATTTGATTTTGATGTACAGTAATAGAATAAATCATTAAAACTAAATGTGTAATGTATAATTGAATCCAGTTTCTATGTAATGCACCCCACACCATGTCTATAATTCGAGGTACCAGTATTTATTCTAGAGGTAAGGTGAGGGTTAAGGTGGAGCTCCAACAAGGAGCACTCAAGAGCAACAGGGGCCAGGGATATCTCCCTTAGCTGAGGAGGAAACCATGGACAGATCCACTGTGTGTATGTGGGGGAGGGATGTGAAGACAGTAATGGCAGAGATCCTTCTTTACGGAGATAAATCATGAGGACCCACTTCCTTGAGTCATGAGGCTACCCATATGAAAAAGATTTATATAAAACTTATAAGAGGTGTCATATAAAAAAACATATAAAAACCTTTCCTGCCAGAAACATATTACTATCCAAATCTTATATGGCCCGTTTCTCATTTAAGTCATATACGAAGCGCACAATATATATGATTTGAATAAGTAAATTATAAGGAACATTAAGTTTCAGTATACGAGACATACAAATTACATATAGGTTTGTGTATGAAACATACATGAAATTTATATAAATATAAGAATATAATTAACCAACATGTAATGGTTGAGACACAGCAGACAGTGAAGTTACCTATACTGACCTGATACAGTGGGCTGCATGCTGGAGAGTAGGCCTACTGATAGTTTACATGATGCATTGGACAGGAATCGAACTGACAACCTTTAAGTTACAAGTCTTAAGCCCTAACCACTAGACCACAGCTGTCTGACACAAAACATGGCAACAACACCTACCATGGCATCCCCATGTATAAAGAATATGATATAAAACACATTTTTGTAGATAGGACAGTGTAGTGATGACAGGAAACAAGTGGGAGAGAGAGAGATGAGATCGAAACGGGAAATGACCTCGGGTCGGAATTGAATCCGGGGCCCTGGGGTAATGGTCTGACACTCTAGCCACTGAGCCACGGCGCCCTCACACATATGATTTTAATATGTGAATTTTGTGAATTGTCAGTGGCTGGAATGTAAAGTAGCCAGATAGCAACTCTTTGGCTACATTACATTCCAGTGCCTATGCTAAGCTAAAGCTGAAATTTGGATTGCCAGACCAAAATGATTTTACCCACACATGTAACTTCAGGGAAGAGGATGACTGACGAATTTTCATAAAATGTTAAAGTATTCCTTTAATTTCACCAATGTGTGAATCACATAAAACATAAACATATAGAAACATTGCAAATGCATTTTGCATGTGGTTTGACTGCCCTATTCACCCTGAGATTCTTATACAACATATAGGCCTAAAACATTGTAAAGTTTATATAAATCTTTTTCACATGGGACGTGTCATATTCAATTCTTACATGGTGCAAAGTTGTATAAGTTTCACATTATATGGATTTTATATGGATTTTGCATGTGGCCTGAGTCCCCTATAAACCCCATATGAGATTCTTATACAACATAACAAAAACATTGTACAATGAAGTTTCACAGTATGTGCATTTTATATGGATTTTGTATGAGCTTTGAGTCCCCTATAAAATAGATAGAAGATTCTTATACAACATGTAGGAAAAATGTAAGTTTCATATAAATCTTTTTCGTATGGGTAATGCCAAATAAGGTAGTTCTGGGCACGCTAGCATTTATTTAAGCTCATTCTGTAACATTGAAGTCTATGAGAGAATCCAAGAATTCCACCGAAATTTTAAAAGCCTTATTTTTCTGAGTAATGGATGTATATTTTGGACATGGTATGGTGATCTCCAAAGCCTCTTGCCCCATTTCATATTATTGTCAAGACTATGTGACTCTCCATTTCCCTAGAAATTGAACTTTTAATCAGGTGTGCACCAAGTCTGTTGTGCACCGAAGGAGGTTGACTGACTGGGGCACCAGCTGCCATTGATTAGGGTGGCAGCTCACTGGGAGGGCGTGGCCAGGCTAGTGCCTGCTAGCCCGGATGACTCCAATTTGCTCCCATAGACATGAACTACCACGACATATCTGGCTCCTGAAGGATCTGTGGTAATGGTGTGTATGTTTGATGGGGGAAAGAATTGAACACTAAATAAATAAATATATGGGAGATGCAGAAGTGGGGGGAAAGGATCTGAAGTTTACAGGTGACTGCACAATATCCTGAGTTGGTTTGGGACAGGAAGGAAGGGCAATCAATGTGTAGAGTTGATACAGTAGGGGGCGAGAGATAAAAAACAAAAAAGAGATAGGCCTAGATAAATAAATAAATACAGGTTCATGGGAGACTAAGAAATGGGGAAAATGATATGTGAAGCTTTATGGATGACTGAAAAATATCCTAAGTGGCTGTCGGCCAAAATACAGCCAAAAAAAAAGTCAGCAGCAGAGTGGTCATAATCTTTGTCCTCATTATAGGCTATGTGTGCTAGTTGTTTGCAGGTGAATCTATGGAGGTAGATACTTAAATAATTGACAAGCTTATTATTTGTTATTTTTTATGTTGCCAGCCTCCCTCCAGCAAAATATCTTGACTTACACATTTTTGTTGAAATAAGTCAAAAGGCAAATGTCCAAGATATAGTTTAAACACCTTGCAATGTCCTAGAAGGAGGGCTTGGTATGGTGTAAAGTGCAGACATAAGTCCAACACCGTTAACTTTTCAGGAAGTGAAAAAAACGCTGCATTTTTCAAATAAATAAGCATTGTGTCATCAAAGTTCGTATTATATGTTAAGTAACTGTCATCTGCTTTGTTATATACCTGTATGAACACAATTCCCCCAAAATAACGTTTAATTGGAGTTACGAGTTTTCGGTCTTGCCCATTGGTCTTGCCAGTGGAGATCGGAGGTTCCGTCATTGATAATAGAACGGAGGATGCAGCTGCTGCCAGCATAGCCGACGTCTTTGCTGTACGAAGTCTGTACTAAGATGGCATTAATGTCGTTTCTGTGTTTGATCACGACATAGCCTATTCTGTGCTTTAATAGCCTCCAAATCTATTAGCACCCATGGTAAGGATAAATAGGTAAATAAGGAAGCTGATACCCACAGAACTGTTTGGATAGGGCATGTTTGTTATACTGATAAAAAAAAGAATTATTCAGTCTTGCAAATTATTTACAGTTGTAATGACTAGTCTGGTGATATTGTTTTAAACCACCAAATAATTAACAATTAAGGGTATGTTACAGATAGTAGTAACAGGCATTAAATAATAATGTTCCAGGAGATGGAAAGTAGGTAGGAGGAGTCTGCAGTTGTGCATTTGTGTTAGAGTAACAATGAGGCAAGGAGGTGAACAATCTGTCTCTCACCTCAACAGTGGAAAGTCTCCATACATCTCATGCACACAATCAGTGCTTCTCATCTCAACAGACCATTGGCTCCATATGCACACATACAGACATATACAAACATACACAGACACACTTAACGTCTGGAAATATGCTTAAAAGACTCATCACTCTAAATATTTCAGTTACAAAGGAGAGAGTTTGTACAGTACAGTATTTGTTTTTATGAGCTCAATAATCAGTCATGTGTTTCATACTCCTGTTTAACCTGTTATGATACAGTTTCAGTTTCTTTCCCTCTCCCAGCAGGTTTGACCTGTTTATCATCAGACATGACAGAAGACACAGACACATCTTAGTCCGCAAAAGTAAGACATTTAATAATACATTTCCTTAATAGAGATATTAAACTTGCTTTATATGCAGCAAAATATTGCTGTTGATTATGTCTCTCTTCTTGTTTAAAACATTTGGCCCGATATACTGTGATTTTTCATGTCTGACCATCTGAAAAGGGTGTTTACTTGCCATTCAGCATATTTGTGTCCAGTGGTTCTTAAAGTGAGATTCAGGGGCAACTATAGTTCTCCAGCTACACAGTGTCTCTTTACAAAACAAGATTTATTAGGATACAAGATTTACGGTATGCGCACCAGTATGTTATGTCTCAAAATGTTGTTCCTAAATCTATCACAAGTGAAGCAAGCAAAAGTTTGCAGTCATTTGTCAAGGACATGAAGTGTTTGACGGCAGGATCCTTGTGTAATCGGAAGGTTAAAAGTGATTGCACAAACAAACATACAGTTTGGATAGGGAATATGTTACCTAAAGGCTGTAAGCAAAGATTATAGATAGGTAGGTAGGTAGGCAATTTAATCATCTCCCTAATAAGAACTTTATACAAAAAAGTATGATTGCTTACCATGTCTGGTGAAATACTTTAACGACTACAGTCAGTAGCAGAACATCTGAAACCTTTTGCAATTGTACATTAGACACATAATCTGATTCTGATTGAATGGCGTAGTGAACTGAAGCATTCAACACTCTAGGTTACAGATAGCCTGGCACGCCCTCCCAGTGATGTAACACCTTGGGCGTTGCTGTCGCTGGTCTGGCCAGCTGCTGATCGGGCAGGACTTCTAAATTTGGGCTAATTACATCACTCTTTTCTTATAGTGAGTGAGTCACCCCAACATACCCCAGCGGTAGCTTATTAGCATGCAGAGGCAGCTTGAAACACAATGGCTGATTCTGATTCTGCCCCTTGGGTTGATACCAGCCTATCTATGATGGTCAGTCTATACATGTTGATGTTGTAGTCTGGCTTGTCAAAAGCATCATTGCTCAGACAATTTCCCCCTGAATAAACAATGGTTGAATGAATTAATTGGTCTGATTGGTAGGCATATCCAATCCCTGCATTTTGATCTACAGTCTGTCTATTAATCCCACCTCATGGAACATGGAGATGACATGAAATTGGCCAGATTGAGATGCATATCGGATCAGAACCAGGCTGCAGTAAAACTTTTGTAGAGACACAAAAGAACTGTAATAGACTCTGCATGTATTTGGTTACACTTCAATTGGAGTCTTCAATTCTTACTCATCTTATCTCATCATCTTATCTCATCTGATTCCTAAATGTGGTCCTTGTTCCTCCAAGCTTCTGCACTCATCTTCTTTCTCCTCTTCGTCTCAATATATTTCTTCTCTTCCCCTCAATATATATTACATATATTACATAATTTCCTTTCACTCAAGACCTGCTGCCTTTCTGACTGAATGTTGAGTTTACAGTCAAGCACCTAAATATTATTTCACTGTTTCTACTGTGTTTAGTTGTATGCCCCTGTGTGGCAGAAAAGAGGGACCATGGCTGAGGAGGTGCAGGAACTTCGAGAGCAGCTGCAGAGGTTAAAGATTGAAAATGAAAGACTCAAACAGCAAGGTAATGAGCTCCAGCTCAACTGGGTTGTAGATAACTGTAGTAGAGTTAGAAAGTAGAAGTGTACTGTGGGTACCATGATATCCTGTCCCAACTCCCTATTATATTGTCAAAGTTAATGAGCAAGATGTTTTCCTGGTTTTTTTTTTTTAGTTGGTAAATGAATGAGGCCCCAGATTTCTCATGGCGAGCCAATTTCTCAGACTAAACAGAAAGAGAATGGAGCCAAAATTTTATACCTTGTTAGTCAACAGAACTCTACAAACAAGATCATTGTTGGTTCCTGTCCTTTGGTCAGCAAACAAAAGTATTGATAAGAATTTATCATTATGCGGTATCAGTGCTTGGACCTCTCAGTCAAAAGCTTTCGTTCTACATCTTAATAATGGGATGAATTTTATACTGTCATGCTTATTGAAAAATCCACACTAGCCAGGCTACATACAATTTTAAAGCAACACATACAGTAGAAGTTCTTGTTCACATACAATGACTTACAATACAATTATTAATTTTGTTGATTATATGCATGAATGTGTAAAAACAGTGAAGGAAAGTAAACATAAAGTTAACATGACATTCATTTTGTGGTTTGATTTCCACCTGCAGCTGGTGTTCAACAGATCTCAGACATCAGGATTGTGCTGCTTGGAAACAAAAAAGCAGGGAAGAGTTCAACAGGAAACACAATCCTGGACAAAAGAGTGTTTGATACCTCACAGATAACAGCTGAGTGTGTGAAGAGAGAACGAGAAACAGCAGGGAGACACATCACTGTAGTGGAGGCACCAGGATGGTGGAAGGACTACATTTCACTAGAAACCTCTAGGCGTGATAAACGAGAGATTCTCCTTAGTGTATCTATGTGTCCTCCAGGACCCCATGCTCTACTCCTGGTCCTAGATGTGAGTCAGTCATTTACAGGGGAAAACAAAAGAGAAGTACAGGAACACCTGGAGATTTTGGGTACCAGAGTCTGGAGTCACACTATAGTGCTGTTCACCCATGGGGATAAACTAGAAAACACAACCACTAAGCAGCACATTGAGAGTGGTGGAGAGGCTTTGAAGTGGGTTGTAGAGAAATGTGGGAACAGGTATCATGTTTTAGACAACAACAAAAGTGATGGTGGCCAGGTGACAGAGCTGCTGGAGAAGATAGAGGAGATGGTGGTAGGAAACAGGGGCCATTATTTGGACTTCTATGCAAATGTTATAAATGAGCTGAAAGAGAGGAAAAAAACAGAGAAGAAAAGAGCAGAGGAGAGGAGGATGAAGGTACAGAAGCAGAGAGAGATTCTCAGGTCAACAGCAGGTGAGAATGTTTCATCAATGTTTTCATAGATAAGACAAAGTACATCAGATATAAGTCTCATCCAATAGCAAAATATGCTGTAGCCTCAGTACACAATATGCTCAATACTTTTCCGTTCAAGTGGACCAACAGGACTCAAAATCACTTCAGATATACACCGCAGTACTTGAGAATATTATGGTTAGGATCTGCCTTGCACTAAGTAGAAACTAAGTAGATCTACTTGATCTACTTCTCCAAGCACAAGGTCTGGATCTGCTTTACCGAAGATATGGCTTTAATGAGCTACTGGTGACCCAAATGCCGCAAACAATTCAGGTCAGGCAAACAAAGCAATTTAGCTTCAATTTCTAGGAAGTGTGCTTTAGTAGCCTGGTCCATCAGTGATTGTTTGAGGATAAAATACATTTAACATATGTGACTAATTTCCTTGTAAAAATTAAACTTCCTTGTATACATGAAGCCTATATTTTCTATAGTCTGAAATGGTGTGCTGGGATGGTGAATTAATACAGAACTTATTTCCTGCTTGATTGGAATGATTTATTTATGTTTTTTTGTTGTTGTTGTTTTTTTCTCATTTTAACAACCCCTCAGGTATATTGCTCTGCAGTAGTACTTGCTTTTTACAGATTTACTGTATGTGTGCTCTTTTTTATACTATACCGGATGCAACCTAAAAAGTTACTAATACAAATGACTCTTTTGACTAAATAACAAAAACACCAAAAGTGGAGGAGGGGTATCATTATGATTCAGGGTGTTCATTAGGTCATTTTA
This sequence comes from Sardinella longiceps, assembly GCA_027497455.2. Taxonomy (NCBI): domain Eukaryota; kingdom Metazoa; phylum Chordata; class Actinopteri; order Clupeiformes; family Clupeidae; genus Sardinella; species Sardinella longiceps. The sequence continues at coordinate 25,490,611 of JAODXP020000019.1, forward strand.
TGTTTCCAGGTGACAATCCAGGCATTTCAAACATGAGGATTGTGTTGCTGGGAAAACAAAAGGCTGGGAAGAGTTCATCTGGAAACACCATCCTTGGCAGAGAGGAGTTTGATATGTCAGGAATTACAGCTGAGTGTGTGAAGAGAGAAGGAGAAAGAGGAGACACATCAGGGAGACACATCACTGTAGTAGAGACACCAGGATGGTGTAAAAACTGCTGTGTAGGCCTAACTCCTCAACGTGATAAAACAGAAATTATCCTCAGTGTGTCTCTGTGTCCTCCAGGACCCCATGCTCTACTCCTGGTCATAAATATAACTGAGTCATTCACAGAGGCATACAGAGGAGCAGTGCAGGAACACCTGGAGTGTCTGGGTGAGAGAGTCTGGAGTCACACTATAGTGCTGTTCACCAGAGGGGACTGGCTGGGAGACACAAGCATTGAGCAGCACATTGAGAGTGAAGGAGAGGCTCTGAAGTGGGTTGTAGAGAAATGTGGGAACAGGTATCATGTTGTAGACAATAAGAAGAGTGATGCTGGTCAGGTGACAGACCTGCTGGACAAGATAGAAGAGATGGTGGCAGGAAATAGGAGCTGTCACTTTGACTTTGATGCAAAGAAAGAGCTAATGGAGAAGAAGAAAGAAGAAAAGAGAAGAGGAGAGGAGAGGAAGATGAAGGTGAAGAAGCAGAGAGAAACTCTCAGATCGTCACCAGGTGAGAAGACTTCCCAGCTGCCATTCCTGTGTGAGACGGCTGAGTTAATGTGTGTTTATTCACTGTGTCCTGCATTTGTGTGTATATGTACGTGTACCTGTGTGGGTGTTTGTGTATCACAGCTCACGTACAGTATGCTTCATCTCTCATTCTCTGTCTCTGTTATCCTGTTTCACAAATACTAAATACATGTGCACATGCACAAACACACACACACACACACATACATTCTTTCACTCAGAACCATAGTCACACTCAAACTCACAAAAAAGAAAGAGCAACACTAACACACAAACACATACCAACTCACTCACATACGCACACACGCACACACGCACACACACACACACACACACACATTCACATAGCATTGCATAATGTTCTGTGGGTTTATAATGACCTGGTTTTGGTTTCCAGGTGGTGTTCCACATATTTCAGACATGAGGATTGTGCTGCTTGGAAACAGACTTGAAGGGAAGAGTTTATCAGGAAACACCATCCTGGGCAGAGAGGAGTTTGATACCTCAGGAAGAACAGCTGAGTGTGTGAAGAGAGAAGGAGAAACAGCAGGGAGACACATCACTCTAGTGGAGACACCAGGATGGTGGAAGAACTATACTGTAGCACAAACTCCTGAACATGATAAAAAAGAGATTATCCTCAGTGTGTCTCTGTGTCCTCCAGGACCCCATGCTCTACTCCTGGTCATTAATATGAGTTGCTCATTCACAGAGACACACAGAAGGGCAGTGCAGGAACACATGGAGCTTTTGGGTGAGAGAGTCTGGAGTCACACTATAGTGCTGTTCACCTTTGGGTATGGGCTGGGAGACACAAGCATTGAGCAGCACATTGAGAGTGAAGGAGAGGCCCTGAAGTGGGTTGTAGAGAAATGTGCGAACAGGTATCATGTTGTAGAGAATAAGAGTGATGGTGGCCAGGTGACAGACCTGCTGGAGAAGATAGAAGAGATGGTGGCAGGAAACAGCAGTCAGCACTTTGATTTTCATGAAAATATTTTGAAAGAGCTGATGGAGAAGAAGAAAGAAGAAAAGAGAAGAGCAGAGGAGCGGAAGATGGAGGTGAAGAAGAAGAGAAACTCTCAGATCACCAGGTGAGACTAATCAGTTCTGTACAGTACCTGCACATGAGACTACTTCTGGTTGTCTCTCTCTCTCTCTCTCTCTCTCTCTCTCTCTCGTGTGTGTGTGTGTGTGTGTGTGTTGGTGTACTTTTTCAATTCAATTCAATTCAATTCAATTTTATTTGTAGAGCGCTCAAATACAGTGCATTGTCTCACAGCGCTTTACAGACAGTACGGGAAGCATCCATGAGAAATAGGGGCAAGGAAAAACTCCCTTCGCTTTATAAATAATTTGTTTTGTAGGAAGAAACCTTGGGCAGATCCACGCCTCATGGACTCGGACTACTTGCCTGGGGTCTAATAAAGTATCCGTAAAGTCTGATGCATAGATTGACCATGGTTTACACAGAACAGCATGAGTACTGAATGTACTAGTCAGAGATAATATGTGACTCTGCACAGCGAAATCAGTCGCATTGGCATTTTTTTTTCAAAATTAAGTTATTGCATTCACGTGAAAGGCAAGAAAATAACCTTTCAAATGATACCACTATCGATACTATTGGCCAATAAATGACATAGATAGGAGCGTTCAAAGTGTTACAATGTTGCAAATCAGAAATATTGAAAAGCGGAGAAAAACAACGCTGAAGTTTATTAGCTTGTTGCAAGGGAGTCATTATGCTAGCTATTTTGAACATTATGCTATCAGTGAACTCAGCTGAATGAATTCTGCTACTAGTCCAACCAAACCAGTTAAATGATATCAAGCCTACTTATCTAACATGCAACCAAGACAGGAATACCCTTATTTGTGGACTTTACACGAAATATGGATATAACATGGATAGAACTTGAAGTTCACCGTAAAGGTAAGAGCCAGTGGATGGTTTGGTATTTTGCTATAAAAGTAGGCTAGGCTACGCAACGATGCAATGTGGATGCAGCTGTTAGTATGGGATTTATGGTTGTCATGTCCCTCATCTGAGTGATATCCTTGAAGCAGAAAAATGAAGCAGTCAGGTCCCCTTAGGGAGAGTGTCCACGAGATATAGAGGCATTAACCATAGTAACCTCATACACATAAAACCAGAAGCAAACTATAAACATAGCCAACAGTCAAAATTGAAGTTTGGCTTGTTGAATACTCGCTCACTCTCGTCAAAATCGACGCTAGTAAACGAACTCATTACTGATAATCATATTGACATACTTTGCCTCACTGAAACCTGGCTAAAACCAGACGAATACCTATCGCTAAATGAAGCCACTCCCCCCAGTCATTCAAACTTCCACACACCGCGCCAACGCAGGCGTGGAGGTGGGGTAGCCACTATCTACAATTCTAGCTGCAGTATGGCTCCCAAGCTTGAACATAAGTTCAATTCTTTCGAGGTACTCGTCCTCAACCTTATTCAGCCTGGAGCTAAGCCATTAACTATTGTAACATTGTATAGACCTCCAGGGCCATACACTGAATTCCTAACTGAATTCTCTGACTTTATATCCACATTAGTTGTTAAATCAGATACAATAGTCATCTTGGGCGATTTTAATATTCACATGGATGTTGCACACAACAGCCTGACAGCTGCATTCCAATCTCTTATTGAGCACATTGGCTTCTGTCAAAATGTAAATGCACCTACACATAAAGACAACCACACTATTGACCTTGTACTAACTTATGGTACTCAAGTAGAACAACTTACAATTGCACCCCAACCAACATTGACTGACCATTACCTTATTACTCTAGAAATACCAGTCGACCATGTAGCGCAAAATGTGACAAACTACTACACTAGAGGCATAACGCCTAAAACCACTGACGATTTCATTGAAAAAATTCCTGACCTTACACCAACACGCTATGATAGTCCTATCCCATCACCAACACATATTGACCAATTTACTGATCATGTTATGAACACATTACACTCAACACTTGACTTAATTGCTCCACTTAAAAAAGAAAACAAGGAAGGTAGAAAAAACTGCCCCTTGGTACACCACACATACACGTACATTAAAACAGGCTGCTCGCAGACTAGAGAGGAAATGGCTCAACACTAAACTCGAAGTATTTCACATTGCCTGGAGAGAGAGCCTGAAAGAATACAAGACTGCACTGAACAATGCTAAAACAGCTTATTATTCCTCACTTATACATGAACACAAAGACGATCCAAAATTCCTCTTCAACACTATATCAAATTTGGCAAAAAGTAAGACTGAAGTAACTCAGCCCATTCCAAGTCACCTCAGCAGTGACGACTTCCTGAATTTTTTCAATGAAAAAATTGAAACCATACGACTTAAAATTAGCAACATGCCTACAGCCTCTCTACTAACTACTGATAGCTGTAGCCAACCCGTAGCATACCTTGACTCCTTTATGCCCACTGATATATTAGCAGAGTTGTATAAAGTACTGGAGAAGAGGAGTGGAGTGGAAGTAAAAGTACCATATCAAAAAAATGACTTGAGTGGAAGTAAAAGTGTTCTTTAAACACCATACTTAAGTGGAAGTACTAAAGTATTCAAAATGTTTTGTACTGAAGTATTGCAAGTAAAAGTATTTTAAAAATTGCTACTGAAGTACTGAAAGTAAAAGTAGAAGTAGTGTGTATATTAAAGAAAGCAGTCAAAAGTTTGAATATTACCGTTTTACATTTATTTGGCTGAAATAGTCTGTTTGGCCATGGATTCTAAGTAGGGCCAGGGATGGTCACCACCATTCCCATCACTACAATCATTTGAAGTTGAAGAACTTGGTGTTCTCGAAATGGAGCAGTAGACTGACCCTTGCTAATCGTTCCCAATTCACTGCATTCATTCAGTACTGCGAAAGGTCGAAGGGGAGCTTGAGGACTCTTATACCGCTTGAATCGCCCAATAATGACAATGAAAACCTAGTGATGGTCTGGTCTGGCATTGATAGACTATCATTGGATGTGGTATGATTTGTAATTTTTTTTATAAAAGTAACGAGTAACTAATCAGCACATCAAAAATGTAATGGAGTAGAAGTATTAAATTCATCAAAAAAATGTAGTGAAGTAAAAGTGGAAGTAGGAGAAAAAAGAATACTCCAGTAAAGTACAGATACTGCATTTTAGTACTTAAGTAGGCTACTTAAGTAGTTCTACTTAGTTACTATACATCTCTGTATATTAGAAATTTCTTCTCTCATTACCAAAGCGAAGGCGTCAACATGCCTACTTGATCCTATTCCTACTCACCTCCTCAAGGCAGCCTTTACACCACTAGCTGAGACATTACTTGAAATTATCAATAGTTCACTCCTAGCGGGACATGTACCAACTACTTTCAAGACATCAGTCATTAAACCATTGATTAAAAAACCAAACCTTGACCCTGATGTTCTGGCTAATTACAGACCTATATCCAACCTTCCTTTTATATCCAAAATTCTAGAAAAAATTGTGTCCAAACAAATTTGTCGCTTCCTAGACGAAAACAAAAACCAGGAAGTCTTCCAATCAGGATTTAGAGCTAATCACAGCACTGAAACGGCTTTAGTTAAAGTCTTCAACGACCTCCTTCTTTCCATGGACAATGGTAATATATCCATATTAATTTTACTTGATCTTAGTGCAGCTTTTGACACCATTGACCACGATATCCCACTACACAGACTCGAACATACGATAGGCATTAGAAATTCAGCATTAGCTTGGTTCAAATCCTACCTCACTGATCGATACCAATTTGTACATGCCCACAACGTCTCATCTTATCATGCTAAAGTTAAATATGGCGTTCCGCAAGGCTCAGTACTGGGCCCCCTACTATTCTCTCTCTATATGCTACCTCTGGGTGAAATCATTAGGAAACATGGCATTGCATTTCACTCATACGCAGATGATACACAGCTTTATCTCTCTATGAAGCCTAGCGACTGCACTCCAACAACCAAACTCAATGCCTGTCTTGAAGACATTAAAGTTTGGATGTCAAAAAATTTCTTATGCTTGAACTCAGATAAAACTGAAGTTATGATGATTGCCTCTAAACAACTGAAGGACACCTCGCTTCACCATCATAGCTCACTTAGCAATCCTACACTCTCATTTAGCTCACAAGTGAAAAATCTGGGGGTAATTATTGATCAAGACCTCTCCTTGAATAGCCATGTAAAGCACATTTCTAAAACATAATTTTTTCACCTTAGAAACATTGCTAAGGTTAGGAAGTTCCTGTCCTTTGAGGATGCTGAAAAACTTATACATGCATTTGTTACCTCCAGACTCGACTACTGCAATGCTCTGTTCTCAGGGTGCAGTAACACCTGCATTAAAAGTCTACAGCTAATCCAAAATGCAGCAGCTAGAACACTCACTAGAACTAAGAAATATGAACATATTTCTCCCATTCTAGCATCTCTACACTGGCTTCCTGTCAAAAGTCGAATTGACTTCAAAATCCTTCTCATGACGTATAAGGCACTTAATGGCTTAGCTCCTGCGTATATTACAGATTTACTTGTTCCATACCATCCAGCAAGACCTCTGAGATCTCAAAATGCTGGCCTCCTTGAAAAAGTGACCATATCTAAAACTACAATTGGGGGAAGAGCTTTTGCCTATCGAGCACCTCTTCTATGGAATTCTATTCCTCCCTACATTCGCGAAGCGAACACTCTCAATACCTTCAAGTCTACACTTAAAACCTTCCTTTTTGACATTTCCTATAATTAGGAGTGGGCCATGACATATCACCACTCCTCTTGGGCCTTCCTGGGAGGGCTACCTCTGCTGTTTTTCCAAGGCGGCCACTGACCACCCCCTTCTGGGTTGGTGAGATGCCATGTACCATACCTTAGTTATGCTGCGATAGCCTAGTGCTGCCACCTTCTGCACACTTGCCATCCTGTACAACCCTCTTTCTCCTCTCTCTCTCTCCCTCTCCACACTCTAGCTAGATTATATGACACATATCATGAAGTGATATCCTCCTAGATTGGCCTAACCCTCTTGTTTCTGTTTCTTTTGTCTCTCTTGCCTCCTCTGCCCCGACGCACTGGCTGAGTGATGAACCTCCCTGCCACCAACCCTACCCCACTACGGATTGCGTCGGGGCGGAGGAGGGAGGCAAGAGAAACGAAAAGAAACAGAAACAACAGGATTAGGCAAGTCTAGGAGGATATCACTTCATGATATAAGTGTGTCATATAATCTAGCTAGAGCAGGGGTCAGCAACCCTAGGCACCCTAGGCACGCCAAGGAATTTCCAGTGGCACGCGGACACTGCACTACCTTAATAATTTAATACATTAAAGGTGCCCCGCCACACAAAACCGTTTTTACCTGTTGCTTTTGGTATTGAATAGGTCTATATGACCTCGAGTTAGACCGTGCATGTGAAAATGTAATACTGTCTTCGCTATCGGCAATAGCCCATTAAAAGAAATAGCGGAGAAATTAGGTCAATTTGAATCCATGGTCTGTGCTACGTAGTATAGACAACGTTACAGCCATTGGCTGACTGAGGGAGAATTATCGCCCAATCCATGCTCTCCTGTATTTGACTAAAGCCCGCCCCTTGAAATACTCGCGAAAAAGAAGGAATATCCATGAAATGGTAACAGGCAACTATTTTTAGTTTTAACTGAATATCAAGACGTTAGTGAGTTTAGCTTTGGCTATGAGTTTAGCAAACTGTTAACTCATCTACCTGCTAGTCCATCATTTATTCAGTGTCCTGTATATTTTGAGAAGAACTTGTCAACTTGGCGAATTCAACAGTCTTGGTAAGTGTAACGTTAATCTGACTGGATAGGCAAACAGTCGGCTACTCTTGCAATATCTGATTATGTTGGCTACTGTGACATCCTGACTATGTAGTAAGCTTACCTTTGCAAAGTGGCCGTTTACAATCTGCAAGCTAGGTTGGTGCAGATATCCTCTTTCTCGGTTTCATGATAATATTCCAAGTTTTTTTTTAAATTAAATTAAATTAAAACTAATGTAAATATTCAGCCCATGTGCTTTACAACGTCGAGCTTCAGCAGCGAATCAGAGCGCAGCCCATTATCACGGTGGAAAAAAACCCGGAAGAACCGCATGAAATTTTCGAAGGCTATTCCTACACTCTGCAAACGATCTAATTACGGTCTCCTTGGGCCGTTCTCAGTCCAAGTGAAGTCGCATACCCTATTTGTATACCTCAAAGAACAATTTAAATACCCTGTAGTGGTGTGGCATGGCACCTTTAAAAATGTTCAGACATATGATGAAATGTCATTGACCTTAAAAAATCACTATGCAGCAATAGCGCCCCCCTCTCCATATTTATATTTCACACTAGATGTGCCCCATTGATGCATTGCTAAGATGGCAAAGAAGCCGACAGGTCGGGCCTTCCACTCCTCCTGAACCGCAGAATATTTGTGCTGTGTGCACTTGTGTTTTGAAAGTGTTGCGTGTCGAACATACAATGTTAGACGTCATTACAAGACAAAGCGCGAAAAGACTTAAAAAGGTCAGGCAGATAGGAACGATACATTATGTCAGACACACAAGGGAGTTTAGGCTACTTCCAATCACATTGACACATATCTGCGAATATGCGCCAGCTTCAGTCAGAGTTCGCAGAGCGCTTTCAGGAAGTAGGCTATAGCGCAGTGTTCTCTTTCTTGACAGACATACAATTTATTTGGCTCTGACAGAGTGGTTATGGAAATGCAGCTGATTGAGTTGTCAACATTGTGGGTGAGCAAGTTCAATTAACTTACAAAACACATCGCAGGGCCAACATCATTTACGCCTGCTGAGCATCTTTACCGAAAAGTTCAACTGTCTTCGCAATATCGCACTTACCCTGACATAGCCCGCCCTTAATGTTCATCCGTATACGGTCGGGCTATGTCAGGCTATATCGCACTGGCTTGTCAGTGTTCAGATCAACCTATCTGCGTGAACAGATATTTTCGCACATGAAGTAACGTTATGTCCTTTGCCCCTCCCGAAGTCGTCTGACAGCGGTGCATTCCGAAACATGCGTCCAAAGTGACCAATTAGGCTACCAACCGCACATTTCAGTGCAAAGTAAAGGGAAGCAGGGCAGGGATCACATTGACTATTAGGCAAAACATTTATTTTCTAACAAGACAAGGCCCATTTCAAATTGGCAGGTTATTGTTAATTAAGTCACTTTATATGGCCTCTACTCTGTTTTTTTTCGACCTGTGTTATCAGTTCCATGTTCAATTGGCTCTGTGAATAACATGCCTACTGTCAGATTTTGGATGTTAGTGCCTACTTTGTGAATTTGTTGCCTATGGTTGTTATCTAATGGGAAGAGAGGAAGAGGGAAACATGGGTGTTCTAAAACCTTGAAGTCTGTGAGGATAAAACAGTGCAATGGTGTTTTACATTTGCTCAATGTCCATATCCATCTAAATATGTAGCCAGTATTTAATTTCACATACTTATAGACACCGACTGGCACACTAACTAATATGAAAATGTCTAAATGGCACAGCAAGGCAAAAAGGTTGCCGACCCCTGAGCTTGAGTGAGGAGAGAGAGAGGAGAAAGAGGGTTGTACAGGATGGCAAGTGTGCAGAAAGTGGCAGCACTAGGCTATCGCAGCATAACTAAGGTATGGTACATGGCATCTCACCAGCCCAGGGGGTGGTCAGTGGCCGCATTGAAAAAACAGCAGAGGTAGCCCTCCCAGGAAAGCCCAAGAGGAGTGGTGATATGCCATGCCCCATTCCTAATTATAGGAAATGTCAAAAAGGAAGGTTCTCTTTCAGTCGAACGCTCAGCGCCAACAATTGGAAATGTCACATTTCAGGCTTGTAAATTGAATACTAATAAAACCAACCATTTGAAAAATGGGAGGGGAGCTTGCGCACGGTGGAATCTCGGAGCCCTCTTGCGAGATCCTGACGTAGTCACCCATATAACCCAGAGCGCAAATCCCCCTTCTGCCTCTTTCACTTTTCAGCGCATCAACGTGAGCGTTGTTTTTGCTATCTCCAACCTAGCTAGTTGGCTAATTCTCGATCCTTTATCTTCGACACAACAACTTTTTTAAAAGCTACTCTTCAGTTTTTCTAGCGATCTACAGGATATACTCCACTTCCATTTGGTGCCCGGAGACGCTAGAAGATGTCTGTTTTCCGACGTTGCGTTAGCTGCAAGCGTGCTATGCCTCCGACGGACCCACATCCCTTTTGCGTCGCATGCATGTGTCCCAACCATGCTCAGGCGGCTTTGGGTGATCCGTCCGCCTGTCCATCCTGCTCGGCTCTCCCGCCAAGATTGCTGGCCGTGCGCGCTGCAGCCTTCGAGAGTCCCGAAGATTACTCTCCCGCTCCGGATCCCCGGCTAGCTCCGGATGTGGCCCAGTCTCCCACGGAGCTAGCTCCCGAACCCGACGGCAATGCGGATGACATTCTGTCTCTCCTCGCCTCGGAAGACTCCAGACCGGGTGAAGATGTGCCCCAAGAGGACCCAACGTTCTGAGGCGGCCGTTATGGCGCGGGAGCTAGCCCAGCGTGCTGCAGCTAGGCAGGGGCTAGCTTGGCCGGATCCCGCGAAAAGCTATCAAGAGGATCTTTTGAGTGATTTTTCAGTGAGGCCCTCTCCTCTAGCTGCCCACGAGCTGCGCAGGGCTAACGACCTGGCTTAATTTGCCACACGCTGTGTGGTGCAGGCACAGGGGCGTGTGATGTGCTCACTGGTAGCCCTCACTCGTCATCTGTGGCTCAACCTCTCAGCTGGCTGACAAGGAGAGAAAGCAGCTTCTTGACTCCCCTCTCTGTGCCGCTGGCCTGTTTGGGGAGGCTATTGAAGAGAGGCGACGGCGCATGGAGGCGGCCCAGCAGAGTTCTTCAGGTCTTCAGTCACTGTTGCCTAAGAAGTCAGCTCCTGCGGCCCCACGTCAGGCCCCGAAGCAGCCTCCAACGCGCAGCCACCAGCGTGCGCTCCCCCTGCTGCCACTTCTTCAGCTGCCCAGGCGCTGGCTTCTCAGCCCCCCCCCCTCCATGCGCCCCCCAGCGTGGCTCACCGTCTGGAGCACGGGGTTGGAACAGAGGTCGTTTCCGCCCTCGTTACCGCTCTGCCCCGCGCGCGGCCACAGAGAAGAAGCAACAGCAGTAGCCCTGACTAGCGAGCGGAGCCGTATGTGCATCGGCTGGCCTTCCAGTGTGGCTTACCCCCTCTGGTTGGCTGGTTTCCCAGTGTGACCCCCGAGATCGGTTTGGCGTGTCCTTGTTGCAGAAGCACAGGCCCCCCTCCCCTCCTCTCCTCCTGCCATCTCCTCCATTGTCTCTGCCAAGAGCCTTGATTGGCATGGCTTGTCACACCCAATCACTGCACCACACTCGCAGCCTCTGCCACTTGTCATGAGCCGCCAGCAGACCCCCTTGCCTCTCTCATTCGCCCCTCTCCCCCCTCGGCCTCCCCCCTCTGTAGCCTCCTGTCCCCCGGGCGTTGGCTCAGATACAGGGAAGTGCCTGCAGCCTCCTCTTGGGCCATGGTCGTCCATGTGCACTGAGGTGCCCGGCCCCTGGTCTAGAGAGGACGTGCAGCGAGGTGTGGGGTGTGCGGGATGTACATGGGCCTCTGGCAGTCGCGGTCTCCGCGCTGCCAAGCCTTTGCGTGTTTTCCCCGCAGCACGCTGGAAGCAGCGCCTTGCCTTGTCTCCCTACGGAGCCAGGCAGGTGTTCTGCCCCGCCAGACGTGTCTCCGAGCGGTCTCATATTCCACTCTCCCAGCCCGAGCCCTCTGATAGCGAGCTTCAGCCAGCCCCAGCAGCATCGCTCTCAGAATGGCGCTCCTTCCTCCGCACCGAGGAAGCTCGATTTTGAGGGCCTGGGCGAATTGCACTCAGTCGAAATGGGTAACTTCGACTGTGAGCAGGGGCTATCAGCTCCAATTTGCCCACCCCCTCCGCGCTTATCGGGCGTGGTTCCGACCACAGTCCCCGCCCCCCGCCGCTGGGCGGGAGCTCCTCGCAAGCGGGCCATACGCATTCTTCCCAGGCGGGAGATGTTGAAAGGCCGCTACAGCAGATTTCCTGGTTCTGAAGAGAGGCGGTTCTTTTCGCCCAATCTTGGACCTGCGTTCTGTGAACAGGCGCTTAAAGCGCCTCCCCTTTCGCAAGCTCACGGTGTGTTCCATCGCCCTGAGCATTCGCCCGGGCGATTTTATGGCTACAATAGACCTAAAAGATGCCTATTTTCACGTGGCCGTGGTGGAGAGGCACAGACGTTTTCTCCGCTTCGCCTTCAAGGGCGTGGCCTACGAGTACATGGCCCTTCCTTTTAGACTTTCGCTCGCTCCTCGCAGCTTTACGAAGTGCGTGGACGCCGCCCTCCGCCCACTTTGCGAGCGCGGCATCAGAATCCTGAACTACCTAGACGACTGGGCCACACCCCCAGCTGCTTTCCACCCACCTCCGCCTGCTGGGCTTGCTGTGTGCTGCCAGCAGCGCCACTCCGCTGGGCCTCCTCTATCTCCGCCCCTTTCAGCGTTGTCTGTCAAAGCTGCGGGTGACCTCTCAGGCCCACCCGGGCCGGAGGCTCACTGTCTCCCGCTCCATGTGGATGGCAGTGGCCCACTGGAGGTGCCCGCGCGCGCTCTCCAGGGGCTCAGCCCTCGGCGCGGTCGAGCACCGGAGAGTCCTGTCTACAGATGTGTCTAAGCACGGCTGGGGGGCCGTGTGTATGGGCCGCTCGGCGAGCGGTGTGTGGTCGTGCGCCACAGGGCATATCCACATCAACAGGCTCGAGCTGCTAGCAGTTATCCTGCACTGAAGAAGTTTCTTCCTCTCATCGGGGTGCTCACGTGCTGGTGAGAATGGACAACACAACCGTGGTGTCTTATATCAATCGCTAGGAAGGCTTACGGTCCGAGGGCCTCTGTCTCCTGGCCTCGAAGATTCTGATTTGGTCCTCAACTCGTTTCCACTCTCTCAAGGCAGCTTATCTGCCAGGCGTGCAGAACAGGGGGCGGATCTCCTGTTGAGGGGCCGCCCTCTTTCGGAACTGGCGTCTGAACCCGGCGGTGGTTCATCAGATATGGGCCAGATTTGGAGAGGCCCAAGTGGACCTCTTTGCCTCCAGAGAGAATGCTCAGTGTCCCCTGTGGTTCTCAATACACCCAGACGACCCCCTCTGGGCATGGATGCTCTAGCGCACCAGTGGCCACGGGCCCTGCTCTACGCGTTTCCGCCCCTGCCTCTCCTGCGGCAGGTGCTGCGCAGGATCAGATCGGGCTCACACAGAGTGATCCTGGTAGCCCCCTACTGGCCGACGCAGGACTGGTTCTCAGATGTGGTCTCGCTGCTGGAGGGCCAGCTCTGGATGCTGCCTCAGCGCAGGGACCTCCTGAGCCAGGCGGGGGTTCGATATGGCACCCGAGGCCGGAGGCCTGGAGGCTGGCGGCTTGGCCCCTGAACGGCGCCACCTGCTGGTCCAAGGTCTTCCCCTCTCAGTCATAGAGACCATCCAGAGTGCGAGGGCTCTGTCTACGAGGTCCCTCTATGCTCAGAAGTGGCGTGTGTTTGAGTCATGGTGTGCCGATTGTGGCTGTGACCCTCTGTCCTGCCCCATCGGCTCAGTTTTGTCTTTTCTGCAACTACGCTTAAGGTCTACCTGGCGGCCATTTCGGCCTGTCACCTAGGCTGGGCTGGTGTGTCTCCTGGTTCTCACCCTCTGGCTTCGAGATTCATGAGGGAGCCAGGCGGCTGCGCCCCCAGCTACAGTGTCGATTCCGCCGTGGGACCTCACGCTCGTTTTGAAAGCTCTTGCTGACGCTCCTTTTGAGCCTCTGGACTCTGTCAGTCTCAAGCTCTTGTCCCTGAAAACCGCGCTTCTGGTGGCACTGACCTCAGTTAAGCGTGTAGGTGACCTTACAGCCCTCTCAGTCTCTCCTGCCTGCATGCATTTTGCAGTGGGGGACTCCAAGGTGGTCCTGCGTCCAAACCCCTTTTATCAGCCGAAGGTGTTTACCTCAGATCAGAACTCCAGGCTCATTGAGCTGCCAGCCCTGTCTCAGGCTGACTCTCATGAGCCCTGGATGCTTAAGTTATGCCCCGTCAGGGCTCTGCGTGCGTACGTGCAGCGTACTAGTGCCATCAGACGCTCTGACCAGCTCTTTGTGTGTTATGGGGCTCAGGCCCTGGGGCGGGCTTTGTCCACGCAGAGGCTCTCTCACTGGTTGGTGGAGGCCATAGGGCTGGCCTATGAGGCGCGGGGCGAGCCTCCGCCTTTAGGCATCAGGGCCCACTCCACCAGAGGAGTGGCGGCCTCGTGGGCTTTCTGGAAAGGGGTTCTGGTGCAGCAGATTTGTCAGAGTGCTTCCTGGGCCTCTGATAACACCTTTGTGAGATTTCATGCCCTGGATGTTACGGGGTCGGGTGTAGCTTTGAGTGTGCTCTCTGCCTCTCAGCTATGATTCGGCCTCGGCACCGCCTAGCAATGCGCTGATGTTTTTGCTACAGGGCTCCTTGAGGCGCTGTTCAGTATATGCGTTTCCAATTGTTGGCGTTGAGCGTTCGACTGAAAGAGAACGTCACAGTTACTTAGTTGTAACCTCGGTTCTCTGAAGGAGAACGCGAGACGCCAACACAGTTGGCCTCAAGTCGCCTGTCCCTTTGGGCTGGTGAAAGAGGCAGGACGGGGGCTTGCACACTAAGTTATATGGGTGACTACGTCAGGATCTCGCGGGAGGGCTCCGAGATTCCACCGTGCGCAAGCCTCCTCCCATTTTTCAAATGGTTGGTTTGAATAGTATTCAGTTTACAAGGCTGAAATGTGACATTTCCAATTGTTGGCGTCTCGCGTTCTCCTTCAGAGAACCGAGGTTACGACTAAGTAACCGTGACGTTTTCCTGGTTGCCGTGCATACCCAACCCTTTCCTCAAGCACACATACTAACTCACTAATTTAACTTATTTAGTTTCCTCTCCTTCACTCTTCTAAACCCTTGCTGTAATTCTACCACACAAAGAAAATCTCTCTCTCTCTCTCTCTCTCTCTCTCTCTCTCTCTCTCTGTCTGTAATTAATATTCAATTTCAAATATGTTATTGGCATGAGAAAATCATATATTGCATAACCTAAGTGTTTACAGTAAGAAGACAGAAAAAAATGTGTACCTTGGCTGTGGGGGTAGATGGTGGGCAGTGCAGAGGGGGGTTGGGGTTGGGGCTGGGCTGTGGGTAGGTTAGCCTTAGTTTGCACAGCGGGTCTGAATGCAAATCTGGTTTGATCAATCCTAGCCATAATGTACCGGACCCACTTGTCATCTGTATTGGCGCACCGCTTTCTATTGTTGACAGTGATGAGGCTTAAGAAAACGAGAGGCATGAGGATGAATGACACATACGCTAATAGTAATAATGTGTTTGATACCTAGGGTGTGGTATGGAAATTACTAATGGACTAAATGTGTATTTTATTTTTTTCTAACCATTATTTTAATAATAAATTGTAAGAAATGGATATTAACAACACTGAGATATACTTACATCACTACTTTTTTGGGGCAATTGCCTGGGTCTGTCATTCTATAGTCTTTTATGACTCTTGTAGGAATCTGTCTGGAGTAGTAACTGTAACAGCAAACATTGGGCCCTGCAACATTTTGCCATAAAAAGACACACACTGCATGTTGGGGTTCTTGAGGCATCCTTTGTCATGTGAATAAATATTGTCAAATTCAACTTGAAATACAAGGCAGGAAATTAGTAGGTATGGAGTGCGTTTCTACAAATGTTAGCTCAATTGGTGCTGAACAATGTTGGTGAGAAACTGGTATGACACAGTCTAGAACACCTTGCTCCTCCATGCATTTGCCCATATCATTTAAAGTCTGCTCTGAATTTGCCAAAAAAAGTCATTTTCACCCAAGCATTGTTTGAATTTACACACCACACGGGTTTTTTTCCTGTGAATAATTTGCAAATTTCAAAACATTGTTTTGCCTATGATGACTGCTTACACACCGTACGTGAATAAATGGTACGAAAAAGCGACACTCAGGCCACATGGAACTCATGTCAAGTCAGGATTCTCCTTGTCCTTTTATTGTATGTACTTAAAATTAACTCAGCCCATGTGAAATTAATGTTCAATTATTAATGAAGTAGTAGGATATAGTATGCTAAGCTTAACCTACTTGTAGGTCTGTTCTTGGTTAGGGTTGCAAACTTTCATAATTCAAAATAAGCCGTTATGGGTAGATATGAATGAAATGCATCTCAGAGAAGTATAGGCTAGAGCTTAATTTTGTGCTCAGCCTAGCCTAAGCCTACTTTAAAAGTAGCCTACAAATTTAAACTGTATTAAGTCAATATTTATTTTTGTGTTATGAAGGCTGTAAACTCCCTCAAATTTATGTATCTATATTGTATATTTGTTCATTCAGGGAATTCTGGTGGACTCACAGGGGCATGGTGCAATGATCTATTTCTATTTAAACTTTTGTAAATATCCTATGTGGAATGCATACATCTTTTCAACTACATATATGTCAAATGTTACAAAAACAAGGGCAAAGTGCAATCTATACCCTTTGTGTTTATTTATTAATGCTATGTAACTGACAATATGGACTTGGTGCAATAGGGGCTTAGTGCAATATTGTTCTAATATATTATGTAATCTACTGTTGTATGTTTGTTTGTCTCAATGGGCCTAGTGCAATACTTTTGATACTTACTGTGTTATGTAAACTGTAATTTAGGTGTGTATATATGGTGAGACTGACATGATGTTTTTTGTAACTATGCTGTAACCTTATACGTTAACTATATGATGCAATTTAATATGTAAATTGATCAATGTTAAAGAAGGCAGCTGTGAACAATGATCTGTATGTCTGAGGAAGGACGGTTAGTCCGAAACGTTACACAAATTAAAACGGTAAAAACGGGAGCTCCGGTGTGCATATTACTTTGTTTTTTACAGTGAAGGCTGTAAGGTGCCATTACATGCTTGCTCATTGTGTGGAATTATTTCTTATTTTTAAGTTGCGAATTACTGTTGGCACACTGCATATTTTGTTACATCTAAGATTAAAGGAAACACATAATAGAAAAGTAGAATGCACCCATAAAGTAGGCCTAGGCTACTGTGTCACATTAATCTCATCATCCCAGACAGAAGTGGGTTTAAAAACAGTCATAATTGAATCAAAACAGTACTACTAAATAGTTGGGGGTTTTTTTTATCTGGAGGCACAAACACCACCTAAATATTTCTAATGTGCCACAAGACTCACTTTAAGTCATTTTTGAGCAGCACACGCAAATTATAAATGCCTTCGGCAGAATTCAAATAAGCCATTTTAATCTAGATTAAAAAAAAATAATAATAATCTATGCCCACCACCAGTAGGTAGATATGTCATTTCCCCTCCCTGAAGGGCAGTAAACTATTTTTTGCATCAGAAATCAGATTTTCTGAATTGTGTTTAAGCACCCCATTGGCAATATACAGACAAGGTTTTTTTTTTTTTTTACTGCCATAGACTGGAACGATGGATGGCACTACTGCTCTTTGGCAGTCGTTCCTCCGAGCGAGATTTTCGACTATGAGAGCAATTGTCCGAGGGACCGAACCTTTGTAGACACACCAAACTTGCATACCTACTTAGCCTGGCTCGTACCTGCCCAGAGCAGGTACCGAAAATGGGGTTAGGGCTGGGCGGTGGGTAGGTTAACCTTGGTTTGCACAGCGGGTCTGACAGCAACTCTGGTATTACCTAGGATATGAGTCCTGTCTGGATCATCAATCCTAGCCATAATGTCCTGGATCTGCTCGTCATCGGGATTGGCACACAGCTTCTGATTTCTGACAGTGATGAGGCTTAAGAAAACAAGAAGAATGAAGATGCATAACACATACACTAATAGTAATAAGATGTGTTTGATACCTAAGGTGTGGTATGGAAATTACTAATGGACAAAATGTGAATTTAATTTTTTTAATACCCGTATTTTAATTATACATTGTAAGAAATGGACATCAACATCACTGGAATACTTACATCACACCTTCTTTGGGGCAAGCTGGGTGTGTCGTTTCATAGGCTTTTATGGCTCTTGGGGGAATCTGTCTGGAGTAGTAACTGTAACAGCAACCATTGGGCCCTCCAATATGTTGCCCTACAAAGACACACAGTGTAACATGTTAGGGTTCTTGAGACATTCTTTGTCATGTGAATAATTACAGTCAAATTCAACGTAAAATACAACACAGAAAATTAGTATACCAGGGGCCATATTCTTAAAGAATCTTAAGGCTAAAAGTAGCTCTTAACAGTCAAATTTAGGAGGAACTCCTAAAAAAAATGGGCGTGTCAGTCATAACTTTAGGACTCCTAACTTTTTGGGATAAGAGTAATTCACAAAACAATTTAGCGCTAAAAGTAGCACCTAAGTCTGGGACAGCTTAGGGGTAGTACAGAGGACTTCTAAGTCACTAAGAGCAACTCCTAACACATCGCGATTGCATGTATTACGTCCTAATCTTTCGGAACGCGTGTGAAGAATCATTTATTTGAGAATCCATGCAGAGGCGCCGCTAGGGGGAAAGGTTAGGACGATTCTAAGGGCCCAGCACTGACAAGGGGCCCTTTCAGGGCTGTTAGTATTACTTTAACAGAATTGGCTTGAGAAGACTTTTGAAATGAAATATTTCATTGTATTTGTTCAATTAAGCAAATTAAACATTGTTGTGATATTCTATAATATTTCCCACAAATAATTTTTTATATAGTCGTTTCACCCCTCTCCCTTTTTACCAAATGGTATGGTCCGAATCGTTCAGCGGTACACCTTCAAATGCTCCTGCTCCGACAACGCTGCTCAGCTGCAAGGTGTTCAGTCAGTTGCAACTGCTGGTGAGCATTGTTTGCCAAGTGTGGAAACAAGTTGCTAAATTAGACTTATGGTGTTGATGAACTATGAGCCTTGTTACCCCAAACACGAAAGGACAAACAGCAGAAATTTAAGAGCGAACGGCACTCGCATTTTAAAATGAGATGCGATCTCGCGGTGGGTGCGCATAATTATTATGTCCAAATTCACCAGTAGCCTAGCCTGGCGAATGCCAAACTAAAATCACAAGTGATATTTAGTCTGGGGACCTACCTATTGCATTTCTCGTAGCGGAAGCATCGTTTCCAATTGTCCATAGCCGTTTATTGGGCGCTACGAATGTCTATCATAGCGTCTGTACATACATGTACCTCGGAGCCAATACCAGAGCCACCACGTGACGTAAAATGCAATCGAGGGCCGTACAAATCCCTTTTTGTTCTGCGATTGGATACCGAAAGCAAGCGAGAAAAACGGCCATGGTCACCATGCTCCTCTGCAGAGTGAAATGAAATAAGCGCGCAAAGGAGCATGGGAATTCCCAGGCTACCAGTAGCCTACTTCTCGATTTAATAACTCTGAGAGTTTTTCTCTCTCAAATGCTGTGCAGATATCATTTTAAAGTACTTTGCAAGGGCTACATAACTGTGGTGGTTACTAGTTGCGGTAATGAACAGTTTACAAATGAATTAATTGTGAAGACAGTTGTATTGTGGAAACAGTTCTACATTGTGATCATGAGGTATGCTATCAAATACCTACATTTCTAAAACTGTGGAAGCCATATGCATATCTATTCATTTGTAAGCCTAGATAGTGAGGGGGTTTTGCAACTAATAACACCACTGCACCAGTCACAGCTGTTTTTGTAGTCAAGCTGATGTAGACCTAGCTTGTAGGCAGATAAGTGAAATGGTCAGAGAATTCCCTGTGCTATTTAGGCTACTCCTGGCTATGTCTTCCAATGATAGGCTACTTTCCACAAAACAATTTACATGACAACTGAAATTGAAAATGTGACTATAAATGCCTCATTTTACAGAGGTGTGCAGTGAAACAAGTCTCACATTTTACAATTGACTGCACATTGGGTTCAATTGTTAAAAAAAAAAAAAAAGATTCCAATGTCTGACTGACAACTAACCAACTTGGATAAAAAACATCTGCTAAATGCATAAATATTAATGAAAATGTAAACTACAACAGGTGGTCAGGGTCATTGTCAGTATAATTGCCAGTATTAGCCTACCTCACGGAGCACAGTAATGCAATGCAATGGAATTAGCTAAGCCATTGAATTAATTGCAACAGGCTATGTGATCTTACAAAATATTAAAATGCACCAGAATGCAGGGAACGGCTATGAGTTCTCAAAAAATTTCCTGGGGAGACCCCCAGACCCCCCCTTCTCTCTAACAGTTGCTCATTAAAGGAAGGAAACCATGGATTATTCTTTATAGTAGCCTATAGGTTCATTTTCACAGTTGTTGATTTAAAATGTTAAAATGTAGTTCATCACATGCAGCATACCTAGTGATGCAAGTTATGCTACAGGAAAGAAAGTGCCATCAGGTCAATACAAGCGTTCAGTGCCAGCCAAAAATCTCCACTTGCGCTTGAAAATTTTACTATTACACATATATCGATAGGTAGTTGGTGAGGGGGCCCTAAATTCTAATCTTCCATGGGGCCCAAAATTTCTGGCGGCGCCCCTGAATCCATGGATTGCGCAGTTTACAAGGAAGGCAAACATGCCACCAAACCCGTGTTAAAATATATATGCAATTTTTCACAGTCAAGTTTAATTTGTGTACTTCCTCTATTTCTAAATGTGCTCTCAAAAGTGCAGTAAAAACGGTGCAAAGATACTTTGTTATTCCACCGCGAATCTCGTTACCGTTTCATTTATGGCTTGTCTTATGCGCTGCGGTCGTAACACAGGAGAACAGCGGAGCACAGCCAGAGAACATCACGCAGTTTACGCCCACCTGTCACTCATCAACCAATCGCCAATGTAAATGCAACCAGTTTAGTTTGCCTAACATGAAAGGAGCATTCCAAAGAAAGGCATAATTAATCTGACAAATATACTCTTACCTGCGCAGTAGTGAACAAGAACAGCAACAGCCACCACAGTGCAGATATTCATCTCCCTATCTTCAGATACCTTCACATGAAATGGAGATGGTTAAATGACAGCCAGAGACTGCCTCCTACAGTAGCCTAGAGCTGTACCATATGATGTTATAATGTAGCTTGTCGGGTTATCAAATCTCACAACAGACAAACATGGGTCAGCCCCTTTCTTTAGAGAAGGATGTGATGTCAAAGTGTGACTGATTTTCAGTTTTAAGTTTAACTTGTTGTGTGTGTGTGTTGTGTGTGTGTGTGTGTGTGTGTGTGTGTGTGTGTGTGTGTTAAACTTTTAAACTAAATTGAAGAAGGCCCCTCTGCTAAGGGAATTATGCAAAATATGTAGATTTGCTGTTGAACTTATACAAGTCAAATTCATCAGCTGTCTGCCTGATTCTTCTAACTCTCTTGATTTGGCAATTGGCGTATCAGTGTGTTGTTGTGGATGGAATTGGAGGGGGCAGATAGCAGTCATAACCAGGCCTTGGCCTACGCAGCTCTTCGCACAAGGCTCTGGGATCTCTGCTCTTGAGAAACTATGACTTGCTGGAGATGTTAAAATTCAAAACTATTAGATCTTCTCGCTCCTGTTACAATGCTGCACTCTAGTGGTGATATTGAGACACTGCAATCCTAGTGAACACCTGAAAAATACCAGCCCTTCTAAAAGCTGTCAACAGTCATACATTTCAGGTAACAACAACAAAAAAACCCCACTCTGTAATAGGTAAGTTTAATTTTTAATGCCAAATGCATGTTTTTATATCAGTAATTTTGCATTTCTGCAGTGAATTGTAGTAATGCTGCATCAGCTGATTCAGCATTTATTCTGAAATCAGGCATTATTTATTTGTGTAAATTAGCAAGGGCTAACATTTTCATGAGATTTCTCCACAGTCCCTCAAAGAATGCATGCCATAATCTAAGGGTATCTATGTACTTTGTAGTATGGTAGGACAAAATTGTCACAAATGTCCATGGTTCATCCCTGGCAGAATATCACTGTGTATTCTGTATGGTGTGCTCTGGAGTCCGAATGAGGTGTCTTTTTATCTCTGCCAAGGAGGTTATGTTTTTGCTATTTGTGTGTGTGAAATCAGTGAAAAGGCACTTTGAAAAATAATTTGTATTGGTTACTTAAAAAATGTGTGGAAACTCGTTGCCTTAAATGAGTGAGGTAAATATGACTTATCTTTTTAGATGTAAAGTACTTTTAACTTGAAAAATAAAAGTTATATTTACTTAACTAATTTGAGGCAACGAGTTTCCACACATTTTTCAAATAACCATTACAAATTAATTTTTACAGTGTGCTGCACAGACTTCAATTATTTCTTCTGATAACATGGGTTTTTGAACAAAGTTCAGATGATTTTGATGGTGATCAGTAATCTGGAACATTCTGCTGAATTTACAGTTGAAGCCATGTGTTTACATACACCTCACAAACCTTTTATTTTTCTTTACTGTCGAACATTGAATCTGAGTAAGCTTTGGTTGTTTCAGGTTGGTCAATATAATTTTTTCTTATTTTTCTTTTAAATGTCAGAATGAAGAGATAAATTGTAGGCTATTTGTTTGTTTGTTTGTTTTATTGACATTAGTCATAACGTTTCATACACTTTAGTATGGATGGCTTCAGGTAGCCTGATTTGATCATCCACTTTCACATCGTTTCAATTCGTGCAAAGCTTTTTCAAAGCTACAATTTGTTTAAAACGCATATAAAAAATGTTTTGTTATCTTAACTCGAGGTTAATGACGTCCAGCCACAATATCGTGGCTTCAGTTTTTTACTCTGTTCGCTGAATTTGTCCCGCACAGATCTGTGTCAGTGAGAAGGAAACACTAAAGTTACACTATCCCCAACTATCTGGAATAAGAAATGTTAGTAAGAAATGAAATGAGCAGAGCCAGTAGGTGGCGTTCACCCGGCTAGGCTTCAGGAAGAAGTCAGAAGAAAAGTGTTTGGAATTGTGTTGATTTCTTAAGCTGTTTTTTACGCTACCTTTTACTTTGCAGTCAATGCAACAAAGACGAATATATCAACATTAAATTTTTATTGTACATTTTACAGAAAAATCTGTATGATCCAAAATAAGGGTTAGAAACAAAGCACAAGGGTGCAGTCCTTCAAAAGCTTATTACCTCCGCCAAGGAGGTTATGTTTTCGGTCGCGTTGGTTTGTCTGTCTGTCTGTTTGTTTGTCTGTTTGTCAGCAGGATAACTCGAAAAGCACTGCACGGATTTGGATGAAATTTTCAGATAATGTGTATATTGGGACAAGCAAGAGCTGGTTAAATTTTGGTGGCGATCGGTGATCCAGAACATGATCTGGAATGTATATTGTGTCTGTGACCAAATTGCCTTGGTGGAGGTCTGCGCACTTGGTGCCTTAGCGGAGGCCTCTCTGAGCGCTTTTCTAGTTGTAAAATAGGTTAACCAAGCATTGGGAAGCATTGGCCATGAATATAAACAATAGTTATATATACAGTACACCCTACATGTCAAACCTCAGTGGTTTTTGGTGAAAATTTTACTGTGTGCTTAGATCATGTGGGAGATTCACTGATTTAAAGATCTGAGAACTTTCGCAAAAAATGAAACGCCCTAAGCAACACATTGTAATATGAACAATATTTGTTCACACTTCACATTACATTGCTTTACTTTATGGTTTGTGTGATGTCAGCCTGTCGTAAATATTACACTTTTCATTTGTCAGGTGTCATTTGTTTAAAGTGAATCAGAGTTGTTCAAGCATACGAGCCGGCCAACTGCACTATAGCGAGTTGAATAGAATTTGGAACAACATAGATTGAACACAAACGCAAACCAGCGGTCAACGGCACCATGATCTCTGACAAATTCTTACTGGAGTTGTGATTAAAGGTGATTAATCATGGCAAAATTTGTTGTAAATCAGATTGTTGATCTTACTGTAAGAGTCATTTGGTTTTTGTATGGGGATCAGACATGCGAAAAACCAAATGACTAAATGATAACAGTCATAAACATAAATGCCATGACATGTTTGTGATGCGTTTCATGTCATGTTCATTACAGCTTCAGATCACTCTTATGTTACATAGGTTACCTTAAGTAAAGTGTTACTCAATATTTAGGTCCGTGTGTGTGTGTGTGTGTGATTGAGTTGGGAGAGGGGCGAATGAGCATAAGCATATACCTCCTGTGATAGGTCACTGCCTTTATCAGTGTTTGTTTTGTTTTTTGTTGTTGTTTGTTTGCTTGTTTGTTTTGAGTTTTGAGTTTGTACTTTTCTTTTTCCAGTTGTCTGTTTAAGTTGGGAAGGGATGGGTTGGGGAAGGGTGAGTTGTCCATTGTTTTTGTATGAGAATTTCTATAAATAAATCATACATAAAAAAACAAAACAAAAAAAAATAATAATCCTCAGTCAATTACTTTATATTGTATTAATTTTGCCGAATGGTTGCTGAGGGAAAAAAAAATAAAACCTTAGTCATCATTCACATACTTTTTAAAATAATAGCACAATAGTCCAAGTAAGAAGAACAAGATGATGCCCATGCCTATACCCTGAAAGCATTGGGGACAGAATGAAGAGTTAGCCTACTCAATCAACATCCTAATTAAATTTGAGCAGAAAATATAATCATTCAATCTACTTACCTGAGAAGTAATGTAAAACGTCTTAGTGAAATCAATGCATTTCTCATGCATTGCAATCTCTGTTGTGTTAGGCTTACACCACTTTTGCTTATGCGTTTGATCAATCTTGAGAAACCTGCCGTGCCAGTCTGAGTTTGCACACACAAAGTACTGACCATCGAAGAAAAGCAACTCCAGCCACACGATTGCAGGCACAATACTGGAGATTAATAACTCACAGCCTTCTTTATGTAAGCAACGTCCAATAATCAGCATCAACACAATGGACATCAGTGCAGGGAGGACAAAGTCGCCTGATGAATATACTGCACTCCATTTTTAATTGCATGGGCACTTAAACTAGCCTGACATAGCCCGACCATAATACTGCTGTTCATCCGTATTCATGGTCTGGAGGTTCTTTAACCTGGCGCGATTATACTGCGGGGGGGAGGGCATTCACTTTTGGTTTGAAACAATTGGACAGCTCGTCTAATCAGCGTCGCTTATTGGCCGGTAGACTCTCTACCGATATAAACACGCCCAAGAGGACCGTTCCCAGACCATGGATACGTATGAACATTCGTATTATGGGTGGGCTATGTCAGGCTACACTCAAACTCCATCTCCACCAACTTCTCTAGTCCCAATAGTATAAAACTTAAGGCTGTACACGGAGCAAGAGGACTTTTCTGAAATATGCTCTTAATTTCTCCCACCCAGCCATTTGCCATATTGACTAATTCAGATCTAGGTTGATGAAAAGATTATTCAAAACCTGTGTGATTCTTAGCCAATCTTTTATTTTCAACTCCGTATTTCAACATCAGTCATTTATTTGTACTACATAATCAAGCATGCATATTCATGTATCCTGGTGTCCACCTCTACAGAAACACAACGCAGTTGGTCGCTCAGTAGTAGTGTTCAGCCAACCAGCATGGAGTACGTTAACGAGTAAAATTAATGTGTCCACAGCGATAAACATCCACATCATGACATGAAAATGCACAACATAAAGCATTAACTGTGGGTGCTGGCACAGTGCAACTCATCATTGAGCAAAATTTCATTTTAAAGGGACCTTTATAATCTATATGGACGGTCCTGCACAAATTCAGACATAATTATTTAGGTCTTCTTACATACTATTGCAGAAGAAATTATGAAGAAAAAAACTATAGTTTTATAAATTACTTGCTAAGGTGTATAAATCTGTAAGACTGTCGTTATGAAATATTGAATTGTGTAACTTATTGACATTGGCAATTATATGTATTCATGAAAAGTGTGAGTAGATGTTTATGATAATTTGGGGGTTGAATGGGTTATGCCTGGTTTGTGAAGGGCCTGGGAGCCCCTCACATGGCTCCTCGTCTGGCTTAGGGTGAGCATTTGAGAGCACACTAGACTCAGCCTTTAGTGGCATTATTCATTTAAATGGCTATTTATAGACAGGGTACACTTGATAAATGCCCGCCACACAGACAGTACCTCCAGAATGGCGGAGTTGGCGGCGAAGGGTGCGTAGCCTATATTGTCCTTGCAAAGGATAGTCTATGAAGTGTGGAGCTACTTTGAGCCTCTGATGGTGTATAGTGATTTATTTGCATGCTGTCAATATGCTAGCTAGGCGAATGCCGCCTGCTGGCTCCGCTCATTTCGTTCCTCTCCAATCAGTCAGGGGGAGTACGATTGACCTTCAGAGATCTGTGCGGGCCAAATTCAGCGAACAAAGTGAGAAACTGAAGCCTCGATATTGTGCCCGAACATCACTAACCTCAAGTTACGATAACAAAACATTTTTTTATATGCGTTTTAAAAGAACTGTAGCAAAATGTTTCAAAACATTGCATAGCACATAGCACCCTCTAGAGAGGAAACAATTGCCAATGGAGATGGTGAAAACGGATGATTATATCAGGCTATCAATATGCTTGACCAATTCAATTGTTGGCCTGTTCGTAGTTAATGGCCTAATAGCGACATATTTATGAATACTGAGGCCATACAGAAGTGAACTATTTGTCAAAAGTTTGTACTGGTATCATACTTTAACATATTTTAATCACACCAGGTTACTCAACATTTCCAGGTCTGCAAAATTTCTGCAAGACGAATAGTACACAAGGTTTTGCCTAACAGGTCAAAACACTTGTAGTTGGCAAATTGTTAGCAAATTGCATTCCTGGCTATTTATTTGTGCTTGGTTGTGTTGTTCAGTTGCAAGTTAATCTTGTTTTTTGTAAGTTTAACATATGGGCCTACAGGGTCTCTGAACATTTTTCAAATTTAAAGTCTTTTAAGAACTTTTAAACACGAGCCAACCTTTTAAATTCAGACCATTGCCATTCCAAAATAATATATATATATAAAAAAAAAAAAAAATGAAATCAACTACCTTGTATTTATCTGGAATGAAACCAAAATCATGTCTATTATATCTAATATGTCTACTATATCTATGGGATAGGACAAAAACGTGCAAATAAGCAACTACACTACGCTAGAAACAAGCTCAAAAACACACAACCTCTGTGTATCCCAGTCACTGATAGAGATAGCAGCTTAGCAAAGCCTGGTGTTCTATTGTGTGTGTGTGTGTGTGTGTGTGTGTGTGTGTGTGTGTGTGTGTGTGTGTGTGTGTGTGTGTGTGTGTGTAGTGTGGAGCTATACAATTGGGTGATTTTTATCTTGGGTTAGACGTGCGAATGGCGCCGTTGCTTACAAACAAAAATGTTGATTCGATGGTCAAAATTTACAGCATTTTTTGTCAGACACAGGTGGCAACTAGGGTTGTTAATGAATAATCGATGATCGATTATTTGTTTGTTAAGGCTTGTTCGAATAAAAATTAAAGCTTAGCGAATAATCGTTTAAATCTTGCGCATTAGAGCAGCTACATCTTACGGTACGCTATTGCGCAACAACGAGGAGAGGTGAAGGAGGTTAGGAGGAGAATAGCAGTGTGGGACCATTTCTCAAGAAACATGGGCCTATAGCTTATAAATTTCAATGCAATTACAGTGACACTGTTACCAACGTCATTTAAAATGCGGTCTGATACTGGAGAACTGTTCTCATATCAGCTAGTTTGGCAAAAAGTATGTGCGCATTGCCTAGTTGCGATGTTTTCTCCGATGT
This sequence comes from Sardinella longiceps, assembly GCA_027497455.2. Classification (NCBI taxonomy): domain Eukaryota; kingdom Metazoa; phylum Chordata; class Actinopteri; order Clupeiformes; family Clupeidae; genus Sardinella; species Sardinella longiceps. Next base: position 25,518,184 of record JAODXP020000019.1, read on the forward strand.
GAAGGGAAACAGGCATGCTGTTGATATATTGGTTACTGCTTATTAGGCATACGTAATTTGAGAAAAAATGTTATTCGTTATTTAACGTAGCCTACTTGGCTACCCGAAGGCTATTAGAGAGCGCGTCAACTTTTTATAATAATTGTGTCTGCCTCGGAAAGCATGAACGTGTGATCCACTGGAATATGCATACCTGTGTGCCTTGCTCCCCCGCCCTCTCGTCCTGAGTTTGAATAAAACTATGTGAAAGTTCTTCCTATCACCAGCTGTTATCCGTAGGCAATGTAGGTCAGAAAAGTTCCATATTTCGTTGTGCATTCAAAAATGCTCATGATAGCCTATGCTGCATTCAAAACATTGTGACAAATCTAGCCAAGAGCTGGATTCTTATTTCACAATCTGGGACGTTATTAAGCTCTGGATAAAAGTACAGTCGAAAAAAAAATATTTAACAGCATAAACAAAAGCTACATTAGAGCTCTAATAACTGACAGTCAATTCCTTCACAAAATCCCTAAACATCGCAGCCAGGTCTACACGGTTGATGTGGTGCAAGTTCGCACCTTAATGCACACTGATCCTTTCGCTCTCATGCTGCGGAAAGCCAAAATGCTGTATTTCCTTAATAACTTTGGAGAAATACAAGTCATTTTATGTGCGTTTTTTGACATTAATTTGCGTGGGGAAGATGGGCGCAAACCCATGTATGTAGACTGGCTCTGAAAGTGGACAAATGACGTCTTTTTTTCCGCAAATAATCGATTAACTGTTTGTTAACTTTCTGAATAATCGAACATGAAAATTTCTGTAAAGTCCCAACCCTAGTGGCAACCCTTGTGTGTGTGTGTGTGTGTGTGTGTGTGTGTGTGTGTGTGTGTAAACTTGTGAATAAAAGATGAACCAAAAGCTGATCTGTTTCCACCATTGTCCTTACCTCACTCACGTCAGATGATGCGCTACGTAACTTTCGTAAGGCCTCCGCGCAACGATCTGATGTTGATGCCATTGGGAGGGATTTCAAGCCCAATATTTCCTAACCGGACCAATCAGGGCTGCTGGCTGCTGTAGAGGGTGTGACGTAGCGAAGAAGCAACTGTTTTGAATTCAACCAATCCAACAAACGTAACCAGTGTCATCGGTTGGTTTCGATGTGGTTGGCTGAAGTGTACGTCAATTAAATTGATGGACAAGCCGTTTGTCCAGTTAGATTCAAGGATTTCTGGCTCCTGAAATAAATCGTCTATCGCGGAGGATCAGATGTTCGCGCGTAGTGCTACATCTGACATGAGTGAGGTCACCATTGTCCCACCCAAACAGATGAATTGGTCGCAGTCTCTGCCAGCAGCACGTCCTCTGAGAGACTTCTTCCTCAGACTCCTGGTTGTGCGGCTCTTTACAGAAGTACAGTCTAACCACGTGCACTACCAGTCCTGCAAAGAAGAGGACGAGAATAGCCATGCCTATGATCTGACATCGGACATACAATGAGAATTAGCCCAGGACATTTTAATTGGCCAAACTTATTATGTAGCCTAATAACACAGCATTAGTAATTTATACGCAGTAACCTGGCAAATTGACAACAGTGCACATTTTCACTCCATTGCTCAACATGTTTTTGTATGAATAAACAGCAAAAGAGCCTCTTCCCTACTAGCCTGACATAGGCCGCCCATAATACTGCCGTTTATTTGTAATGGGGGGTGGGGTTGAGTTCTGGTTTGAAACGATTGGACAGCTCGTTTAATCAGTTTAGCTTATTGGTCGGTAGTCTATTTACTGATGTAAACCCGCCCCAGAAGACTGTCTCCAGGCCATGAATACGGTTTAACAGCCATATTATGGGCAGGCTATGGCTATGTATGCCAAATATAGTATAGTTTCGATTTATGCATTTCCTCTTCACTGTTCTCCAGGTCTGATCCGTTGTTCATGGGTTTACACCACTTTTGATGAAGCATCTATATTAGTAAGCCCACGTTTGCACACCTCCATTGAAATAGAATAATAATTCACAGTCTCAAAAATAATTTCTTTCATTCAACGTTATTGTTCAAATCAGTGAGTGTGTTTGTCTAGTTTCTCATTTTGTTTTTCAAAGGATTTACCTATCACTGCTTTAAGAAATGTCTCCCCACTGCTTCTTTGCAGATTTTAGCCTGAAACATGAGTAGACCCTGGAACCACAAACTGTGAAAGATGATAAGAATAGCTTTTAAAGCCAGATCTTAAAAGAGAAAGCAAAATTGTATGTGAAAAAAGACCATGATTGAGTCTTGTAAGAGAAAATACATTTATTTGTGAGAAAAAGGGATGGACAGAACATGTTTGTGAATACTGATAATGCTTTAGGATGTTTTTGTTTGGTAAATGGGATATTCCGGGGGAGGGGGGTTGGGGTGAATGAGCCAATTACAGAGGGGGGTGATTAGGGGGCCAGATTAAATGACTTCCAGTTCCAGCAGTTCCATATGGTTCCGGTCCCAGTCTCTCTGTCATCAGTTCCCGGGGTTCCCGTCTCTCTGCCATCAGTTGTTGTGGTCCCAGTGTCTATGTCATTAGTTCCTGAGGTCCCAGTCTCTATGCCATCAGTTTGTGTGAGAGCCTGTCCCTCGGCCTCCTGGGTGTTTGGGTCTTTACAGTACTGTCTGATCACATGCACTACCAGTCCCACAAACAGGAGGAGGAGAAGAGCCATGCCTATGATCTGACATGGGACACACAATGAGAATTACTGGACGTTAACACCAAGAGCTACTAAAGACGTGTGCTCTAGTAGCCCTTGGTGTGAACGTACAGTTAGCCCAGGACATTTTAGTTGACCCAACTTATAATGCAATAACGCAGCATTATAGTAAGTACGGGATAACGGCCGCCAAGGTGTCCCGATATCAGCAAAATAATGGACGACACGAAGGCGAAGAACAGCCCGACGGCGAAGCCCATATTTTTCTTATATCGGGACACCTCGAAGGCCGTCATCCCGCTTATCACCCGGTTGCAACTAAAACGTATAGATGGTAAGCAAGTGTTTAAAACCGTTTAGAAAGAAGTTATCCTGTTCGGTTGGGGTACTATTTTCATATGAAAGAAGATCCGCAAGGCTGCATTCTAAAGAGCTTTGACATAGAATGCTGGTGAAACTTTTTAACCCAACAATGCCTCAGGTGTCCTGTTATCTAGAAATAACGGACACCTTGACAGCCAATCAGAAAACAGTATTCCATTCCACCGGGTGATAACCATATGTAATTTTCACTCCATTATGTTATAATTTATGCATTTTGTAATAATTGCTGCATCTGAAGTTACACAATGAGTTTGCAATATACTAGATATTATAGTTATTACACTATAGATGGGAAATTCTTTACATATTGCGGTCATACACTTTATTACAAAATGCAGCGACTGTAACGAAATCTGTACATTTTTACAAAATATGTACATCATCACAAACTAAAAATACACTACATTTCGGCAGCAAGTTACCACATACTGGTGTTATTGCATTAAGTTGGAGTTGGCATTAGGCAAACTGTCATAACTTCTATAACCTAAAATGTGACCACAATACACATCCTCACCTGAGACCAAATATAGTATATCTTCGAATTATGCATTTCCTTTTCACTGTTTTCGAGGTCTGTTCCGTTGTTCATGGGTTTACACCACTTTTGATGAAGCGTCTTGTCAATATTAGTAAACCTCCCCATCCACGTTGTCATTCCACACACAAAGTACTTCCCATCGAAGAACAGCAACTCCAGCCAGACCATCGCTGGGATGATGCAGGAGATCAGTTTGTTTATGATTTTTCTATTGCCGATGGTTCTTTGAATAAGCAGCATGAATACAAAAGCCATGAATGCTGGGATGAGGAAAAGTCCGGCACAATAAAGTGCGTTCCATGTGGGATTGCAAGGACACTCAAACTCCACCTCCACCAACTTCTCCAGGCCCAGCAGTATGAAGCTGAAGACTGAACTGGAAGCAAGAGGACTGTTCTGAAATTGATCTCTCAGGGTTGACACCCATTTTTTCTTATGTGCATTGCTTTCACCCATTCCCAATCGATGGTAGACTATAGATGTTAATATAGATTTTTCAATTGCCTCTTCTTCTTAAATTTGGTTTTGTTACGGCTGGTGTTCAATCATGATCTCTGCAGTTCAAGTGCTACCTTTCATACTTTGCATTATCATACATCATACATTCCCTGAGTTAAATGCTATAGGCTAAAAATTCATCACACTCCACCCAATTGGTTATTCTGATGTAGCCTTCAACCAATCAACATGAACTGTATACCTTCATTAGCGTTATCTCCTCTATCTTCAGCCTAAACTGAGCTTTGAAAAGAAAACAAATGCTGGTCATAAAAGAAAATTTCAACATTAGAATTAGCAATCAACTATAAAGGAAACTCTATTTTCTGTTTGAACCAAATAAGAATAGAATCTACATGCCTTAGAAGCTTTCAAGTCTTAGAAGTTAGCCACAGGAACCACAGTTCAGTTGCAGACAAGTGAAAGCCACTTTAAGGGGGAGTATACGTATATGTCTCTTTGCTGATTGTGCTGACACAGGAAAGAGAGGAGGAGAGGATGTCTCTTTGCTGTGTCTTTCAGTCTGTCACATGATTTCGAGTAAAACGATGAAGAGTTTCAAGGGCCCCAGGAAGTCTTCTCTAGCCTAGAAATCTAGACATACCCCAGTGGCGGCAAATACATTTTCTCAGCCTGTACGTCTAGTCAATTCAAGTCAATTGTATTTATATAGCGCATTTTAACACAACTCAGTTGATCCAAAGCGCTTTACAATGGAAGGGGGACCTCACTAACCACCACCAATGTGTAGCACCCACCTGGGTGATGCACGGCAGCCATCACAGTCGGCGCCAGAACGCTCACCACACACCAGCTTGAGGTGGAGAGTGAGGGAAGGGACAGGAGAGAAGGGATGAATGAGCCAATTACAGTGGGGGGATGATTAGGAGGCCAGATTGAATGAGCCAGGTTGGGACTTTAGCCAGGACACCGGGAAACTCCCTACTCTTTGCGACAAGTGTCATGGGATCTTTTATGACCACTGAGAGTCAGGACCTCGGTTTAACGTCTCATCCGAAAGACGGTCTAGTAGTAAGCCATAGAAAATTTGATTGGATGACACCGTTGGGGACATCTAATCATAACGCTCTATGTGTTTAGGGTGAGCTTCGCCGAACACAACGGCCTTTTGAATTGGTGTTTACATTTTGTCCATTCCTCCGATTGGCCATAAACTTTTGAAAGATAATAGCCTTGTTCCACCCATGGTTGAGTTTAGTTTATCTCTCGATGCTAGACTATATATTTTAATGATATAGGATGGCCTGCCAGGCTAAGTCTTCTCAGCACTATTTGGTCCATTAGGAAGCTCATTCTGCTTGCAAACTCGCTCTACAAGTCCCACACAGACGCAAATGGAAGTGCCATTCATTCACTCATTAATTCAGTTTTACAGCCGTTTCTATTCCCATACTGCATTTACAGATTAGCTCAAGTCCTACTGTCAACTACTCACTCATTCATTGATTCAACCAGGCAGATCAATTTCCCAGGTCAGGAGCTGATTTTCGAGAAGGGATCTAAGCTCACAGTCTGTCAGTCACTCTATTTTCCAATGTACTGTGAGATGAAAAGAGAGGAAAGTACATATGCAGATGACTGAGGCGTCTGCTCTTTTCTGTATGCAGGCTATTTAAACCAGTTTGAGGTTTCACACCATCTTCCCACTAACTGACAGCAGACTACATGTTCCTGCGTTTGCAGTCTGCATGTGTGTGAAACATGTCAGGCCTGCAATGAGAACTGATGTGTGCACTGCACTGCTTTTAGCACTGGAAATAGCCTACTTGTAACTTCATTACTTTGTTAGAGTAATTTGTATAACCTCTGCCAAAATGTCTACCTCAGTGACAGACAATGTTTGCTTATAACACAGTAAATCTCTAATGCTGTGAACAAGCATACAGTAAGCAATAATAATAATTAAAAAAAAAAAAAAAGTGTAGTAAATGGACTGTATTTATATCGCACTTTTCTGTTCCTACGAGCACTCAAAGCGCTTTACAATGTATACCTCACATTCAACCATTCACACACCGGTGGCAGAGGCAACCATGCAAGGCACCGACCTGCTCCCCGGGAGCAATTTGGGGGTTAAGTATCTTGCTCAAGGACACCTCGATAGGTTCAGGCAAAGTGGGGCTCGAACCTGCAACCCTCCGGTTGCCAAACGGCACCTCTACCAACTGTGGCACCATCACCCCATAATGATTCATTTTCATTTCAAGCGGTGCAAAACCTCACACAGTCCTATCAAAATGTTGCCGGTTGAAGGTGTGTAGCCATCCCTGTGCTATGGCGCTAAAAGACAAGCAGGAATGTGTAGATAAAGGAAGTAAAGAACATAAAACA
>JAODXP020000019.1:25524744-25567244 GCA_027497455.2 Sardinella longiceps
TCCAATCAAAACAGCTTTTGGCATTGCTAGGAAACATAAGGCGCGTACGACATGAGCTTTGCAAAAGCCATTTGACTCCCGAGATCTGCTTGATCAAACGGGAGGAGCTACGAGACTTCTGCAGGAGAAGCTGGACGCACGTACCTGCAGTTAACACTGCGTGACAGAAGGACGAGATGTCGCCAAATTTTGTTTGCATTAAATTAAGCTTGAATTACCTTTATATTCATCAAAATAATCATGAAATTGGCTGAAATAAATTTTATGATTTTTTAAATAAATGTTTGCATACGAAACATATTTGTTGCTCATTCAGAATTACTCTGAAGTTTCTATATGTTTGCCATATGGTCACAAAATAACATCAAAGAACAGAGCTAGATTATTTGTGTTAGTATTCCTTAATTTTGGGAAAATGTTTATGCAAGGAACCACAGCGAGAAATGCGTCATTTTTGCAAAGGAGATTCAAGCCAATCAGGGTGAGGTTTATTGTCATGGAGGTGTTTCCATGCAGGAGCAGCAGAACGCAGCGAGGTTAGAACTGCTGCTCTGCTGCGCAGCAGCAGACTTGCTCCCGCGATATCTTAAGGCCATGTGACAGCAACTGCCGTGCAGAAAGAACGCCCATTTTGCCCATGTTGGACAGGTTTTCACCCAAATTGTACCACTTGCAGCAGAAGGCTCCGCCCACATCTCAAACACGCTCATTAATACACTGCAACATCATCAGCAGGTGAGAAAATGGTTCAGAGTTTTTAATTTAAGGACTGGACATTTAAATGAACACTTTACAGTTCATATGTTCATTATCTCGTGAGTTGCTGTGGGACAAACTGCTTTGCATTGTAGGTTAGCTATGTGGGCTATTCCATAACTTATAAGGAGTTAGGAGTGTTCAGTGGAGAATTGGGAAATTGGGGCAAGTAAAAGCTTGAAACGACAACACAATGAACAGACCATCCCAAGACTTAACTTTCTGCTGTATGGGAACCTGCTGGTGTGTGTGTCATGTAAAAGCAGAGGATTTTCACCCAGCACACACACATCCCAAGTCTCTCAGAAGCTCCAGGAGGCTCCTGCATTTATATAGCTGCTACACCCGTGAGGGAGATGAGATCTCAGGTAGCCCAGTTTCATTACAAGTGGGATAAGCACAACAGGAGAGTGACAGGAGTGTGAGTGGGTGTGAGATGGGGAGAGTGAGGGCATCGGTGCTGTGTAGTAGTTTTGCAGACATACTGTATGCCTAACAGACGGACACTGCCTCTGTTATCATCAGAAAATTGTCATTGTTTTTTGCAGTGGGAATGAAAAAAACAAAACAATTATCACCAAAGTGTGCTTGCACATTGTCATATATTTTCTGGTAGTAATCATTTTGAGAATAGTGTGTGTGTGTGTGTGTGTGTGTGTGTTACAAAGGAGTGTTGTATTTTCTGAGTGTGGCAGATCTTGAGTACTAGAATACTTTCAATACCGTGAGTGTATGAGTATGTGTGTTTTGTATTTTGACAGTATGATAGAGTATCTACACTATCTACTCTTACTTATATCTACTACCATATGTACTGTTTCATACTCTCATGACACAAAACACAGCCCTTATTTACATACACACCACACACAGAGACACACACACAAAGTATTCTCAAAATAAGTTTATTAGCAGATCTGATACAGTACAGTGCAATTCCCTAACACACACACAAGGGTTGCAAAATTCCTGGGATTTTTGAAGTTGGAAATTTTCCATGGGAATTTATGGGAATTAATGGGGGAATAAACTGGGAATTATCAAAGTTGTAGGTCAGGAACATAAATACAACTGAAAAATATTTGAGCATAATACTGGCTAAAAGGTACAGATTTGATGTGAATATGTCATTCCTCCTTAGGGACAAATCATACAACTTACGTAAAGCTATTTAGGCCACACCCCCTACATGGCATGCATTGTGCATTCCTCCATCACATGCACAGTAATTTCTAGAATTCTGAATTAAACTTTTTATATGGGAGGGGATATCCTTTCATTTTCAAAGGGGAGCTGTGGTTTTTTTGTTGTTTAGTGAAACGATTGATGAAAGTGTTAGCTAGCTCTGACCACCACCAGCTGCATTGAAGCCGTGACCCGGATGGGAGTGCGGATTTGAAGGGGGTGAGTGTAACGGAGGCCAGCTAGCTCGGCTAGCTTGGCAGGCAGTGTGTGCAAATCCTCATCACCCAATTCCTTGGGCGCTTCTAACGGCTGAGTTAGAGGCTCGGAGTTTGTAGCTTGCCTGGTGGCGGGTTCGAGACCTGGTGTGGTGCGGACCGCCACCGGCTACACTAAGCATTCATAAAGTTCCACTCTTACAGTTAAATCACATTTCCCCCCATTCTATCCCTTTGTACCATCTGCTTATGGTAAAATAAATGTTAACGTTTGTCTTGGTATATGACTTTGCTTCTCTAAATTATCCCAAATTTAAAATTCATGTTAATTTCCATAAACTCTCTTAAGCTTGAAATTCAGACAAATTCTGAAAATTCCCCAAATTCCCAGACCAAAGTTTCCTGAAAGTTTCCAGAAATTTACTGGACATTTTCCGTCTCTTTGCAACCCTAACACCCACACACACACACACACACACACACACACACACAATCTGCAGTGCAGCAGTACAGCATTTTTACCCTATAAGCTGTTGTAATGTTTGTTTCCAGGTGGAGTTCCCCAAATCTCAGACATGAGGATTGTGCTGCTGGGAAACAGAAAGGCTGGGAAGAGTTTATCTGGAAACACCATCCTGGGCAGAGAGGAGTTTGATACTGTAGGGAGAACAGCTGAGTGTGTGAAGAGAGAAGGAGAAACAGCAGGGAGACACATCACTCTAGTGGAAGCACCAGGATGGTGGAAGAACAAAACTGTAGAGCAAACTCCTGAACGTGATAAACGAGAGATTATCCTCAGTGTGTCTCTGTGTCCTCCAGGACCCCATGCTCTACTCCTGGTCATTAGGGTGAATGTCTCATTCACAGAGACACACAGAAGAGCAATGCAGGAACACCTGGAGCTTCTGGGTGAGAGAGTCTGGAGTCACACTATAGTGCTTTTCACCTGTGGGGACTATCTGAGAGGCACAAGCATTGAGCAGCACATTGAGAGTGGAGGAGAGGCTCTGCAGTGGGTTGTAGAGAAATGTGGGAACAGGTATCATGTTGTAGACAATGAGAAGAGTGATGGTGGCCAGGTGACAGAGCTGCTGGAGAAGATAGAAGAGATGATGGCAGGACATAAGGGCTGCACTTTCCTGTTGAAGGAAAGTAAAGGTGTTCCTCCACAATGTCAGTATTTTTATGTTTCTTTTTAATTAACTTTTCAAGACAAATATTGTTCAAGTAAAAAACTATTTCAGATAATATATTTTTAAATGCTGAACTGCAGCATTAAATTAGTTTCATTTGTATGTATTTTATTTGCAGTCAGAGAACCCCTCCCTGATGGCAGCTCAGGGAGCAGATCTGGCCAGCGCTCTGTATTCTCCAGATTTGTATCTGATCTGATGAGGCCCTTAAAGCGCCCTCTAGTGGCTGCCTCCACTCAGAGCTCTGGGTACGGCACAGGGGAGACGGCAGAGGGGAGTGGAGACACTGCAGGTGAGACTCAAACACACACAACACATGGAGGTGGGAGAGTCAGGAACAAGAATTTAGCATTTAGACCAGAGCATGGGAAAAGATCCTAAACTAAAATACCTGATTATTTATTGTGTTTTTATTATCATCTTAATTTACAGTAAATTACTATAACTGTGTAATGCAAATCTACCACTGGTAAAATGTAATTACAAAAAGTATCTTTTTTATGTGTTGTGAACTGAAAGAAAAGATCTGGTAACTTTCTCCAATTTCTCACTTCTATCTCTAATATATTTTGTGATTTTCATTTATTAACTGATGTGCTGTCGAAGGTATTAGAAAGCCAAGCCAGTAAGTTTGGTTGTTTAGAAACTGAATGACTAGGTTTCATGTACAAAGTAAGTTTTCATTTACTCTTTGTATGTTCTCTTGCTTCCAGGCCGCCAGGAGAGCTTTAATTTTGTAGATCTGTCTACAGTAACTGTAAACTATAATGTCTGCATTGGAAGGGGATCCTATGGAACAGTTTATAAGGGCTCATATCAGGATACTCCTGCTGCAGTGAAGATTATACCTATTAGGAACACTGCAGTCATCACTAATGAATTTCTTATACCGCTGTGAGTGTGTGAATGGAACCTGTGTTCTTTATTTCTAAGCTCATATACTTGTTTTTACAATATTACAGTATGCAAGCAAACATATTATTATTATTATTTATTATCATTCAGTTTCATTATTCATGGCACTTCAGCACAGTCAGCATCATTATTCACTTCCCAAAGTTTGACAAAAGCTGAAATTAAATATTTTCCAGGCGTTTGTCTCACCCCAACATTGTGCAGATACTGGCAGTAGCCAAAAGTGAGACTCAGATCCTCATTGCTAATGAATACATCCATGGAGCCAACCTGCAGCAGATTCTTTATAAAGCTACATCCATCAAGGTGAAGCATGTTGTCTCTGGTAATTAGTATAATTTATTTAAGGACAACTTCGGGACAATTTTGACAAGAGTTCTATTACTCCAGCTGCTCGAGGCGTGCTAGTACCAGTATAGTGGTGTAGGATATAATATATATATATATATATATATATATATATATATATATACATATATATATATATATATGGGTAATTCCAGCGTTATGGACGTGACATTTTCGTGCATTATTGATGAACAAAATGCCACATAACCTCCGCAAACCTAGCAGTATTTCACAATTTTTGTTCATATTCTTATGCAAACTCCATGGCTGAATATAGGCAAACATAAAAAAATCATATCATGATTTACATTATAAGAATATGAGCCGTTCAATTTGCGTTATGGACGTGACGAAAAACGGACAAACTTTTGAGAGAGCGTAGTTTTTGCTGTGAAGTGTGTGAAATTTCTAGAGAAATGTAAATATTACTACATTCATACCAAACAGTACACCTCAGTAAAGACAGAGAAAGACTTAATTTCAAATGTAAATGTAAAAAAAGTTGGTTTTCATTGGGAGAAATGGCGTTATGGATGTGACGTTATGGACGTGACGTCTGGAAAAACCTTCCAAAACAATACAAAACAATTGTGAATGGTGGATTTTAACCTGTAACGACAGAAATAGTAATATAACAATAAAAAATAACTCATAGCATTGCAGCTTTGTGTGTGTTATCACCCACTTATGCCCATTATAAGCCCCTCCATAGACTTACATTATAGCTGAATAGGGTAAAAATTTTAACAAACAGATATCCTTTCGAAACTTGCTCAGTTGAATATTTACATCAAGACAATACTTTTTTGTATTGGAAGTTTCTGAAAGAATTTGTATGTCCATGTAGGTGAGACTTGAAGTTTTAAGGTGAGGTTTACTTTTTCGTGGAATTGCCCATATATAATAATTAACATCTTAACATATCTCACCCCAAAACCTATGTCAAGTCAAGTCAAGTCAAGTAGCTTTATTTGTCCCAGCTTGGGGAATTGTTTTGCAGCAGTAGCACTCACACATACACTTCCACATGCACAGGCACATACACTAACAAACTTCCACTGGACATAAATAAACACACAAAAAAGATAAAAATGCTATGGGGAAGTGAGATGCACAATATGTAACATCAGTAGACACCTTACAACACAGGTCTGAAGTGTGTATGACTACAAATGATTACAAAAGGGGTTAAAAACTGTGTGTTTGTGTAAGGAACCAAATGCCAGTCCTTAGTTCCAGTGGAGAAATGGTGGCCCAGCTGGTAAAGGTGCCGTTCAGCAGGTTCAATCTCGTTCAGTAGGTTTAAGCCAAAAAAGTCGAGTTATAGGTTTATTCAAAGGTGAAACTAATGAATATGGGCAGTGTACTCCCAGGTGCTTAAGTCCAGAAAAGTGCTGAGTGGAAGTTGAAATGCATGGAGCTTAGCACTTTTTTAGACTTAACCGTAGCTTTCCGCATGAGATTTAAAGCGTGAAGAGAATCATGATCGGCTGTTGTAACATGGTTATAATAATAGTGTTCATAATTCATCGGGTTTACACTCAAGTTTTGTAAGCATAAAACTGATGAACTGACTTGGATTACCAGAAGCGAGGACTGCAAACAAACCGGTATGTCGCTGGCTGGCTTGTTTAGTCATTTGTAGTCATACACAGCAATACTGTATATATACAGTTCAGTGTTGTAAGGTGTCTAGTGATGTTGCGTAGCTTTTGAGGTGAGATTTGGAGCACATTAAAATGTTGAAAGTTTGCCTATCAGTTCTGTTCTGACTGTCAGTGCTAATAGCATGCCCAAGGAAACCTATGAGATGGACCAAAATTTCTTGTCTCTTTGGTAGGCTACTGGCAAGTCTTGTGTAGCTTGAGCAATAGAGTGTCAAAATTGACAGAAGTTACCCTGTTTAGAAGTGTTGAACATTTGTATTGTTTATTTAACAACATTGGTTTAATACACTTTCAGTTACAGTCCAAGGATAAGATGTTGACAGCATTAGACATTGCCATGGCTGTTGAATACATACATGACCAACGAATCATCCACCACGATATAAAGCCAGCAAATATAATGGTAAGTATTATATGATTTCTTATGAAAACACTGTAATAAATATACAGATACTGACTGAGATTATGTGCAACAGTGGAGGTTTTGTTTGTTTCCACTTGCACTAGTGCAGGGGTGGCCAACCCGCGGCTCGGGAGCCGCATGTGGCGCTTTGCCCGGTAGACTTGTAGTCAAGACCGCTTAGACCAAGACCAAGACAATACCAAGACCAGAGGCTAACAAGACCGAGACAAGACCAAGACCAGAGGCTAACGAGACGAGACCGAGACAAAGTGAGGCCAAGACCGAGACCGAGACCGGAAAAAAAAAGTAGACTAGGCTATGTTGGAAGTTATAACTTGATTTGAGAAAACATTTGTTAATATTCAACTCATATTAGAGAGTACTATTCAAACTGTTGGCAACAATGTGGATAGGGATAGCAGCAATGCGGGCAGAAAATAAAAAATAGAGATTGGCAAAGTCAACTCCATTACATTCAATTTTATGTTGGCTACGTTGGCCTTGCTTCCACTGGTCTCATCACACTACCATTTCAAAATATCATATTTTATTTCATATTTTACAAAAACAAATATACAGTTTAAATTTGCACTTTTAAAGTAGGCTAGGCTCAGCACAAAATTAAGCTCTATACTTTTCTGAGATGCATTTCATTCATATCTGCCCAAAACTGCTTATTTGGATTTCTTAAAGTTGGCAACCCAACCAGGCCTACCAGTATACTCTGTCTATACCAAAGATCCTATAGGCTAGGCTACTAGGCCTACTTCTTTGTTTAATTGAATATTAATTTAACATGGTCTGAGTTAATTTCGAGGACATAGGCTACAATACAAGGATAAGCTAGCCTACTTTGTGAGGTGACAATGGGGCTGGTGTTCAGTTTTGGGCAGCCTGCACTTTTACCAGAGAGTTTGATCTGCTTTTACTGCTAGAATGCAAAACCCGGAGCGGATTATCAGCGGTATACATTCGCTATTCCCTCAAGTGGAACGGATTGTTTCGGGATGCAATATAGACAACTTTGAGAATACATTAGCGGCGTTCATTTATTTATCGCCCGATAAGAGTCTGGGCCGCCACTAATCATAATCTATTTATTCACATTCATAATATTCTCCCATAAACTTTGGAGGCAAGTGGACATAAGATTACAGTGCATTGCACAATTTACTTTAGGGTGAAATGCATTTTTATTTCCATTCGTCCTGCATGAAGCTCTTAATGATATGGTGATTTGATGAGTGGGAGTTCGAAATATTCCCACACTCCACTGTTTCACTTACACTGTTTGTCCTATAGATTTTGCGATCAGGAAAGACTTCATATCACTCGCAGGAGATTTGACATCATTCACAAGAGTCCATGAACCACTAAATACAGGAGTTTTTGGGATGTCTGTGTCTCGTTAGCCTACAGTAAATTTAACAAAATGAAAGATGAAATATTTAATTCCCATATACATTTGAGATCACGTTAACTAGCATGACACCTTGCTCAGCCATAACACATGCCTACACATACGCGAACATTCCATAATTAATTAGGCTGCATTTTGCGAATTGAAAGTAAACTTTTTGGAGAGTAATTTAGAGCTAGGGCTACATCTGTCACTGAGAGAGACCGGCCCATAAATGCATCTGAGAGCCTTGCGCTGCTGCAGCTAAGGGCGTCTTTTGCGCGCCCTCACTTTCGTTTTGGTGCGTCTCGATGTTTAGGCTAAAATTTAAATAATTTAAATCGGAAACTCGATCTCGTTAAAATATATATTTATTGCATTTCTTTATCTTGTCTTGGTCTTGGTCTTGGAAGACACCAAGACAAGACCAAGGGATCCGAGACCAAGACAAGACCAAGACAATAGACTGTCAAGGCCAAGACGAGACCGAGACCACGTAAAATTGGTCTCGAGACCGGTCTCGAGACCAAGACCGGTCTCGAGACATACAACTCTATTGCCCGGAGTCATGCAGCTCTTACGTTCATGTCCAAGTTTGTGTTTGTGTGCCATTCTGCCTTATATGTCAGTCGTCATTGCCGTATTTCAAGGCTTCAAAATTTCAGCATCACTACAGCTCACTCCATGCTAACCTCGCCCAGGATACATTTCTCTTATCATATTGGTGTGTGACATTTACAATTCATCTGTCTGGCTGAGTGTGTGTGTGTGCGTGCGTGCGTGCGTGCGTGCGTGTGTGTGTGTGTGTGTGTGTTTGTGTGAGGAAGAGATGGTTGGGGGTGTGTGCCCATGTGTATGAAGTTGCTGGCCTGTTGGCTTACTATTGTAGGGGTACATTTCTGTTATCATGTTGGTGTGTGACTTTGACTTTGTAACAGGTTCATGTGTCTGTGTGCCGATGTGGCTCTTTGTTGTAACATAGTCAGATATAAGCTCTTGGTCTCCGACTGATTGGCCACCCCTGCACTAGTCCTTCACATATAACGACTACACTGTTACATATGCAGCCAAAGTACATCCAGTCTGAATATTTGCAACGTAGTAAAGATCCACCCCTGCCTAATACCTAGGGGGCAAAGAGGGTTTTACAGACATGGGCTGCTGTAAAAGGTTGTTCTACAAAAATGAAATCTAGGATGTCCAAGGATCAACACCTGGGTGGACAACCCGGTCAACAAGCTGCTGTTTATGTATTATCGGCCAATTTATGCCCCATTGTAAGTCTATGGAGCGTCATTTTAAGGCCGAATAGGGAAAAAAAAAGAAATAACTAATAGGTATCCCCACAAAAATTGGCATGCTGACTATTTATGTTAAGATGAAACTTTTTTTGTATTGGAAGTTTTCTGAAATATCATGTAGGCCTATGTAAATGAGGCATAAAACCCTTGAATAGGCCGATATACAATAACAATTACATGTCCATCTGTAGCTTACCTTAAAGGTGTATTGTGTAAGAATTGAAGTTTGAAATAAGAAAAAATAAACAAAATGCAACAGGAGAATGTGAAGAAACAAATGCAGTCATCACACAAAGAATACGACCATGTACTCAGCTGCTGAGATATCAACCCAAATTAGCATGCTAAAAATTAGCCACGGCCCTGATGCCTATTTATTTGTATTGTAATACCAATTTTGCCACTAGTAATCGCTAGCGACTAACAGGCCTGTCACAGCTCGCAAACCTCCGATTGTTGACGAAGAAATCGCCTGTGGTTTAGTAGCACTTGGCTTGTACTTGAAATTAATCTGTCAGAGTCCATTTATGCCCTGTTAATGTACATGTTTATGGCTATTACACATTTTCTGGAGTAGCTGTCAATTCTAGGGAAGATACAAAGTCCCACGTTTCCATCAGAATGGGAAGTAACGTTAGAAGGAGCGTAACGTTACAACGATTGAGCTGTACTGGATTAGCTGAAACTAACGTCAACCCCACCACCACCACAAGTTATGGGAGCCAGGAACACACTCATTGAAAAGTGAAGATAAGAACCGATTAAACTGGAATTAAACCATCGACATAGTTTGAAAACCATTCATGGCAGCTGGAGCAAGTAGGCTAAAGGAAGATTGATGGTGGAACTGCAATGTTTCGTCTGCACAGGTAAAAAGACTAACATTAGGCTACCACTGCCCATGTCAAAAGTTATGTTAGATAGATAGAGCCCGTAACGTCACAACTATACGTCCTATGGTTAAATGTAGCGGTATGCCAAGCTGATGTTTGCAAACACAGGGGCTTGTGTTAACGAAATTGATCTGTAAACGTAAAGTAGACCCTGTCAAAAGCAATCAAGCTGTTAACGTTTGTAGCCCGACTCTTGTCAGTGGGTGCAGTGGCGGCCAACTAGCTAACGTTAACGTTAGTTGGCTCAAATATCAATATGATCTAAATATCGAATAACTCTGGTAACATTGATTTGCACACCTAAATAATAGTGGACATTCATTTGATTTAATCGAGGTGTAGGTAAGGAATATCTCGATCACAAATTCGTTAGTAAAGGAAAACACATGTGCATCGCTCATCGTTCTTGGAATGGTATGAAGCGGGCAGGGTGCTTACTGCTGACCTGCATGTCCCGAGTCAAACGATAACTCTTATCACGCACTAACGTTAGGCTCTTCCAAAGGAGAAGCCTTCGTTTCGGTGTTGCCGATGCATTGTCCCCTGTCAATATGTTGAACTTAGTTAACGTTAGTCTGTGTTACAGGCGCGTTTTCGCTAAAGGCGATTATTTTCATGGGCTCTTGCAGAAATCAAGCTTCTTATAGTTGCATGTTACCCATCTTTGTAAATTATCGTGGAAGCTTTAAATTTTTGGATAGGGTAGAAAAAATACTTTGTGAAGAGCCTCAAACTCTACAGGCTATGGCTCTGGTTTATGCTGAACACCACCCCTTGAGTGTGGAGTATGGTATATGATTTTTGACAGGAATTCCACATAGCACCTTTAAGGGTAAATGAGCTAGAAAGCCTAAACTAAATATTTTTAAGAAGCCTACACCCTGTAGATGAGATTTATTGTGCACTGAGACACCATGGACAATGCATAATTCTCTAGGGTATTGCATTCCATTGAAATGCATTGATTCTCAATTTGCACCCATGTAGCCCTAATAGGCAGTGTATCCCAAAATTGCCAAAATTAACATTTAATTTCATATTCAGCATAGCCTCACTTCACACAAATAGTGTGTTTGGTGGGTAGAGGTGTACAATGTAACCCCCCTGACCTAAAACATATACCAAATATGGTATATTGCATTAGGCAATGGCTCATCTACATCAATGTCCAAAGTATTTCAGAAAACTTGCAATACAAAAAGGTTTCATCTTGACATGAATAGTCAACATGCCAATTTTTGTGGGGATATCTATTAGTTCATTTTTTTACCCTGTTCAGCTTTAAAATGTCGCTCCATAGACCTACAACGGGGCACAGAGTGGCCGATAACACATAACCAGCAGTTTTTCGACCGGGTTGTCCACCCAGGTTTTGATCCTTGGACATCCTAGATTTAATTTTTTGTAGAACAACCTTTTACAGCAGCCCATGTCTGATTTCCCCAAAAAGGGGGTTTTGCCCCCTAGGTATAAAGCCAAAAATGCAGAATTTAATTTTGCTTTTATTATTGTGCTCAAACATTTGAGGTATAACGAGAGATTTCTAAAATACTGCAACTGAAATGACTTCCATCCTTGTTTTGCTATTCTAAGGTTTCCAAAGACAGCAGACAGGCCTATCTCACTGACTGGGGTTTGGCAACTATGTCAGCGACCACAGGATACGTACTAGGAGGAACCCCTCCCTACATGGCCCCAGAGTGTCTAGTAGAATGCGAGAACGGCGGCACCATGTCAGACATGTGGTCTCTTGGTGTCACTCTGCTGGAGATGTTCACAGAATCTGAACCCTGGACAACTATTAACACACGAGAAATACGGAAACTTCTTAAAAATGGCCAGAAACCTCATGCTCTGGGAAAACTACAGACTAATCTCAATGACATTGTGAACCCACTGCTTGAATATGAACCTGATTCTCGCATGAATGCCAAAGATCTAGTCCCACTGTTGAAGACAAAAGTTGGTCCACTTCCCAAAAGATAATGCAAATTACATTGAGTGCACATCATAATTGCACATAATAATTGTTTAAACTATTTTATGAAATTATCATTGTCATTTACCTCACATAATACTGAGAATGTATTTGTCTCACAGACAGCTACAGGCACACAAATATAATATTGATGCAAAGACGACAGACACATGTAGGTGTCACCCGGTATTTGTCATGGTTAGGGTTAGGGTATGTCAGAAGTCATGACAGGTTTATGAAGTTTATGACAGATTCTTGACAATGTCATGTCATAGTTAATGACAGAATCATGTTTATTCTACTCTACACTACATGAGTCAGATGGTGCTGTGGGCCACTCATTTGGTCCTTTCGGGCCTGATCTGGCCCACGGGCCGCCATTTGGAGATCACTGCCCTACTGTACATGTACATGGCAAATCCATTCATACCTTACTGGATCTCTAAATGGATCATGGCCATAGACGGGTGTTACACACCAGGCTCGTTTGGTGTAGCAACATGGAGGGAGATCACGCATAGACCAAAACTTAAATAATGAAAATATTTATTAATGTAAAGAAAGTATAAGTAATCAAGAATCAGTATAAATGTGATAGTGAGAAAATAAGAATGTAGTGCAGAATCAGTCATATGGAAAACCAAAAACAAAACGACGCGTGTTGCTCTGGAGAGAGGGAACCTCGAAGTGCGGCCAGACAGGCCCTTTTAAAGGCCACGGCACCGCCCATCAATAATCAGTTGCACCTGTGCGCAATTCCAGCCTGCAATGCACAGACACAGGAAGACAGACAAACAGGCAAGCAGGAAGGCTGCAACGGCTGGGCCGTAACACCTCCCCCATAAAGACAGAGGACCTCCTAAGAGGACCTCTGAAATCTGAAGCATCACAATAACAATGAAATCAAATTAAACCAATTCAATAATGTTTCAAAATTCTACAAATATCAGTCACTTATCTCAGATGAACGTAACCATTCAGGTCACTAGAACAATACTGTGCGTGCCACAAGTAGCATAGCCATCTCACTGCCTCTCACTCCTCCACTCCGGCAATCCCCCTGCCACTGGGAAAAGCATTTAAGGCATAGACGAGAGAGAGGACAGAAAGACAACTTAACAGTTAACCTGGGTCACCAGACAAGGAGCCAACCAAAACACTGCCCATGTCACGGACAGGCTGGAACCCCAAGCTACATGGCGATGGCAAAAGTTCACAGTGCACAAGACACCAGCTCAGACACTGCAACACATACAAAAAGGTGAGGGGGTTAGAGGACACAGAAAACAGAACACATACCCCCACCCACAAAGACCATGTAACCCATCCCAGGAACAACGCACAGTTGTGAACTACATGGGGCTTCCATGTATCGCCGTTTAACAAATAATTAACAAATAACTGAAACTCAAAAACCAGTCTGTATAGAAAACTGTATAGAAAACTGTATAGTGTCTCCTTAGAGAAATAATGGGGAATACACTCCACCGAGCTTCTGGGAGCACTCCCGACCTCCCAGCATGCTGCCACCATGCGAGAACTCACAGGAGGAACCACCTCCCCAATAGCCAATGGTCCTGCAGACCCCTTCGCCTTGGTCGAATCCAGCTCTCTGCAAGACAAATTAGTTTGTACAGATGGCACACAAACAGTGCTACGGCTACACACACCGCTACCCACATCCCCATCAGAGCTACCGCTCACTAGATGAGATGCTAAATATGAAGACTTAGAACCAATTGAGCAGTCATCAACATCAGACATTACATCTGTGACCACAGGGGCTGACACTACATCACACCACATGTGTCCACAGGTCAGATTATTACCTAAAATCACTGCTATGCCGTCAATGGGAAGAAAAGGTCGAACAACCATAGTTACCTCGCCCTCCACCAAATCAGAATGCAAGATGAACTTATGCAAGGGAGCAGAGAAGGTTTGCAGACCCATACCTCTGATCAAAACTTTCCTGCCAGTGTTGGACTCTGCAGAGAAAGGCAAAACAGACCCCAAAACAAATGACTCCATAGAACCGGTGTCACGGAGCACCCTTACGCCCACCTTTTCTGAGCTACCAAGCATTGACACAAACCCATCTCTTATAAAGGGAGCATAATCACACTCAACCTCTTTAGAGCTCTGAGCCCCAGCTTCAGAACTGGCCAAGCTCACACCACAAGTCAAAACTGGCTTGCTTACCGAAACTGCCATAGCACTTGGCCTTGCCGCATCAAGGTCTGGAGGAAACCTGTGCGCCCCAGAGCTAGATGTAGACGCCAACATTACTGGTCTCACCGAGTCATGCTTACTTTTACCACGCTTCTCTCTAGAGAGCAAAATAGGGCATTCCCTTTTCCAGTGTCCCCTTTCAAAGCAGTAATGACATTCAGATTCAACATTTTTAGATCTGGAACTTGAGTCAACTCTGGGCATGTCAGCCCCAGCAACCGAGTAGTTATGCTGATGCAGTTCTTTATTACGGCCATATTCACTGCTGAAATCCTTGTGGGTTAAGACATACTGATCTGCTAAAACAGCAGCTTCTGCTGGAGATTTAACTTTATGCTCACAGATGTATGTTGCAATGCGATCTGGAACAATATCCTTAAACTGCTCTAGCACCATCAGATTACACAAAGCATCAAAGTCATTAACCCCTTCAGCAGCTAGCCAACGCTGGAAATGAGTCCTGATCTCACGAGCCACCTCAACATGAGCCTGCCCATCGCCTTTACCCCAGTGTCTAAAACGTTGGCGGTAGGCCTCTGGAACTAGCTCGTAAGCACGCAAGACCGCTTCTTTAACAGATGTATAAACTTTACGCTCAGCTCCAGATAGTGCGACAAACGCCTCTTGCGCCTTGCCCACCAATACACTCTGCAAAAGCAAAATACGATCAGACCAACCTCGATCTTCTGAAATGCTCTCAAACAATGAGAAAAATACATCGGGATCGTCCTCGTTAAATTTAGGCAACAATTTCACCATCTGAGCGATGTTATTAACAGGCGCACGGCCTTCACCATTACCAGATTGATCGACCACTTTACCAGATGCCATTAACCGTATACGCTCAGCTTCGTGAGCCAATTTCTTTTCCTCCAACTCATTAGCCAGACGAATTTTCTCTAACTCCATGTGACGTGCTTTTTCCCTTTCTTGTAACTCACATTGTCTATTCAGCTCCTTTTCTTTTAATTCAAACTCACGTTTGCGCTCTGCTTTTTCCAATTCAAATTTACGATCCAATTCACGCTCTTTAGACTGGTGCTCATGCTGTAAAAGTAGCAATTCTTTGCGCTCTGCAAACGTAAGGCCTTCACTAGAAGGTAAAACAGGCAATTGAACTTGAGCTGATGTTGAAGGATTGGGCGTTGATGTTACATTCGGCCCTTCATCAGAAAGAGAAGACAGTGTTATCGCCTGTGTAACGGGTACCGCAGCATCGGCACCGTGCGTGAACAGATATATAGTCCTGTAGGACAGGAGAGAAACGAGGACACAGCGTTTCAGCTCAGGATCTCTGCAGCAATTTATTAATATTTTCTTTATCACATGTCTTTCGGTTGTCAAGACTCTTTTTATGATTTACATATTCCATATTCAATGTCTTTTTAACATTCAATGAATTTCAGTGTCCATGTCATTACAAACTCATAATAAAATATATCTCTCAATACCAAAATGCATGTTCACTTACTCTTTAGACTTGTATCTTACAGTATTTATCAAAATTAAATCAATAGACAATGGTAATATTAACCAGCTTAAAGTTCAGGATACTTATAAACTCCCATTTATAGTATTTCTATCACTACAGTACTGCAAAGCATAAGTAGAACCAATATAAAATGTCTACTGTGACTCTAAAGCTTATTTCAAACCATAACATTTCTTCTCTGAACTCATTTACCAAAAACTGTTTTTAACTAATGGTGGGGAGCTTACATATAGTGAGCTAGCTAATACATTTCAACATGAGCTCATTATCACGTGCTCATTCACGTGGGGAAAGCGTGTGTGTATGGTGCTGAATAGCTATCAAAAAAACTGCGTCATAGAAGGCTACTTTTCCCGGGTTTCACTCTCCCGTTACAAACTCACTTCAAACTAAATCAAAACAAGGTCTTAGCGCACACTACTTGGCTTAAACTGTTCACACATATCTTAGACACATTCTTAAATTACTAGTTCCTACTTTTGTGATGTTTTAAACACATTAACCAACCTGTAGGACAGGAGAGAAACGAGGACACAGCGTTTCAGCTCAGGATCTCTGCAGCAATGAGAAAAACCACCAATGCACGCAGATTCCCAACTTCCGCCCTGCCCCCTGCTGGCCCGGGGGAATATTTCAGAATATACTTCAAAGGGAAAAACCATATCAGAATGGGAAACTCTTGGGGATACTTTACCCAAAATAAAATACATTAAATTGTATTCAAAGCAAAGACAATATTTCTGTTTACTTTCAAAACACAAACAATACTTTTGTGGTCGTCACACCTGCCCCTCCACTAATTTAGTTTTAATGGCACGACGGACATTAGAGAGCTTTGTATTTTTGCTAAATGAGATATTCAGTTCTAAATGTTCCACTACTTTGCGCAACTGATCTTTATTTAACGTCTCCAATGCCTCCTCCGTAGGAGCAGCTAGAAATTCCTCAACAGGATCCATATCCCAAACAATTAATCCAATCCAAACTGGCTACCAAAAAAAAAATAATAGTCTTAAACTAACAAAACAATACAAAACAAAGGCTGCAGCATTACGTGACTGATACAAAACAACCATATACAAGGCTTGCGCTAAAATGGCATTGAGTGCGAAACCACAAAACAATCGTGAGCTCCCTGCATCTAAGCTCCAAGATCCCCTAATTACAACTACACCTGCGCTCTTCAGCCCTCCCCAAGAACTGAGCTCTTTACAGCACAATACCGCTGGAAGTGACCAGTCCAGGCAAAGCCCTTCAAGCCAACAATCCACGGCGTGTCCTCAGTCCAGGTACTGCTCGCCACCCCCTTAAAAGTTTTGGAAAACACGCAAGGCGGACTATAACCTAACGCAGGGTATACGTAGCTCTAAACAAACAAAACCAAAAAGTCTCGCAAACAATGTCAAGATAACACTTACCTCTTGGTTGCACAAACGACCTGCTAGAGGCCGGTTTCCCCCTCTCCTCGCGTCACACAAAAACGAAACAAAAATCCAAACTTTCTCACCACCAATGCGGATCTCCCACTGATTTCCAAAAATGTCTAGGGGTTAATTTGAACAAACCGGAAGTAACAAATACAATATGCAAATTACGCCTTCCCAAACCAATTTTCAGCCACAGAATTGGCCTACCTAGCGAAACAGGCGCTTTTGCTACCAAAAATTCCAAAATTCCGAGAAAAATCGCCGGCGAGCCCTCATATGTTACACACCAGGCTCGTTTGGTGTAGCAACATGGAGGGAGATCACGCATAGACCAAAACTTAAATAATGAAAAATATTTATTAATATAAAGAAAGTATAAGTAATCAAGAATCAGTATAAATGTGATAGTGAGAAAATAAGAATGTAGTGCAGAATCAGTCATATGGAAAACCAAAAACAAAACGACGCGTGTTGCTCTGGAGAGAGGGAACCTCGAAGTGCGGCCAGACAGGCCCTTTTAAAGGCCACGGCACCGCCCATCAATAATCAGTTGCACCTGTGCGCAATTCCAGCCTGCAATGCACAGACACAGGAAGACAGACAAACAGGCAAGCAGGAAGGCTGCAACGGCTGGGCCGTAACACGGGGCACATACAGTAGCTATTAAAGCAGGCCTGGGCAAACTAAGGCCCGGGGGCCACATGCGGCCCGTTGAGCTATTTAATCTGGCCCGTGGAGCCTTCCCAAAATAGAATAGATTCTCTTTTAGCCAGGGTGATTTAGATTGTAGGCTTGATTTATTTCATTTCTTGTATTCATTAAGTACAAATCCCCCCTTTTAACCGTGCATGTTAACCTGTCCTCTGAAGAAAGTGGGGCTGCTGTTTTGAGACTTGCCGATTTACCAGTATCAACCGGTTGACTGTTAACACCCGGCCTGCTAGTTGAAATCTAAAAGCCAATGTGGCCCTTCGGCCAAAATAATTGCCCGCCCCTGTACTAAAGGCATGTGACGTGAAACATTGTGAAGGAATGTCTAGCCTACATGTACATGGTAAATTCATTCTGCAATGCTGGATCTCTAAATGGATCATCATGACCATAGACTGGACACATAGTTACAGTAATAAAGCCATTTTAGTGAAACATTGTAAAGGAATGCCTACTTGGTCCTGTCCTGTTTCCCAAATGAGTTTTACGTATGTATGCTAATTAGCATAATGGGGCCTGAAACTAGTGGGGACATGGGGAAGTTTTATGTTCTTCTGAAAAACAGCTTTCTACTGTATATTCATGGAGCAATATTCCACTGACAAAATTCCCAATGAGTTTTCCATGAAAGTCTGTGTTATTATAGCAGATTTGACATACAATCCAGCTTGAGAACAGCCAAATTCTTTTTAGATGATTCCATGGGGCAGATAAATCAGTCTAATGGATAAAAATGTAAGATGTCATGTGAATTTTAAAAAATGTGCTGTAATGTTAAAGAAATAAGAATAATTAAATAAAATTAAATGGGCCTCATTTTGTAAAGGGCCTAGGCCGTAAATGAATGTTGCAGTCCTTTTTTTTATGTTTTTTTTTAATATATATATGGGCAATTCCACGAAAAAGTAAACCTCTCCTTAAAACTTCAAGTCTCATCTACACGGACATACAAATTCTTTAAGAAAACTTCCAATACAACAAAGTATTGCCTCGATGTAAATAATCATCTGAGCAAGTTTCGAAAGGATATCTATTTGTTAATTTTTTTACCCTATTCAGCCATAATGTAAGTCAATGGAGGGGCTTATAATGGGCATAAGTGGGTGATAACACACACGAAGCTGCAATGCTATCAGTTATTTTTTTATTGTTTTATTACTATTTCTGTCGTTACAGGTTAAAATCCACCATTCACAATTGTTTTGTATCGTTTTGGAAGGTTTTTCCAGGCGTCACGTCCATAACGTCACATCCATAACGCCATGTCTCCCAATGAAAACAAACTTTTTTACATTTAAATTTGAAATTAAGTCTTTCTCTGTCTTTACTGAGGTGTCCTCTTTGGTGTGAATGTAGTAATATTTACATTTCTGTAGAAATTTCACACACTACACAGCAAAATCTACTCTCTCTCAAAAGTTTGTCCGTTTTTCGTCACGTCCATAACGCAAATTGAAAGGCTCATATTCTTATAATGTAGATCATGATATTAATTTTTTTGTTTGCCTATATTCAGCCATGGAGTTCGCATAAGAATATGAACAAAATTGTGAAATACTGCTAGGTTTGCGGAGGTTATGTGGCATTTTGTTCATCAATAATGCATGAAAATGTCACGTCCATAACGGTGGAATTGCCCATATATATATACTGTACCTATATACCTTTACACTGATCACTACACGTTTGCACAATGTTTTATTTTAGCAGCACCAAACATGCCAACATGATGGTAGACAAATTTATATTACAATAGTGTCTTTTAGCTGTAGTAGTGACATTTAGTTTTAAATACAGGATGTTGTACGTACATGAAGCACACATAGCCAATGTTTCTGCTGATGATATTGGGATCATATAACTGAAATTGTAATTCTGAATATTTCTGGAAGTAACTAATTCAATTACAAGGGTTTTTTTCCCTCAAAGTAACTGTGATTACTGTTACATTTATTTTGTAATTAAATTACGTAATTTCGTTACATGTAACTCGTTACTCCCCAACACTGCAGACAGCTCAGCTCAGGTCTCCACATTCACCACTATCACACACACACACACACACACACACACACACACACTATACTATCAATAGTGACAGACAGCTCAGCTCAGGTCTCCACATTCACCACTATACTATCAATAGTGACAGACAGCTCAGCTCAGGTCTCCACATTCACCACTATACTATCAATAGTGACAGACAGCTCAGGTCTCCACATTCACCACTATACTATCAATAGTGACAGACAGCTCAGCTCAGCTCTCCACATTCACCACTATACTATCAATAGTGACAGACAGCTCAGGTCTCCACATTCACAAGGGACAGACACACACACATTCACCACTATACTATCAATAGTGACAGACAGCTCAGGTCTCCACATTCACCACTATACTATCAATAGTGACAGACAGCTCAGGTCTCCACATTCACCACTATACTATCAATAGTGACAGACAGCTCAGCTCAGGTCTCCTCATTCACCACTATACTATCCACACACACACACACACACACACACACACACACACACACACACACACACACACACACACACACTATACTATCAATAGTGACAGACAGTTCAGGTCTCCACATTCACCACTATACTATCAATAGTGACAGACAGCTCAGTTCAGGTCTCCACATTCACCACTATACTATCACACACACACACACACACACACACACACACACCCACACTATACTATCAATAGTGACAGACAGCTCATCTCTCCTCAGTCACCACTATACTATCAATAGTGACAGACAGCTCAGCTCAGGTCTCCACATTCACCACTATACTATCAATAGTGACAGACAGCTCAGGTCTCCACACACACACTATACTATCAATAGTGACAGACAGCTCAGCTCAGGTCTCCACATTCACCACTACATTATCAATAGTGACAGACAGCTCAGCTCAGGTCTCCACATTCACCACTACGCTGTGCAGGTTTGGTCTCAACATTGGTAGGGACAATTCCCTTGTATAATTGTATTGGCTGCTTGCAGAGTGCTTGTTGTTCAAGCCTTATTATACCACTAGATTACACCACTGAACTATGAATCCTCCCTTTAGAGACAGATCCTTATATGTGACTTGCAGGACCTGCAGAGGCACTGTTTATTTTAGCATAAGAAAACTGGTCTAACTGGCTTGACAGTTTATGATAAGAAGAATCAGACACAAGCCTTTCCCAAGGAAGTAAAGGTGTGAGTTGTCTTTCATGAGTCAGAGTTCGACGGTGTAAGGTAAAGTAATAACAGCTCTTCTATCAATTTTATTTCTTTGTTTATTACTCATTCACAAAGTTGTTGTATGGACATTACATATGTAAAGAAACAATATGTATAGGGCTGAACTCTATGATTTTTCTTGGCCCACACAGTTTTTGGTTCTAGGGTAGTTTGCATGCCAGGAAACAGGTTTGACAGGAAGCTTGCTTCTAAATAAATCATGGCATAACAGTCTAATGCTGTTTTTATGAACATATGTTGAATATATATTGCCTTTGTAGACTATAGGCTGCAGTTTGTCACAGTTACAACAACTTGCCTTAGTCCTGTAATCGGCTAATTTGTAGAATATTGTTGGGAGGATTTCGTTCACTTTCAGTTTTGATGATAAAGTTACAGGGACAGCCGCTGTCGTAAGTAGCCAACTTTCAGAGGTTAAAAGCTACAGTATATCCAGAGATACTGAATTATGGGAAATTATTTCCAACTGTCTCTGGTATATCTGTTGAGTTGGGTCATGTTGTTTAAACTGCTTTCCTCCAGGTAGGCTATGAATCCTTATAGTGATAGTGATGTGGAGTGGTGTATAGTGTAGCCTATAGTGATTTACACTGATGGTCAACACCTGAAGCAAACAAAAGTGTTAAAATATTCAGACAATCAGTAAACTTGTAAAATAAAGCATTAACATAATCAGTGTGTTGGGATATGGGGACCTGCACACACATTCACTCACTCTTTGAAGTGTTTGTCATAGAAAACACACACACACACACACACACACACACACACACACACACACACACACACACACACACACAGTGGTTTCATCAGCCCTATTTCAAAGAAGTGCTATCATTGTGTGTATTTAAATTTTCATTTTTGAAGAGCATGATAGTGGTCATGATCCTTTTCTGAGTGGTAGTTTATAGGCTTATAATTTTAACTACAAATTCTGATAAAATTACATTTCTTTTTGTAGAGAACAGTTGACACTAATGACATATTG
Source organism: Sardinella longiceps (assembly GCA_027497455.2). Taxonomy (NCBI): domain Eukaryota; kingdom Metazoa; phylum Chordata; class Actinopteri; order Clupeiformes; family Clupeidae; genus Sardinella; species Sardinella longiceps. The sequence goes on from JAODXP020000019.1 coordinate 25,547,119, forward strand.
TACCTGAATTGTAGGTCAATATGAATTATTGTACATGAATGTGAGCCACCAACAAGGCTACATAAAGGCTGTAAAATGTATTCTATAAACCAAATTTTATACGAGCCTACAGAGGACAGAATAAGAATCATACCTGCTGTTTCAGATTGGCAACCCCAAGAATTCATAAACCACCTGCTCAAACCACAATCAAACTCATTGTTATGAATGAATGAATGAATGAATGTTTGGTCAATGACATTACAGTAACCAAAGGGTGTTGGCTGTGTAAAGCCCCCCTTCTCACATAAAACAAATGTGTGAGTACAGTTATTTACAAGTAATACAACAGCTACTGTAAATGGCATGACTGAGAGAGCACTTACATTGGCCTACATGCCAATCACAATTCATAAGCTTTTCCGTTTTTTAGATAAGAAATGTATTCAATCCTAGGAGTTGTAGGTTATCAAACTTTAATCTCATTCTGACCAGGCAACCAATCCAGATAACAGTGACAGTAATCAGCCCAGCCAGTTCACATCTTATGGCGTGATTTGTTAATTTTGGCATCTTGAGAGTGCTAGAATAAGGTAGCCGACTAGCTTTGAGATTTTACATATTGATGGTATTCGGGCTACTCTAACCCTGGCTAGACTCAAATTGACCTGGACTGAAGCAATGGTTATACTGGCTGACAACATTCCTTGGCCAAGGATTTCCTTTGCTTTTGAATTAATCACTTCCACAGGTTGCTTGGCTATTGTCAACATTTACAAGAAGCAGGGTCAGCTTTAAGATACAGTAAATAGTATGCATTAACTTTCAGTTCAAGCCAAATGTTTTTTCCTCACATTGATTTTTTTACTCAGTAATCAGGAAGGTTTAAAAAAAGTAGTGAAGTACAAAGTACAATACTTGCCTCAAAATATACTCAAGTAAAAGTAAAATTACCAATTTAAAAAAATACTTAAAAAATTACGAATTACTCCAAAAAGCTACTTAATTACAGTAATTTGAGTAAATGTAATTAGTTACTTTCCACCTCTGCGTACACCATTTTCCTAACAGTCTGAGGAGGACAGTGTATGATCTGAGAATTGAAACAAACTACAGCCTTGATTATCAATTAAATTAAATTCAATTTCATTTATAGAGCGCTCAAATACAGTGCATTGTCTCACGGCGCTTTACAGACAGTACAGGAAGCATCCATGAGAAACAGGGGCAAGGAAAAACTCCCTACGCTTTGCTAATAATTCATTTCTTGGAAGAAACCTTGGGCAGATCCACGCCTCGTGGACTCCCTCCTACCTGCCTGAGGCCTAATAAAGTATCTGTAAAGTCAGTAGTCTGATTGACCATGGTTTACACAGAACAGCATGGGTACTGAATGTAGTCTGAGTAAACATAGTTTGTGTGACAGTCAATAGGGTAGAAGGGTCAGGGGATGGAGTCAGTAGTTGGGGTGGCATTAGAGTTCATTGGGTGTAGGTCGCCATCTAGGTAGTGGTCATCAGGGGGCCTTCAGGCCAGATCCATCATTGGTCCTCTGAGAGAAAAGGGAGGATAGTCCTGATGTGTCTCCAGGGAGGTTGGTCGGCATCCGTGGGGTAGGGGTTGGTGGCCAGGAGGCAGGGGGGACAGGCGGTTCACCACACAGTGCATCATGCATCGGGGCAGAAGAGGCAAGAAAAACAAAGAAACAAAGGATTAGGTCAGTCTAGGAATATACCACTTCAAGACATAAGTGTGTCATGTACTGTATGTCAGAGAGAGAGAGAGGAGAAAGAGGGTACAGGATGGCAAGTGTAAGATATAAGTGCGTCATGTACTGTATGTCAGAGAGAGGAGAGAGAGAGAGAGGAGAAAGAGGATTGTACAGGATGGCAAGTGTGCAGTAGGTGGCTGCACATCGCAGCATAGCTAAGGTATGTTGTATGGGATCTCACCAGCCCAGAAAGGGGTGGTCAGTGGCCGCCTTGGAAAAAAAGTAGAGGTAACCCTCCTAGGAAAGCCCAAGGGGAGTGGTGATATGCCACACACCATTCCTAATTGTAGGAAATGTCAAAGAGGAGGGTTTTAATTCTAGGTATAATCCGGCGTGAATCAACACCTAGCCCTGCTGTTTTATACTGCTAGGCGCTACTGAAAGCCACTTCAATGATAACATTTTGGGCATCGTAGACTGAGTTTGTGAAACGGCAGCTAACATTAAGTGAATGAGGCATGTCAAAAACGAAACCTAATCGATTTGCTTTCGTTTTTAAATGCCCCTTCTGTTAACGTTAGCTAGCGTTTCGCTATCTCAGTCTGCCTTGCATGAAATCCAGTGATTGAGGTGGCTTAGAATAGCGCTTGGCACTACAAAACAGTAGGACAATGTGTTGATTCACGCCGGCTTTCTCTTTTAAAGGTGTTAAGAGTGTCTGCTTCGCGAATGTAGAGAGGAATATAATTCCATAGGAGAGGTGCCCGATAGGCAAATGCTCTTCACCCAATTGTAGTTTTAGATATAGTCACTTTTTCAAGGAGACCGGCATTTTGAGATCTCATAGGTCTTCCAGGATGGTATGGGACAAGTAAATCTGTAATGTAAGCTGTAGCTAAGCCATTAAGTGCCTTATATGTCATGAGAAGGATTTTGAAGTCAATTCGGGTTTTGACAGGAAGCGAGTGTAGAGATGCAAGAATGGGGGAGATATGTTCATATTTCTTGGTTCTAGTGAGTGTTATAGCTGCTGCATTTTGGATTAGCTGTAGGTTTTTAATGCAGGTGTTACTGCATCCAGAGAACAGAGCATTGCAGTAGTCGAGTCTGGAGGTAACAAATGCATGTATTAACTTTTCAGCATCCTCAAAGGACAAGAACTTTCTAACCTTAGAAATGTTTCTTAAGTGAAAAAAGGATGTTTTAGAGATGTTCTTTACATCGCTATTCAGAGAGAGATCTTGATCGATAGTTAACCCAGACTTTTCACTTGAGAGCTAAATGAGAGTGTAGGACTGCTAAGTGAGCTATGATGGGGAAGTGAGCTGTCATTCAGTTGTTTAGAGGTAATCATCATAACTTCAGTTTTATCTGAGTTCAAGCATAAGAAATTTTTTGACATCCAAACTGTAAAGTCTTCAAGACAGGCACTGAGTGTGGTTGTCGGAGTGCAGTCACTGGGCTTCATAGAGAGATATAGCTGCGTATCATCTGCATATTAGTGGAATGCAATGCCATGTTTCCTAATGATTGCACCCAGAGGTAGAGAAAGAACAGCAGCGGGCCCAGTACTGAGCCTTGCGGAACGCCATATTTAACTTTGGCATGATAAGATGAGACGTTATGAGTGTGTACAAATTGGTATCGATCAGTGAGGTAAGATTTGAACCAAGCTAATGCTGAATTTCTGATGCCTATCGTATGTTCAAGTCTGTGTAGTAGGATATCGTGGTCAATGGTGTCAAAAGCAGCACTAAGATCAAGTAAAATAAGTATGGATATATTACCATTATGGAAAGAAGGAGTTCATTGAAGACTTTAACTAGGGCTGTTTCAGTGCTGTGATTAGTTCTAAAACCTCAGGAAGACTTCCTGGATTTTGTTATCGTCTAGGAAGCGACAAATTTGTTTGAAAACTATTTTCTCTAGTATTTTGGATATAGGTCTGTAATTAGCCAGAACATCAGGTCCAAGGTTAGGTTTTTTAATCAATTCATTTTTAATTCATTTAGCGAGAGCTATTCGTCTGGTGTTAACCAGGTTTCAGTGAGGCAAAGTATGTCAATATGATTATCAGTAATGAGTTCGTTTACTAGCGTCGATTTTGAAGAGAGTTAGCGAGTATTCAATAAGCCAAACTTCAATTTTGACTGTTGACTATGTTTATAGTTTGCTTCAGGTTTAATAGGTATGAGGTTACTATGGTTAGTGCCTCTATGTTTCGCGGACACTCTCCCTAAGTGGACCTGACTGCTGCTAATATCACGTAGACGCGGCAGAGAACTGTGTAAGACAGTAATCCTGCCACCTGAACCAAACTCTGGTATATCAGGAACATGCCGGGGTTAGATGATGGTCAATGTTCCTAGAAATGAGATCGGTTCCCCTCCGCAAGGGATGGAGACTGTCCCGATTCATAAGTTCAGGTTTACCCCAGAACGACCTAAGGTTGTCAATAAACCTTGCTTTATTATTGGCACACCATTTAGACAACCATCGGTTCAGGTCGGAAATTCTGCTGCTTATTTCCTCCCCAAGGTTAAGAGGTAAGGGACCAGAGAAAGTTAAAGTTAGAGAGTCAGACATCGTTTGTGCCAACCTCCTCAAGGACATGTAACTCATTTTGGTGATATCCGACTGTCTAAGCCGAACATCGTTAGCGTCGGTGTGGGTAATAATATGAGAGTACCTAACATTAGGTTTAGCCACCAGCACTTTTAAATAGGATTTGATGTCGCTAGCTCTAGCCCCAGAGATTGGAAGTGACTATGGTCCGTGGTGTCTATAACTTCACGTATCGGACTGAAGACCCGCCAATTACCAGAGTTTTATGGTTGGTAGAGTTACTCAGAGGGTTATATCGGTTTGACAGGGAAGCAGTGGTGGATGGAGTACAGCGGGGTTTACATTGCGGGCTTTTCTGTGCCTGTCCGTGACAAAACGTCCCTCATCCCGCTGCGGGGAGAAGCTGCCGGCTCGCTAGCTAGTTCTAGCTCTCTTGGGGATGAGCTCGCAACTGGTGCATCCACACTTACTAAAGGGGCTGAGTTGCTAACTGCCACTAGCAGCTTGTCTACCATGTGGACACGGTCTTCTAGCCTAATGATGTCGGCTAATGAGTGGAAGCAATCTTCCAGCACCGATAACTGGATCACTCCACACACACACACACACACACACACACACACACACACACACACACACTATGGCTCTATAGTTTAGGCTGCTCTTTTTAAACAGTAGAGACTTGTCTGATAAGTGATGAGGAAGGATCGGGAAATTACTTCGGGTCAGAATCGAACCTGTGTTTTTGGATAGAGGCCTTTTTTCTCACTTGAAAGCATGAAGTATGATGAATAAAATATTCTGTCAGCAAAGGAAAAGGGCAGTTTAGCTGTGTTTACTAGTTTATTTTTAAAGTGTAAAATAATTCTTTGGTAGAAATTAATTCCTGTTTGTGTTTTTTTTTTTTTTTCAGAAACTGCTGCTGCTTGCTGCTATATGAATCAGCCCTACAGTTTAAACAGAGAACTTTAAGAGAGGAGAGCAGAGAGGAAGATGAAGAAGCAGAGAGAGAATCTCACATCAGCAGCAGGTGACACACACACACACACACACACACACACACACGCATACACACACACACACACACACACACACACACACACACACACACACACATACACACAGTAGTGAGTGGAGAGCATCCTACATCAGCAGCAGGTGACACACGCGCACACACACACACGCACACACACACACACACTATAGTGGGCAGAGAGAGAATCTCACATCACAAAGCACACACCATCCTAGACACAAACGCACCCATATGAGGGAGTAGAACATAATTCAAAATGAGAGAGAAAATACATGTACAAATGTGAAACCAGTCATCAATACACTATTGAAAAACTTATATACACAACTGAAATGCTCTCATACAAAGAACATTCTATGCTTACAAACACTTCTGAAATCTTTCATAAAAACAAATGAAGTGAACCTCTTACATACAACTGAAATGTGTTCATTTACTAGAAAACATCCTTTTTTGTATATTTGTTTCCAGGTGGAGTTCGCCAAATCTCAGACATGAGGATAGTGCTGCTGGGATCCAGACAGGAAGGGAAGAGTTCATCAGGAAACACCATCCTGGGCAGAGAGAAGTTTGATACTGTAGGGAGAACAGCTGAGTGTGTGAAGAGAGAAGGAGAAACAGCAGGGAGACGCATCACTGTAGTCGACACACCAGGATGGATTTATACTCGTACTGTAGAGCAAACTCCTGAACGTGATAAACTAGAGATTATCCGCAGTGTGTCTCTGTGTCCCTCAGGATCCCATGCTCTACTTCTGGTCCTTAAATTGTATTGGCCATTCACTGAGACACACAGAAGAGCAGTGCAGGAACACCTGGAGCTTCTGGGTGAGAGAGTCTGGAGTCACACTATAGTGCTGTTCACCGATGGGGACTGGCTGGGAGACACAAGCATTGAGCAGCACATTAAGAGTGAAGGAGAGGCTCTGCAGTGGCTTGTAGAGAAATGTGGGAACAGGTATCATGTTGTAGACAATAAGAAGAGTGATGGTGGCCAGGTGACAGAGCTGCTGGAGAAGATAGAAGAGATGGTGGCAGGAAAGGGTGGCCATGGCTTTGATTTTGACAGACATGTTTGTAACAAACTCCAAGAGAAGAAGAAGGAAGAAGAGAGAAGAGCAGAGGAGAGGAAGATGAAGGTGCAGAAGCAGAGAGAGACTCTCAGATCATCAGCAGGTGAGAGAATGGGTCAGATTTTCATCCAACACACACACACACACACACACACACACACACACACACACACACACACACACACACACACACACACACACACACACACACAGGCAAGATAATGTTTCAGCTTTTCATCCAACACAAACACACACCCACACACATATTAATCACACACACACATACACACATATTCAAATGGGTCATCAGCAGGTGAGAGATGAGAATGTTTCAGCTTCTCTGCTCTTGGTTATGTCATTATTCCTCCTCCTATCTCTCTCTCTCTCTCTCTCTCTCTCTCTCTCTCTCTCTCTCTCTCTCTCTCTCTCTCACACACACACACACACACACACACACAGTTTTGTCATAGATGTCTTACAAGATTGCATACTCACAAAGCAAGTACACATCTCTAACATGCACACAAATGAGCCAAACACAATACTACGCACACACACACACACACACACACACACACACACACACACACACACACACACACACACACACACACACACACACACACACACACACACACACATGCATTAACACTTCAGATATTATGTTCTGAAATGAAGCTGCTGCCAGAATTGCAGTATTTACTTTACTCAAAGTATAAAACATAAAGTATATAAAACAAGAATGATTACTGTACTTTATGCAACAATAGTAATGAAGGGTTTATCATTATCATTTATACCCTAATGCCAAATGCGTTTCACAGAGTGCCTTATGTGTTTCCAGGTGGAGTTCCCCAAATTTCAGACATGAGGATTGTGCTGCTGGGAAACATAAATGGAGGGAAGAGTTCATCAGGAAACACCATCCTGGGCAGAGAGGAGTTTGATACTGTAGGGAGAACAGCTGAGTGTGTGAAGAGAGAAGGAGAAACAGCAGGGAGACACATCACTCTAGTGGAGGCACCAGGATGGTGGGCTAACTACACTGTAGAGGAAACTCCTGAACGTGATAAACGAGAGATTATCCTCAGTGTGTCTCTGTGTCCTCCAGGACCCCATGCTCTACTCCTGGTCATTAGGGTGACTAGCTCATTCACAGAGACACGCCGAAAAGCAGTGCAGGAACACCTGGAGCTTCTGGGTGAGAGAGTCTGGAGTCACACTATAGTGCTGTTCACCTGTGGGGACTGGCTGGGAAACACAAGCATTGAGCAGCACATTGAGAGTGGAGGAGAGGCTCTGCAGTGGGTTGTAGAGAAATGTGGGAACAGGTATCATGTTGTAGACAATAAGAAGAGTGATGGTGGCCAGGTGACAGAGCTGCTGGAGAAGATAGAAGAGATGGTGGCAGGAAAGGGTGGCCATGGCTTTGATTTTGACAGACATGTTTGTAACAAACTCCAAGAGAAGAAGAAGGAAGAAGAGAGAAGAGCAAAGGAGAGGAAGATGAAGTCGATGAAGCAGAGGGAAATTATCAGATCATCAGCAGGTGAGAGAATGGATCAGCTCTTCATCCAACACACACACACACACACACACACACACACACACACACACACACACACACACACACACACACACACACACAGAGATGATTAGGTAAGATAATGTTACAGCTTTTTGTCCAATACAACACACACTCACACACACACACAAACACAGACACCACACACACACACACACACACACACAAACACACACAGACACACACACACACACACACACACACACACACACACACACACACACACACACACACACACACACACTAAATGATGAATTATGATCCTTAGGGAACAAAGCTACTAATTATCCAATTCGGCACCAATGAAAAGTCTGCATTTGAGTAAGGAGATGACTGTTCCAATGAGAGCTCATCAGCAGTCAAGAGCAGCTGAAAGCAAGACAGACTTTCCAGTAGGTGTCAGTAGCTAGAATAAAGCAGAACAAAAGTTAGTCCACACCTTCATGGTTAGTAGGGTAGATGTTACTGGGGTAAGTGAGAAAGTGAGGTTAGTGTTAGTGGGCACATATGGATATGGGTCCTTTGTGTTAAAGGCTTCTGGGATGATCTTTTGCCACCTGGCCCTGGTTCTTACTTTGTGGACATATATGGTGTGTCAGAGCTGTAGAAAGGGGGCAGAGTATGAAAAGGGAACACAGGATTGGATGAGTAAAATCCAATCAAAACAGGTTCTGGCGTTGCTAGGAAACATAAATACACTGCTACAATATCAGCAGGTGAGAGAATGGTTCAGAGTTTTTAATTCCAGCACTGGACATGTAAATATCAGCAGGTGAGAGAATAGTTCAGTAACTGTTCAGTACAGTTTATATGTCCATTATCTCTCCTATGTTTCTCCTATGAAGTTATTACTCACCAACTTAATAACTTCCCACCAATGTAATGAATCACCAACGTAATAAAATTATGCAGTTTTTAAATGTAATAATCCTGACAATAGAATAATTTCCCATCATTCCCAATAATTATGTTAAAAAGAACAAAGGAGCCGAGTGCTCGCAGTGATTTGTCGTGGTAAACTCCAGATGGTATGGTGGTGCTCTTAGAGTTTGATTACTTATTCTATTATAGAGTTTGATTACTTTATAGAGTTTGATTACTTATTCTATTATAGCACTTGCCAGCCCTAGGCACTCACGCGGTGAGCAGGAAAAAGTTTTGTATAAAAACCTGTGACGGAGTACTGTCACTACGGTTGAGTATGCACTCTGACTGTTTATTACATTGTGGTCAAGTTGCACGTTTAGCACCCCGGAGACCCAGGTTTGAGACCGGGAGGGGTCACTGTTCTCTCCCTTCGCTACAAAACCCCTCAATAATTATGTTGTTGGCAGGAATTTTTTACATTGGTGGGAACAATTAAAAGACTTATTTGAATACTCTCCCACATACTATGAGTTACCGATTTTGTGAAATTGTTTTCAGATGTAACAGCATATTTGGCAGTGAGTTCATTTCTAACAGTGTAGCAGTCTTAGTTGTGTGAATTTAAACCCTGATGCAATGGCATGCCATTCTCCCATGTTTATTCAGTTTCCATTGATAAAGGGAGATTTGTACAGTATGTGCATGTTTAACACTAATAACCATTTTATTCATCCTCACCACAGCTGACAATACTTGCATGAATGACACAAGCTTTCTCAGTTTGGCCCCTAACATTACATTAGATGGAGACAAGAACCAGTGCCTTCTGAGTTTCCAATTACAATACAATAATCTCACATAAATGTAATTAATCCTTTAGTTGATGAAATTGTAACTGTTTTTATCACCTGCAAGGGTTTATTTAAGAGTGTATTTGAGTATAGTGTAGTATTTGAGTATATTTATGCCAAAACTGAACATATTCATATGCATAGCTAAGCCCTCCTACCCTTAGATTAGCTAGTACTACCATACACATATATTAGCTAATGCTGTGAACTGGCACTTATTCTACCATCAGGTCTCATTCACATCCAATCAGTGCATCATTCCCAGTCTGTAAGCGCTGCTGTTGGTTCAGTACAGGGTACGTGTGCATCTGTGTTCACTCCTGAAACAGTTTCCTGTGTCAACCAGCTCTCATCTAAAGTCTATGGAGACTGTGTAATACAGTGTGTGACATGCATAACACGCACACACACACACACACACACACAATATAAAATGGACAGAATGGGAGCTGTGCTGTGCTGCTGTGTCTAACACACATGTAGTGTGCATGGTCTCTTGTGTTAGCATGTTTTTGGTCTGAAAATGGACCATAAAAGTGTAAATGCACAGATTGGAGTGTGAATGAGACTCAGATTCTGGAAGATTTGGAAGTTGAATGAAGTGGAAGCTCTAGATGAGAACATGGAAGTTTTGTCGAGTGGTGTGTGTGTGTGTGTGTGTGTGTGTGTGTGTGTGTGTGTGTGTGTGTGTGTGTGTGTGTGTGTGTGTGTGTGTGTGTGTGTGTGTGTGTGTAAGCTTCTAGATGAGACCATGAAGTGTGTGTGTGTGTGTGTGTGTGTGTTTGTGTGTAAAAGCAGCTATGAGATTTCTGCGTTGAATTTGGTCTGTGTGTGTGTGTGTGTGTGTGTGTGTGTGTGTGTGTGTGTGAAGGCTTCTAGATGAGAATATGAAGTTGTTTTCGGTGTTGAGTTTGGTCAGTGTTTGTGTACGTGTCTGAGTGTAGAACTGCATGAAGGGGTGTGGCCTAGTGTGGATTTGATAAAATGGGCGGAGCAAAGGAAGCAGGGTTCTGAGTGTTTTCCCACCACCACTCAGCTCCGCTCACATAGCCTGACAAGTCTGTAATTATAACATTAAAATATATAGTCTGGCCACGAACCATAAACCAAACTCAATCTGTATAGTCTGGCCACAAACCATAGACCAAACTCAATCTGTATAGTCTGGCCACAAACCATAGACCAAACTCAATCTGTATAGTCTGGTTATGAACCATAGACCAAACTCAATCTGTATAGTCTGGTTATATGAACCATAGACTAAACTCAATCTGTATGGTCTGGTTATATGAACCATAGACCAAACTCAATCTGTATAGTCTGGTTATCCATAGACCAAACTCAATCGGTATAGTCTGGTTATGAACCATAGACCAAACTCAATCTGTATAGTCTGGTTATGATCCATAGACCAAACTCAATCTGTATAGTCTGGTTATGAACCATAGACCAAACTCAATCTGTATAGTCTGGTTATGAACCATAGACCAAACTCAATCTGTATAGTCTGGTTATGATCCATAGACCAAACTCAATCTGTATAGTCTGGTTATGAACCATAGACCAAACTCAATCTGTATTGTCTAGAACTATATTATATAGTTCTATAACCATACAATCTGTATAGTATATAACTATAGACCAAACTCAATCCTGGGCAGAATCAGGGGTTGTCAAACTGCCACTGCACACAGTAGGATAACACTACAACCAATTAGAAGAGTCATTAGATGCATTCTGATTCAAACCGCTCAAACAACTGCTGTTCTTGGCACACACACACACACACACACACACACACACACACACACACACACACACACACACACACACACACACACACAAACACAAACACACAAGCAAACACTCAATCAGCAGGTGAGAAATGTTGCAGCTTTTCATCCAAAACACACACACACACATACACACACCATCAGCAGATGGAGAGCATATTGCAGCTTTTCATCTGTAATCTTAAAAAGTAAAACACTTATCTACATAATGTTGCTTTAAAACCAAGAGAGATACAGTATAAAATAACTGCTACTGCTAAAACATCTGCTAGATATATGCTATCATATTCTGACAATACAAAACACACATCTTTTACTCACACACACACACACACATGTCACATAGTAGTAGGTGGAGAGAGAATCATTAGTCCTTTGCTGCCTGTCTGTCTTGTCACACACACAGACACACACACACACACACACACACACACACACACACACACACACACACACACACACAAATACACACACACACATAGTAGTGCAGAGAGTCCTACATCATCAGCATGTGAGAAACAGACACACACACACACACACACACACACACACACACACACACACACACACACACACACACACATACACACAAACACACAGCCAAACAGGTTACAGTAACAATATGTGAAACACCAGTGTGACTATTGATCGATGTTGTTTCCAGGTGGAGTTCCCCAAATTTCAGACATGAGGATTGTGCTGCTGGGAAATAGCAATGCCGGGAAGAGTTCATCAGGAAACACCATCCTGGGCAGAGAGGAGTTTGATACTGTAGGGAGAACAGCTGAGTGTGTGGAGAGAGAAGGAGAAACAGCAGGGAGACACATCACTCTAGTGGAGGCACCAGGATGGTTTGGTAGCTGCACTGTAGAGCAAACTCCTGAACGTGACAAACAAGAGATTATCCTCAGTGTGTCTCTGTGTCCTCCAGGACCCCATGCTCTACTCCTGGTCACTGATGTGAGTCACTCATTCACAGAGACATACAGAAGAGCAGTGCAGGAACACCTGGAGCTTCTGGGTGAGAGAGTCTGGAGTCACACTATAGTGCTGTTCACCAGAGGGGACTGTCTGGGAGACACAAGCATTGAGCAGCACATTGAGAGTGGAGGAGAGGCTCTGCAGTGGGTTGTAGAGAAATGTGGGAACAGGTATCATGTTGTAGACAATAAGAAGAGTGATGGTGGCCAGGTGACAGAGCTGCTGGAGAAGATAGAAGAGATGGTGGCAGGAAATAAGGGCTGTCCTTTCCTGTTGAAGGAAAGTAAAGAACATTCTCTCAATTGTTAGTATACTTTATGTTACTTTACTTTACTTTATTTAATTGTGAAAGTATATCTATTGCAAAATTACATTTTATGAATGGAAAACAGTTTTATGATCAAGGGCAGTAGTCTCCCAAATGCTTAAGTCCAAACATTGCTTAGCTCCATTCATTTCATCCAGCACTAAGCACTTTTTTGGACTTAGCACCTGGGAGAATACAACCCTAAGTCTTTAAGTGATCATCAACTTGTCCAACGATTGCTCCATAAACCAAATGTTTATATTTCACTTTTTGCCGGGCAGTTAGAGACCACCTACCTGATGACGTGTACTGGGAGCAGATCTAGCAATGACTCTGTGTCTGATGTCTCTAAGACCCTGAAGCTCCTCTCTGTGTCTGCCTCCTCCAAGAGCTCTGGCTATGAAACAGAAGACTCGGCAGAGCAGAGTGGATCTGGACAGGCAGGGACTGTAATCCATCGTGCAAATGCACAAGGAGATGGTGAGATTGGTCTAGAGTTTAACATTCATTTGTTCAAAGTACATGGAAAAAAAGTTGCTCATTGAATTTTTTATAAAAAAACATTTAGTTAAACATTTAATTATTAATTACACTCAACCGTCACGGTCACACTAGATATGTTGAATCTATTACCATTTTCATCAGTCAGAGACAGAATATCTTAAAAAGTTTCTCTGAAATATTTATTCAGTCAAGTTTTTGCTGAGATGCACTGATAGTTGACACTAACAACCCTAAATTTATATTTTGTTCAGTTTTGTTTCAAAAAAAGGTTTGATGTTGGCTTTACAGTAAATTCATTTGACTGTAAGCATATTCTTCTGCTTGTAGATTGCGTGAAGGGAGTTCATTTTGTGGATCCATCTACAATAACTGTGAATGAAAGAGATTGCATTGGAAGGGGATCATATGGAAATGTTTACAGGGGCTCATACCAGGAAACTCCTGTTGCTGTAAAGATCATCTCATTTGAAGATAGTTCAGTCATCACAAATGAGTTTCTCATACCTTTGTAAGTATGTTTTCATTCGAGCAGTGTTTGCAATTTGCAAAACAAGTGGTATTTTGTTTGTTTTAGCTGTCTATACAGAACAGCAGTTTTAACAGACTGTATTTCCAATTTGGTTTTACATTATTCATTTTCCTGTTCAAATATTGGCAAATGCTTACATTGCTGTAAATATTCCTCAGGCGTTTGTCTCACCCCAACATTGTGCGGATGCTGGCTGTAGCCAAAAGTGAGACTGAGATTCTCATTGCTAATGAATACATCCATGGGGCCAACCTGCAGCAGATTCTGTATAAAGACACTTCCATTACGGTGGGTTAATGATAGATTAATGATAGATACTTAAGTAAGTAATTATTGTCTGCAAAGTAGTCTCTACTGATAGCCTGGCAGGCCATCCTATATCATTGAAATGTATAGTCTGGCATCGAGAGATAAACCGAACTCAATCGTGGGCTGAACAACACTGCTATCTTTCAAACTACTTCTGGACGCAACAGGATAGCCTATGGCCAATCGCAGGAACGAACGAGATCGCCAAAGCCCGCGCTAAACACACAGAGCGTTGTGATTAGATGTCGCCAACGGCGACAAAAATTCCCTATGGCTTGCTGCTAGAACTACAGGCTGAGCAAATTAATTTGCCGCGGCTAGGGTACGTATAGATTTCTAGGCTACTCTACTGATAAATTGTTAAACAAATATTTAATTATTCTTTCAGTTACAAGAAGAGGATAAGTTGTTTGTGGCTCTAGACATTGCAATGGCTGTTGGGTACATACATGGAAAAAACATCATCCACCAAGATCTGAAGCCAGCAAATATATTGGTCAGTATTATTTGTTGCAAAACACAGTTCATGATATTCATAGAGCGTTCTTATGATAATTTTACAGCACTGCAGTGAGTGACTCACACTTCAGAGTTTACAGTTAATTGACAATATTGATCATTTGACTAACTACATTGTTTCTTGTTTATGCTTTACTCTGATATAATATACTGATCAGGGACTCTATATTATCTTCCTGTGGTGTGGGCAGTGACATGGGAGACTGATGTGTGTGTGTGTGTGTGTGTGTGTGTGTGTGTGTGTGTGTGTGTGTGTGTGTGTGTGTGTGTGTGTGTGTGTGTGTGTGTCTATGTCAGATGGATGACTGGATGGATGAAGTTTGATAGATGTCTCTGTGTCTTGGATGCTGTAACAATGCATATTTCTCCATTGTGAGACAAATAAAGGGATATCTTATCTTATTATCTTGTTGTTCTAGATTGCAGCTAAAGACAAAACGGCCTATCTGACTGACTGGGGCATGGCAAACTGCAAGGAAACCATATCAGTAACAGTGGGAAGCCCAATGGGAGGAACATGGCCCTATATGGCCCGTGAGTGTCTGGTCCGGTGCAAGAAGTGCAGCACCATGTCAGACATGTGGTCTCTTGGAATCACTTTTCTGGAGATGTTCACAAACTCTAAACCTTGGGCGACCAGCAATCCTGAACAAATACGTGCACTCCTTTATAAACGCCAGAGTCCTCCTGCTCTGGCTAATTTACAGACTAATCATGATGTTGTGAAACCACTGATTGAATATGATCCCAAGACTCGCATGAATGCCATAGATCTTGTGGTATTGTTGAAATCCAAGGTTGATGTTACCAAAAGACATGGATTCAAATGGTAGGGCAGGATCATGAGTTATTTTTTGCAACAAAATTGTTTCTTAGGTTGATACATCTGAAAATGATGGGCTATAATGTGTACAGTCAAGCTGAGATACAGTGATGACATCCATGAAAATGATAAGACAGTGATTGAAAACAAAACAAAAAAAAACTCTCAGATGTGGATGGAGATGGGAATCATTTTGACTGCAAATGTTGTTTCTCAAGCATAGTTTGGGAGAAGCCCCTGCTATAGTCTTTAGTCAACCCACTGGTATTTATAAGAGATTAAACTGGAAGCCTCCTCACTTACTCCAGTGTTGCAAAGCTAGTCTTCTGCTAGTCTTCTGTTCATCCATATTCATGGTCTGGAGGTCCTTTAACCTGACATAGCCCGCCCATAATACTGCTGTTCATCCATATTCATGGTCTGGAGGTCCTTTAACCTGACGCGATTATAGGGCGGGAGGAGTGCACTCAGTTCTGGTGTGAAATGATGGGACAGCTTGTTATTGGCCCGCTGTCTGGTAACCGACTAAACCCCCTCCCCAGAAAACCGTGACCAGACCATGAATACAAATGAACAGAAGTATTATGGGCGGGCCATGTCAGGCTGTTGCAAAGCCCCTCCTCCTCCACCACTATTTCCTCCTATGAGCTCATATTACCCTATCTGAGTGCCAGTGAACATCACACTGGATCCAATGGTGCCAAAACAATCAATATCAATCAATCTGTATCAATCAGTATACACCTTGGTTAATGTGAACAAATCCTACTTTAGAGAGTTTTCATGTACATTGTAATTAGGTTTTATAACATTGAAAAAATGATGATGAATTTGAATAAAATTTGCTAAAATTATGCAAATATTCTGGAATCCCTCAATGGTTAATTTCCTTCCTCTACTTTCTATCAACTTTAAAAATATTTGATATGACAGAACTGATTGGTCAGCCCATAATCTGTGGAAAGAAACCAAAGCTGTCATTGACATAGCACTCAGCAGTGCTAGCCTGGCAACATGTTCATGGGGTGCTAATGTCTTTTTGCACATGGGGACCCAAATGACCAGCAACAGTATTGTTTGTATTTCTGCTAATGCCTCCCCTCAAACACCAGAAGGTGCAGCATGCCCAGGGACGGATCTAACCCTTTCTCTGCCCTAGGCTAGATTTGAGTTTTGCCTCCTCTTTTCTAGAAATACAAGTGAAAAACTTAAGAAAATAAGTAATAAATGTATTTCGATGCCCTGTTGATATTGGGTGCCCTAGGCGATCACCTAGTTCATCTATGCCTAGAACCGGCCCTGAGCATGCTGGACTTTTTATAACGGGTGACTTTTGCCCACTGAGGATAATGGCACGTCCATAAAACACGTTTATTATCTCTGAATGAGGGCAACAGGACATTTATGCAGAGGAGCTTGCATCTGTTGTAGTGAGACACAAACTGCCTTATCAAAGACTGGATATAGAATATCTACACACCATTTTAACGTATCTTTGTTTCTTTGTAAAACATGCACTGGCGTATGAGTGATTTTAACAAGAACATTTATGCCCTCTTCTAAGAGGGATTGCTGGTGAAACTGTGAGCATTGAAGCCATACTTCTTTGAGAAAGTTATGCCCCATCATGCATATCAAACCTTGATCCACAGGACTAAATATCCAGCAGTATCACAGCACAAACGCTGTACATGGTGCACAGGACTTGAGTTTATGATTGAGTCTATATTCTATTCAGAAACTGGGGATGAAGGGCTTTATATATGGGCCCTATCTGTTTTATAGGGCTCCTATTTCTACCACGACATATAATAGATTTCCTGTCTGACGCTCTCCTCTGGGGCTATGATTATTTACAAACAGTAACCACAAGGGGGTGCTAATATTCTCAAGTCACAACATTTTTGAGAAATTGGACACGTTATTTTACCTTTCTCTTTTGTAGAGGAAGAACGAGCCACCTAGTGGTCACATGCCTCACATTACAGTATTATATCACTGCAGTGCAGAGATCAGTGACTTCAAAGCTGTGTCCAGAGGTCTTCAATTACATTTGCCTGAGGGACAAAAAATATTTTGGAGGCCAGGCTTGGCAGAATTATATAACACTCTGATTTTGGCATGAATTTGGTTCCCATCCTGTGGTCTTATAATCATGAGATAGAAGAGTCCATAACACCCAGTTCTGCAGTTCAGATGATGGAGCTAAAGCTGGTGGAATCCAGTGCACCACTCCTGCAATTGTTCCACTTCAGCACCCTGGACAGCAGCTGCACATGTGGAGCAAAGTCATTCCCAGATGCAGATGAACCTTTTTAACAGTGAAAACCTACTGAGAGATATTTGACTGTTCCATTCATAACAACCATTTGGTCTCCTTTCTGAGGGGAATAAAATATCAGATATCTGAAGCTCATGCTCTCAGATAATGATTAAAATTGGGAATCTTAAAACTTTATGAAAGTCAGGGCCAGAGTGGTGGGAGGCTTTTCTTGGGCCCCCAGAAGTACCTAGAGATGCCCCTGACCACGAGCACCATGAGTGTTTGCTCCTAACAGCAGCACTTTGCAAGCGTCTAAGTTTCTTAAGAAGTGTGTCAGGAGTCATCCTCGTGCTGTGACACTCTTGATCACTGGAACACCAGTAACTAACTAGAGACATCACTGTGAACACCTCCCCCTACTCTCTCACCTCCCCTCATCAATGGTCACCCACGCACACACACACACACACACACACACCATCTGGAGGAGGCTGGCAGACCACACACACACACACACACACGTGTGTATGCCTCAAGAAGGGCCACATACACCCCCATCACCTCCCACAGACCAGGGTCCCCCAATCTTCGCCGCTGCTGCTGCTGATGTTGCTATGACGACCAGCCCCACAGGCCTCGCTGGGCCCTGATTGGTTAAGTACGGCCACAGCACAGGAAATACAGTATTCTGCCTCCTGAGGGCCAGACTTAACAGTTTGTCATAACACTTTCACTTGGGCATAAATTAGGTTCCCATCCTGCGGTTTAATAATCATAGGAGTCCATAACATCCAGTTCCACAGTTCAGATGATGGATCAATTAAACTGACTGGAGATCAAACTTTTTAACAGTGAAAACCTACTGAGAGATATTTGACTGTTCCATTCAAAACAACCATTTGGTCTCCTTTCTGAGGGGAATAAAATATCAGATATCTGAAGGACATGCTCTCAGATAATGATTAAAATTGGGAATCTTAAAACTTTATGAAGGGCAGGGCCAGACTGGTGGGAGGCTTTTCTTGGGCCCCCAGAAGTACCTAGAGATGCCCCTGACCACGAGCACCATGAGTGTTTGCTCCCAACAGCAGCACTTTGCAAGCGTCTAAGTTTCTTAAGAAGTGTGTCAGGAGTCATCCTGGTGCTGTGACACTCTTGATCACTGGAACAGCAGTAACTAACTAGAGACATCACTGTCAACACCTCCCCCTACTCTCTCCTCCCCTCTCATGGTCACCCCCCCCCCCCCCCCCCCCCACACACACACACACACATCTGGAGGAGGCTTGCAGACACACACACACACACACACACACGTGTGTATGCCTCAAGAAGGGCCACATACACCCCCATCACCTCCCACAGACCGGGGTCCGCCAATCTTCGCCGCTGCTGCTGCTGATGTTGCTATGACGACCAGCCCCACAGGCCTCGCTGGCCCCTGATTGGTTAAGTACGACCACAGCACAGGAAATACAGTATTCTGCCTCCTGAGGCTTCCTCTCCTAGCCATGCTTCAGAATAAAAGTCTTTCATCCCTGTACTGTCAGCCTTCCAAAGAATAAAACCTGACAATCAGAAAGTACACAGCCAATGGGTGGATGTGTTTTATTGGGACGACCACAGTGTCAGTGGAGTTCACAAAAGCACTTCACTACACAAATAAAAAGCACACAAATACAACCATCTTTACTGCTGAATCTACTTTATATGTAGGCCTTCAACATTCAACATCTCAGCACATAACAGACAGAATGAATATTACAGCTCATCTTATTATTGTTTCATAAAGTGTTTTTTTCTTTCCGCTTAAATGTGTTCAATTTAAATCATTTATATGATGGATATCTCAACAATGTCAACATCATTAAATACCTCTTTGGGACATTTCCCTGTTGTGTGTGCACTGACTAAAGACAATGATGTGAAATTATATTAATTGTATTGGGGGTGGGGTGTGCACACAAGCTCTCTCACAGACTCACAGACACACACACACACACACACACACACACACACACACACACACACACACACACACACACACACACACGTCATGTCAAGTTACTTTATGTTTGATGGAGGTAAACACACACTTGAGTAGTTGAGCTGTGGTTTGGTTGGATAAGGACTAAAACTGTGAGTTTGCTGAAATAAACATCCAACACACTTTTAATCTTCCATGTGGGTCCAGAACATCATCAACACTGTCTATGAGATCAGCACAGTCATTCATGACTGAGTGTGTCAGTGTATCTGAGTGTGTGTCAAGAGTGTGCCAGTGAGTGTGTGTGTGTGTCAAGAGTGTGTGAGTGTGTGTCATTCATGCTCACACTGAGAGGATCAGAACACACACACACACACACACACACACACACACACACACACACACACACCCCGGTGTACCTGTGCTGTCCAGGTGCAGAAAGCC
>JAODXP020000019.1:25572244-25589744 GCA_027497455.2 Sardinella longiceps
ACACACACACACACACACACACACACACACACACTATAGTGAGCAGACAAAGATTCCCACATTAGCAGCCTGTGAAACACACACAGTGGTAGGCAGAGAGAGAATCCCACATCAGCAGTAGGTAAGACACTTAACAGACTTTATTTGATTCCACCTTGCAAGTCAACTTTTCATCAGGAATCAAATATTCTGACATAGTCCAACAAGATTAGCACAGCAAGTTACGTGTGTAAAGTTCATGGATACAAGAAACATCTTCTTTTGCAATGAACATGCTTCCTATAACTGCATATTTTGAGCAATACTCGGTCAACTGTTTGACCTTTGTTTTATGTAGCCCCCACTGGGAATTCCACAGACTGCCAACCTACAGTATGCACATGACCTGAACTGCCAAATACAGTTCAAAGAGTTGCCATTTACTATATCCTAAGTTTTTGTACAGTAAGAGTCCTCCATGTGTGCATCTACTACCAGTACACTCACAAACACACACACACACACACACACACACACACACACACACACACACACACACACATTGCATATCAGCATTATGTGTAGACTAATAGCTGGAGTGTTTTACAGACTGCTGTGTTATTTGCTTTCAGGTGGAGTTCCTCAAATCTCAGACATGGAGATTGTGCTGCTGGGATACAAAACTGGAGGGAGGAGTTCATCAGGAAACACCATCCTGGGCAGAGAGGAGTTTGATACTGTAGGGAGAACAGCTGAGTGTGTGAAGAGAGAAGGAGAAACAGCAGGGAGACACATCACTCTAGTGGAGGCACCAGGATGGTGGGCTAACTACACTGTAGAGCAAACTCCTGAACGTGATAAACGAGAGATTATCCTCAGTGTGTCTCTGTGTCCTCCAGCACCCCATGCTCTACTCCTGGTCATCAAAGTGACTGACGTGTTCACAGAGACATTCAGAAGAGGAGTGCAGGAACACCTGGAGCTTCTGGGTGAGAGAGTCTGGAGTCACACTATAGTGCTGTTCACATGGGGGGACTGGCTGGGAGACACAAGCATTGAGCAGCACATTGAGAGTGGAGGAGAGGCTCTGCAGTGGCTTGTAGAGAAATGTGGGAACAGGTATCATGTTGTAGACAATAAGAAGAGTGATGGTGGCCAGGTGACAGAGCTGCTGGAGAAGATAGAAGAGATGGTGGCAGGAAAGGGTGGCCATGGCTTTGATTTTGACAGACATGTTTGTAACAAACTCCAAGAGAAGAAGAAGGAAGAAGAGAGAAGAGCAGAGGAGAGGAAGATGAAGGTGCAGAAGCAGAGAGAGACTCTCAGATTATCAGCAGGTGAGGGAATGGGTCAGATTTTCAATCAACACACACACACACAAACAGTACTAGGCAGAGAGAAAATATCATATTGGCAGCAGGTGAGTCACACACACACACACACACATACACACTATAGTAGGTAAAGAGAGATTCCCATATTAGCAGCAGGTGAAACACACACGCGCACATGCATATGCACACACATGACACACACACACAGTAGTAAGCAGGAAGAGAATCATATATCAGCACCAGGTGACACACACACACACACACACACACACACACACACACACACACACACACACACACAATGGTAGGCAGAGAGAGAATCCCACATCAGCAGTAGGTGAGACACTTTACAGACTTTATTTGATTCCACCTTGCAAGTCAACTTTTCATCAGGAATCAAATATTCTGAATAGTCCAACAAGATTAGCACAGCACGTTATGTGTGTAAAGTTCTTGGATACAAGAAACATCTTCTTTCCAAATTAACATGCTTCCTATAACTGCAGATTTTGAGCAATACTCGGTCAACTGTTTGACGTTTGTTTTATGTAGCTCCCACTAGAATTCCACAGACTGCCAACCTACAGTATGCACATGACCTAAACTGCCAAATACAGTTCAAAGAGTTGCCATTTACTATATCCTAAGTTTTTGTACAGTAAGAGTCCTCCATGTGTGCATCTACTACCAGTACACTCACAAACACACACACACACACACACACACACACACACACACACACACACACACATAGTGCATTATGTGTAGACTAATAGCTGGAGTGTTTTACAGAGTGTTATTTGCTTTCAGGTGGAGTTCCCCAAATCTCAGACATGGAGATTGTGCTGCTGGGATACAAAACTGGAGGGAGGAGTTCATCAGGAAACACCATCCTGGGCAGAGAGGAGTTTGATACTGTAGGGAGAACAGCTGAGTGTGTGAAGAGAGAAGGAGAAACAGCAGGGAGACACATCACTCTAGTGGAGGCACCAGGATGGTGGGCTAACTACACTGTAGAGCAAACTCCTGAACGTGATAAACGAGAGATTATCCTCAGTGTGTCTCTGTGTCCTCCAGCACCCCATGCTCTACTCCTGGTCATCAAAGTGACTGACGTGTTCACAGAGACATTCAGAAGAGGAGTGCAGGAACACCTGGAGCTTCTGGGTGAGAGAGTCTGGAGTCACACTATAGTGCTGTTCACATGGGGGGACTGGCTGGGAGACACAAGCATTGAGCAGCACATTGAGAGTGGAGGAGAGGCTCTGCAGTGGCTTGTAGAGAAATGTGGGAACAGGTATCATGTTGTAGACAATAAGAAGAGTGATGGTGGCCAGGTGACAGAGCTGCTGGAGAAGATAGAAGAGATGGTGGCAGGAAAGGGTGGCCATGGCTTTGATTTTGACAGACATGTTTGTAACAAACTCCAAGAGAAGAAGAAGGAAGAAGAGAGAAGAGCAGAGGAGAGGAAGATGAAGGTGCAGAAGCAGAGAGAGAGTCTCAGATTATCAGCAGGTGAGGGAATGGGTCAGATTTTCAATCAACACACACACACACAAACAGTACTAGGCAGAGAGAAAATATCATATTGGCAGCAGGTGAGTCACACACACACACACACACATACACACTATAGTAGGTAAAGAGAGATTCCCATATTAGCAGCAGGTGAAACACACACGCGCACATGCATATGCACACACATGACACACACACACAGTAGTAAGCAGGAAGAGAATCATATATCAGCACCAGGTGACACACACACACACACACACACACACACACACACACACACACACACACATAGAGTAGGCAGAGAGAGAATCCCACATCAGCAGTAGGTGAGACACTTTACAGACTTTATTTGATTCCACCTTGCAAGTCAACTTTTCATCAGGAATCAATTATTCTGAATAGTCCAACAAGATTAGCACAGCAAGTTATGTAAAGTTCATGGATACAAGAAATATCTTTTCCAATGAACATGCATATTTTGAGCAATACTCGGTCAACTGTTTGACGTTTGTTTTATGTAGCCGCCCACTGTGAATTCCACAGACTGCCAACCTACAGTATGCACATGACCTGAACTGCCAAATACAGTTCAAAGACTTGCCATTTACTATATCCTAAGTTTTTGTACAGTAAGAGTCCTCCATGTGTGCATCTACTACCAGTACACTCACACACACACACACTGCATATTGCATTATGTGTAGACTAATAGCTGGAGTGTTTTACAGAGTGTTATTTGCTTTCAGGTGGAGTTCCTCAAATCTCAGACATGGAGATTGTGCTGCTGGGATACAAAACTGGAGGGAGGAGTTCATCAGGAAACACCATCCTGGGCAGAGAGGAGTTTGATACTGTAGGGAGAACAGCTGAGTGTGTGAAGAGAGAAGGAGAAACAGCAGGGAGACACATCACTCTAGTGGAGGCACCAGGATGGTGGGCTAACTACACTGTAGAGCAAACTCCTGAACGTGATAAACGAGAGATTATCCTCAGTGTGTCTCTGTGTCCTCCAGCACCCCATGCTCTACTCCTGGTCATCAAAGTGACTGACGTGTTCACAGAGACATTTAGAAGAGGAGTGCAGGAACACCTGGAGCTTCTGGGTGAGAGAGTCTGGAGTCACACTATAGTGCTGTTCACATGGGGGGACTGGCTGGGAGACACAAGCATTGAGCAGCACATTGAGAGTGGAGGAGAGGCTCTGCAGTGGCTTGTAGAGAAATGTGGGAACAGGTATCATGTTGTAGACAATAAGAAGAGTGATGGTGGCCAGGTGACAGAGCTGCTGGAGAAGATAGAAGAGATGGTGGCAGGAAAGGGTGGCCATGGCTTTGATTTTGACAGACATGTTTGTAACAAACTCCAAGAGAAGAAGAAGGAAGAAGAGAGAAGAGCAGAGGAGAGGAAGATGAAGGTGCAGAAGCAGAGAGAGACTCTCAGATTATCAGCAGGTGAGGGAATGGGTCAGATTTTCAATCAACACACACACACACACACAAACAGTACTAGGCAGAGAGAAAATATCATATTGGCAGCAGGTGAGTCACACACACACACACACACACTATAGTAGGCAAAGAGAGATTCCCATATTAGCAGCAGGTGAAACACACACGCGCACATGCATATGCACACACACACACACACACACAGTAGTAAGCAGGAAGAGAATCATATATCAGCACCAGGTGACACACACACACACGCACACACACACACACACACACACACACACGTACACACACACAATGGTAGGCAGAGAGAGAATCCCACATCAGCAGTAGGTGAGACACTTTACAGACTTTATTTGATTCCACCTTGAAAGTCAACTTTTCATCAGGAATCAAATATTCTGAATAGTCCAACAAGATTAGCACAGCACGTTATGTGTGTAAAGTTCTTGGATACAAGAAACATCTTCTTTCCAAATTAACATGCTTCCTATAACTGCATATTTTGAGCAATACTCGGTCAACTGTTTGACGTTTGTTTTATGTAGCCCCCACTGGGAATTCCACAGACTGCCAACCTACAGTATGCACATGACCTGAACTGCCAAATATAGTTCAAAGACTTGCCATTTACTATATACAAATTTTTTGTACAGTAAGAGTCCTCCATGTGTGCATCTACTACCAGTACACTCACAAACACACACACACACACACACACACACACACACACACACACTGCATAGTGCATTATGTGTACACTAATAGCTGGAGTGTTTGACAGAGTGATATTTGTTTCCAGGTGGAGTTCCACAAATCTCAGACATGAGGATTGTGCTGCTGGGATACAAATACAAAGGGAAGAGTTTATTAGGAAACACCATCCTGGGCAGAGAGGAGTTTGATACTGTAGGGAGAACAGCTGAGTGTGTGAAGAGAGAAGGAGAAACAGCAGGGAGACACATCACTCTAGTGGAGGCACCAGGATGGATTTGTAACTTCACTGTAGCACAAACTCCTGAACGTGATAAACGAGAGATTATCCTCAGTGTGTCTCTGTGTCCTCCAGGACCCCATGCTCTACTCCTGGCCATTAATGTGAGTGAATCATTCACAGAGACACATAGAAGAGCAGTACAGGAACACCTGGAGCTTCTGGGTGAGAGAGTCTGGAGTCACACTATAGTGCTGTTCACCAGTGGGGACTATCTGGGAGACACAAGCATTGAGCAGCACATTGAGAGTGGAGGAGAGGCTCTGCAGTGGCTTGTAGAGAAATGTGGTAACAGGTATCATGTTGTAGACAATAAGAAGAGTGATGGTGGCCAGGTGACAGAGCTGCTGGAGAAGATAGAAGAGACTGTGGCAGGAAATAAGGGCTGCCCTTTCCTGTTGAAGCAAAGTGAAAATAGTCCTCCAAATTGTTAGTATTTTTTTGGTATTTTTTTCTTTAGTTTTAAGGACACAAAACATTTGTAAAAATAAACGCTTCTACAAAAAACAATGGCAGCATTAAATGTGTTACACTTGTATGTATTTTATCTGCAGTCAGAGAACCCCTCCCCGATGACGGCTCAGGGAGCAGATCTGGCCAGCGCTCTGTATTCTCCAGATTATCTGATCTCTTGTGGCCCTTAAAGCGCCCTCTAGTGGCTGCCTCCACTCAGAGCTCTGGGTACGGCACAGGGGAGACGGCAGAGGGGAGTGGAGACACTGCAGGTGAGACTCAAACACACACAACACATGGAGGTGGGAGATTCAGGAACAGGAATTTACATTCAGTCCAGTACATGCGAAAAGACCATGAACTAATATATGTTATTTATTAAAATGTATTTACTATAATACAAAAATCTAGCTATAAATAAGATATGTTTGCTGTGTTGATACTTTGTCATTGTCAGTTATTAACTGACAAAGGTATTGGAATATGAAGCCACTATCATTTTGGTTGTTTAGCATGAGAACATGATTCACCAAGTTTCATGAAAGATTTGAAAGGTAACCCAACTTTTTATGTGCTCCTCTGCTTCTAGACCGCCTGAAGAGCATTAATTTTGTGGATCCATCTGAAATAACTGTGGACTACAAACACTCCATTGGAAGGGGATCCTATGGAACAGTTTATAAGGGCTCATACCAGGACACTCCTGCAGCTGTGAAGATAATCCCCTTTGGGAACACTGCAGTCATCACTAATGAGTTTCTCATACCACTGTGAGTGTGTACCTTTGTGCTAGAGTATAGTATATTTCTGTGTTCAAGAGGCTCTGTGGAAATGACATGTTAGTTGCAACAGTGTTGTTGCTGCAATCAGTTTTCTTACATTAGAACTTAAAGGAAAAATCCGGTGCTACAAGTTTCCTAGGTCTATTTTGGCATCATAAGGAGTACATACGTTGAGTTGGAATTAGAATTGGATGTGTTTTGGTGAATTTGATGTGTTTTGAGAAAGTGTTTTGCTATTTTAGCTGAAAGCAGCTAATGCGGCAGAGAAATGGGCATGCCTTTTCTCGAAACAAAACTCCAGTTTATAAACCCTTAGAAAGCTCCAAACAAAATTAAACTTCTGTAGTAGTGAGTACAGGGACCCTACACCGAAAAACAAGTGTCGCTAACTCTGCAAGTGCACTGACAGAGTGTGCAGAAGAGTAGGCCTAAATACAAACTCTGTGCCTTACCTGAAATTGTTCTTCTCCTGCGCTATCTTCAGGATAACGTTAGTCCAAAAAATATTGAGTGCTGAGTGCAGACTGATCCTGCTGGAAATGTGTGATTTCAAAGCATTTTATAGAAAAACATTTAATTTGTCTGGTTTAAATTTTAAGGAAACATGACAGCACAAGCACATAATCCAAGCCAGTTCCAAGTTTGAATGTGAGGTCGTGTGATCTCCGTGAGGTCCTGTGATCTCTCACAGGTAGAAGAGATCTCTGCAGGTAGAAGTGAGAAATTGTTCAAAATTTTTATTTTTTTTATTTTATTTATCCTTTATTTCACCAGGGTAGTCACATTGAGACAGCAGTCTCTTTTTCAAGTGAGCCCTAGCCAAGAAAGGCAGCAGTCACCTAAGCACTAAGCAGAGACATGAAAAGTAAAAAACACACAACATAAAACACAGTCAACATCTATGAACAGACATACAACACATAGACATAATACAACAGGTAAGAAAACAATTAGACAAAGATCAACAACAAACAACATGTACCACATAAACACAGTACAAGAAACATTCACAAAAATGACAGAGACCCAATGGAAAACTTAAAAACATTCACACTGGTAATTAAGAATGTCAGCAGCCCGTGTTTTAAAGTCTAAAAGCGGAATGAACATGCTGAGCTTTAACTGGAAAATTGGAACTGGCTTGGATTATGTGCTTGGGCTGTCATGTTTCCTTTCAATTTAAACTTGACAAATGAAATGTTTATTTTCTATGAAATGCTCCAGCAGGATGAGTCTGCACTCAATTTTGTTTGGACTGACGTTATCCTCAAGATACTGTAGGATAGGGGTGGCCAACCAGTCGGAGACCAAGAGCCACATATCTGATTATGTTACAGCAAAGAGCCACATCGGCACACGGGCACATGAACCTGTTACTACTACTACTACATTACCCATCCTTCTGACACACACACACACACACACACACACACACACACACACACATTTTGCATGATCTCAAAATACTGTAATGAACCCAAGCAACGCACACCTAACAAAATCACTGTATTAAACGTAAGGGAAACGAACATGCACATAAACACACACACAAACACAAACTTGGACATGAATTTTGCTTTCAGTGCATGCGTTTTCCTAGTTTGATGACCTCAATTTTACCTTTAGCTTAGCATAGGCGCTGGAAAGTAAAGTAGCCAGAGATGCTATCTGGCCACTTTGTATTCCAGCGCCTATGATAAGCTACAGCTAAAGTAAAGCAAACATTGTGGTTGCCAGACAGGGAAAATGCATGCACTGAGAGCAAAATGCTTACACCCACATATAGAACTCTAGACAAGAGGGTGAATACGATTGAATATTCCTTTAAATACAATCTGCATACTACTTCCATTATTCATTCATTGTTGTACAAATCCTCAAATTACAGTAAATATTTTGCAGGCGATTGTCTCACCCCAACATTGTGCGGATGTTGGCTGTAGCCAGAAACAAGACCCAGATTCTCATTGCTAATGAGTACATCCATGGGGCCAATCTGCAGATGGTGCTTTATAAATCTTCTCCCATTAAGGTGAGGCAGGATGTTTTGTCTGGATGTGTACTTGTATGTTGTAGTGATATTGTATGAATTGTCCATCACATAATTGTTTAACAACAAATTTTGTTTCATTACCCCATTCAGCTACAGGCCAAGGATAAGCTGCAGGTAGCTTTAGATGTCACCATGGCTGTGGAGTACATACATGACAAACGAATCATCCACAACGATCTGAAGCCAGCAAATATAATGGTTAGTATTGTATGGGAACATATGAAAACACTATAGTAAATCTAGATAAGTATTGGATGAGATTATGCATAGGGAGCACATCCGAGTTGACTTTTGGCGGCGGTAGCATAGTGGTTAAAGGAATAGGCCACCCCAAAACAAAATTTAGTCTCTTACCATATTCCCCTGTGTTGGATAAGTGACCAAAAGTGTTTTTCATTCACCCCTGTGGATGTCCTTATCCAGAAGCGCAGCGTTAGCATTAGCTTAGCATAGAGCACGGTAATTTGGAGTTTCCATTTAGCCTGTCGTTCTCAAAATAGTCATAAATGAACTCAAGAAAGTCTTGGGACTATATTCAGGCGAAAGCACAGGCAAAGCACCGCTGATAGGCGTAAAGTCATCACAGCACCTGAAAACCCCAGAAAGAAAGTACTACGGTAACTTTACGCCTATCAGCGGTGCTTTGCCTGAATATAGTCCCAAGACTTTGTCACTCCTAGGCAAACCCTTCGTGATAATGGCATTGGCATTTGTACTCGGTTTGAATGTACAGGTGAAACAACGAAATTAGGAAAAATCTTGAGTTCATTTATGACTATTTTGAGAACGACTGGCTAAATGGAAACTCCAAATTACGGCGCTCTATGCTAAGCTAAGCTAACGCTGTGCTTTTGGATACGGACAACTACGAGGGTGAATGAAAAACACTTTTGGTCACTTATCCAACTCAAGGGAATATGGTAAGAGAAATTTCGTTTTGGGGTGGCCTATTCCTTTAAGGACTCTGACTTTAGTGGGCTGGAAATTGATGGTTTGAATCCCGGCTGCCGCCGTTGTGCCCTTGTGCATTTACCCCTAAGTTGCTCTTAGGATAAAAGTGTCTCCTATTATGTAAATGTTCACATCTTACATTTACTTGCCTTTCTCATGTAGCATTGATCCAAACCTGCTTGATGGAATAGTTGAGGAATTTATGGTTTTAGTTCCTTATTTGTTCTCAAACATTTCAGGTACATACATTTGCATGTTATTTTTTGGAATGAACTTTGTCATTATTTTGCTGTTTTAAAGGTTGCAGCAGACACCAGAAAGGCCTATCTGACAGACTGGGGCTTGGCCGAATGCAAGGAAACCATAACAGCGACAACAGGACAATTACTAGGAGGAACACCTCCCTACATGGCCCCAGAGTGTCTAGTGGAATGCAAGAAGGGCAGCTTCATCTCAGACATGTGGTCTCTTGGCATCACTCTGCTGGAGATGTTCACAGAATCTGAACCCTGGACAACTGTTAGGCCACAAGAAATAAGGGAACACCTTTATAACCGCCAGAAACCTCATGCTCTGGATAAACTACAGACTAGTCTCAATGACATTGTGAGACCACTGCTTGAACATGAACCCAATGCTCGAATGAATGCCAAAAATCTGGTCACACTGTTGAAGAAAAAAGTTGCTCCAGTCCCCAAAAGATGATGATTCAGTCACAGTCACCTTTAAAGGTGTTCTATCTCTCACAAATGCATCTTTAAACTATAAAGATAATAATTAACATTTAAAAAGTAGAAAAAAGACACAATGGTTCATAGAGCTGAAGTGCCAATAATATCAGAGGTAACAAAATACATGGGCCCATCAAATATTGATTTTAATTAAATTTTTTTCTCTGGGCCCACCTGTCAGTGCCAGGCCCTGGACTGAAGTTGACAGCAAAGGGATGGACTCAGACTGACATAGCGCAACCATAATACTGCTGTTCATCCGTATTTATGGTCTGGAGGTTCTTTAACCTGACACGATTATACTGCGGGGGTGAGGGCATTCACTTCTGGTTTGAAACGATTGGACAACTCGTCTAATCAGCTTCGCTTATTGGCCGGTAGACTCACGCCCCAGAAGAACATTCCCAGACCATGGATACGGATGAACATTCGTATTATGGGCGGGCCATGTCAGGCTAGGATGGACTGGGACTGTGTGGAGTTTGGCAGGAGAGGAAGAGTGCAGTGTAGCAGCATCAAAGGAGACTTCACTCCAGTATCAGAGCACACCATTGTGGAACTAAGAGTGTAGCAGCATCAAAGGAGACTTCACTCCAGTATCAGAGCACACCATTGTGGAACTAAGAGTGTAGCAGCATCAAAGGAGACTTCACTCCAGTATCAGAGGACACCATTGTGGAACTAAGAGTGTAGTGTAGCATCAAACAGACTTCACTCCAGTATCAGAGCACACCATTGTGGAATTAAGAGTGTAGTATAGCATCAAAGGAGACTTCACTCCAGTATCAGAGAACACCATTGTGGAACTAAGAGTGTAGCAGCAGCATCAAAGGAGACTTCACTCCAGTATCAGAGAACACCATTGTGTAACTAAGAGTGCAGCATCAAAGGAGACTTCACTCCAGTATCAGAGAACACCATTGTGGAACTAAGAGTGTAGTATAGCATCAAAGGAGACTTCACTCCAGTATCAGAGAACACCATTGTGGAACTAAGAGTGCAGTGTAGCAGCATCAAAGGAGACTTCACTCCAGTATCAGAGCACACCATTGTGGATCTATAGCCCTATTCGCACAGGACTAGTTTAATGGGGGGACGTATAGTAATGTTGATTAACCAGACAACGTCAGGCATTAGAAACGACTAATTCGGACGGGACAAGAAATCCCAGTGATATGCACAAGCGAAAGTCGAAATTGGACGAGTCCCGTGCAAATAGGGCTTAAGAGTGTAGCAGCACCAAAGTAGGGAACAATGGACCTCATTCACCAACCATTTAATATGTTCTTAAATCCCACTTACGCGGTTTTTAAGAAGATTTTATTCACCAGTATAGTTTTGCAAAGGGACCTTAAGAACAAATTTAAGAAAATTCCCAAGAAGATATTAGTGAATGAGGCCCAATGGTCCTTATAGACAGCATTTTTTACCAAGAAATTTGTTCTTAAATCTCACTTACGCAGCTTTTAAGGAGATTTGTATTCACCAATATAGGGTTGTCAGTTAGTGAATGAGGCCCAATGGTAGCCTGACATAGCCCGACCATAATACTGCTGTTCATCCGTATTCATGGTCTGGGGGTTCTTTAACCTAACGCGATTGTACTGCGGGCATTCACTTCTGGTTTGAAACGATTGGACAGCTCGTCTAATCAGCTTCGCTTATTGGCCGGTAGACTCTCTACCGATGTAAACACGCCCCAGAGGACCGTTCCCAGACCATGGATACGGATGAACATTCGTATTATGGGCGGGCTATGTCAGGCTAGCCCAATGGTCCTTATAAACAGCAGTGCACTCAGTTAAGGAGCAATGTGAGGAGAGACACAGAATTCCCAATGGGTTTCTATGGAGGGCTGTGTTATTACATCATCCAGTTAAGGAGCAATGTGAGGAGAGTTATAAAATTCCCAATGTGTTTGTATGGAGGGCTGTGATACTGCAGCACCCATTTGGAGGCATCAAGGGCTTATACGGGGCGTATAAGTAGTACTGTATATACTAACCATCTAATGGAACAAAATGTAAAATGTGATGTATATTTTACAATCAACTGAAATGTAAAAAATAAATACATAAATCAAATGGGCCTCATTCTGTAAAGGGCTTTGCCCTAGCCTGAGTTTACATTAATAAATAAAAAAGAAATAAAATGAATGTTGCAGACCTTTTTTAGCTGCTTTTTTTGTTGTTATTGTTTTGTTTTTCTTATACCTTTACACTGACCACTGCCCTTTACAGTGTTGTACAATGTTTCACTTTAGCAGCACTTTTACTCTGCCAATGACTGAATAAAATATCTAACAGAACTAGCCTATACCATGATGTATGCATGTCACTGCATTCTCTTATTAGACAAAAAAGCTCATGTTTATTGTCATTCAGCCAGCAGGGGGCAGACTTGCATGTAAATTGCCACTGACACACACAACACCATGTCCTAATGAATAAAGTGTGTGTTTAAGCAGCAAGAACTTACTGTATGCTATGAATGCCAAGATGATAATGTGGAAACATAGATTTTACACCACATACACTAAATCACTATTATGAAAAAGATACCTTATAAAAATTCAGTTTCTAATAGTTCATATGTATTTTTAAATGTATTCTATGTCAGACTTACAAATGTAGGATAATTTGACAATGCATCACATCTATTCTATAATGTCTATGGGCAAGACTAACTTCAAACACATAGTATATTTTACAATGTCTATGGACCAGACCACAGATATACATATCTAGTCCTCTATATGATACATTTATATGGGCCAGACCATACTGTAGATATAGCCTACTGTAAACATCTAGTATTTTATATAATGTCTATGGCCCAGACCACATACACATCTAGTATTCTATAGAATGTCTATGGCCCAGACCACATACACATCTAGTATTCTATAGAATGTCTATGGCCCAGACCACATACACATCTAGTATTCTATATAATGTCTATGGCCCAGACCACATACACATCTAGTATTCTATATAATTTCTATGGCCCAGACCACATACACATCTAGTATTCTATATAATGTCTATGGCCCAGACCACATACACATCTAGTATTCTATAGAATGTCTATGGCCCAGACCACATACACATCTAGTATTCTATATAATTTCTATGGCCCAGACCACATACACATCTAGTATTCTATATAATTTCTATGGACCAGACCACAGATATAATCTACGCACAGAGGTTAAAGTGGGGGATTTCAAATAAATGAAGAATATCACCCCATTCTTCTTCTATACATTTTTCTTTGTTTGTGCCAACACAAAATTTGACAGTACCCCATCCTTCCAAAGAGTCTTGTTCTGTCACTGGAGGATAGCACTCTGTAGGGCCTAGCTATGGAAATCTGATGCGGAATCTCACATTTCTAACTGGGTGTGTCACCTGATTTACATCTGACCCACACATTTCCACTGTGCTTTGTTTTTGACTGAGTAAAAAAATATATTATAAAAAAAATATAAAAATATTTAAGTATTTGAAATACACAAAATTCAGTACCTGAAAATATCTTATTACAAACTACATTTCATTCTTTTCCAATCCTGCAAAATACAAATTATAAAATACACCACAGTATTTGAATACATACTGTATTTTAAATACATTTAATTAAAATACTGCCCAGCTCTGGTCCTAGTGAGCCTACAGTATACATGTTCTTATGTTCTATATCAGTCATATAGTCAGACTATACATGTTCTTATGTTCTATATCAGTCATATAGTCTGACTATACATGTTCTTATGTTCTATTAGTCATAGTCAGACTATACATGTTCTTATGTTCTATATAGTCAGACTATACATGTTCTTATGTTCTATTAGTCATATAGTCAGACTATACATGTTCTTATGTTCTATCTATATAGTCAGACTATACATGTTCTTATGTTCTATATCAGTCATATAGTCAGACTATACATGTCCTTATGTTCTATATCAGTCATATAGTCAGACTATACATGTTCTTATGTTCTGTTAGTCATATAGTCAGACTATACATGTTCTTATGTTGTATATCAGTCATATAGTCAGACTATACATGTTCTTATGTTCTATATCAGTCATATAGTCAGACTATACATGTTCTTATGTTCTATTAATCATATAGTTAGACTATACATGCTGTTATGGTCTGGTTTATCAGGCTATTTGCATTCATTTTCAGATAGATAAAGGTGAAATAATATCAAAGCTGTTTTGTTTGCTTTTTTCAACCTCAGCAAAGTCTTAATGGTGGAGAGTTTACAACTTCCCGCCTTGGCCTTTGTATGAAATCCTGAAACTGATAAGGCCTATGGGAGTATACTGTATACTCTTTTGTAAATCGCTTTGGATAAAAGCGTCTGCTAAATGCATACATGTAAATGTGTACTGGCCTCTTCAGAGATTGGCGTTATTGGGCCCTGTCCTTTGGTTTCAACATGCTAATTTGAGTTGAAGAATTTAAGAATTAATGCAATATTTGAAAGGTGTGTTCAGGGGATCTCTGTAGTGTAAAAAATGGATTCTGTATAGCAGGGCTTGAATCAAAGCTACTTACTTTTATTACAGTCAAGCCATAAATGGCCTCTATGCCGATCAGTAGCAATCAAAGTCTTCAGACTCTACTGTACAAATACATCACCAAGTGTTAACTATGGAGTCTAAAGGTCAGAGCAAAAGTCATATCAATGACACTCCCTGTTTGCACTGTCAACTTCTTCATCCATGTTCAGATTTAGCTCTGGAGTTTTTAAAGGATTTTTATAAGTTTAATAATGATATTTTAGCTGTGTAATGTTTTATATTTCTACTGGACAGTGGAGGTCATGTTAATATGGCATTCTTCTAGACATCTTGAAGGCTGATTAACATTATCAACACGTTTGCAACAATATGTGTTGAGCGAATTGTTCACATGGACCAAAGGTTAAGGTAAGTTGATTGATTCGCATCCTGAATGTTAAACTGATTTAAAACAATCAGTCAGTTGGTCATGGTTACTTAGGTTAATGGCTTACTGGCTACTGTGTAGTGAAGTTTGTTCCTATCACAGTATAGGCCTAGCTTACGTCCATGTTGCGCGTCAGTGTGTGTGATCCAACAGGCCCAATAGGTTCATTTAGCCTAATGCTATTACTCTAAGTGTTTGTTTCCATTAAGGTGTTTTGTGCAGGCTAAGTTTTCTTGATAGGCAGATTATTAGTTTACTGAAACAAAAGGCAAAACAAATTCCATACTACCATAACTGCTGTCTGGTCAGAGTCCCCTCATATGTGTCACGTGATGTTGGTGTGTAGGGGAAAACAGGTGACGATTACGAGCAAAGAAAAGATGATCCCTTTTTATTCTTGTATTAAACCATACATGTAATCAAGTGTTTTATAGAAACACTCCTCTCAGTGAAAAAGGGAAGGACTGAGAAAAATTAGGTAAATAAATTAATTAAATCAAATAAAACCTGCATTCGTAAGCTAATAGACACAAACCACAGTGGGGTGATGTGCGCCAGTGGGGAATCTGTGCCACCCTGAGTTTCTAAGGAACAATTCTTTTGACTACATCTTTCTGGAATCAGTTATTTCCCAATGTACACTGGGAATCAGTTATTTCATAATTTGGGAATCAATTATTTCAAAATTTAGTCAGAGAATCAGTAATATCATTATTACAATCTCTTGCCGCAATTTATCCTACCATTTTTGCAGGTTAAACATGTCCCATGTAAGGGTAAAAGGCAATAAGATATATTTATTTTAATCAATGAAATAGAATAGAAGCTGACACGCCTATTTGACTGAGATCTTACAAAATAGAACAATAGCATTTTAAAATGTGATGCATCAACTACATATAATCTGAAAAAAATCGTAGCCTAACAACCTGAGGGACAGAATCAGAATGAGCTGAGAGATGAAACTCTTACTGTTTCAGATCATCCTGTATTATCAAGTTTGTGCTCCAAGTCACTCACTTACATGGTCCATATCTGCCCCTGTGTTTAGGCTACATATTACATAATGGCTGCCGTGCATCACCTAGGTGGGTGCTACACATTGGTAGTGGTTAGTGAGGTCCCCCTTCCACCGTAAAGCGCTTTGGGTCACTTGAAAAGCGCTATAGAAATGTAAGGTGTTGTTGTTGTTGTTGTTGTTGTTGTTGTTGTGGTTACTGTTTCAGATTATCCTGTAGTATCTAGTCCTGATCAGAACTGTAGACTCACCAACATCCTCTGTGCCTCTCAGATGCAGTTTTTATAACTGTGACACCAAATACACTGTATATTATACAGAAACTGCCACAGTAGATTCACCCTTCTAGTTAGTCATTTCTGCATGTGGATGTGAAGTTATTAGTTCCAGTGCAGATGAATGTGAGTGAGCTGTAGAATGGGATCATGGGGTCTAGTTACCGTCCCTGTTCACCTCTGTTAGCGCTGCTTGCACTTCTGTTAGCTCACGCCAGGCTAATGCAGTAAATATACGTATATGTCTGGGAGCCATCCCTTAGGGGGTAATGTCAGGTTTCGGGTTTTGTCTCTGTGTTTCTGTTGTGTTAAGTCCACGTTCCTTTTGTCTGTGTTTCAAGTAAATTCCAAGTTTTTCTCGAGCTCCCGAGTCTCAAGTTTCTAGTTTCATTTTGCCTTGCATTTGGGTTCTACCTCAACTGGGAATCGTGACAGTTAGTGACTGACGTAAGCTACAGTGGAAGAAAGGCTGGATGGCTATTTAATGTCTCACTTGAAAGCATGAAGCAGGATGAAGAAGATATTGTCTCCATAGAGGAAAAGAGCATTTAGCCATATTGATTACGGTTTTCTTAAAGTGTATTTGCCATTTTTAGATGTGCCATTTAAAACTGTAATCCTGTATAGATCACAGCAGGTTCCTGCTCCAAACAGGCATTTCTGCATGTGTGTGTGAAGTTATTAGTTCCAGTGCAGATGAATGTGAGTGAGCTGTAGAATGGGACCATGGGGTCTAGTTACCGTCCCTGTTCACCTCTGTTAGCGCTGCTTGCACTTCTGTTAGCTCACGCCAGGCTAATGCAGTAAATCTACAGACAAATGTGTATGTTGAGCTGCCCTGCTCAAATATGCAATGATTGATTACACTGCGAGAGTATCACCAGATATGTTTAAAATTAAATTTAGAACAAACTTAGCATGACGTGTCATGGAAAATAATATCATTGAATATCAGGCAGTTTTCTTGTAAAGTTGACAGTGTTGCAGGGGTGATTAG
>JAODXP020000019.1:25592244-25604744 GCA_027497455.2 Sardinella longiceps
GATCATCAGCAGGTGATAGAATGGTTCTTCATTCACACACACACACACACACACACACACACACACACACACACACACACACACACGCTAAATAATGAATATGATCCTTATGGACCAAAGCTAGTAATTATCCAGTTCGGCACCAATGAAAGTCTCCATTTGCGTAAGGAGATGAGTGTTCCAATGAGAGCTCATCAGCAGTCAAGAGCAGCTGAAAGCAAGACAGACTTTCCAGTAGGTGTCAGTCGCTAGAATAAAGCAGAACAAAAGTTAGTCCACACCTTCATGGTTAGTAGGGTAGATGTTACTGGGGTAAGTGAGAAAGTGAGGTTAGTGTTAGTGGGCACATATGGATATGGGTTCTTTGTGGAAAAGGCTTCTGGGATGATCTTTTGCCACCTGGCCCTGGTTCTTACTTTGTGGACATATATGGTGTGTCAGAGCTGTAGAAAGGGGGCGGGATATGAAAAAGGGAACATGGGATTGGATGAGTAAAATCCAATCAAAACAGCTTTTGGCATTGCTAGGAAACATAAATACACTGCAACATCATCAGCAGGTGAGAGAATGGTTCGGAGTTTTTAACTTAAGGACTGGACATTTAAATGAACACTTTACAGTTCATATGTTCATTATCTCGTGAGTTGCTGTGGGACAAACTGCTTTGCATTGTAGGTTAGCTATGTGGGCTATTCCATAACTAAATAATAAAGACAGTAAACGCATTCTCAAGCTTAATCTCTAACTGTTTTTAAAGACAACATGTCCAAGACGACGCTGAGGACGGCATAGGCCGAAACGCGTCCGTCTTGGACATGTTGTCATTAAAAAACAGTTAAGAGTTAAAGCTTGAGAGTGCGTTTACTTTCTTTATTATTCAGTATTCTTTTGTTTTACGCACCCAAACCCGTTCTCTATACCAACTGAGTTGAGCGCACCTTTCCCCCTCACCTATTCCATAACTAATAAGGAGTTAGGAGTGTTCAGTGGAGAATTTTGAAATTGAGGCAGGTAAAAGCTTGAAACGACAACACAATGAACAGACCATCCCTAGACGTGACTTTCTGCTGTATGGGAACCTGCTGGTGTGTGTGTCATGTAAAAGCAGAGGATTTTCACCCAGCAGACACACACATCCCAAGTCCCTCAGAAGCTCCAGGAGGCTCCTGCATTTATATTAATGCTGCTAAACACCCGTGAGAGAGATAAGATCTCAGGTAGCCCAGTTTCATTACAAGTGGGATAAGCACAACAGGAGAGTGACAGGAGTGTGAGTGGGTGTGAGATGGGGAGAGTGAGGGAGAGAGAAAATGAGCATCGGTGCTGTGTAGTAGTTTTGCAGACATACTGTATGCCTAACAGACGGACACTGCCTCTGTTATCATCAGAAAATTGTCATTGTTTTTTGCAGTGGGAATGAAAAAAACAAAACAATTATCACCAAAGTGTGCTTGCACATTGTCATATATTTTTCTGGTAGTAATCATTTTGAGAATAGTGTGTGTGTGTGTGTGTGTGTGTGTGTGTGTGTGTGTGTGTGTGTGTGTTACAAAGGAGTGTTGTATTTTCTGAGTGTGGCAGATCTTGAGTACTAGAATACTTTCAATACCGTGAGTGTATGAGTATGTGTGTTTTGTATTTTGACAGTATGATAGAGTATCTACACTATCTACTCTTACTTATATCTACTACCATATGTACTGTTTCATACTCTCATGACACAAAACACAGCCCTTATTTACATACACACCACACACAGAGACACACACACAAAGTATTCTCAAAATAAGTTTATTAGCAGATCTGATACAGTACAGTGCAATTCCCTAACACACACACACAAGGGTTGCAAATTTCCAGGGATTTTTGAAGTTGGAAATTTTCCATGGGAATTAATGGGGGAATAAACTGGGAATTATCAAAGTTGTAGGTCAGGAACATAAATACAACTGAAAAATATTGAGCATAATACTGGCTAAAAGGTACAGATTTGATGTGAATATGTCATTCCTCCTTAGGGACAAATCATCCAACTTACGTAAAGCTATTTAGGCCACACCCCTACATGGCATGCATTGTGCATTCCTCCATCACATGCACAGTAATTTCTAGAATTCTGAATTAATCTTTTTATATGGGAGGGGATATCCTTTCATTTTCAAAGGGGAGCTGTGTTTTTTTTGTTGTTTAGTGAAACGATTGATGAAAGTGTTAGCTAGCTCTGACCACCACCAGCTGCATTGATGCCGTGACCCGGATGGGAGTGAGGATTTGAAGGGTGAGTGTAACCGCAGGCCAGCTAGCTCGGCTAGCTTGGCAGGCAGTGTGTGTAAATCCTCATCACCCAATTCCTTGGGCGCTTCTAACGGCTAAGTTTTGTATTTTTTACCTCTGGTGGCGATGTTTCTTGCATTGAATTCTGTGTAGTTTTTTTTCCCGGTGCAGTTCCCCAAATCTCTAATATAAGGAATCTTGCCTACCGATGAACTGAATGTGTGTGTGTGTGTGTGTGTGTGTGTGTGTGTGTGAGTGAAAGTAAACTTTCTTGTTATCTTTAGTAGTGTATAATTGAAATGCAAATCTAAATGTTTCAGGGTGGATGGGGTGCCAAAGTAACTAGTTTCATGAGTATTATGGTCTGTTTCTGAGAGACTATTTTGAGGTTACCTCAATCTGAGGGCTTCTGATGGTGTTTTACCTTTTTGACTGGAACATCATCTGGGCCGCTTGGAGATGGCATCTGGGCCACATGTGGCCCCCGGGCCTCCATTTGAATTGGCCTGTTTTACAGTTTTTATTCAAGCACACACACACACACACACACACACACACACACACACACACACACACACACACACACACGCACAGAGAGAAAGATGGTTCAGGTTTTATTTCAAGCACTTGGAATATATATTAATGTATTTCATTCATTATTTGTCACACACACACACACACACACACACACAAACACACACAGCATAGTTCAGTATTTAGCTCTTATATTTCACTGAATGCTGTGGTATTTATTTCCAGGTGGAGTTCCCCAAATCTCAGACATGAGGATTGTGCTGCTGGGAATCAGACGTGCTGGGAAGAGTTCATCAGGAAACACCATCCTGGGCAGAGAGGAGTTTGATACTGTAGGGAGAACAGCTGAGTGTGTGAAGAGAGAAGGAGAAACAGCAGGGAGACACATCACTCTAGTGGAAGCACCAGGATGGTGGAAGAACAACATTGTAGAGAAAACTCCTGAACGTGATAAACGAGAGATTATCCTCAGTGTGTCTCTGTGTCCTCCAGGAGCCCATGCTCTACTCCTGGTCATTAGGGTGAATGTCTCATTCACAGAGACACACAGAAGAGCAATGCAGGAACACCTGGAGCTTCTGGGTGAGAGAGTCTGGAGTCACACTATAGTGTTGTTCACCAAAGGGGACTGTCTGGGAAACACAAGCATTGAGCAGCACATTGAGAGTGGAGGAGAGGCTCTGAAGTGGGTTGTAGAGAAATGTGGGAACAGGTATCATGTTGTAGACAATAACAAGAGTGATGGTGGCCAGGTGACAGAGCTGCTGGAGAAGATAGAAGAGATGATGGCAGGACATAAGGGCTGCCCTTTCCTGTTGAAGCAAAGTGAAAATATTCCTCCAAATTGTTAGTATTTTTTCTTTACTTTTCATGTAGTTGTAAAGTCAATGTAGCCTACAAAACATAATGTAAATCTGTATTTTAAAAAGAAACATGTTTAAAATTTTCATCAATTGCAGAAAAAAATGTGTTATATTTGTATGTATTTTGTCTGCAGTTAGAGAACCCCTGCCTGATGGCAGCACAGGGAGCAGATCTGGGCAGCGCTCTGTATATTCCAGATTTGTATCTGATCTAAAGCGCCCTCTACTGGCTGCCTCCACTCAGAGCTCTGGGTACGGCACAGGGGAGACGGCAGAGGGGAGTGGAGACACTGCAGGTGAGACTCAAACAAACATAACACATGGAGGTGGGAGAGTCAGGAACAAGAATTTAAACCAGCACATAGAAAAAAAAATAGTTAATATTCTATTTTGAATGGAGAACAGGGCTGTACAATACACATATTCTATCACAGTTAGAAAAATAGAACCATACAACCAGAAAATTCTGTATTATTATGTTTTGGACATGGAACATGTATAATACATAATATAAATATTATTTTGGCATGGAACCAAAATAAAAGGTTCAGTTATTTCCACATGCATCCGATAGCTACCAGGACCAAGTGGTCTTCTCTGGCCTGCACAAACATATCAAGTTTCTGCTCTCCGGCAATGATGTTGCAATATACTTTTGACCCTTATCACACTGGACTGGACTCCTTTAATTTGAAAGTTAGTTGTTTCAATCAGTAATATGATTTAATTCTATGAGTGGACATAGATTATTATATTGTTTTAATTCAAATTAATTTCACTGTAATCTTGGGGGCGCCAAAGCTCAGCGGGCTAGTGCGTCATACCACAAATCCGGGGACCTGGGTTCGATTCTGACCCGAGGTCATTTCACGATCCCTATCCCTGTCTCTCTCCCACTT
Source organism: Sardinella longiceps (assembly GCA_027497455.2). Classification (NCBI taxonomy): domain Eukaryota; kingdom Metazoa; phylum Chordata; class Actinopteri; order Clupeiformes; family Clupeidae; genus Sardinella; species Sardinella longiceps. Next base: position 25,596,815 of record JAODXP020000019.1, read on the forward strand.
AAGTCCTGTCACACACTCTACCGTCTTATCGGATCAAAGACAAAAAAAAATCCCTTAAAGATATCTTAAAAAAATAAAAATCACTGTAATCTTGAAATTAATTTAGGTTAAACTAGATTAAAATATATATGTGATACCTAAATATGGCTAAAAGTAAGTCTTTCAGAATGTGTTTCTCAAGCCAGGCGGCACATTAGACCAGGACCTCATCTCCTGTTTCTAAAATGCTTCAAAAACTGCTTGTGAAAGCTGTTCTATATGATAATCGATGATGAAAAACTTTGAATAACCCTAATGGATAATGTATGGTCCACCAGTCATTATAGAAAATTATACCAATGCTAAGTCAAATTTCCTATTGTAATGCGCCATTTAGAACGTGCATTATTTTTCAGGTAACTGCACGGCTATGAAGTAGTTCCACTTTTCCGTCCATATTCAGACTTGCATATCAATTCGCCCAACTCACTCTGACTTTTAAATAAACTGTCACGTTAACACAGGATCACAATTTAGTGACCTGACTGACGTTCATGACACAGCTACATTGTAACTTGTGACCGAGATGGTTTTTAACGCTGTTACACTTAATTTGGAAGTGTGGGAAACTGAGTTTACAGAGCCCAAGACATGTTAGAATCTTTGGATTTAGCGCTTGACAACGGGAGATGGAATTAACGACTGACTTAACAACTGTACATTAGAACTGCCCCAGTAACATTTTTTGGTTCCGGGAAGGTTTTCTGTCGAGTATGAGAACGTTCCCTGAAAGTAGCTTTGGTTGTCTGAAGGGGCACCAGGAATTTTTTTCAAACGGAACTAGAACATTAGCTGCTGGTTTGCATTTCTGGTTAGGCGAACGTTCCCGCAACGTTATCCTAACGTGCCATTTTGTGAGAAAAAAATAAATAAAAAACACATAAATAATGCACTCGGTGAGCAGGAAGAACCCACGGTCGCCCGCACCGCAGGTAGGTGCGTTACCGCTAGGCCACGCAGTCATTTGCATCACAAGGTAAAAAAAAAAAAAAAACATACGGTAGCTCTGATACAACACTAATTGTGAGTCATACAATTAAGATAGCTTAAATCTATTATCATAAACAGTCTAAATCAAGTTGTTTAATGATAATTTAAACATAATATCTATCAGATTGTAATTTAAATACAATTAAAAAAAAATAACGACAAGGGAACGTTTTCGGACGATCACAAAGTTACCACGCTGTGACATTAGAGTTTTAACATTTTCCGAACCAAAATAGGATAATGTTGTTAAAAGAACCATAGGAGAACATGGAGGGAACGTTAGTTAAGGTTCCCATAACGTTCCGTGTTTGCTGGGTAGTAACGGCAGTTTATCTTGGTAAGTTTTGATTGAGAGAATGTGTGGCCGAAAGAAGTAGTTCTGCAAAGTAGCCTATAGCTTGTCTTCAGCCATCAGCTAGCCACCTAGCCATCAAAACGAGCATGTTGTTAGCCAAATGACATAGCGAAAAAGTGGCAACAGCTGTATAAGCGGGATAATGAACTCCACGGCGTGCAGATATAGAAAAATAACGCACATTCGAAGTTCTAAGGCTAACGAGGCGGCAGCTTGTTATTTTTCTATACCTGCACACCGTGTCGTTCATTATCCCTTACATATTTCCCGAGATGAAGAACTGTAAAACTGTGGTTGTTTATCAAGTTTCTTAATCAATTTATCAAGTTTTGTAAAGGGTTTAATGCAATCTTTAATCTTTTTGTGTGTTCTCCTGCTTCTAGACCACCTGTTGAACATTAACTTTGTGGATACATCTACTATAACTGTGGACCATGATGCCTGCATTGGAAGTGGATCCTTTGGAACAGTTTATAAGGGCTCATACCAGGACACTCCTGCTGCAGTGAAGATTATGGCCATTGGGAACACTGCAGTCATCACTAATGAGTTTCTCATACCACTGTGAGTGTGTAAATGCAAACTATGATTTAATGTTAAGTTTATGTATTTACAATTACAATATGCCATTGTAGCAAAGGGAGAGAACAGTGACCCCGACCAGGTCTCAAACCCGGGTCTCCAAGGTGCTAAAAGTGCAACTTGACCACAACACCAAAGAGCCAGACTTGTTGGTATGGCAGTCAAAGTGCATAGTCAACCGTAGTGACGGTACTCCGTCACAGCCATGAACTTGACATTTGTTGTTGTTGTTGTTGTGTCTTTAATCATTTTCCATTGTTGGACAAAATATTTTGCAGGCGTTTGTCTCATCCCAACATTGTGCAGATATTGGCCGTAGCCAGAAGTGAGAAACAGATCTTCATTGCTAATGAATACATCCATGGGGCCAATCTGCAGGAGATGCTTTATAATGCTACTCCCAACAAGGTGAAGGATGATGATTTCTCTAGATGTTCATAGTAGTAATTACTATAATTCATAAGATATTTTATATCTGTATTGTTTAACCATAAATGTTTTAATATACTTTCAGTTGCAGCCCAAGGATAAGCTGCAGGTAGCTTTAGACATTGCCATGGCTGTTGAGTACATACATGGAGAGAGAATCATCCACCACGATTTGAAGCCGGCCAATATAATGGTTAGTACTGTATGGGGCAGTGGTATTCCATTAGAAATTCATAGCGTACAAGATCAATAGCTGGAATCCGTCATGTGAAGAGAAGGGTATACCAAGGGCCTTTTTATGACCAGGATAAGTAATTATAATAGGTAACCAGAAAAGAAAATAGCTTGAGGACAGGAAGATTTTAGTGTTTCGCTTTTTTGCCTGTAGAATCAGTAGGGCCGCATGTGGCCCCCAGACCTCCAATTGAATAGCCCTGGTATAGGGTCTCATGAAAAAAATCTACAGATGCTGACTGCGATTGTGAAAGCAAAGTACGTTGTACATCCAGTCTGATATTTACATCTAATGTAGCACAGATGTAACCAAGCCAAAGGAGAAGAATATATGAAGGAGCATTTTCAGGCTCAAACATTTCAGGTGTAATATAAACATTTACAACCCTGTAGAAATTACTGTACCTTTTTCCTGTTCTAAGGTTGCAGCAGACACCAGAAAGGCCTATCTCACCGACTGGGGCTTGGCAGACTGCAAGGCAACTATAACAGCGAAAACTGGATGCGTTGTTGGAGGAACCCTCCCTACATGGCCCCAGAGTGTCTAGTTGAGTGTGAGAAGGGCAGCTTCATGTCAGACATGTGGTCTCTTGGCATCACTCTGCTGGAGATGTTCACAGACTCTGAACCCTGGACAACCACTAATTCACGAGAAATACGACAACTTCTTCATAAACGCCAGAAACCTCATGCTCTGGATAAACTACAGTCTAATCTCAAGGTCATTGTGAAACCACTGCTTGACCATGAACCCAGTTCTCGCATGAGTGCCAAAAATCTGGTCACACTGTTGAAGACAAAAGTCGTTCCAGTCATCAGAAGATAATGCTTCAGTCATAGGGAAATGCAAGTGACAGACAAGATCCTTCAAAGACTCTTATTTCTCCCAAAGCAACAAAGGACAAAAATGCATCTTCTTGAACTATAAAGATAATGACTAACATTTAAAAAGTAGAAAAAAGACACAATGAGAGCTGAAGTGCCAAATAATATCGGAAGTAACAAAATACATGGGCCCGTCATGGGCCCTTAGAATCATCCTAACTTTTCCCCTCTAGCAGCGTCTCTGCGTTGACCACTGGAGCTGACAGCAAAGGGATGAACTGGGACTGTGTGGAGTGTGGCAGTCGAGGAAGTGCAGTGTAGCAGCATCAAAGGAGACTTCACTCCAGTATCAGGGCACACCATTGTGGAACTAAGAGTGTAGCAGCATCAAAGGAGACTTCACTCCAGTATCAGAGCACACCATTGTGGAACTAAGAGTGCAGTGTAGCAGCATCAAAGGAGACTTCACTCCAGTATCAGAGCACACCATTGTGGAACTAAGAGTGTAGTATAGCATCAAAGGAGACTTCACTCCAGTATCAGAGAACACCATTGTGGAACTAAGAGTGTAGCAGCAGCATCAAAGGAGACTTCACTCCAGTATCAGAGAACACCGTTGTGGAACTAAGAGTGTAGCTGCAACATCAAAGGAGACTTCACTCCAGTATCAGAGCACACCATTGTGGAACTAAGAGTGTAGCTGCAGCATCAAAGGAGACTTCACTCCAGTATCAGAGCACACCATTGTGGAACTAAGAGTGTAGTGTAGCATCAAAGGAGACTTCACTCCAGTATCAGAGCACACCATTGTGGAACTAAGAGTGCAGTGTAGCAGCATCAAAGGAGACTTCACTCCAGTATCAGAGCACACCATTGTGGAACTAAGAGTGCAGTGTAGCAGCATCAAAGGAGACTTCACTCCAGTATCAGAGCACACCATTGTGGAACTAAGAGTGCAGTGTAGCAGCATCAAAGGAGACTTCACTCCAGTATCAGAGCACACCATTGTGGAACTAAGAGTGCAGTGTAGCAGCATCAAAGGAGACTTCACTCCAGTATCAGAGCACACCATTGTGGATCTATAGCCCTATTCGCACAGGACTAGTTTAATGGGGGGACGTATAGTAATGTTGATTAACCAGACAACGTCAGGCATTAGAAACGACTAATTCGGACGGGACAAGAAATCCCAGTGATATGCACAAGCGAAAGTCGAAATTGGACGAGTCCCGTGCAAATAGGGCTTAAGAGTGTAGCAGCACCAAAGTAGGGAACAATGGACCTCATTCACCAACCATTCTTACCAAGAAATATGTTCTTAAATCCCACTTATGCAGTTTTTAAGAAGATTTTATTCACCAGTATAGTTTTGCAAAGGGACCTTAACAACAAATTTAAGAAAATTCCCAAGAAGATATTGGTGAATGAGGCCCAATGGTCCTTATAGACAGCAGGGCACCCAGTTAAGGAGCAATGTGAGGAGAGATACAGAATTCCCAATGTGTTTCAATAGAGGGCTGTGTTATTATAACACCCATTTGGAGGCTTCAAGGGCTTATACGGGGCGTATAAGTAGTACTGTATATACTAGCCATCTAATATAACAAAATGTAAAATGTGATGTACATTTTAAAATCTACTGAAATGTAAAAAGGAGGAACTCCGGCCTACATGGCCCCAGAGTGTCTAGTGGAGTGCCAGAAGGGCAGCTTCATCTCAGACATGTGGTCCCTTGGCATCACTCTGCTGGAGATGTTCACAGACTCTGAACCCTGGAAAACCCTCAAGTCACAAGAAATAAGGAAACACCTTTATAACCGCCAGAAACCTCATGCTCTGGATAAGCTACCGACTAATCTTAATGACATTGTGAACCCACTGCTTGAACATGAACCAAATGCTCGCATGAATGCTAAAATCTGGTGGTACTGTTGAAGACAAAAGTTGCTCCAGTCCCTAAAAGATAATGATTCAGTCACAGGGGAATGCAAATGACAGGTGAGATCCTTTAAAGGTGCTCTATCTCTCCCCAACCAGCAAAGGATAAAAACGTTTCTTTGAAGTACTTATAAAGAAAATAATTAACATTTAAAAAGTAGGAAAAAAGACACAAAGGCTTGTAGAACTAAAATGACAAATAATATCAAAAGTAACGAAAGAAAAAGACTCACATTGACCACTGGTGTTCCCAGTGTGTTTCTATGGAGGGCTGTGTTATTGTAACACCCATGTGGAGGCTTCAAGGGCTTATACGGGGCGTATAAGTAGTACTGTATATACTAGCCATCTAATATAACAAAATGTAAAATGTGATGTACATTTTTAAATCTACTGAAATGTAAAAAAAAAAAAAATGCATAAATCAAATGGGCCTCATTTTGTAAAGGGCTTGGCCCTAGGCTGAGTTTACATTCATAAATAAAAAAGAAATAAAATGAATGTTGCAGACCTTTTTTAGCTGCTTTTTTTTCTTATACCTTTACACTGACCACTGCCCTTTACAGTGTTGTACAATGTTTTATTTTAGCTGCACTTTTACTCTGCCAATGACTGAATAAATACCTAACAGAACTATACCATGATGTATGCGTGTCACTGCATTCTTTTATTAGACAAAAAAGCTCATGTTTATTGTCATTCAGCCAGCAGGGGGCAGACTTGCATGTAAATTGCCACTGACACACACAACACCATGTCCTAATGAATAAAGTGTGTGTTTAGGCAGCAAGAACTTACTGTATGCTATGAATGCCAAGATGATAATGTGGAAACATAGATTTTACACCACATACACTAAATCAGTATTATGAAAAAGATATCTTATAAAATGGTCAAATACATTGCAAATTCAATTTAAATAAATTGCAATTTATTATAGTTCATGTATATTTTTGAATGTATTCTATGTCAAACCTAGAAATACAAGTTAATGTAATTTGACAATGCATCATATTTATTCTGTCTATGGGCCAGACTAACGACAAACACGTAGTATAGTTTACAATGTCTATGGACCAGACCACAGATAAGAGTCAGGAAAGGAGGCCGCACTATGCATATACACCTTTTATTCACACAGACGCGTTTCGGCGTTATGCCTTCTTCAGTGTGTTCTTCCTCAGTGTGTTCAACACAACACACTGAAAGGTGTGTTTTAGCATCTGTAGTGTAAAAATCAAAGAATCAAAGCTACTAACTTACAGTCAAGCCATAAAACTTTGTCTCTATGCCGATCAGTAGCAATCAAAGTCTTCAGACTCTACTGTACAAATACATCACCAAGTGTTAACTATGGAGTCTAAAGGTCAGAGCAAAAGTCATATCAATGACACTCCCTGTTTGCACTGTCAACTTCTTCATCCATGTTCAGATTTAGCTCTGGAGTTTTTAAAGGATTTTTATAAGTTTAATAATGATATTTTAGCTGTGTAATGTTTTATATTTCTAGTGGGTAGTGGAGGTCATGTTAATATGGCATTCTTCTAGACATCTTGAAGGCTGATAAACATTATCAACACGGTTGCAACAACATGGGTTGAGCGAATTGTTCACGTGGACCAAAGGTTAAGGTAAGTTGGTTGATTCACATCCTACATGTTTTAAAATGATGATTTAAAACAATCAGTCAGTTGGTCATGGTTACTTAGGTTAATGGCTTACTGGCTACTGTGTAGTGAAGTTTGTTCCTATCACAGTATAGGCCTTGCCTATGTCCATGTTGCGTGTCAGTGTGTGTGATCCAACAGGCCCAATCGGTTCATTTAGCCTAATGCTATTACTTTAGGTGTTTGTTTCCATTAGGGTGTTTTGTGCAGGCTAAGTTTTCTTGATAGGCATATTATTAGTTTATTGTAACAAAAGGCAAAACAAATTCCATACTACCATAACTGCTGTCTGGTCAGGGTCCACACATATTTGTCATGTGATGTTGGTGTGTAGGGGAGAACAGTAGACGATTATATCATGTGCATATCATCTCTGACTACATTCAGTACTCATACTGTTTTGTGTCAACCATGGTCAATCTATGCATCAGACTTTACGGATACTTTATTAGGCCCCAGGCAGGTAGGCTGAGTCCATGAGGCGTGGATCTGCCCAAGGTTTCTTCCTACATAACAAATTATTTACAAAGCGAGGGAGTTTTTCCTTGCCCCTGATTCTCATGGATGCTTCCCATACTGTCTGTAAAGCGCCGCGAGACAATGTACTGTATTTGTGCGCTCTACAAATAAAATTGAATTGAATTGAATTGAATTGATTAAAAGCAAAGAAAAGATGATCCCTTTTTATTCTTGTATTAAGCCATACATGTAATCAAGTGTTTTTAGAAACACTCCTCTCAGTGAAAAAGGGAAGGACTGACAAAAATTAGGTAAATAAATTAATTAAATCAAATCAAACCTGCATTCGTAAGCTAATAGACACAAACCACAGTGGGGTGATGTACACCAGTGGGGAATCTGTGCCACCCTG
>JAODXP020000019.1:25609744-25662244 GCA_027497455.2 Sardinella longiceps
TCTTATATTGGGGACATATATGGTGTGTCAGAGCTGTAGAAAGGGGGCGGGGTATGAAAAAAGGAACATGGGATTGGATGAGCAAAATCCAATCAAAACAGCTTATTGCGTAACTAGGAAACATAAATACACTGCAACATCATCAGCAGGTGAGAGAATGGTTCAGAGTTTTTAATTCAAACACTGGACATGTAAATTAACACTTTACAGTTCATATGTTCATTATCTCTCCTATGCCTCTCCTATGAAGTTATTACCCACCAATGTAATAACTTCCCACCAATGTAATGAATCACCAACATAATAGAATTATGCAGTTTTTAAATGTAATAATGCTGACAATGGAATAATTTCCCACCAATGGAATAATTATCATGTTGGCAGGAAATTATTACATTGGGCAGAAAATTGAAAAGATTTACTATAATACTTTCCCACCAATGTTAAGTCACTGATTTTTTGAAATTGTTACTGTTTCATCAGATGTAAAATCATATTTGGCAGTGAACTCATATTTCAAACTGAGCAGCCTGCTGTGTGAGCTTAAACCCTGATACAATGACATGCCATTCTCCCATGTTTATTCAGTTTTCATTGATAAAGGGTGATTTGTACAGTATGTGCATGTTTTACACTAATAACCATTTTATTCATCCTCACCACAGCTGACAATACTTGAATGAATGACACAAGCTTTCTCAGTTTGACCCCTAACATTAGATTAGATGGAGATGAGAACCAATGCTTTCTGAGTTTCCAATTACAATACAATAATCTCACATCAATGTTATTAATACATTATTTGATGAAATTGTAACTGTTTTTTATCATCTACAAGGGTTATGTAACAGTGTATTTGAGTATATTTGTGGCAAAACTGGAATTATTCATAAACATAGCTAAGCCCCCCTACACATAGATTAGCTAGTGTTGTGAATTGGCACTTATCCTACCATCAGGCCTCATTCACATCCAATCAGTGCATTCACAGTCTGTAAGCGCTGCTGTTGGTTCAGTTCAGGGTACGTGTGCATCTATGTTCACACCTGAAACAGTTTCCTGTGTCAACCAGCTCTCATCTAAAGTCTATGGAGACTGTGTAATACAGTGTGTGACATGCATAACACACACACACACACATACACACACACACACACACACACACACACACACTATAAAATGGACAGAGTGGGAGCTGTGCTGTGCTGCTGTGTCTAACACACATGTAGTGTGCATGGTCTAATGTGTTAGCATGTTTTCGGTCTGAAAACGGACCATAAAAGTGTCCCGCTGCAAATGCACAGATTGGAGTGTGAATGAGACTCAGATTCTGGAAGATTTGGAAGTTGAATGAAGTGGAAGCTTCTAGATGAGAACATGGAAGTTTTGTCGAGTGTGGTGTGTGTGTGTGTGTGTGTGTGTGTGTGTGTGTGTGTGTGTGTGTGTGTGTGTGTGTGTGTGTGTGTGTGTGTAAGCTTCTAGATGAGACCATGAAGTGTGTGTGTGTGTGTGTGTGTGTGTGTGTGTGTGTGTGTGTGTGTGTGTGTGTGTTTGTGTGTAAAAGCAGCTATGAGATTTCTGCGTTGAATTTGGTCTGTGTGTGTGTGTGTGTGTGTGTGTGTGTGTGTGTGTGTGAAGGCTTCTAGATGAGAATATGAAGTTGTTTTCGGTGTTGAGTTTGGTCAGTGTTTGTGTACGTGTCTGAGTGTAGAACTGCATGAAGGGGTGTGGCCTAGTGTGGATTTGAGATAATGGGCGGGGCAAATGAAGCAGGGTTCTGAGCATTTTCCCGCCACCACTCAGCTCCGCTCACATAGCCTGACAAGTCTGTAACTATAACATTAAAATATATAGTCTGGTTATGAACCATAGACCAAACTCAATCTGTATAGTCTGGTTATATGAACCATAGACTAAACTCAATCTGTATGGTCTGGTTATATGAACTATAGACTAAACTCAATCTGTATGGTCTGGTTATATGAACCATAGACCAAACTCAATCTGTATAGTCTGGTTATCCATAGACCAAACTCAATCGGTATAGTCTGGTTATGAACCGTAGACCAAACTCAATCTGTATAGTCTGGTTATGATCCATAGACCAAACTCAATCTGTATAGTCTGGTTATGATCCATAGACCAAACTCAATCGGTATTGTCTAGAACTATATTATATAGTTCTATACCATACAATCTGTATAGTATATAACTATAGACCAAACTCAATCCTGGGCAGAATCAGGGGTTGTCAAACTGCCACTGCACACAGTAGGATAACACTACAACCAATTAGAAGAGTCATTAAGATTCTGATTCAAACCGCTCAAACAACTGCTGTTCTTGGCACACACACACACACACACACACATACACACACAAACACAAACACAAACACACAAGCAAACACTCAATCAGCAGGTGAGAAAGTTGCAGCTTTTCATCCAAAACACACACACACACACATACACACACCATCAGCAGATGGAGAGCATATTGCAGCTTATCATCTTAATCTTAAAAAGAAAACACTTATCTACATAATGTTGCTTTAAAACCACGAGAGATACAGTATAAAAGAACTGCTACTGCTAAAATATCTGCTAGATATATGCTATCATATTCTGACAATACAAAACACACATCTTTTACTCACACACACACACACACACTGTCACATAGTAGTAGGTGGAGAGAGAATCATTTGTCCTTTGCTGCCTGTCTGTCTTGTCACACACACAGACAAACACACACACACACACACACACACACACACACACACACACACACACACACACACACACACACACACACACACACACACACACACACAAATACACACACACATACTAGGCAGAGAGTCCTACATCATCAGCATGTGAGAAACAGACACACACACACACACACACACACACACACACACACACACACACATACACAGCCAAACAGGTTACAGTAACAATATGTAAACACCAGTGTGACTATTGTGATGTTGTTTCCAGGTGGAGTTCCCCAAATCTCAGACATGAGGATTGTGCTGCTGGGAATCAGAAAGGCCGGGAAGGGTTCATCAGGAAACACCATCCTGGACAGAAAGGAGTTTGATACTGTAGGGAGAACAGCTGAGTGTGTGGAGAGAGAAGGAGAAACAGCAGGGAGACACATCACTCTAGTGGAGGCACCAGGATGGTGGATTAATTACACTGTAGAGCAAACTCCTGAACAAGACAAACAAGAGATTATCCTCAGTGTGTCTCTGTGTCTTCCAGGACCCCATGCTCTACTCCTGGTCATTAGAGTGAGTAACTCATTCCCAGAGAAATACAGAAGAGCAGTGCAGGAACACCTGGAGCTTCTGGGTGAGAGAGTCTGGATTCACACTATAGTGCTGTTCACCAGAGGGGACTGTCTGGGAGACACAAGCATTGAGCAGCACATTGAGAGTGAAGGAGAGGCTCTGCAGTGGGTTGTAGAGAAATGTGGGAACAGGTATCATGTTGTAGACAATAAGAAGAGTGATGGTGGCCAGGTGACAGAGCTGCTGGAGAAGATAGAAGAGATGGTGGCAGGAAATAAGGGCCGTCCTTTCCTGTTGAAGGAAAGTAAAGAACTTCCTCTCCAATGTCAGTATACTTTACCATACCAAAGTATATCTATTGCCAAATTACATTTTATGAATGGAAAACAGTTTTATGATCAAGGGCAGTAGTCTCCCAAATGCTTAAGTCCAAACATTGCTTAGCTCCATTCATTTCATCCAGCACTAAGCACTTTTTTGGACTTAGCACCTGGGAGAATACAACCCTAAGTCTTTAAGTGATCATCAAGTTGTCCATTTATTGCTCCATAAACCAAATGTGTCTATTTCACTTTTTCCGGGCAGTCAGAGACCACCTACCTGATGACCATACTGGGAGCAGATCTAGCAATGACTCTGTGTCTGATGTCTCTAAGACCCTGAAGCTCCTCTCTGTGGCTGCCTCCTCTAAGAGCTCTGGCTATGGAACAGGAGACTCAGCAGAGCAGAGTGGATCTGGACAGGCAGGGACTGTAATCCATCGTGCCAAAGCACAAGGTGATGGTGAGATTGGTCAACAGAATTATTCATATTTTTACATGAAAGAAGATACTCATTTAAAACATTTCATAAAAACTATTAGTTAACTTATTAATTACACTGTCACATTAAATATGTATGTTGAATTACTTAAACCATTTTCATTAGTCAGAGAAGTCAGAGACAGGATATTTTAAATATTTCTCTGAAATATTTATTCTGTCAGGTTTTTGCTGAGATGCACTGACAGTTGACACTAACAAGCATAAATTTGGCTATATTTTTGGCTTTATTCAGTTTTGTTTGACAAAGGGTTTGATGTTGGCTTTAAATTCATTTGACTGTAAGAATAATCTTCTGCTTGTAGATTGTGTGAAGGGAGTTCATTTTGTGGATCCATCTACAATAACTGTGAATGAAAGAGATTGCATTGGAAGGGGATCATATGGAAATGTTTACAGGGGCTCATACCAGGAAACTCCTGTTGCTGTAAAGATCATTCCCTTTGAAGAAAGTTCAGTCATCACAAATGAGTTTCTCATACCTTTGTAAGTATGTTTTCATTTGAGCTGTGTTTGCAATTTTACAAGCCAACTGTACTGTATATGAGTCTACAGGTGGTATTTTGTTTGTTTTAGCTGTCTATACTGAACAGCAATTTTGAGAGACTGTATTTCCAATTTGGTTTTCCATTATCAATTTCCCTTTTCAAATATTGGCAAATGCTTACATTGCTGTAAATATTCCTCAGGCGTTTGTCTCACCCCAACATTGTGCGGATGCTGGCTGTAGCCAAATGTGAGACTGAGATCCTCATTGCTAATGAATACATCCATGGGGGTCCGTGTATTTTTTCGTTCATTCATTATTCTATTTTGGAAGTCGCACGAGAAATGAATAAGGACTCGTTTATAGTGTTTTACAATTGAATATCACTTGATGAAATGGAAGCAAGCACTTTTAGGAACTGAAAATGAAACGCTGAATCCTAGAAAAAAGAGAAGAGCAATAAAGAAAAGCGTCCATCTGAGTTGCGTCTTTGGTTTGTTAAGCACCCAGAATTCGGATGACCTGGAAGTAATTCTGGAAGTAGGCCTAGGTGGTTGAGTTTTTATTACATGGTTTATTTGGAGGCAAATGCCGACTTTGCAAATATTGTTGCAACACTATTCCGGAACGTTGCTACACTTCAAAAGATGTGGTTGATCTGTGATGAGTGTGCGAATAATATTTTGTGACGCTCACAACCTCGTGAGATGATTGCGTATAGTAAGCAAGCGCCACAAGCAAGTGCATGCAAGCGCCACCACAATATTGAGTAGGGACAGAGGACAGGAAGGGTAGACCAACTGTGACTGAGAAAGGATTTTGACAGCTCTGATTATCAGCATCTTCCATCAGCTTCCCAGCTCATCTCCAGCCTTTACATGTGTAGTCTACATGGACTTCCCAACGACAATGCCCCAAATATATCAAAGAGAAATGTGTTTATTAAGCATGCGTAAAACAGTGGGATGAAGAGCAAGAGCGCGCACTTCAGCTCATTAATAAACTTGCCAGTTAAAGAATAGGCTACTCTTTTATTTTTCTGTTATGTGTCTGGCTCCGGCTACGTCTGGAGCGTATTTGCGTATGCCTCGTATGGTCAGCTAGACCTTTTCTGCTGCAAACTTTCCTTCCGGGTAAACGGAAAGGTCAGTCAAATGAATTTCAATAAATGAATAAACAAATACCACACATTGAAAAACGATCAAAAATGTTGTAATTTCTCCCATTACTATTATGGTATGAGACAACACATGCAGAAAATTTCTGCGTGTATGGCTTTAAACAAGACAAGAAGTTGCACCCTTTTTTCATTTTCATCTTTCATTCCAAAATAGAATAATGAATGAACGAAAAAGTACACGGACCCATGGGGCCAACCTGCAGCAGATTCTGTATAAAGACACTTCTATTACGGTGGGTTAATGATAGATTAATGATAGATACTTGTGTGTGTACTGATAAGTACTCTCTACTGATAGCCTGGCAGGCCATCCTATATCATTGAAATGTATAGTCTGGCATCGAGAGGAACGAACAAGATCGCCAAAGCCCGCGCTAAACACACAGAGCGTTGTGATTAGATGTCGCCAACGGCGACAAAAATTCCCTATGGCTTGCTGCTAGAACTACAGGCTGAGCAAATTAATTTGCCGCGGCTAGGGTACGTATAGATTTCTAGGCTACTCTACTGATAAATTGTTAAACAATTATTTCATTATTCCTTCAGTTACAAGAAGAGGATAAGTTGTTTGTGGCTTTAGACATTGCAATGGCTGTTGGGTACATACATGGAAAACACATCATCCACCAAGACCTGAAGCCAGCAAATATATTGGTCAGTATCATTTTTTGGCAAAACACAGTTTATGATATTCATAGAGCGCTCTTCTGATAATTTTACAGCACTGCAGTGAGTGACTCACACTCACACTCTGATATACTATACTGATAAGCGACTCAGGTGGGGGTGTATATATACTGTATAATCCAGTGGTTCTCAAACTTTTTCTGTCATTCCCCATTTTGGAAGGCAGAGAATTTTCGCGCCCCACCTGGAAGGCTCAATTTGCGCACAATAGCCTACATGTATCTCCGTGAAGAATACTTTAGAGTACAGGATTTTTTTGGTTAGAATTTCCATGTTACTAATTCAAAGCCAAATTTCTCTCGAACCCCTCATTACAGCAACTAGCAAATGACACCATTGGAAAGCTCAATAGACTGTCCTATGCGCATATCTGACAAATTGCTGTGAATTCAGGGGGCATGTGGCGACCGTTCATAGATTGCAAAGAGATGTCTCGCGCCCCACCTGTCATGTGTCTGCGCCCCACTAGTGGGGCCCGCCCCACAGTTTGAGAAGCACTGTATAATCTTTCTGTGGTGTGGGTAGTGACATGGGACACCAATGTGTGTGTTTGTGTGTATGTCAGATGGATGAATGGATGGATGGATGACTGAAGTTTGATGGCTGTCTCTGTCTTGGCTGGTGTAACAATGCAAATGTCTCCATTGCGACACAAATAAAGGGATATATCATCATATCTGTTCTTCTAGGTTGCAGCTAAAGACAAAAAGGCCTATCTGACTGACTGGGGCATGGCAAACTGCAAGGAAACCATATCAGTAACAGTGGGAAGCCCAATGGGAGGAACATGGCCCTATATGGCCCCAGAGTGCCTTGTCCGCTGCAAGAAGTGCAGCACCATGTCAGACATGTGGTCTCTCGGAATCACTTTTCTGGAGATGTTCACAAACTCTAAGCCTTGGGCAACCAGCAACCCTGAACAGATACGTGCACTCCTTTATAAACGCCAGAGTCCTCCTGCTCTGACTAAACTACAGACTAATCATGATGTTGTGAAACCACTGATTGAATACGATCCCAAGGCTCGCATGAATGCCAAAGATCTGGTGGTATTGCTGAAATCCAAAGTGGATGTCACCAAAAGATATGGATTCAAATGGTAGGGAAGGATCTGAAAAAATATTTGTTGTCAGTTGTTTGATGGATACATTTGAAAAAAAAAATAATAATAATTCCGAGTTGCAGGGTGTACAGTCAAACTTAGAAACAGTGACTACGTGTAGTTCCAGGAAAAGAGCACCAGCTTTAAAAACCTTTCAAATGTGGATTGGAAGAGGCTCCTGTAGCCACATATATTTAATATATAACTCAATTGTTTCTTAGTTGGATACATCTGGAAATGATGGGCTATAATGTGATGATATGCAATTGCCATGCAAATGATAAGAGCTTTAGAAGCCTTTCAAATGGAGATGGAGAACAATTTGATTGTTTTTCCCAAACACCTACTGTAGGACTAATTCACAGCCATTACCCAACCCATTTGTACTTGTAAAAGATTAGAAAATGATAGGCACTGTAGTGTGTTCAGTACAAAACAGTGATTATGTGTAGTTGCCATGACAGTGATAATAATATAAGAGTGTCAGTGTTAAAAACCTTTCAAATGTGAATGGAGATTATTATGACTGCAAATGTTGTTTCTCAAGCATAGTTTGGGAGAAGCCTCTGCTATAGTCTTTACTCAACCCACTGGTATTTGTAAGAGATTAGACTGGAAGCCTCCTCACCTGCTCCAGTGTTGCAAAGCTAGTCTTCTGCTAGTCTTCAGTTCATTCATATTCATGGTCTGGAGGTTCTTTAACCTGACATAGCCCGCCCATAATACTTCTGTTCATTTGTATTCATGGTCTGGAGGTTCTTTAACCTGACATGGCCGCCCATAATACTTCTGTTCATTTGTATTCATGGTCTGGAGGGTCTTTGACCTGAAGCGATGATAGGGAGGGAGGAGTGCACTCAGTTCTGGTTTGAAATGACTGGACAGCTCGTCCTATAAGCTTCACTTATTGGCCGGCTGTCTTGTAACCGACTAAACCCTCCCCCGAAAACCGTGACCAGACCATGAATACAAATGAACAGAAGTATTATGGGCGGGCCATTGTAAGGCTGATGCAAAGCCCCCTCCTCCTCCTCCCTATTTTCTCCAATAGCTCATATTCCCTATCTGAGTGCCAGTGAACATCACACTGGATCCAATGGTGCCAAAACAATCAATATCAATCAATCAATCTGTATCAATCAATATACACCTTGGTTTATGTGAACAAATCCTAATTTTCATGTACATTGTAATTAGGTTTTAACATTGAAAAAATGATGATGAACTTTAATAAAATTTACTTTGAAAACAATGTTAATATTGTATTGACCTCTAAGAATGTTGAAGAAGTTCTTTCCCTCACAACTTGTTTGTCTGTTTTGTGTATTGTGTTGCGCCTGGTCTGTTTACTTTAATTGTTCCATTCTAATATCACGTCTCTGACTGACTGTTCGGGCTGCTACTTGGACACCTGGGTGCTGAAACCAGCAGTCTGTTCCCCAAATACAGCAATTAAGTGCAAACTGCTTTTCGGGTTTAGTGGAGGAATTTTAGAATGCTCTTAAAATGCTCAGACATCTTAACATAAACCTGTCCATGAGCAGCTTGTACCCATTAGTCTTTGCACATTGTTTAATTTTATGCAAATATTTTGGAATCCCTCAATGGTTAATTTCCTTCCTCTACTTTCTGTCAACTTTAAAAATATTTGATGTGACAGAACTGATAGGCCAGCCAAGAATTTGTGGAAAGAAACCTAAACTGTCATTGCCGTAGTATTCAGCAGTGGTAGCCAGGCAACATGTTCATTGGGCGCTAATGTAATTTTGCATACAGGGGACTCAAATGCTCAGCAACAGTATTGTTTGTATTTCTGCTAATGCCTCCCCTCAAACACTAGAAGGTGCAGCATATCCAGGGCCGGATCTAACCTTTTCGCTGCCCTAGGCTAGATTTGAGTTTTGCCTATCTTTTCTAGAAATACTAGTGAAATTCTTAAGAAAATAAGTAATAAATGTATTTTGTTCCGTTGATATTGGGTGCCCTAGGTGATCACCTAGTTCATCTATGCCTAGAACCAGGCCCTGAGCATACTGGACTTTTTATAACAGGTCACTTTTGCCCACTGAGGATAATGGCACGTCCATAAAACATGTTTTCTATCTCTGAATGAGGGCTACAGAACATTTAAACACAGAAGCTTGCATCTATCGTAGTGAGACACAAACTGCCTTATCAAAGACTGGATATAGAATATCTACACACACCATTTTATCGTATCTTTGTTTCTTTGTAAAACATGCACTGGCGTATGAGTGATTTTAACAAGAACATTTATGCCCTCTTCTAAGAGGGATTGCTGGTGAAACTGTGAGCATTGAAGAAATACTTCGTTCGAGAAAGACTCACTGCCCTATCATGCATGTCAAACCTTGATCCACAGGACTAAATATCCATCAGTATCACAGCCCAAACGCTGTACATGGTGCACAGGACTTGAGTTTATGGTTGAGTTTATATCCAATTCAGAAACTGGGGATGAAGGGTTTTATATATGGGCCCTATTTGTTTTATAGGGCTCCTATTTCTACCACGACATATAATAATAGATTTCCTGTCTGACGCTCTCCTCTGGGGCTATGATGATTTACAAACAGCAACCACATGGGGGTGCTAATATTCTCCAAGTCACAACATTTTTGAGAAATTGGACACGTTATTTTACCTTTCTCTTTTGTAGAGGAAGAACGAGCCACCTAGTGGTCACATGCCTCACATTACAGTATTATATCACTGCAGTGCAGAGACCAGTGACTTCAAAGCTGTGTCCAGATGTCTTCAATTGCATTTGCCTGAGGGACAAAAAATATTTTGGAGGCCAGGCTTGGCAGAATTATATAACACTTTGATTTTGGCATGAATTCGGTTCCCATCCTGTGGTCTTATAATCATGAGATAGAAGAGTCCATAACACCCAGTTCTGCAGTTCAGATGATGGAGCAGTCAAACTAAAGCTGGTGGAATCCAGTGCACCACTCCTGCAATTGTTCCACTTCAGCACCCTGGACAGCAGCTGCACATGTGGAGCAAAGTCATTCCCAGATGCAGATGAACCTTTTTAACAGTGAAAACCTACTGAGAGATATTTGACTGTTCCATTCATCACAACCATTTGGTCTCCTTTCTGAGGGGAATAAAATATCAGATATCTGAAGCTCATGCTCTCAGATAATGATTAAAATTGGGATTAAAACTTTATGAAAGGCAGGGCCAGACTGGTGGGAGGCTTTTCTTGGGCCCCCAGAAGTACCTAGAGATGCCCCTGACCACGAGCACCATGAGTGTTTGCTCCCAACAGCAGCACTTTGCAAGCGTCTAAGTTTCTTAAGAAGTGTGTCAGGAGTCATCCTGGTGCTGTGACACTCTTGATCACTGGATCACCAGTAACTAACTAGAGACATCAGTGTCAACACCTCCCCCTACTCTCTCCTCCCCTCTCATGGTCACCCACGACACACACACATCTGGAGGAGGCTGGCAGACCACACACACACACACATGTGCAGCTCATGTGGAGGGCATGTGGAGAGGTGTGTGTGTGTGTGTGTGGATGGATGGATGGATATCTCAACAATGTCAGCATCATTAAATACCTCTTTGGGACATTTCCCTGTTGTGTGTGCACTAAAGACAATGATGTGAAATTATATTAATTTATTGAGGGTGGGGTGTGCACACAGGCTCTCTCTCTCTCTCTCACACACACACACACTCACACACACACACACACACACACATGCATACACACACAAACACACACGTCACGTCAAGTTACTTTATGTTTGATGGAGGTAAACACACAGTTGAGTAGTTGAGCTGTTTGGTTTGATAAGGACTAAAAACTGTTAGTTTGCGGAAAATAAACATCCAACACACTTTTAATCTACGTTTGTCCAGAACATCATCAACACTGTCTATGAGATCAGCACAGTCATTCATGACTGAGTGTGTCAGTGTATCTGAGTGTGTGTCAAGAGTGTGCCA
Organism: Sardinella longiceps; assembly: GCA_027497455.2. NCBI lineage: Eukaryota > Metazoa > Chordata > Actinopteri > Clupeiformes > Clupeidae > Sardinella > Sardinella longiceps. The sequence goes on from JAODXP020000019.1 coordinate 25,621,304, forward strand.
GTGAGTGTGTGTGTGTGTCTGTCAAGAGTGTGTGAGTGTGTGTCATTCATGCTCACACTGAGAGGATCAGAACACACACACACACACACACACACACCAGGTGTACCTGTGCTGTCTAGGTGCAGAAAGCCACACCTGTGGAGAGAGACTGAAGGGCCAGGAGTCCTGCAGTACTGAGACGCACGCACGCACGCACACACACACACACCAAGAGAGATGCCTAAACTCTGGGTAGTGGTGAGTAGTAATTCATTGATCACTGTGAAGTGGGCTGTGGCATTATCATGTCAGTATCAGTATCCTTATTATGTTACAACAGACATACAGTACAGTAGACCAACGGTGACCAAACCTTTTAGTTTGTGGGTCATATGCAGAAAAATCTAAGATGCCAAGGGCCAATTGAAAATTATCAACACAATTTGATATTTAATATCAAGACAATTACAAGTGGACTATTAACTAATATTAATTCTAAATTAAACAAAACAAACAGGCCACATCACCATTTTAACACCATGGTGGGCTGCATAAAGACAGCAAAGGGAGGCAATCGCCCCCTTGGCTTTAGTTTGACCCCTCCTGCAGTAGGTAGAACATGATGATGGAAGTTTATTGGGGCTTAGGGAGTTATATGGTGTTTGCATTATTACTATAAGAAGTGGACCATGTGGGTCAGGTGTGTTTATCTGTTTTTAGCCCTCAGAGCCCTGCTTTGCTTTTATGGGGAGTCAAGAGCAGTAACAACAGTTAGGGGCAATAACTTGTCTAGTAAAAGTTCACTGCTGAAGCTTTTGAATGGGTTAATTTGTCCCTCCATAACAATCTGGTGGAATGAGACGTTCATGTGCCTTTTAGTGTAGAAATGCCAAGGGCTCAAAGCGAGGGTGGTGGAGGACAGTCCTAATAAAACTAGTGTTTAGCGTTATTTGTGCTACCACTAGATGGCACCATTGAGCTATGAGTAAAACGAGCAGCGGCAGAGGATGTTTTATTTCATTTCACTTTCACTTTTTTATGAGTTGACAGCAGGAAGCGGTTCAAAATGTTGCAGTTATGGTAAGTAGGCCAAATAATCGTTGCTTTTCGAGGATTTTCATTATTTAGCTACAACAGTTTACCCATCCAATGTTTCAATTTAACTACTGGGCATGGAGGTTAATTTAATAGGCGTAGGCCTATTGTTTTATTCCAGAGATGAATTCTTAAGGAGTTGCTTCGACGACCGACAAGAACTAGCCTAGGCCAATGGTTCAAGAAAGATTGCCTAAATGTTGAGGTAATCAGAGACACTTATAAGAGGACTTTGGGTTAATGGATAGGCCTATATAAGATGTTCATTCAGTTTATGGAGAACAAATTGGTATCAATCAGTTAAGGTGCGTAAAGTAAAGGCTAACTTTCGTGCGCTGCAGTGACTGATGGTAGCCAAGTGAAGTCAATGTTTGAGGTTTGTCCAATTGTAAACCTTGCAAAGACTGTGTGTCGGTATATGCAGGTGTGTGCTCTATCCAACAAGTTCATTTAGCCGTATGCTATTATTTTAGGTATTTTTAGTTTCTAATAGGTTGTCTTGTGCAGGCTAAGTCTTCTACATGTAGGCTGCGGCATATTAGTTTATTGTATCCAAAGGGCAACATAAGTTACTACTGCCATAATTGCGGTCAGGGTCCGCTCAGAGAAATTCTAATAAACGGGCTCTGGTGCGCTCATCTTCAGACGTGTCACGTGATGGTGGTGTGTAGGCGACGACATGTTAGGCCTACGATTAAAAACAAAGGGCAAGAATAAGGTGATCGATCCCTTTTGGTATTGAAAACATTTTATCAAGTGTCAAGTGTTGGTGTTTAGAGACTCTTTTCTCGGTGAATAAGGGAAGGGCATGGCAAGTGAGGGCTGGGCTGACCGACACAAGCAGGGCAGAAGCAGGGCTGACCGACACAAACCAGGAGGAGGAGGAGAGTGGGGTCAGCAAACTGTGGGCTGCCAGCAGGGAATTTGTGCCACCCTGTTTCTGAGGAATCATTGAAGAAATTGGTCATTTGACCACGTAGAAGCAAACAGACCTATTTGACTGAAATATTACAACAAAGAGCAAAGGCGTTTTAAATTTGAGGCACCAACTAGGCCAATATACAAAGGCAAAAAAAAAAAAAAAAAACTTTTCATAATAGCCTGAAGGGGACAGAATCAGAATGAGCTGAGAGTTTCAGATCAGCCTGGATTGTCTTTGCATGTTATGCTCAAGTCACCCACACCTTGTCCATACCTGCTTCTGTGTATTGGTTACACTTGTTTAGAACTGTAGACAAACCAACATCTTCTGTATTTTCCAGATACAGTTTTTACAGTAAAACTGTAATCCTGTATAGATCACAGCAGGCTCCTGCTCCAAACAGCCATTTCTGCATGTGTATGTGAAGTTATTAGTTCCAGTGCAGATGAATGTGAGTGAACTGTAGAATGGGACCATGGGGTCTAGTTACCGTCCCTGTTCACCTCTGTTAGTGCTGCTTGCACTTCTGTTAGCTCACGCCAGGCCAATAAGACAGATCTATAGACAGTGAAGTGCTCATAGTCATGTTATGTCATGTTCATGACAGGCTCATGTCACTCTTATGTCAGGATCCTTACTGTCTACCAAAGATTGCACTATAGAATCTTTGCTGTCTACTAGAGTAAAATGTGGTTAGTGACTGATGTAAGCTACAGTGTAAGAAAGGCTGGATGGGTATTTAGAATGTCTCACTTGAAAGCATGAAGCAGGATGAAGAAGATATTGTCTCCATAAAGGAAAAGGGCATTTAGCCATATTGATTATGGTTTTGTAAAAGTGTATTTGCCATTTTTTACCAACTGTAAATAATGCTGTCATTTATTCCTGTTTGTGTTTATTCAGAAGCTGCTGCTGCTTGCTGCTATGAATCAACCCTACAGTTTAAACAGAGAACTTTAAGAGAGGAGAGCAGAGAGGAAGATGAAGAAGCAGAGAAAGAATCTCACATCAGCAGCAGGTGACACACACACACACACACACACACACAGCAATAAGCAGCAAGATAATACCACATCAGCAGCAGGTGACACATACACAGACACCCTTACACACACACACACACACACACACACACACACACACACACACACACACACACACACACAGTAGAAAAGGGATGGAGGCAGAAATGGACAAACCATTTGTAAATATTGTATGAATACTGTGTCTTATAAAATCTGTAATTTTTTTTGAAGTATTCAGAATCACTTTAAAGCCCTCTGAACACTGGCAACAGCATTGCAGGAGCACTTTCAATTTCAACAATTGTGTTTGCCTGTAGCGCAAATATAGTATATTAGCCTGTGGCATCACCAATGGATATTAATGACAGGATGTGACAAAATAGATTTCAATCATAATCAACGGCTGGTTGTGGCAGAGTTTGGTACTGGTGTGTGTGATTGAATTCAGACATTGAGACTCTACTCGGGTGCATCAGTGACATGTAATGTGCTTAACAGATTGCAATGATATTTGTTTCCAGGTGGAGTTCCACAAATCTCAGACATGAGGATTGTGCTGCTGGGAAACAGAAATGGAGGGAAGAGTTCATCAGGAAACACCATCCTGGGCAGAGAGGAGTTTGATACTGTAGGGAGAACAGCTGAGTGTGTGAAGAGAGAAGGAGAAACAGCAGGGAGACACATCACTCTAGTGGAGGCACCAGGATGGTGGAGGAACTACACTGTAGAGGAAACTTCTGAACATGATAAACAAGAGATTATCCTCAGTGTGTCTCTGTGTCCTCCAGGACCCCATGCTCTACTCCTGCTCATTAGGGTGGATGAGTCATTCACAGACACATACAGAAGAACAGTGCAAGAACACCTGGAGCTTCTGGGTGAGAGAGTCTGGAGTCACACTATAGTGCTGTTCACCTATGGGGACTGTCTGGGAGACACAAGCATTGAGCAGCACATTGAGAGTGGAGGAGAGGCTCTGCAGTGGCTTGTAGAGAAATGTGGGAACAGGTATCATGTTGTAGACAATAAGAAGAGTGATGGTGGCCAGGTGACAGAGCTGCTGGAGAAGATAGAAGAGATGGTGGCAGGAAAGGGTGGCCATGGCTTTGATTTTGACAGACATGTTTGTAACAAACTCCAAGAGAAGAAGAAGGAAGAAGAGAGAAGAGCAGAGGAGAGGAAGATGAAGGTGCAGAAGCAGAGAGAGACTCTCAAATCATCAGCAGGTGAGGGAATGGGTCAGATTTTCAATCAACACACACACACACACACACACTCAGTAGTAGGCAGAGAGATAATCCCACATCAGCAGCAGGTGAGACAGACAAACACACACACACACACACACACACACACACACACACACACACTATAGTGGGCAGGCAGAGATTCCCACATTAGCAGCCGGTGAAACACACACACACACACACAGTGGTAGGCAGAGAGAGAATCCCACATCAGCAGTAGGTAAGACACTTTACAGACTTTATTTGATTCCACCTTGAAAGTCAACTTTTCATCAGGAATCAAATATTCTGAATAGTCCAACAAGATTAGCACAGCAAGTTACGTGTGTAAAGTTCATGGATACAAGAAATATCTTCTTTTGCAATGAACATGCTTCCTATAACTGTAGATATTGAGCAATACTTGGCCAACTGTTTGACCTTTGTTTGATGTAGCCCCCCACTGTGAATTCCACAGACCTTATCTGTATGCACATGACCTAAACTGCCAAATACAGGACAAAGAGTTGTCATTTACTATACAGTCGATTGTCTTTATTAGGATGATACCTTGAGATGTTTCATCTCATTTTCAAGGCGGTCCCTTAAAACACAAAACATATACACACACATAGCACACACACAAAGCTAATTTAGTGTACGCAAATACACTACATTTCTGAACAGTAAGAGTCCTCCAGAGTGTGCATCTACTACCAGTACACTCACAAACACACACACACACACACACACTCACACTCTCACACTCTCACACACACACACACACACACACACACACACACACACACACACACACACACACACACACACACACACTGCATAGTGCAATATGTGTACACTAATAGTTGGAGTGTTTGAAAGAGTGCTATAATGTTTGTTTCCAGGTGGAGTTCCACAAATCTCAGACATGAGGATTGTGCTACTGGGATACATAAAGGCTGGGAAGAGTTCATCAGGAAACACCATCCTGGGCAGAGAGGAGTTTGATACTGTAGGGAGAACAGCTGAGTGTGTGAAGAGAGAAGGAGAAACAGCAGGGAGACACATCACTCTAGTGGAGGCACCAGGATGGTTTTATAACAACACTGTAGAGAAAACTCCTGAACGTGATAAACGAGAGATTATCCTCAGTGTGTCTCTGTGTCCTCCAGGACCCCATGCTCTACTCCTGGTCATTAGGGTGGATGACTCATTCACAGAGACAGACAGAAGAGCAGTGCAGGAACACCTGGAGCTTCTGGGTGAGAGAGTCTGGAGTCACACTATAGTGCTGTTCACCTATGGGGACTGTCTGGGAGACACAAGCATTGAGCAGCACATTGAGAGTGGAGGAGAGGCTCTGCAGTGGGTTGTAGAGAAATGTGGGAACAGGTATCATGTTGTAGACAATAACAAGAGTGATGGTGACCAGGTGGCAGAGCTATTAGAGAAGATAGAAGGGATGATGGCAGGAAAGGGTGGCCGTGGCTTTGATTTTGACAGACATGTTTGTAACAAACTCCAAGAGAAGAAGAAGGAAGAAGAGAGAAGAGCAGAGGAGAGGAAGATGAAGGTGCAGAAGCAGAGAGAGACTCTCAGATCATCAGCAGGTGAGATAAGGATCAGCTTTTCATCCAACACACACACACACACACACACACACACACACAGATCATTAGCAGGTGAGACAATTGGTCAGCTTTTCATCCAACACACACACACACACACACACACAAACAGATCATCAGGTGAGAGAATGTCACAGCTTTCTAGAAAGGGAGCGGGAAAAGGGAACACAGGATTGGATGAGTAAGATCCAATCAAAACAGCTTATGGCGTTGCTAGGAAACATAAATACACTGCAACATCATCAGCAGGTGAGAGAATGGTTCAGAGTTTTTAATTCAAACACTGGACATGCAAATTAACACTTTACAATTCATATGTTCATTATCTCTCGAGTGGGTGTAGGGAAAAACTGCTTTGCATTCTGGGTTAGCTAAAGTATGTGGGCTATTCCATAACTTAGAAGGAGTTATGAGTGTTCAGTGGAGAGTTTCTAAATTGTGGCAGGTAAAAGCTTGAAACGACAACACATTGAACATCCCATCCCAAGATGTGACTTTCTGCTGTATTGGAAGCTGCTGGTGTGTGTGTCATGTAAAAGTGGATTTTCATCCAGCACACACACACACACACACACACACGCACACACACACACATGCACACACACGCACGCACACACTCCCAAGTCTCTCAGCAGCTCCAGGAGACTCCTGTATTCATATAGCAGCTGCTAGACGCCCATGAGTGAGATAAGATCTCAGGCAGCCCCGTTTCATTTGCAAGTGGGAGAAGTGCAACAAGTGACAGGAGAGTGAGTGAGTTTGAGACGGGGGGGGGGGAGTGAGGGAGAGAGAAAGTGAGCATTGGTCCTGTGTAGTATTTTTGCAGACATACTGAATGCCTTAATAGATGATCACTGTCTCTGTTATCATTAGATAATCAGGCCTCCATCTAGTGAAAAGTAATCAGCCAGTTTGTGGGACAGGATAGTGGGTTAAATTGTATGAAATGCAGATAAAAAGTAAAAAGAAGAAAAAGGTGTGAGTATACAAGATGTTAGAAAGTTACAATGGCGTCATCATTCCCTCTGCTTGGCCGATTTACAAATTGCAGGGGGGCTAGTGTGTGTGTGTGTGTGTGTGTGTGTGTGTGCATTATGATTGCTTTTTCACTATTCTCTCAAAACATTTCATTACCAACTAGAAAAGTGCTGAGAGAGTGCAGACCTCAGCCAAGGCAATGTGGTCACAGACACAATATATATTCCAGATCATGTTCTGGATCACCGATCACCACCAAAGTCGAATCAGTTCTTTCTTGTCCCAATATACACATTGTACGAAAATTTCATCCAAATCCGTGCAGTATTTATCGAGTTATCCTGCTGAACAACAAACAAACAGACAGACCAACGCGACCGAAAACATAACCTCCTTGGCGGAGGTAACAATGTCAATGCTATGGGACAGTAATTGTTATGTTAGAATGATGGTTGAAGCTTTCCAAATGAGCAGGACTGTATTCTGATCCAGAGAGGCCTGAAAAATGGGATTGAGAAACAGGACTGTTGTTCTGCACAATATTTCAGTACTTTATGTTTCAGCTTTCAGCACGTTATCTGGGCCAGGGCTCTTGTGTATGTTAGTAGTTCTGATCATTGAGTGGACCTCTGTCTGCTTAACAGTAATATTATGAGGTGCTGACAACTCCAGCTGGTTATGTTATTTTCTCCAACCCCTTCAAAATGATAAAAGAACAAATTGAATTGATTTGCCATATCCTCTCTCTACCCCTAGGACTTCTATAGTATTTCTCTGTGTCTTTGTGGGGAATGTGGTGCTATGCCATGCCATGCTTTCCTGGGTTTTCCAGGGACAGATTTTGCTCTGCCTTTGTACGTTCTTATCCATGTTGATCTGCCTTTTAATTTTTTCTCTTTGTATATCCCTCTTAGCTACTTTCTTTGTTTAATTTCTTTGATACCCAGAGTTTGTTTTTGGATCTTAAAAGCTCCAGTGGACATCACTAGATCCCCACCAAAGGTTATGTAGTCTGAATTTACATTAACTTGTTCATTCAGATCTGGGCAATTAAAAAGCTCCCATGAAGTGCAGTCAAAACATCCCTCGAGACCCATAATTCCATCCTCATTCCACTTATTGAACTCCATCTATAAATAGCGTACACACACTCTCTCTCTCTCTCTCTCTCTCTCTCTCTCTCTCTCTCTCTCTCTCTCTCTCTCTCTCTCTCTCTCTCTCCAGTGCAGTATGTGTTCCCTAAAAAATGTGTGTTTGACAGAATGCTATGATATTTCTTTCCAGGTGGAGTGCCACAAATTTCAGACATGAGGATTGTGCTGCTGGGATGCAGAGGAGGAGGGAGGAGTTCATCAGGAAACACCATCCTGGGCAGAGAGGAGTTTGATACTGTAGGGAGAACAGCTGAGTGTGTGAAGAGAGAAGGAGAAACAGCAGGGAGACACATCACTCTAGTGGAGGCACCAGGATGGTTTTATAACAACACTGTAGAGGAAACTCCTGAACGTGATAAACGAGAGATTATCCTCAGTGTGTCTCTGTGTCCTCCAGGACCCCATGCTCTACTTCTGGTCATTATTGTGAGTTACCCATTCACAGAGACATTCAGAAGAGCAGTGCAGGAACACCTGGAGCTTCTGGGTGAGAGAGTCTGGAGTCACACTATAGTGCTGTTCACATGGGGGGACTATCTGGAAGACACAAGCATTGAGCAGCACATTGAGAGTGGAGGAGAGGCTCTGCAGTGGCTTGTAGAGAAATGTGGGAACAGGTATCATGTTGTAGACAATAAGAAGAGTGATGGTGGCCAGGTGACAGAGCTGCTGGAGAAGATAGAAGAGATGGTGGCAGGAAAGGGTGGCCATGGCTTTGATTTTGACAGACATGTTTGTAACAAACTCCAAGAGAAGAAGAAGGAAGAAGAGAGAAGAGCAGAGGAGAGGAAGATGAAGGTGCAGAAGCAGAGAGAGACTCTCAGATCATCAGCAGGTGAGAGAATGGGTCAGCTTTTCTTTCAACACACACACACACACACACACACACACACACACACACACACACACACACACTAAATGATGAATATGATCCTTAGGGAACAAAGCTAGTAATTATCCAGTTCTGCACCAATCAAAAATCTCCATTTGAGTAAGGAGATGACTGTTCCAATGAGAGCTCATCAGCAGTCAAGAGCAGCTGAAAGCAAGACAGACTTTCCAGTAGGTGTCAGTAGCTAGAATAAAGCAGAACAAAAGTTAGTCCACACCTTCATGGTTAGTAGGGTAGATGTTACTGGGGTAAGTGAGAAAGTGAGGTTAGTGTTAGTGGGCACATATGGATATGGGTCCTTTGTGGAAAAGGCTTCTGGGAAGATCTTTTGCCACCTGGCCCTGGTTCTTACTTTGTGGACATATATGGTGTGTCAGAGCTGTAGAAAGGGGGCGGGATATGGAAAAGGGAACACGGGATTGGATAAGTAAGATCCAATAAAAACAGCTTCTGGCACTGCTAGGAAACATAAATACACTGCAACATCATCAGTAGGTGAGAGAATAGTTCAGAGTTTTTAATTCCAGCAGTGGACATGTAAATTAACACTTTACAGTTCATATATTCATTTCACATTCACATTCACATTCATTATCTCTCCTATGCCTCTCTGACGAAGTTATTACCCACCAATGTAATAACTTCCCACCAATGTAATGAATCACCAACATAATAAAATTATACAGTTTTTAAACTTAATAATCCTGCCAAAGGAATCATTTCCCACCAATGGAATAATTATTATGTTGACAGGAAATTATTACATTGGTGAGAACATTGAAAAGACTTATTACAATACTCTCTCATAAACGTTATAAATCACTGATTTTGTGAAATTGTTACTGTTTTATCAGATGTAACAGCATATTTGGCAATGAACTCATATATCTAACCGAGTAGCCTGCTGTGTGATCTTAAACCCTGATACAATGGCATGCCACTCTCCCATGTTTATTCAGTTTCCATTGATAAAGGGTGATTTGTACAGTATGTGCATGTTTTACACTAATAACCATTTTATTCATCCTCACCATAGCTGACAATACTTGAATGAATGAAACAAGTTTTCTCAGTTTGGCCCCTAACATTAGATTAGATGGAGATGGGAATTAATACTTTCTGAGTTTCCAATTACAATACAGTAATCTCTCATATGTAATTATACATGATATACAGTAATGTAATTGTAACTGTTTTCTTACATTATTATTTGAGTATATTTGTGGCAAAACTGTGAAAATGTTCATAAATATAGCTAAGCCCCTCTACACATATATTTGCTACTGCTGTGAACTGGCACTTATTCTACCATCAGGCCTCATTCACATCCAATCAGTGCATCATTCCCAGTCTGTAACCACTGCTGTTGGTTCAGTTCAGGGTACGTGTGCATCTATGTTCACTCCTGAAACAGTTACCTGTGTCAACCAGCTCTCATCTAAAGTCTATGGACTGGAGACTGTGTAATACAGTGTGTGACATGCATAACACACACACACACACACACACACACACACACACACACACACACACACACACACACACAGTATAAAATGGACAGAGAGGGAGCTGTGCTGTGCTGCTGTGTCTAACACACATGTAGTGTGCATGGTCTAATGTGTGTTAGCATGTTTTTGGTCTGAAAACGGACCATAAAAGTGTCCCGCTGCAAATGCACAGATTGGAGTGTGAATGAGACTCCGATTCTGGAAGATGGGGAAGTTGAATGAAGTGGGAGCTTCTAGATGGGCACATGAAGGTTTTTTTTCTGTGTTGAATTTTGTTAGTGTGTGTATGTGTGTTTGTGTGTGTGTGTTAGCTTTTAGATGAGAACATAAAGTTTTTTCTGTGTTGAATTTGGTCTGTGTGTGTGTGTGTGTGTGTGTGTGTGTGTGTGTGTGTGTGTGTGTGTGTGTGTGTGTGTGTGTGTGTGTGTGTGTGTGTGTTTGTGTGAAAAAGAGAGAGAGCTTCTAGATGAGACATGAAGTTTTTTCTGTGTTGAATTTGGTGTGGGTGTGTACGTGTGTGTGTGTGTGTGAGAGAGAGAGAGCTTCTAGATGAGACTTGAAGTTTTTTATGTGTTGAATTTGGTGTGTGGGTGTGGGTGTGTGTGTGTGAGCTTCTAGTTGAGATCATGAAGTTTTCTCTGTGTTGAATTTGGTCTGAGTGTGGAGAGAGAGAGAGAGAGAGAGAGTGTGTGTGTGTGTGTGTGTGTGTGTGTGTGTGTGTGTGTGTGTGTGTGTGTGTGTAAGGTTCTAGATGAGCACATGAAGTTGTTTTCTGTGTTGAGTTTGGCCTGAGTGTGGAACCAGAGATCCTTCTTTACGGAGATAAATCATGAGGACCCACTATGGAGTCATGAGGCTAATGCCAAATAAGGTAGTTCTGGGCGGCGCTAGCATTTATGCAGTGGAGAAGCTCATTCTGTAACATTGAAGTCTACGAGAGAATCCAAGAATTCCACCGACATTTTAAAAGGCTTATTTTTCTGAGTAATGACTGTACATTTTGGGTATGGTATGGTGATCTCCAAAGCCCCCTGCCCCATTTCATATTATTGTCAGGACTATGTGACTCTCCTTTCTGTAGAAAATGAACTTTTAATCAGGTGTGCACTAAGTCTGTTAATGTGCTGAAGTTGTTTTTCATGTCAAAATCATACAATACAATGTCCATGGTGTACAAAAATACAAAAAAACTACATTTGCGCTATCTAGCTTTACTTGGATTTTGCCTCTTGATCCCACCTTGCAAGTCAACCTTTCATCAGGAATCAAATATTCTTAATAGTCCAACAACATTAGCATGCAAGTTATGTTCATGGATCAGCATCAGCAGGTGAGAGAATGGGTCAGCTTTTCATCCAACACACACACACACACACACACACACACACACACACATCAGTTAGACACCAATGAAAGTCTCCATTTGAGTAAGGAGATGACTGTTCCAATGAGAGCTCATCAGCAGTCAAGAGCAGCTGAAAGCAAGACAGACTTTCCAGTAGGTGTCAGTAGCTAGAATAAAGCAGAACAAAAGTTAGTCCACACCTTCATGGTTAGTAGGGTAGATGTTACTGGGGTAAGTGAGAAAGTGAGGTTAGTGTTAGTGGGCACATATGGATATGGGTCCTTTGTGGAAAAGGCTTCTGGGATGATGATCTTTTGCCACCTGGCCCTGCTTCTTACTTTGTGGACATATATGGTGTGTCAGAGCTGTAGAAAGGGGGCGGGATATGAAAAAGGGAACACGGGATTGGATGAGTAAAATCCAATCAAAACAGATCATGGCGTTGCTAGGGAACATAAATACACTGCAACATTATCAGCAGGTGAGAGAATTGTTCAGAGTTTTTAATTCAAGCAGTGGACATGTAAATTAACACTTTACAGTTCATATGTTCATTATCTGCCTTATGCCTCTCCTATGAAGTCATTACCCACCAATGTTATAACATCCCACCAATGTAATGAATCAACAACATAATAAAATTATGCAGTTTTTAAATGTAGTAATCCTGCCAATGGGAACTTCCCACCAATGGAATAATTATTATGTTGGCAGGTAAATATTAGATTGGTGAGAACATTGAAAAGATTTATTACAATAGTCACCCACAAATGTTATAAATCACTGATTTTGTCAAATTGTTACTGTTTTATCAGATGGAATACATGGCAGTGAATTCATATTTCTAACGAGTAGCCTGCTGTGTGAGCTTAAAACCTGATATAATGACATGCCATTCTCCCAATGTTTATTCAGTTTTCATTGATAAAGGGTGATTTGTACAGTATGTGCATATTTTACACTAATAACCATTTTATTCATCCTCACCACAGCTGATAATACTTGAATGAATGACACAAACTCTCTCAGTTTGGCTCCTAACATTAGATTAGATGGAGATGAGAACCAGTGCTTTCTGAGTTTCCAAATACAATACAATAATCTCACATAAATGTAACTGTTTTTATCACCTGCAAGGGTTAATGTAAGAGTATATTTGAGTGTACAGTATGTGTATTATTTGAGTATGTTTATGGCAAAACTTTGGAAATATTCATAAACATAGCTAAGCCCCCCTACACATACTGTAGGCCTAGATTATTAGCTAATGCTGTGAACTGGCACTTATTCTACCATCAGGCCTCATTCACACACAATCAGTGCATTCAGTCTGTAACCACTGCTGTTGGTTCAGTTCAGGGTACGTGTGCATCTATGTTCACTCCTGAAACAGTTTCCTGTGTGAACCAGCTCTCATCTAAAGTCTATGGAGACTGTGTAATACAGTGTGTGACATGCATAACACACACACACACACACACACACACACACACACACACACACACACACACACACACACACACACTCACACTCACACTCACTCACACACACACACACACACACACACACACACTATACAATGGACAGAGTGGGAGCTGTGCTGTGTATATAGCCTAGTCTTAGTAAATGAGGGCCATAGTCTGTAATCATTGCTGTTGTGAACCAGATCTCATATAAGTCTATGGAGACCGTGTAATACAGTGTGTGACATACACAAGACACTCACACACACACACACACACACATGCACACACACACATACACACACACACACACACACACACACACACAATATAAAATGGACAGAATGGGAGCTGTGCTGTGCTGCTGTGTCTAACACACATGTAGTGTGCATGGTCTGAGTGTGGATTGTTTGTGTGTGTGTGTGTGTGAAAGGTTCTAGATAAGAACATGAAGTTGTTTTCAGTGTTGAGTTCGGTCTGAGTGTGGAACGTCATGAAGGGGTGTGGCCTAGTCTGGATTTGTGATAATGGGTGGGGCAGAGGAAGCAGGGTTCTGAGTGTTTTCCCGCCATCACTCAGCTCTGCTCACATAGCCTGACAAGTCTGTAACTATAACATTAAAATATTTAGTCTGGCTATGAACCATAGACCAAACTGAATCTGTATAGTCTGGTTATATGAATCATAGACCAAGCTCAATCTGTATAGTCTGGTTATGAACCATAGACCAAACTCAATCCTGGGCAGAATCAGGGGGTGTAAACTGCCACTGCACACAGTAGGGTAACGCTACAAGCAATTCGAAGAGCCATTAAGATGCTGATTCAAACCGTTCAAACAACTGCTGTTCTTGGGGCACACACACACACACACACACACAAGCAAACACTCAATCAGCAGGTGAGAAAGTTGCAGCTTTTCATCCAAAACACACACACACACACACACACACCATCAGCAGATGGAGAGCATATTGCAGCTTTTCATCTTAATCTTAAACAAAAAAAAACACTTACCTACATAATGTTGCCTTAAAACAAAGAGAGATACAGTATAAAATAATTGCTACGGCTAAAATATCTGCTAGATATAGCCTATGCTATCATATTCTGACAATACAAAACACACATATTTTACTCACACACACACTGTCACATAGTAGTAGGTGGAGAGAGAATCATTTGTCCTTTGCTGCCTGTCTGTCTTGTCACACACACAGACAAACACACACACACACACACACATAGTAGGCAGAGAGTCCTACATCATCGGCATGTGAGAAACAGACACACACACACACACACACACACACACACACACACACACACACACACACACACACACACACACACACACACACACACACACACACAGCCAAACAGGTTAGCAATATGTAAACCCCAGTGTGACTATTGTGATATTGTTGTTTCCAGGTGGAGTTCCAGAAATCTCAGACATGAGGATTGTGCTGCTGGGAAACAGAAATGAAGGGAAGAGTTCATCAGGAAACACCATCCTGGGCAGAGAGGAGTTTGATACTGTAGGGAGAACAGCTGAGTGTGTGAAGAGAGAAGGAGAAACAGCAGGGAGACACATCACTCTAGTGGAGGCACCAGGATGGTGGAATAACTACACTGTAGCACAAACTCCTGAACGTGATAAACAAGAGATTATCCTCAGTGTGTCTCTGTGTCCTCCAGGACCCCATGCTCTACTCCTGGTCATTAAGGTGGATGAGTCATTCACAGAGACATTCAGAAGAGGAGTGCAGGAACACCTGGAGCTTCTGGGTGAGAGAGTCTGGAGTCACACTATAGTGCTGTTCACAGGAGGGGGCTGGCTGGGAGACACAAGCATTGAGCAGCACATTGAGAGTGGAGGAGAGGCTCTGCAGTGGCTTGTAGAGAAATGTGGGAACAGGTATCATGTTGTAGACAATAAGAAGAGTGATGGTGGCCAGGTGACAGAGCTGCTGGAGAAGATAGAAGAGATGGTGGCAGGAAATAAGGGCTGCCCTTTCCAGTTGAAGCAAAGTGAAAATAGTCCTCCAAATTGTTAGTATTTTTTTGTTATTTTTTTCTTTAGTTTTAAAGACACAAAACATTTGTAAAAAAATAAACACTTGTACAAAAAACAATGGCAGCATTAAATGTGTTACATTTGTATTTATTTTATCTACAGTCAGAGAACCCCTCCCTGATGACGGCTTTGGGAGCAGATCTGGCCAGCGTTCTGTATTCTCCAGATTTGTATCTGATCTGATGAGGCCCTTAAAGCGCCCTCTAGTGGCTGCCTCCACTCAGAGCTCTGGGTACGGCACAGGGGAGACGGCAGAGGGGAGTGGAGACACTGCAGGTGAGACTCAAACACACACAACACATGGAGGTGGGAGAGTCAGGAACAGGAATTTAACATTCAGATTAGTGCGTAAATCTAAAAACGGCAGTTATTTACTTCATGTAAATCAAACAGTACCACTGCTTCATCATCATTTCCTGTTTTCTCTTGCTGCTAGACCGCCTGAAGAGCATTACTTTTGTAGATCCGTCTACAATAACTGTGGACTACAAACACTCCATTGGAAGGGGATCCTATGGAACAGTTTATAAGGGCTCATACCAGGACACTCCTGCTGCAGTGAAGATTATGGCCATTGGGAACACTGCAGTTATCACTAATGAGTTTCTCATACCACTGTGAGTGTGTGACTGAATGCTGTATTGTATGTCCAAGAGGCTCTTTGGAAACAATGTTATTGTTGCAATTAGTGATCTTATTAATTAACAGCACTTCACTACAGTCAGCATGTTGTATTTAACATTCATTCCTAAAGTTGGACACAAACTCAGATTATATTATATTCCTCAGGCGTTTGTCTCACCCCAACATTGTGCGGATGCTGGCTGTAGCCAAAAGTGAGACTGAGATTCTCATTGCTAATGAATACATCCATGGGGCCAACCTGCAGGAGATCATTCATGAAGCTACTTCCATTAAGGTCAGACATGATGTTTTCTGTAGATATTTACTGGTTACACTTTACTTGACAGATGAGCACATAACACATTCATAGCAGCTGTAATAAACTGTTCCCAAAGCTTTCAAGTTTCATCAGACATGATGATAATCATTTTTTGACAGTCAAAAGAATGTTGTGTTTGCTTCACTCACATATAAATAATACAATATGTCGTGGAATTACACTTTCAGTTGCAGTCCAAGGATAAACTTCTTGTAGCTTTAGACATCGCCATGGCTGTGGAGTACATACATGACAAAAGAATCATCCACCAAGATCTGAAGCCGGCAAATATAATGGTTAGTAGTGTATGGGATTGTTTGAGAAGACCACAATACAAAGTACATCTACAGTTGGTAGATGTTACTCTGATGCTCATTTCTTGTGCTTAAAAGTTCTCATGAAAATTTACAACAATATTAGAATATTTACCCTCTGACTATGTTTTTTTTTATCGTTTTCGTTGTTTTGCTGTTCTTAGGTTGCAGCAGACAGCAAAACTGCCTATCTGACTGACTGGGGCTTGGCAGACTGCAAGGCGACAATATCAGTGACAATAAGACACATAGCAGGAGGCACTCCATCCTACATGGCCCCAGAGTGTCTAGTGGAGTGTGAGAGGGGCAGCTTCATGTCAGACATGTGGTCTCTTGGCATCACTCTGCTGGAGATGTTCACAGATTCTGAACCCTGGATAACCATCAACTCTCAAGAAATACGAAAACTGCTTTACAAACGCAAGAAACCTCATGCTCTGGATATATTACAGTCTGATCTTAAAGACATTGTGAAACCATTGATTGAATATAAACCGAATTCTCGCATGAATGCCAACGATCTGGTGGTATTGTTGAAAAAAAAAGTCACCAAAAGGTAGTTTCAATCATGTTTAAATATTTAATGATTAAATAATGTTTAAATCATGTTCAATCATTGTTTAAAAAAGCTGTTCAAATGTGTCATTTTGAGTTTGATAATTGTAATGCTGGATGTTGGATAATGTGTATTATGTGCTTTGTATTGAGTGACTAATGCAGAAGGAAAGGCCTCTGTGTAACATGCAGGCTGTGGGAACATTAATTACATCCATCTGCACTGGACAGACGAGACGACAGAACCGTGTCTCAAATCACACACTTCTATCAGTGTACTGCTATGTAGTCCACAGCGTGCTCTGAGAACTTGCTGTCAAACTGTGTATTTTCAACATTCACTGTTGTTCCAATTGGATCAATCAGGGGTGGTTTCTGATAGGGATGAGATTGGCCGTTGCCCAGGACGTACTGAGGGGGTGGGTGAGGGATGCACTCCAGCAAGCAGAAAATATTGCAGGTGACGCATCCAATTGGCTTCACCAATCAAGTATTTGCTCAAGAATAAGGGGGTTCAATTTCAGTGTAAGGTGTTTCCCCAGGGCACTGTAGAGGGAAGGACTTGCCCTGGGATCAATGCTTTATAAAATTACAGGTGGAGGTGAAGGACGTAACCAATGCATTTGATGACTGTAGTTTCACAGTGTTTGTTAGTGTGAGTGTACTGATACATAGTGTTTGAAGTCTTCAAGTGTGTGATTTGAGACACAGCCCAGGAGAATGTGGGAGAAAATTCTCTTTAAAAAGCATTTTTCCAACTTTTACTAAAAATGCTTTTGCAGACTGCAAGGCAACCATATCAGTGACAATAGGACACATACACTGTAGCGGGAGGACCCATAGAAATACATGTATAGGGCCCTCCCTACATGGCTCCAGAGTGTCTAGTGGAGTGTGAGAAGGGCAGCAGCATGTCAGACATGTGGTCTCTTGGCATCACTCTGCTGGAGATGTTCACAGACTCTGAACCCTGGACAACTTGGACAGCCATCAACCTTTTTCCTTTTTGGTATTATTTCACAGGGCTTTCTTATAGAAAAAAATCACCAGTCTAATATAACAAAATGTAAAATACAAATCTAAATGTAAAAAATGTAATGTAAACAGAAATCTAATATTTTTGTAAGGGTGGCCTGAGAGACTTTTCATGCTGTAGGCTATTCATGTTGATTTTTCTCTGTTGATTATGCGTAAATAAAGTGTTTGAGCCACACATCTTCTATGATAGATAAATAAATAAATAATGGACATTCCAATGATAACTGTTTTATCAGTTGTTAGACTTTTACACTGATCTTTTCTCTGCAAATAGCTTTTCTCTGCCACACAACTGACATGTATCAGTGCATTCTCTTAGTGATCCTCTGGAAAATGGCAAGACCTCAGCCACAGTAATATAGATTCCTCATTTCACACATCCCAGTTACCTGACCATCCTCAGAGCTGTTCTCCAGTCCTGATCATCCAGACATCCAGAGAGATTTGAGTTGAGCTCCACACACATTCTGATCATCCAAAGAGATTTGAGTTGAGCTCCACACACATTCTGATCATCCAGAGAGATGAGTTGAGCTCCACACTCATCCTGATCATCCAGAGAGATTTGAGTTGAGCTCCACACACATCCTGATCATCCAGAGTGATATAGATCTGTGCTGCTGAGAGTATATATGATTTATTGGAAACCATTACTGTTGGACAGTGTTTCTGTAAAATATTAATCATATATGGAGTATGAAATGTATTCCAGTGTTTGTTTAAGGGCGTCATGTGTGATAATCCAGAGAATTGAGTTGAGCTCCACACATATCCTGACCATGCAGAGAGGTTTGATGGAGATCGGTGCTGCTGAGTTTATGACTTATCAGAAACCATTACTGTTGGACAGTGTTGATTTTTCTGTAAACTACTGACCACATGGGGAGTATGAAATGTATTCCAGTGTTTGTGCTTGCTGGAGTTTAAAGGCATCCTGTGTGAGCAGGCGCGGTGCGCAGGGCAGAAGGGCTGTTATGGGGCCTCCTCCTGCTCCCTCAGCCTGGGGGCCACTCTGCTCTGCCTGCTGCTGCCTCGGCTGCCTGCCTGAGAGAGGGGAGAACCAGCCCGCTGCTCCCAACACACACACCAACACCTCCACCAATACTACTGCTACTACTCCTACTCTTACTACTACTACTACTACTAGATTGTTGGCCAACAGGACCAGGGATATATGCAGTCCCTCTTTGAAAAGTCAGTGCTCAGGGAGGCACTTAAGATCCTAGAGGACACCACACATGTTCTCCATCATGAATTCACCCTGCTTCCCTCAGGCCGACGCTTCAGGACATTAAACTGCAGACTAGTAAAATATAAGAACTCCTTTGTCCCAACTGCCATAAGATTGCTTAATGACAGATAGAAACGTCATACTCACACAGTGCAGTGCACAGTTCAATGTTTCTCTATGTTTTTTATGTTTTTTATGTTATGTTGTATGAACGTATGTGTGTATGTGAGTACTGTACAATGCAGTAGGTGAAGCCCAAGACAAATTTCCCCCGGGGACAATATCAGACAGGGTCTGCATGCTTTTCATTCACCAGTAGGGGGCAACAAAGAGCAGCAGAAGCATTGATGGAACTTAGGAACTTAGAAGCACTCATGGAACTTAGGAATTAGGTTAACCTCCACTGGCCTACAACATGCTCAAGCAATACAAAGGTGATGCAACTGTTGTATGCTTGAATTGCTGATGTGCAAATATGCTTTCAGTGTTCAGTGACATTGCAGGACACATTATTTAGTAACATTATTTAGAGTACCACTAGATGACGCCACAGAGCCATGTGAGCCCTCCCTCGAAAGACAGACACTTGATATGTGACTTGCATGAACTGAAGAGTATGAGACACTGTTCATTTTAGCATAAGAAAACTGGTCTAACTGGCTTGACAGTTTACGATGAGAAGAATCAGACACAAGCCTTTCCCAAGGAAGGTGTGGGTTGTCTTTCATGAGTCAGAGTTCAGCAGCGTAAGGTAAAGTAATGATAGCTCTTCTATCAGTTTTATTTAAGCATTTCAACTTGCATTATGTATTCACAAGTGCTGGAGTTGATGCATGGACATTTATATAAGTAAGGATACAATATTGTACTGTATAGGGCTGGACTCACTTGATTTATCTTGGCACACACAGTTTTTGGTGATAGGGTAGTTTGCTTGCATCAAAACAGGTTTGACAGGAAACTTGCTTCGATCAATCATGGCACAACAGTCTAATGCTGTTTTTATGAACATATGTCGAATATATATTAACTTTGTAGACTATAGGCTACAGTTTGTCACAGTTACAACAGCTTGCCTTAGTCCTATAATCGGCTAATTTGTAGAATATTGTGGGGAGGTTTTCTTTCACTTTCAGTGTTGATGATAGTTACAGGGACAGCCGTCGTAAGTTTTCATCAACTTCCAGAGGTGAAACGCTAAATTTTATCCAGAATACTGTTTTCTATATCTGTTGAGTCAATGAGTTGGGTCATGTTGTTTAAACTGCTTTCCTCCAGGTAGGCTATGAATCATTATAGTGATAGTGATGTGGAGTGGTGTTTAGTGTAGCCTATAGTGATTTATAGTGATGATCAACACCTGAAGCAAACAAAAGTGGTTAGTACACATCCTAAAATATTCAGACAATAAGTAAAGCAATCAGTGATTTAGATGCTCCTTACCCTTGTGAGCTGTAAAATGAAGCATTAACACAATCAGTGTGTTGGATATGGGTCCTTTTAAAATAAAGGATAACCCTTTATTTTGACACACACTCACACACACACACACACACACACACAGTGGCTTCATCAGCTCTATTTCAAAGAAGTGCTATCATTGTGTGTTTTTCTATTTTCATTTTTGAAGAGCATGATAGTTGTCATGATCCTTTTCTGAGTGGAAATTTATAGGCTACAAATCTTTACTAAAACTCCATAATTGACACTAATGACATATTGTACCTGAATTGGGATAGGTAGGTCAATATGAGTTATTTTACAAAAAGTATTCTATAAACCAAGTTTTTATAGAGGACAAAATAGGAACGACACCTGCTGTTTCAGATTAGCCTGTAGCCTATTATCAATCTTGTGTTTTTTTCAGGACCTGTATAATCCACAGTTTGATGTATGCCAAGCTAATGCAGTAAATCTACAAGTAGCCAACATACAAATGCCTAGCGTGCAGTAATTATGCTAAGGAAACAAGAGCAGTCAGAAGAGAGACTTTTACTTTTACCTTTTAAAATTGTGTCTCTTTGGGAGAAAGAGAGGCGAGGAAACTAAACAAGCATGCATATAAAATGTATTGTGGACAGAAAAGTTATTGAGCTCATCAAAAGTTATTGTGCGATTTATTGATTATTGTCACATGCTTATCCTTTTGTAAATCTCACAAGGCTGTGTGTCGGTATGTGCAGGTGTGTGCTCTATCCAACAAGTTCATTTAGCCTTATGCGATTATTTTAGGTATTTTTAATTTCTAATATGTTGTTTTGTGCAGGCTAAGTTCTCTAGATGTAGGCATATTATAGCCTGACACGTCAGACTATATCATAAGAATGTATAGTCTGAAGACCACTGATAGACTGTACCTCAATGGAGGGGCGGGTGATTGCGTTGTCTTTCAAACTGCCTCTCCACGTAATAGGCTAGCGTTCCGGCCAGTGGTACCAGCTGGTATATCAAACTTTTCCCGTAGCCCGTCGGTAACACGGCAAAGACATCTTTTTCAGAACGAAAAACTTCAGTGCACTTTCTTGTTTCACTTTCAAAGAAAATGACAAGTGCAATTCGTCCAAAACTAAAGCCAAAGACGATTCCGCTCTGGTTTGAGCAGGGCTGTCGTCATCGTACAAAGCCCGCCTTACGATTTCCTGTACACATACCGCGCTGTGATTGGTTATCCGCCTCCAGAGGAAGGCTAAAACGGGTTTCTATCAGTGGCCTCTAGACGTACCTCTGTGCAAATTCAAATTTGCTACCACAAGGGGTACGTCTAGAGTCTAGGCTAGGCATATTAGTTTATTGTATCCAAAGGGAAACATAGGCTACTACCATAAGGTCCGCTCATCTTCAGACGTGTCACGTGATGGTGGTGTGTAGGCGAGAACAGCCTAGGCCTACGATTAAAAACAAAGGGCAAGAATAAGCCGTCTCTCTGCTACGCAGTTAGCTGTAACAACAGCAAAACCAAAAAGTTGGGACATATATTTTATAATATCCCCCAAAGACCCTACAAGACGACAACTATGGCTGTCCATGCAATCAAAAGGGACAAATGGACGCCGACTCAAGACTGTGCAATGAGCACTATTTCTGGTAAGTTGACTCCTGAATTGACATTAGCTTTGCTATAATATCCTTGGACAACTGGTATTTGGGCTCTGTTTTCCAAAGCTATGGGCACAGTGAACAAGATTTAAGACAAAAAATAAGATCTAAGACAACAATTGTTTATGTTTTGACCTATGGGTTAGCTTGGCAGTTGGTTTTACTCAAAATGATATGCTGCAGACGGACGCACCCTTGCTGGCCAATGTTTTTTTTGCAGATGTATCGACAGTTTAGCAACGCTAGCGACAAAACGGATAACCAGAAAAAGTGAGGCAATGAAGAACCAAATTACCTATTTTATGAACACTTTCCGTTATTCCCTGTCTAGTCACACGCAACTTGTGTATTTCCTTTGCTTGGCTTCAGCGCTAATGTCAAAATTGACCAGTTTACTAAAAAAGGGTGTTTTGTCTCTGTGCTTGGTAGCTTACAGCATTACTCAGGAGAATGCTTCACTAATAACTGCCTATGGTTTACATTTGTGTTATTTAAAATAACTTGCATTTGTCAGCTATCAATTACGTGTTGCCCCATCTCTATTATAGTAACTTTGGGCTTAGTGCCTTGCTTTTGGATTACATATAGTCATACTGTAGCTAACTAGATTATTATTGAAAGTGTCTAAGATGAACTAATCACTCTATTTCCATTTCTGTAGGTCAGAAGAGTTAATCCACTGAACCCAGACTACATACCAAGTTTGTTAGCTTATCTTACCTCTGAGAAACGTCAAAAACAGATAAACAGGTATAGCAAATTTGAGCAAACACAATCTGTCAAAAGGAAGAGGAGACACATGATGTGTCACCAGTATTGCTGATTCTGTAAACATGTAAATATTGTAAATAATGTAATAAATAGCCACAAATCATCAATTCTTGTACATTACATGATATATTTGGGGTATGTAAATAAAAGAAGAAAACATTAAATGACGTAACACAGAAATGTATTTATTCTCAACATATTTTTCATATTGTTGCAATATAACAATTCATTGTGCATTGATACCAAATTTATACTGTACATTCAAACTTAAGTAGTGGATGAACAAATCTCAAACCCTGCCCTCTGCTTCAGAGGTCAGTCAATAGCCACAAGTGATAAAAACATATAATTTAAAAAAGTCTAGACTTCTTTTCTACATTCAACACATTTCCATGTCTTAGGTACCCTGGTCAGCTTAAGGCAGGTCTTGTGGAAGTGTTTTCGCTTACACCTTCCAGAGGTGCATATGACAATTTCTGTGTCTGTGTTTGTAGTTTGGCCGCAGTAGCAACCCACTTCAGGCACCGGTTTTGTAACTGCACTGTCTGTGGGAGTAAAGCGTGGTGCTGTGTACCATTTCCCCAGTAGCTCAGGTAGCACCCCTGTCTTGATAAAGTTTACCACTCTGTCATAAGCTGCATGGAAAAAGACAGAATCGTAGGGAATGCGCTGGGTAAAAAACTCCTGTGGTGTCCAAACCACAAAGTCACAATAGCTCACCTCAGCGATGTGCATTTGGGCCTGCACTTGATACATGTACCTATGACTATGTCTTAGTGCCATGACCCCATCCTCTCCTATGGCAAGACAGAATGATGGATCCCTGCAACTTTCAACAAGAGAACAGTTCCTGATTTTGAAGGGACATTTTATCTCTAAAACTCCCTCTCCATGGCAAGTGCAGGTAACCATTCCATCAGGTGATGCTCCTATCCAGGGGAATTCTGGGTGGATGATGAGTCCTGAGGCTTTCACCTGGAGGTCTTCATGGTACACTTGCATTGCAGTAGTGTAGCTTTCCTTAGCTCTGTTCTCATTATCTTGACCCCATCTGACAATGTTTGAAATGAAAGAAATGTGGGAAATGGGGGTTAAAGTATTCACACTGAAATCATGTTTGAGATCTATATGTTTTTTTGTTATTTGAAATGATAACATAATCATGAAGTCTGCAAAAAATGACTTGGTTTTAAATGAAAATACTTTAAATTACGGATCTCACCTGTGAGAGTGCCCTTCAATAACAGAGAGGATGGCACTCCTTTTTGGTTTGGACTCCAAATCTTCGCTGTTATGTAGCGCCTTAAAAAATGCCTGGCACTCTTCATCTGAAGGTCTGATGTCACGAGGGATACTAGGAGCTGGAACATGGACTTGATTGTGGGAGAAACTGATGTTGCATATCTCTTCATATTGGATCCCTCTGACAGATTTCTCACTTGTATCAGACCAAACACAAGATTTTTCAGTACAAGCTTTACCATCTTTAATTTCAACGGCAGCTAGCACAGCATACAGGAGAGCAGCAGCGTGAGAGCAGACTTCTCCAAGGCCTGCCTTGCAGGTGCAATGACCCATCACTACCGTCCCATCTTCTTGTACTGCGATCCAAGGATGTGTTGGGGTCACAGACAGATTTTGAGAATGCTTCACCTTCAGTTAGAAACACATTGAAAGTTTAAAGTTAACTAATATAATTCAAGGGATTCATAGCTTTGACACAGGCTACCATTGTTTGAGACAACTCCATTACATTAATATGTTCAAATTACCAAGGCCAGTCAAAAGAAGGCACTTGCTTCAGATTCAGCACTAAATGAAACTTGTTGACATGTTAGCATGCAACAATGTGTAGAGCTAGAAGTATTTTAACATTTTAGCTAAAACCAACTGTGGAGCTAAACCATAAATCAAAACACAAACAATCGTTCTCCAAAATCTTGCTCCTAACTTCGGAAAAAGTGGGTGGTTGAAATGACAGGCTATCAAGACTGGTTGTAACGTTAACATTATAAAGGTTGTGTAGCAGCATAGCATAACATAGCGTTAGCATAGCATAGCATAGCCTTGTCGGCTCATTTTAACACACGCCAGTTGTAGAACATGTAAATAAACTCTTTATCTTACCTTTCCTGTTATTAAGAATAGTTTCTTCAACTTCAGATGGTAAATTCGAGGATCGTTCACCCATCCTGATTTGAAATATAGGTAAGCTTCTGTGCTCTTGAATGCCTTCAGGGACTCCTTAAGAGAGGGATTGTGGACCAAGTAAATGAAAATATCACCAAAAACTATGTTTGGTAAACTGACAGCGGACTTCAGCGGCTCTAATAATCCCGTTGGAAGTTCATACGGATCAAAACCTAAAATGCCGATTTTGTTTAAGTAACGTTGCTTTTCGTCAGCAGAGAGATGAGCGATTTTCTGACTAGCCATCGTCAATGAGCTTCGCGGTCCCACTGGTCCCTGTTCGGTCCTAAAGATGGCGGCGGCAACAAAAAAGTCACGTGACTGAAACCCATGAATTCTGAAAACGGCTGGCAGTCAATGAGTTAAGGGAGATGATAATTGAGCAGAATAGCATAGGAAGGCATGACCATGCTATTTCTTTTTAAATCATCACCTTGAAAGTTTCTTTGGATGGATGAAGTACTGTCTTATCTTAAGTACTATACAATATCATCCCCTCCCATTTAAAGGGGATCTCCAGTTTGTACAGATTTCATTACATTGCTAGAAGTTGTTGTAAAAAAAAAAGTGAAACAAATCCATCTTGCTTAAACTGAGATATCATGGTTAGCAGCAAGCCTGCCAATGCAGCTAGCAAGCTAAATCTATGGAGCAGCTTTCTATCGTCAAAACAAACGACCCTGTAAGTCATAGCCATGAGTGTTACGACCAAAACGATATGCATGTTTCGCCCAGTAGTGGTACAGAAATGTTTACACACAGCATTTTATGCAGACTGTACCTACCTCTGTTGATTTGCACTGAAAGTTGCCCCATAGACTTCAAAATATGGCATGCTCGCTGCTAAACTTGATATCTCAGCGTAGGCAACACGGATTGGTTTCATTTTTTGACAACTGACAATACTCAATGACTTCTAGCAATGTAAAGAAAGCTGTACATATACCGGAGTTCCCATTTAAGTAGTTAATGAAAACAACAATCCAAGTAACTTAAACATGTTTATTCATCTCTCAGCTTTAAGACACTACTACTTTTTACTTTTTACACATTTTCAATGTGTTGTGTTCTCAGATTGAAACAGGAAAGTATCACTTCACCTGCACCCAGTGGCGTGTCCTTGAAATCAATGGAGGAGCCAATAGTTTTCAATGGAGCACTAACTCCTCATGAGTTAAGGTGAGTTCAGTGATATAATTGAGAGTGAGAAATTTTAGATTATGGATGACTGTGGGGTGTATCAGTTGGAGGTGATTGTACTGGATGCTGGATACTTATATTTATATACTGTACTTATATGTGATTTCAGTGTGAATCGTGTGAAGTCAGATTCTCCTGCACCCAGCTGTCTGTCCTTGAAATCAATGGAGGAACCACTAGTTTTCAGAGGAGCGTTAACTCCAAGTGACTCAAGGTGACTTCAGTATTTGTTTTGTCAGGAACAGTGTTGGGCAAGTTACTGCAAAACTGTAATACGCTATGTATTACTTGTTACTGACATTTTAAAGTAATCCCTTGCTTTACAATAGTATTGTTTTGAAAATGTGTTACATTACTGTTGCATTACATTTAAGTTACTCTTCAGGCCCTCCGGTAGCCTATGACCTTCACTAATTCCTTATCAATGTTGAGAATGATAAGTGGAGACTGTAAAGTTCTACATTAATTCCGGCACAGCAGACATTTTACCCTTGCTGATGTAACGGCCAGCGAGCTCGGCTAGCGTGGCAGCAGTATGTGTAAATCCTCATCACCCAATTCCATGGGCGCTTGTAACAGTTGAGTTAGAAGCTTGGGTTTTTAGCTCAGTTGGTTAGAGTGTCCCATTCCCACGCCAGGAGTTTGTAGCTTGCGGGGTGGCGGGTTCGAGACCCGTGTGTGTTGCGGACCACCACCGGCTACATTGGTGCCATGCCCCGGATGGGAGTGAGGATTTGGAGGGTGAGTGTAACGGAGGCCGGCTAGCGTGGCGGCAGTACTTGTAAATCCTCGTCACCCAATTCCATGGGCGCTTCTAACAGTGGAGTTAGAAGCTCGGGCTTTTAGCTCAGTTGGTTAGAGGGTTCCACTCCCACGCCGGGAGTTTGTAGCTTGCGGGGTGGCGGGTTCGGGACCCGTGTGCGGTGCTGACCGCCACCGGCTACACTGGCCTCAGTTATTTTTGGTGAATTTGTATGAAGGAAAAACCACTTCTTCATTCCAAGTTAAAAATGCATTTGAACTTGAGTTACTGACAATTGTACAGAGTAAAATATTACCAATATTTCTTTCTGTAATGTCTTACATTACCAAGTTACCACAAAAAGCAATGCATTACAGTAATTAGTTACTTTTGTAACTCGTTACTCCCAACACTGGTTAGGAAAGGGATGGTGGGATGGAGTTTTCACAACTCTTATGTGTATGTCTGGTGGTAGGAAAGGCTTTTGTAAAAAAGAAAAAAGCAAAAGCCAGCTGTGAGGTATGAAGTAAATGACAGGGTTCTTATGCTGACTTGAAAAGTCTAAATCAAAGAACTTAGCAAAATGGCACTGAGAGCTATTGCTGCAATAGGCTCTGTTGCTGATTCAACACATTACAGTAAATACGCCAATAATTAGCAGACCTAATTAATTAATTAATTGATTAATTAGTAGACAAAAAAAAATAAAAAATAAAATAAAAAACAAATTGACAGCGCCCAATCAACAGACAACCATCGGATTTCGTTTAGACTGGGGATGCTTTTTTAGTAAAAAAAAAAAAAAATACCACAAAATATCAAATTCTGAGTATAGAAGAAGTATGTAATATTGACATAGAAGGTATGTAGGAATCCTGAGCAAGTGAGTGAGTGCAAATAGTCTTTCAGTCTTAATACATCTTCAATCAATTTTCTCTTAGATTGAAACAGGAAAGGATCACTTCACCTGCACCCAGCGGCGTGTCATTGAAGTCAATGGAGGAGCCACTAGTTTTCAATGGAACACTAACTCCTCATGAGTCAAGGTGAGTTCAGTGATTTAATTGAGATTGAGAAATTTTAGATTATGGATGACTGTGGGGTGTATCAGTTGGATGTGATTGTACTGGATGCTGGATACTTACTCAGAAAATATGTGATTTCAGTGTGAATCGTGTGAAGTCAGATTCTCCTGCACCCAGCTGTCTGTCCCTGAAGTCAATGGAGGAACCACTAGTTTTCAGAGGAGCGGTAACTCCACGTGACTCAAGGTGAGTTCAGTAGTGATTTTATTAGGAAAGAGATGGTGGGATGGAGTTTTCATAACTCTTACATGTACTGTATGTCTGGTGGTTTTAAAGCCTTTTGTAAAAGGTAAAGGCAAACGCCAGCTGTGAGGCCTGAGGTCAATGACAGGGTTCTAAGTCTAATTCAAAGAACTTAACAAAATGGAGCCTCAAATAGGCCAGAAAGAAGCAGACCAAGACCAAGAACCAAATTGTTATGGAAGTGGAGTTACGTGTGTTGACACTGCCACCCTGTGGTCATAATGTGTTAAGCCAGGATATAAAAGGGCTGTTCAACTGCATTGTAGGCATTCTACACAAACTGACAGGCCTAATCAGAAGTATGACCATCGAATCCTTTTTGGTCAGTAAAAATGACCATATAACATCAAAATTTGAGAAGGAATCCTGAGTAAATGAGTGAATACAAATAGTCTTTCAGTCTTAATACATCTTCAATGCCTCTCAGATTGAAACAGGAAAGGATCACTTCACCTGCACCCAGTGGTGTGTCCTTAAAATCAATGAAGGAGCCACTAGTTTTCAATGGAGCACTAACTCCTCATGAGTTTAGGTGAGTTCAGTAGTGAGTTTCTTGAGAGTGAGAAATGATAGATTATGGATGACTAATATGGCATCTATGAATTGGAGATTATTGTACTGGATGCATTTGTTCAGATCATTCATTTAAAAATATTTATGATGGCAGTGTGAAGCATGAGAAGTCCGATTCTCCTGCACCCAGCTGTCTGTCCCTGAAGTCAATGGAGGAGCCACTAGTTTTCAGAGGACAAATAATTGGGTGAGTTATGTGATTTTTAACTTGACACTAAATACTTTAAATGTTAAATGAGAGAGAGAGAGAGAGAGAGAGAGAGAGAGAGAGAGAGAGAGAGACAACAAAGTTGATCTCTATCTATGGAAAAGTGGGATAGGAAAGACCTTTTCAAAATTTGCCTCAAAGTTTTTTTAAGGAAGTCCAATTTTTTTCCTGTGCAGTCTCTGCGCACATTCACAGCAAAAGGGGCTGATCCTCTCTTCCAAGTCAGTGTCCCTGCTCAAGCTACATGTAATGACATTAGACAGAAGTATTGTATAGGATCAATCGTTGCACCAAAACACAAACAAACAAAAGAACTTTGACTTTGCAATATGTACTTAGGCAGAAACAAGGCTTTAATTTATATGCTTAATTCAGTCTTACAGTAAAAGCACTAATGCACATTCTCTCATTCCCTCTCTGCAGTGAGTTCATATCGAGTATGTTAATGGACGACTCCTTCAGATGTTCAGTGTGTGCAGAAGTGCTGAAGGACCCAGTGTCCATCCCCTGTGGACACAGTTACTGCAGGCAGTGCATCAGCTCATACTGGGCCCAGCCTAACCATGCAGGACTCTATGCCTGTCCCCAGTGCTCACACACATACACCTCCTGTCCTGCACTTCACATAAACTTGGCCTTTACACAGGTGGTCCAGAAACTCCAGAACCTGAGTAAGCAATAAATCACGAGAGGCCGGTGATTATACTGGTTTTAGCACAGGTGTTGTTAGGCACGACATGTAAGCGACCCTTCCCTTACTACTCAGTGCTATGCTGGTGCTGGAGATGTGAGCTGTGAAGGTGTTTGCTGTGCTGGGAGGAAACTCAGGGCTGTGAAGTCCTGTGTGACCTGCATGTGTGGCCTCTTACTGTGAGGTTCATGTCAGGCATCACTACACTGTTCCAGCTCTGCAGAGATACACACTGGAAGACAATCCCAAGTACACACCAAAACAGTTGCATATTCAGTGTGACATTAGGACCAAAGATCTGGAACCGGTTCAGTGAGCTGTTGGTTGATATCAGTGTCTAAACTGAAGGACTGGGAATGAAGCCTTGTCTGTTGTCTCATCCTAAACCTAATATGAAACCTTGGGGGAGTTTGCAAGTTCCACGGGACAGTATAAACAAGTGGCACTGGATAGCAGGCAAGTGCAGCTGCACAGTAGGTGAGTGTCTCAAGGCAGGGTGGCAATTATGAGACAGAAGGCAGGCCTGTGTCACCAACAACGATACAGATCAGTTTTGCATCTACCGTTACTGGACATACACTTCACTGTATTTTGATGCTTACATGTTTCTTAACATTGGTGCGCCATGGGATTTTCTATCAGCTCATATACTGTATCACATATTTCTTTTTCTGGCCTGAAGTGAGAGTGGTCAGTATTCCACCTTTTTTTTATGAAATTGGGTTATTCATCATCTTACTGTACCTGGAGTTATGGGTAAAACCATTTTGGTCTCAATGCACGAGTTTTCCTAGTGTGACGACCTAAATTTCTGCTAGCAGCACTGACACTTAATCCATAAACAAAAGTGGAGTATTCCTTGTGGGGGGATTATAATGTGGTTATTTTTCATTTCTTTTTCCCTTTCCTTTCCGGATTCAAACCCAAGTCCCCTGATTTATGAGATGTCTCCTTTGCCAACTGAATCATCACATCCCCGTTGCCTGCATACTTACTGAAATTCACAGCTTTCATTACAGGCTAGTCAATAAGGTAATTAATAATTAAGGCGATATTGATATGTAAGAGAGAGCAGAGTGGAAAATAAGAGACATCCCCATTGTTCCCTGTCTTGATTCCCTGTCTTTGCTTTACTTGGAAAACCATCTCTCTCTCTCTCTCTCTCTCTCTCTCTCTCTCTCTCTCTCTCTCTCTCTCTCTCTCTCTCTCTCTGGCTTGTTTTATTTATATCCATTCTTGGTTTATTTTTGTTACTAGGTTTTCACATGATAATGATTTGTATTCAGTTGAACTGTTATTGTTATATACAGTATAAGTTTATGGTTTACTTTTAAATAAATCATCCGTTATTCCACCAGTTCCAATATCTCTCTCCTGCTCTGTCATGCCAATCTTGTGTTTTTAGCTGGTAAACAACACAGCTCCTATATTGCTTTGAATATATATACATAGATCTATATTATAACTATTGTATATTAACATTGTTTGAATATTTTTTGTAGAAAGTGTTATTTTTGTTCCAAGTAAACCTTACCTTTATAAACCTTATATAGAAAATGGAGCCTTTGATTAACTATGTTACAATGGTTTAATGTAAAACACTCGATTCAGCAATGCCTCTGATCACGACTTGGACACCGACAGTGAGAGAGAAGACTTGTGGACCGTGAGCACACCTGCACACACACTCACTTACACACACTCACACACACACACTCACACACACGTGCAGCTCATGTCGAGGGCATGTGGAGATGTGTGAGTGTGTGTGTGTGTGTCGCACACGCCCAGAAGGAGTTGGCATGGAAACGCAAGAGGGGCGTGGCTTAAGGCGATGTGTCAGGAGTCATCCTCGTGCTGTGACACTCTTGATCACTGGAACACCAGTAACTAGCTAGAGACACCACTGTGAACACCTCCCCCTACTCTCTCCTCCCCCCTCATGGTCACCCACACACACACACACACACACACGTGTGTGTGCCTCAAGAAGGGCCACACACACCCCCATCACCTCCCCCAATCTCCGCCGCTGCTGCTGATGTTGCTATGACGACCAGCCCCACGGGCCTCGCTGGCCCCTGATTGGTTAAGTACGACCACAGCACAGGAAATACAGTATTCTGCCTCCTGAGGCTTCCTCTCCTAGCCATGCTTCAGAATAAGAGTCTTTCATCCCTGTACTGTCAGCCTTCCAAAGAATAAAACCTGACAATCAGAAAGTACACAGCCAATGGGTGGATGTGTTTTATTGGGACTACCACAGTGTCAGTGGAGTTCACAAAAGCACTTCACTACACAAATAAAAACCACACAAATACAACCATCTTTACTGCTGAATCTACTTTATATGTAGGCCTTCAACATTCAACATCTCAGCACATAACAGACTATTACTGAATATTATAGCTCATCTTATTATTGTTTCATAAAGTGTTTTTTTTCTTTCCGCTTAAATGTGTTCAATTTAAATCATTTATATGATGGATATCTCAACAATGTCAACATCATTAAATACCTCTTTGGGACATTTCCCTGTTGTATGTGCACTGACTAAAGACAATGATGTGGAATTATATTCATTTATTG
Source organism: Sardinella longiceps (assembly GCA_027497455.2). Taxonomy (NCBI): domain Eukaryota; kingdom Metazoa; phylum Chordata; class Actinopteri; order Clupeiformes; family Clupeidae; genus Sardinella; species Sardinella longiceps. The sequence continues at coordinate 25,654,067 of JAODXP020000019.1, forward strand.
GGAGTGGGGTGTACACACAGGCTCTCTCACAGACACACACACACACACACACACACACACACTTATGTGTACACACACAAACACACACGTCATGTCAAGTTACTTTATGTTTGATAGAGGTAAACACACACTTGAGTAGTTGAGCTGTGGTTTGGTAGCCTGACATAGCCCGACCATAATACTGCTGTTCATCCGTATTCATGGTCTGGAGGTTCTTTAACCTGACGCGATTATAGTGCGGAGGGGAGGGCATTCACTCCTGGTTTGAAACGATTGGAAAGCTCGTCTAATAAGCTTCGCTTATTGGCCGGTAGACTCTCTACCGATGTAAACACGCCCCAGAGGACCGTTCCCAGACCATGGATACGGATGAACATTCGTATTATGGGCGGGCTATGTCAGGCTAGTGGTTTGGTTGAATAAGAACTAAAAACTGTGTTAGTTTAATGAAATAAACACCCAACACACTTTTGAGCTTCCATGCGTGTCCAGAACATCATCAACACTGTCTATGAGATCAGCACAGTCATTCATGACTGAGGGTGTCAGTGTATCTGAGTGTGTGTCAAGAGTGTGCCAGTGAGTGTGTGTGTGACATGAGTGTGTGATTGTGTCATTCATGCTGACACTGAGACGATCAGAACATACACACACACACACACATACACACACGCACACACACACACAAGCAGAGCTGTGTTAGGGAGCCCCAGGTGTACCTGTGCTGTCCAGGTGCAGAAAGCCACACCTGTGGAGAGAGACTGAAGGGCCAGGAGACCTGCAGTACTGAGCCACACACACACACACACACACACACACACACACACACACACACACACACACACACACACACACACACACCATACCTGTGGAGAGAGACTGAAGGGCCAGGAGACCTGCAGTACTGAGATACACACACACACACACACACACACACACACACACACACACCCACCCACACACACACACACACACACACACACACACCGTACCTGTAGAGAGAGACTGAGGGGACAGGTGACCTTCAGTACTGAGGTACACACACACACACACACACACACACACACACACACACACACACACACACACACACACACACACACACACACACACACACACCAATCCTGTGGAGAGGGACTGAGGGGACAGGACCTGCAGTACTGAGGTACACAACACACACACACACACACACACACACACACACACACACACACACACACACACACACACACACACACACTGGCAGAGGTGACTAAACTATGGGTAAAGAGGTGAGTAAACTATCATTCAGTGATGACTGTGAAGTGGGCTGTAGCACTGTATCATGTCAGTATCAGTATCATTATCATGTTCAAAAAGGCATACAGTAGACCAGAAGTGCATGATGGTCAAACTTGTTTTGTTGTTTGTGGGCCAGACAGACAGTATGCAGAAAAATCTAAGATGCCAAGTAAAGGGCCAATGCAAAATTAAGAGCACGAGTTTTCAGCCAATTACAAGTGGACTATAGCTAATATTAATTCTAAATTAATTCCAAAACAACAGGCCACATTACCATTTTAACACCGTGTTCGGCTGCATGAAAGAGAGCAAAGTTCCATTATTGGCCCCCAGGCCTTAGTTTGGCCCCCTGCAGTAGACAGAACATGAATACTGAAGGTTTTTGGGACTTAGGGCATTATGGGATGTGTGCATACAGTAAGAAGTGGATAAAGTGAGTCAGGTGTGTTTATCTGTTTTTAGTCTTCACTAGAGCCCTGATTTTATGGGTAACAACAGCAGTAACAACAGTAAGGACCAATAACTAGACAAGCAAAAGTCCACTGCTGAAGCTTCTGAAAGGGTTCATTTGCTCCTCCATAACAACCTGGAGGAATGAGACATTTATGTGCCTTTCAGTGTAGAATTTAGGGGCTCAAAATTATTTTGGTGGAGGACAGGCCTAATACTAGTGTTTAGCGTTATTTTTTGCTACCACTAGGTGGCACCATTGAGCTTTGAATAAGACGGCCAGCTGCAGTGGATGTTTTATTTGATTTCACTTTCACTTTTTCTGAGTTGACAGCAGGAAGCGCTTCAAAAAGTTGCAGTAGGCTAAGTAGGCCTAGTAGTCCGTTGTTTTTCGAAGGGTTTTATAATTTAGCTATAAGTTTACCTATCCAGTGTTTCAATTTAAATAGGCCTATTGGACACGGAGGGTAATTTAATAGGCCTACTGCTTTTTCCCAGAAATGTATTCTGAAGGAGTTGCTTCGACGACCGACATGAACTAGCCTGGGCCAATGGTTCATGAAAGATAAACGTTGAGGTAAGGTTAATCAGAGACATTTATATAGCAGGACTTTGGGCTAATGCATATTTAAGATGTTCATTGAGCTTATGGGGAACTAATCGGTATTAATCAGTTAGTGAAAGTGCATAAAGTGAAGACTAACTAGCCTACAGTGTGCTAAAGTGTCTGATAGCCTATATCGTTGCAGGCCTAGTCTGTATTTAAGGATTGTGCTTTTGTAAATCTTGCAAGGCTGTGTGTCGGTATGTGCAGGTGTGTGCTATACCTAACAAGTTAATTTAGCCTTGCCTTATGCGATTATTTTAGGTATTTTTAGTTTCTAAAAGGTTGTTTTTTTGCAGGCTAAGTTCTCTAGATGCATATTAGCTTATTGTATCCAAAGGGCAACATGTTTAGACTATCAGTAGGCCTACCACTGCGGTCTGGTCAAGGTCCGCTCATCTTCAGACGTGTCACGTGACGTTGGTGTGTAGGCGAGAACAGGTTAGGCCTAGAATTAAAGCAAAGGGTAAGATGATTAATCATCCCTTTTATTGTTGGAAACCGTTCATGTCATCAAGTAATTTGTTTTTTAGAGACTCTTTTTTCAGTGAAAAAGGGAAGGGCATGACAAGTGAGGTAACAGCTGACAGACACCAAACATGAGGGAAGAGTGGGGTGATGTATAGGCTACCAGTGGGGAATTTGTGCCATCCTTTTCTGAGGAATCGTTAAATAAACTGTTCATTTGACCACATAGAAGCAAACAGACCTATTTGACTGAAACATTGCAAAATAGAGCAACAGCATTTTAAATGTGAGGCACCAACTACGCCAAATGCAAATCTGCATGTGGATGTGAAGTTATTAGTTCCAGTGCAGATGAATGTGAGTGAGCTGTAGAATGGGACCTTGAGATCTAGTTACCGTCCCTGTTCACCTCTGTTATCGCTGCTGCAGTTCTGTCAGTAAATCTACTGTATGTTGTTGAGCTGCCCTGCTCAAGTATGTGATGATTGATTACATTGTGGGGATATCACCAAATATGTTGAAAATTTAATGTAACAAACTTAATATGATGTGTGTCATAAACAATAATTTGTTGTGTTTTGTCATGTAAAGGTGACACTGTTTGGAGTGCAGCCATGGCAAAAACCTAATGGCCCTTACAACAATGAAGTGTCATTTAAGTTCATGGCTCATGTTATGTCATGTTTATGACTGGCTCATGTCACTCTTATGTCGCCCGCGTCAACTAACATGTAACCAGTAACCACTCTTCTATTTTAACCGGGCAGTATTCAGACAGTATCTGCAAAACAATCATTTCAGATCCTGCTGATACAATATACTGTAGTTAGTGACTGATGTAAACTACAGTGGAAGAAAGGCTGGCTGGGTATTTAGGATTTCTCACTTGAAGCAGGATGAAGAAAATATTCTGCCCATAAAGGTTAGCTGTATTTACTAGTATTCACTAGTATTTAGTGTAAAAATGATTCTGTGGTAGAAATGTATTCCTGTTTCCCTTTATTCAGAAGCTGCTGCTGCTTGCTGCTATGAATCAGCCCTACAGTTTAAACAGAGAACTTTAAGAGAGGAGAGCAGAGAAGAAGATGAAGAAGCAGAGACAGAATCACACATCAGCAGCGGGTGAGACACACACGCACACACACACACACACACACACACACACACACACACACACACACACACACACACAAACACACACACACAGTAGTAGGCAGAGAAATAGAGTCCCACATCATCAGCAGGTGAGACACACACATAGAGACACACAAACACACACACAAACACACTATATAGTTTCGCAATAATGCAAAATTAGTTTCGCAGTAACCAGGTCTGTCACACTTGCAAAATAAAGCGTGCGCACACACACACACACACACACACACACACACACACACACACACACACACACACACACACACACAAAGGTGCATTCTGAAACATTAAAAATTAGCTAGCAAATACAAATGAGAAACCAGTCATCCACACACTATGCTGAAAAATAAAGAACAAAATGTATTCAAATGTATTAAGATGCGTCTTTCTGATGCATGTTTTATTTTTATGTATTTGTATGTATGTTCTTTTATGTAACATTTGAAATAAATCGAAATCAAAAAACTTAATTAAAATAAAAGTACTTAAAACTTAATTAAAGTAATTTACATACACAACTGAAATGCTCTCACACAAACAACTGAAGCATTCTATCCTCACAAACAAACTCTGAAACCTTCTATGATCACTAGTGAAACCTTTTACACACACAATTAAAATGCTTTCATACACACCAGTGAAAGATGTTTACTCAGATATTTGTTTACAGGTGGAGTTCCCCAAATCTCAGACATGAGGATTGTGCTGCTGGGAGCCAGGGGTGAAGGGAGGAGTTCATCAGGAAACACCATCCTGGGCAGAAAGAAGTTTAATACTGTAGGGAGAACAGCTGAGTGTGTGAAGAGAGAAGGAGAAACAGCAGGGAGACACATCACTCTAGTGGAGGCACCAGGATGGTGGGCTAACTACACTGTAGAGCAAACTCCTGAACGTGATAAACGAGAGATTATACTCAGTGTGTCTCTGTGTCCTCCAGGACCCCATGCTCTACTCCTGGCCATTAATGTGAGTGACTCATTCACAGAGATACACAGAAGAGCAGTGCAGGAACACCTGGAGCTTCTGGGTGAGAGAGTCTGGAGTCACACTATAGTGCTGTTCAACAGTGGGGACTGGCTGGGAGACACAAGCATTGAGCAGCACATTGAGAGTGGAGGAAAGGCTCTGCAGTGGGTTGTAGAGAAATGTGGGAACAGGTATCATGTTGTAGACAATAAGAAGAGTGATGGTGGCCAGGTGACAGAGCTGCTGGAGAAGATAGAAGAGATGGTGGCAGGAAAGGGTGGCCATGGCTTTGATTTTGACAGACATGTTTGTAACAAACTCCAAGAGAAGAAGAAGGAAGAAGAGAGAAGAGCAGAGGAGAGGAAGATGAAGGTGCAGAAGCAGAGAGAGACTCTCAGATCATCAGCAGGTGAGAGAATGGCTCAGATTTTCATCCACACACACACACACACACACACACACACACACACACACACACACACACACACAGATCATTCGGCAAGTTATGTTACCGCTTTTTGTCCAACACACACACACAAACATACACAAACACACAAACAGACACCACACATACACACACAGACAGACACCACACACACACACACACACACTCAAACAGATCATCAGGTGAGAGAATGTCACAGCTTTTTGTCCAGCACATGCATGCGTGCACACACACACACACACACACACACACACACACACACACACACACACACACACACACACACACTCATACACACACTCATACACACACACACACACACACACACACACACACACACACACACACACACACATGCTTAATGATGAATATGATCCTTAGGGAACAATGCTAATAATTATCCAGTTGGGCACCAATGAAAAGTCTCCATTTGAGTAAGGAGATGACTATTCCAATGAGAGATCATCAGCAGTCAAGAGCAGCTGAAAGCAAGACAGACTTTCCAGTAGGTGTCAGTAGCTAGAATAAAGCAGAACAAAAGTTAGTCCACGCCTTCATGGTTAGTAGGCTAGATGTTACTGGGGTAAGTGAGAAAGTGAGGTTAGTGTTAGTGGGCACATATGGATATGGGTCCTTTGTGGAAAAGGCTTCTGGGATGATCTTTTGCCATCTGGCCCTGGTTCTTAGTTTGTGGACATATACGGTGTGTCAGAGCTGCAATAAGGGGGCGGGATATGAAAAAGGGAACACGGGATTGGATGAGTAAAATCCAATCAAAACAGCTAGGGAACATAAATACACTGCAACATCATCAGCAGGTGAGAGAATGGTTCAGAGTTTTTAATTCAAGCACTGGACATGTAAATTAACACTTTACAGTTCACATGGTTATTATCTCTCCTATGCCTCTCCTATGAAGTTATTACCCACCAACATAATTATTTCCCACCAATGTAATGAATCACCAACGTAATAAAATTATGCAGTTTTTAAATGTAACAATCCTGACAATGGAATAATTTCCCATCATTCCCAATAATTATGTTAAAAAGAACAAAGGAGCCGAGTGCTCGCAGTGATTTGTAGTGGCAAACTCCAGATGGTATGGTGGTGCTCTTAGAGTTTGATTACTTATTCTATTATAGAGTTTGATTACTTTATAGAGTTTGATTACTTATTCTATTATAGCACTTGCCAGCCCTAGGCACTCACACGGTTTCCTGGTGAACCGTAGCCTGTAAGTAACAGGCTTCTGGTACACCAGTGATTCGCTCTCCTCCTCCGTTTTCGAAATAACCGGGGCAGCACGACGAATCAGGATCGTAGGGAGGGATTTCAGTGGGTATGACGTTTCTGTTTTGGTTCCCGACCTGGCGGCACTTACGTGACGACACGTCCTACGTCACAAAGCTTCAACGTGAGTGGTCGAAGTGTCATGTCATTCATATGAGGTTGCTCCAACCACGTGCAAGCATCTTTTGACTAAACCACGCCTGCGGAGAGGCGTGAAAGGGCAGTGTGCCAGTAGCCTGTTACTTACAGGCTACGGTTCACCAGGAAACTCACGCGGTGAGCAGGAAAAAGTTTTGTATAAAAACCTGTGACGGAGTACTGTCACTACGGTTGAGTATGCACTCTGACTGTTTATTACATTGTGGTCAAGTTGCACGTTTAGCACCCCGGAGACCCAGGTTTGAGACCGGGAGGGGTCACTGTTCTCTCCCTTCGCTACAAAACCCCTCAATAATTATGTTGTTGGCAGGAATTTTTTACATTGGTGGGAACGGTAACACTTTGCGGTAAGGGTACATGAATTATCATGAATTCATGCATGATTTCATTCATGATTCATTCATGATTCATGCATTACTTCATCTCTGAATATCTAATGACTCATCAGGTATTAGCATGAATTCATTGTTTATCATGAATGACCTCCTGCTGAAATAGCAGATGATCTTAAGCATTAATTACTCTGGGTACATCATCATGAGTCATGACTAATTACACATGATCATGATGTTTTTGTTCAAAAGAATTTGATATAATTTGATATAATAAAAGTACTTATTTAGCCTACTTTGGCCTAGTTCCTCATATCTATCCCTTACATCAACTAATTTTTACCAATTTAACCATGTCAACACTTTAGTTGAGGGGGCACAAACATGATGAATTCATCATGATCATGCTAATTATCATGACTCATGCTAATTAATCATGACTCATGATGATGTACCCAGTGTAACTAATACTTAAGATCATGTGTTATTTCAGCAGGAGGTCATTAATGACAAACAATGAATTCATGCTAATTCCTGATAACTCATTAGACTTTCAGAGATGAAGTAATGCATGAATCATGAATGATTTCATGCATGAATTCATGATAATTCATGTACCCTTACCGCAAAGTGTTACCACCATTTTATTCATCCTCACCACAGCTGGCAATACTTGAATGAATGACACAAACTTTCTCATATTGGCCCCTAACATTAGATTAGATGGAGATGAGAACCAATGCTTTCTGAGTTTCCAATTACAATACAATAATCTCACATATATGTAATTACTCCTTTAGTTGATGAAATTGTGAATTATATCTGAGTGTATATTTGAGTATATGTGTAGTATTTGAGTATATTTGTGGTAAAACTGTGGAAATGTTCACAAACATGGCCCCCCTACACATATATTAGCTATTGCTGTGAACTGGCACTTATCCTACCATCAGGCCTCATTCACATCCAATCAGTGCATTCACAGTCTGTAAGCACTGCTGTTGGTTCAGTTCAGGGTACGT
>JAODXP020000019.1:25664744-25709744 GCA_027497455.2 Sardinella longiceps
ACTGTAGGGAGAACAGCTGAGTGTGTGAAGAGAGAAGGAGAAACAGCAGGGAGACACATCACTCTAGTGGAGGCACCAGGATGGTTTTATGAGTACACTGCAGAGCAAACTTCTGAACGTGATAAACAAGAGATTATCCTCAGTGTGTCTCTGTGTCCTCCAGGACCCCATGCTCTACTCCTGGCCATTGATGTGAGTGACTCATTCACAGAGACACATAGAAGAGCAGTGCAGGAACACCTGGAGCTTCTGGGTGAGAGAGTCTGGAGTCACACTATAGTGCTGTTCACCAGAGGGGACTGGCTGGGAGACACAAGCATTGAGCAGCACATTGAGAGTGGAGGAGAGGCTCTGCAGTGGCTTGTAGAGAAATGTGGGAACAGGTATCATGTTGTAGACAATAAGAAGAGTGATGGTGGCCAGGTGACAGAGCTGCTGGAGAAGATAGAAGAGATGGTGGCAGGAAATAAGGGCTGTCCTTTCCTGTTGAAGCAAAGTAGAGAACATCCTCTCCAATGTTAGTATACTTTACTTTACTCTACTTTCCTTGTAAAGATATAAATTGCAAAATTACATTTTATGAATGTAAAACATTTTCATGATTAAGATGTGAAGTGATCAACTTGTTTATTTACTGCTCCACAAACCAAATGTTTATATTTTCACTTTTTGCCGGGCAGTTAGAGATCACCTACCTGATGACGTTACTGGGAGCAGATCTAGCAATGACTCTGTGTCTGATGTCTCTAAGACCCTGAAGCTCCTCTCTGTGGCTGCCTCCTCTAAGAGCTCTGGCTATGGAACAGGAGACTCAGCAGAGCAGAGTGGATCTGGACAGGCAGGGACTGTGATCCATCGTGCCAAAGCACAAGGAGATGGTGAGATTGGTCTAGAGTTTAACATTCATTTGTTCAAAGTACATGGAAAAAAAGTTGCTCATTGAATTTTTTATAAAAAAACATTTAGTTAAACATTTAATTATTAATTACACTCAACCGTCACGGTCACACTAGATATGTTGAATCTATTACCATTTTCATCAGTCAGAGACAGAATATCTTAAAAAGTTTCTCTGAAATATTTATTCAGTCAAGTTTTTGCTGAGATGCACTGATAGTTGACACTAACAACCCTAAATTTATATTTTGTTCAGTTTTGTTTCAAAAAAAGGTTTGATGTTGGCTTTACAGTAAATTCATTTGACTGTAAGCATATTCTTCTGCTTGTAGATTGCGTGAAGGGAGTTCATTTTGTGGATCCATCTACAATAACTGTGAATGAAAGAGATTGCATTGGAAGGGGATCATATGGAAATGTTTACAGGGGCTCATACCAGGAAACTCCTGTTGCTGTAAAGATCATCTCATTTGAAGATAGTTCAGTCATCACAAATGAGTTTCTCATACCTTTGTAAGTATGTTTTCATTCGAGCAGTGTTTGCAATTTGCAAAACAAGTGGTATTTTGTTTGTTTTAGCTGTCTATACAGAACAGCAGTTTTAACAGACTGTATTTCCAATTTGGTTTTACATTATTCATTTTCCTGTTCAAATATTGGCAAATGCTTACATTGCTGTAAATATTCCTCAGGCGTTTGTCTCACCCCAACATTGTGCGGATGCTGGCTGTAGCCAAAAGTGAGACTGAGATTCTCATTGCTAATGAATACATCCATGGGGCCAACCTGCAGCAGATTCTGTATAAAGACACTTCCATTACGGTGGGTTAATGATAGATTAATGATAGATACTTAAGTAAGTAATTATTGTCTGCAAAGTAGTCTCTACTGATAGCCTGGCAGGCCATCCTATATCATTGAAATGTATAGTCTGGCATCGAGAGATAAACCGAACTCAATCGTGGGCTGAACAACACTGCTATCTTTCAAACTACTTCTGGACGCAACAGGATAGCCTATGGCCAATCGCAGGAACGAACGAGATCGCCAAAGCCCGCGCTAAACACACAGAGCGTTGTGATTAGATGTCGCCAACGGCGACAAAAATTCCCTATGGCTTGCTGCTAGAACTACAGGCTGAGCAAATTAATTTGCCGCGGCTAGGGTACGTATAGATTTCTAGGCTACTCTACTGATAAATTGTTAAACAAATATTTAATTATTCTTTCAGTTACAAGAAGAGGATAAGTTGTTTGTGGCTCTAGACATTGCAATGGCTGTTGGGTACATACATGGAAAAAACATCATCCACCAAGATCTGAAGCCAGCAAATATATTGGTCAGTATTATTTGTTGCAAAACACAGTTCATGATATTCATAGAGCGCTCTTATGATAATTTTACAGCATTGCAGTGAGTGACTCACACTTCAGAGTTTACAGTTAATTGACAATATTGATCATTTGACTAACTACATTGTTTCTTGTTTATGCTTTACTCTGATATAATATACTGATCAGGGACTCTATATTATCTTCCTGTGGTGTGGGCAGTGACATGGGAGACTGATGTGTGTGTGTGTGTGTGTGTGTGTGTCTATGTCAGATGGATGACTGGATGGATGAAGTTTGATAGATGTCTCTGTGTCTTGGATGCTGTAACAATGCATATTTCTCCATTGCGAGACAAATAAAGGGATATTTTATCTCATCATATCTTGTTGTTCTAGGTTGCAGCTAAAGACAAAACAGCCTATCTGACTGACTGGGGCATGGCAAACTGCAAGGAAACCATATCAGTGACAGTGGGAAGCCCAATGGGAGGAACATGGCCCTATATGGCCCGTGAGTGTCTGGTCCGGTGCAAGAAGTGCAGCACCATGTCAGACATGTGGTCTCTTGGAATCACTTTTCTGGAGATGTTCACAAACTCTAAACCTTGGGCGACCAGCAATCCTGAACAAATACGTGCACTCCTTTATAAACGCCAGAGTCCTCCTGCTCTGGCTAATTTACAGACTAATCATGATGTTGTGAAACCACTGATTGAATATGATCCCAAGACTCGCATGAATGCCATAGATCTTGTGGTATTGTTGAAATCCAAGGTTGATGTTACCAAAAGACATGGATTCAAATGGTAGGGCAGGATCATGAGTTATTTTTTGCAACAAAATTGTTTCTTAGGTTGATACATCTGAAAATGATGGGCTATAATGTGTACAGTCAAGCTGAGATACAGTGATGACATCCATGAAAATGATTAGACAGTGATTGGAAAAAAAAAAAACAAAAAAAAAACTCTCACATGTGGATGGAGATGGGAATCATTTTGACTGCAAATGTTGTTTCTCAAGCATAGTTTGGGAGAAGCCCCTGCTATAGTCTTTACTCAACCCACTGGTATTTGTAAGAGATTAGACTGGAAGCCTCCTCACTTACTCCAGTGTTGCAAAGCTAGTCTTCTGCTAGTCTTCTGTTCATTCATATTCATGGTCTGGAGGTTCTTTAACCTGACATAGCCCGCCCATAATACTGCTGTTCATCCATATTCATGGTCTGGAGGTTCTTTACCCTGACGCGATTATAGGGCGGGAGGAGTGCACTCAGTTCTGGTGTGAAATGATGGGACAGCTTGTTATTGGCCCGCTGTCTGGTAACCGACTAAACCCCCTCCCCAGAAAACCGTGACCAGACCATGAATACAAATGAACAGAAGTATTATGGGCGGGCCATGTCAGGCTGTTGCAAAGCCCCCTCCTCCTCCTCCACTATTTCCTCCTATGAGCTCATATTACCCTATCTGAGTGCCAGTGAACATCACACTGGATCCAATGGTGCCAAAACAATCAATATCAATCAATCTGTATCAATCAGTATACACCTTGGTTAATGTGAACAAATCCTACTTTAGAGAGTTTTCATGTACATTGTAATTAGGTTTTATAACATTGAAAAAATGATGATGAATTTGAATAAAATTTGCTAAAATTATGCAAATATTCTGGAATCCCTCAATGGTTAATTTCCTTCCTCTACTTTCTATCAACTTTAAAAATATTTGATATGACAGAACTGATTGGTCAGCCCATAATCTGTGGAAAGAAACCAAAGCTGTCATTGACATAGCACTCAGCAGTGCTAGCCTGGCAACATGTTCATGGGGTGCTAATGTCTTTTTGCACATGGGGACCCAAATGGACCAGCAACAGTATTGTTTGTATTTCTGCTAATGCCTCCCCTCAAACACCAGAAGGTGCAGCATGCCCAGGGACGGATCTAACCCTTTCTCTGCCCTAGGCTAGATTTGAGTTTTGCCTCCTCTTTTCTAGAAATACAAGTGAAAAACTTAAGAAAATAAGTAATAAATGTATTTCGATGCCCTGTTGATATTGGGTGCCATAGGCGATCACCTAGTTCATCTATGCCTAGAACCGGCCCTGAGCATGCTGGACTTTTTATAACAGGTGACTTTTGCCCACTGAGGATAATGGCACGTCCATAAAACACGTTTATTATCTCTGAATGAGGGCAACAGGACATTTATGCAGAGGAGCTTGCATCTGTTGTAGTGAGACACAAACTGCCTTATCAAAGACTGGATATAGAATATCTACACACCATTTTAACGTATCTTTGTTTCTTTGTAAAACATGCACTGGCGTATGAGTGATTTTAACAAGAACATTTATGCCCTCTTCTAAGAGGGATTGCTGGTGAAACTGTGAGCATTGAAGCCATACTTCTTTGAGAAAGATATGCCCCATCATGCATATCAAACCTTGATCCACAGGACTAAATATCCAGCAGTATCACAGCACAAACGCTGTACATGGTGCACAGGACTTGAGTTTATGATTGAGTCTATATTCTATTCAGAAACTGGGGATGAAGGGCTTTATATATGGGCCCTATCTGTTTTATAGGGCTCCTATTTCTACCACGACATATAATAGATTTCCTGTCTGACGCTCTCCTCTGGGGCTATGATTTACAAACAGCAACCACAAGGGGGTGCTAATATTCTCAAGTCACAACATTTTTGAGAAATTGGACACGTTATTTTACCTTTCTCTTTTGTAGAGGAAGAACGAGCCACCTAGTGGTCACATGCCTCACATTACAGTATTATATCACTGCAGTGCAGAGACCAGTGACTTCAAAGCTGTGTCCAGAGGTCTTCAATTACATTTGCCTGAGGGACAAAAAATATTTTGGAGGCCAGGCTTGGCAGAATTATATAACACTCTGATTTTGGCATGAATTTGGTTCCCATCCTGTGGTCTTATAATCATGAGATAGAAGAGTCCATAACACCCAGTTCTGCAGTTCAGATGATGGAGCAGTCAGACTAAAGCTGGTGGAATCCAGTGGACCACTCCTGCAATTGTTCCACTTCAGCACCCTGGACAGCAGCTGCACATGTGGAGCAAAGTTATTCCCAGATGCAGATGAACCTTTTTAACAGTGAAAACCTACTGAGAGATATTTGACTGTTCCATTCATAACAACCATTTGGTCTCCTTTCTGAGGGAAATAAAATATCAGATATCTGAAGCTCATGCTCTCAGATAATGATTAAAATTGGGATTAAAACTTTATGAAGGTCAGGGCCAGACTGGTGGGAGGCTTTTCTTGGGCCCCCAGAAGTACCTAGAGATGCCCCTGACCACGAGCACCATGAGTGTTTGCTCCCAACAGCAGCACTTTGCAAGCGTCTAAGTTTCTTAAGAAGTGTGTCAGGAGTCATCCTGGTGCTGTGACACTCTTGATCACTGGAACAGCAGTAACTAACTAGAGACATCACTGTCAACACCTCCCCTCTCATGGTCACCCACGCCACACACACACACACACACACACACACACACACACACACACACACACACACACACACACACACACACACACACACACACACACATCTGGAGGAGGCTGGCAGAGGCACACACACACACACACACACACACATGTGCGTGTCCCTCAAGAAGGGCCACACACACCCCCATCACCTCCGACAGACCGGGGTCCCCTAATCTCCGCCGCTGCTGCTGCTGATGTTGCTATGATTTTAGTGAAACATTGTAAAGGAATGCCTACTTGGTCCAGTCCTGTTTCCCAAATTAGTTTTACGTTTGCTGAAACTAGTGGGGACACTGAGGAAGTTTTATGTTCTTCTGCTTTCTACTGTATATTCATGGAGCAATATTCCCAGACAAAATTCCCAATGAGTTTTCCATGGAAGTTTGTGTTATTGCAGCGGATTTGACATACAATCCAGCTTGAGAACAGTCAAATTCATTTTAGATGATTCCATGGGGCAGATAAATCAGTCTAATGGATCGAAATGTGATGTGAATTTTAATAATGTACTATAATGTAAATTTAAAAAAAAAAAAGAAAAAAATTAAATTTGTAAAGGGACACTGATCACTACATGGTTGCACAATGTTTTATTTTAGCAGCACCTTTTCTTGATTGAATAAATAATTTACAGAACTGTACCCATATGTACTGCATGCATATCATTGCATTCTATTATTTCACAAAAAAAAGCTCATGTGGAGCGTCATTCAGCCAGCAGGGGCAGATTTGCATAGAAATTGCTAGAGCCGTATAGAGAGATTTGGGCCATATGTATGTCAATAGTGACAGCTCAGCTCAGGTCTCCACATTCACCACTATACTATCAATAGTGACAGACAGCTCAGCTCAGGTCTCCACATTCACCACTATACTATCAATAGTGACAGACAGCTCAGGTCTCCACATTCACCACTATACTATCACACACACACACACACACACACACACACACACACACACACTATACTATCAATAGTGACAGACAGCTCAGGTCTCCTCATTCACAAGGGACAAACACTCCTCATGAATCCCACAACCAGGGAAACAAATGCTAGAGGAGCCCCATTTAAAATTCTACAAATTATTATTATAGGGTTTAGACAGGTACTTTGCATGCAGGTTTACGTGAGAACATATACAATACAATACAATAACATCAATACAACACAATGCAATACTAAACAATGCAACACAATGCAATACAGCAGTAACTAACTAGAGACATCACTGTGAACACCTCCCCCTACTCTCTCCTCCCCTCTCATGGTCACCCACGCCACACACACACACACACACATCTGGAGGAGGCTGGCAGACCACACACGCACACACAAACACACACACACACACACACATGTGCAGCTCATGTGAAGGGCATGTGGAGAGGTGTGTGTGTGTGTCGCACACGCCCAGGGGCGTGGCTTAAGGCGATGTGTCAGGAGTCATCCTCGTGCTGTGACACTCTTGATCACTGGAACACCAGTAACTAACTAGAGACATCACTGTGAACACCTCCCCCTACTCTCTCCTCCCCTCTCATGGTCACCCCCACACACACACACACACACAGACACACACACACACACACACACACACACACACACACACACACATCTGGAGGAGGCTGGCAGACCACACACACACACACACATCTGGAGGAGGCTGGCAGACCACACACACACACACACATCTGGAGGAGGCTGGCAGAGGCACACACACACACACACACACACACATGTGCGTGTCCCTCAAGAAGGGCCACACACACCCCCATCACCTCCGACAGACCGGGGTCCCCTAATCTCCGCCGCTGCTGCTGATGTTGCTATGACGACCAGCCCCACGGGCCTCGCTGGGCCCTGATTGATTAAGTACGGCCCCAGCACAGGAAATACAGTATTCTGCCTCCTGAGGCTTCCTCTCCTAGCCATGCTTCAGAATAAGAGTCTTTCATCCCTGTACTGTCAGCCTTCCAAAGAATAAAACCTGACTATCAGAAAGTACACAGCCAATGGGTGGATGTGTTTTATTGGGACGACCACAGTGTCAGTGGAGTTCACAAAAGCACTTCACTCCACAAATAAAAACCACACAAATACAACCATCTTTACTGCTGAATCTACTTTATATGTAGGCCTTCAACATTCAACATCTCAGCACATAACAGACAGAATGAATATTACAGCTCATCTTATTATTGTTTCATAAAGTGTTTTTTTTCTTTCCACTTAAATGTGCTCAATTTAAATCATTTATATATGATGGATATCTCAACAATGTCAACATCATTAAATACCTCTTTGAGACATTTCCCTGTTGTATGTGCACTGACTAAAGACAATGATGTGAAATTATATTCATTTATTGGGAGTGGGGTGTACACACAGGCTCTCTCACAGA
The DNA here is from genome assembly GCA_027497455.2 of Sardinella longiceps. NCBI lineage: Eukaryota > Metazoa > Chordata > Actinopteri > Clupeiformes > Clupeidae > Sardinella > Sardinella longiceps. Next base: position 25,672,907 of record JAODXP020000019.1, read on the forward strand.
CACACACACACACACACACACACACACACACGTCACGTCAATTTACTTTGTGTTTGATGGAAGTAAACACACATTTGAGTAGTTGAGCTGTGGTTTGGTTGGATAAGGACTAAAAACTCTGTTAGTTTGCTGAAATAAACATCCAACACACTTTTTGTTGTATCTTCAAAATCAATGATTGTCCACAACTTTGAGTTGTTCTTTGCTTAGTAACATTTACTTGAAAAGAATTAGCTTCATACAATAACATGTGGCAAGAGCTCTCTGTGTAACTTCTAACTTTCGATATCTCATTATGTTGTCTGCTTCTATGTTTCCTCTAGCTGGCAGTAAAGCAATCCTTTAGCTCTTATGTTGGAGCGCCCTCTAGTGGACAATATAAATCCAACACTTTAACATGGGCTTCCACAATAACTCATTTAGTCTGTAACTGATTAAACATTATCTACGATATCACATCTCCCCCACCTTTAAGTGAACAACACATTGTTAGTTTAAGCACTAGCTATCAGAGAGATAGATACAGTAGGTTACTTCATAACAACAGTTTTCAAATACAATCTTACAAAACTTTTTTTTTCCATTTGCATTTTTTTTTTTTTTTTACAAATAACCTAAGCTAGGAAGGTACGTCCTTCCAGTGAGATCAGAGCGCATTGTTGCTCTATTCCTGGAACAGATCTCACTCTATCTAACAACAAAGTCTTGGAGATGCGAGGGTGAATGTCTCTCTCGCACAGAACGGCGCACCTCTGCAGCCACAGGTACGACTGGTGGACTGATGAGGCAACTCATTTGAAGGATGATCTTCAACCGCTTCACTTTCTGTAGGCACAGAGCCCACAGCACCTTCATTCGTGTCTGCCAACAGCTCCACTTCTGTCTCAGGCTCTTCACTTGGTACAGTGTCAGACAGTCTAGCTCTTACTTGATCCACGTGTCTCTTCATGGTTTGACCGCTTCCAATGACCACAGTGTAGGATAAGGGTCCTGAGGCATCTTCAATGACAGCAGGGATCCATTTAGGACCGTAGGAGTAATTTCTGATGTAAACTTTATCTCCTGGTGCAAAGCTCCTCAGTCTTTTGTTTGTGTCGTGAGCTTGTTTCTGTTTCAGTTGCTTGTTCTGCACTTTTGTTTTCACATCTGGCAGCATCAAGTCAAATGCAGATCTGAGCCTCCGTGACATCATCAATTCTGCAGGAGACAGACCTGTCGTCGCATGAGGTGTAATGCGATAACTGAACAAAAACCTTGACAGCCTGGTCTGCAGTGTTTCACCTTTGATCTTCCCCATCCCCTCCTTAAAGGTTTGAACTGCTCTCTCAGCGAGACTGTTTGAGGACGGATGGAAAGGCGCGGACCTCACATGACGAATGCCATTTTGCTTCATGAAAGACTCAAATTCAGCACTTGTGAAACATGGTCCATTATCAGACACATTTTAGGAAGTCCAAAAGTACTGAAACTTTGCCTTAGCCTCTCTATGGTAACCTGGGATGTAGATGTCTTCCCTGGATATATGTCTAGCCATTTACTATGAGCATCCACTATCACTAAGAACATCTCACCTTGAAATGGACCAGCATAATCCACATGAATTCTTGACCATGGCGCGTCTGGCCATTCCCAAGGATGTAGCGGAGCAGTGGGTGGTGACTTTTGATGTTTCTGACACTCTTCACACGACTGCACTTCCCTCTCCACATCTTGGTCCATGCCTGGCCACCATAGATATGACCTCGCCAAGCCTTTCATCCTTGACATGCCAGAGTGGGTTTGATGCAGTAGCTTCAGTGTCTTCTCTCTACCTTTAGTGGGTATGATCAGTCTAGCACCCCAAAGCACACATCCATCTCTGACACTCAGCTCAGTACGCCTCTGATGATATGGTTTCAACTCAGCGTCCACCTTGGCAGGCCACCCTTTAAGCACATGATTATGAACTTGGGAAAGAATTAAATGTTAAAACGTTTTATCAGAGTTGTGTCCAACAGTGTGTCATCCAGAACATCCATCATCAAGACCTGCTCTTTTGCTTCATCACGCACTGTTTCAGCAATCGGCAGCCTACTGAGTGCGTCTGCGTTCGCATGATGTTTTCCTGGTTTGTACACTATGTTGTATTCATAGGCACTCAAGTGCACAGCCCATCTCTGAACTCTTGGTGAGCCCATTTGTGGTATGGGTTTCTTCTCATTGAAAAGCGAGATCAATGGCTTGTGATCTGTGTAGATGGTAAATGCACGGCCATACAGGTATTTATGAAATCTTTGAATTCCAAAGATGACAGCCAACCCTTCTTTATCTAGCTGTGAGTACCTTTTCTCAGCAGGAGACAGAGTTCTAGACATGAACCCCAATGGACGCTCACTGCCATCTTCCATCAGGTGTGATAAAACAGCACCCACGCCGTATGGCGAAGCATCACATGACATAATCAACTCACGGTCAGCAGAGTAGTGGACTAAAACTTGTGCCGAATTCAATAGGTCTTTAGACTTCTGGAAAGCCTCTTCTTGCTTTTTATGCCATTTCCAATGCACATCTTGTCTTAAGAGTTCATGCAGTGGAGCTAACAGTGTTGCTAAATTTGGTAGAAATTTGTTGTAATAATTCAACAATCCTAGATATGACTTGAGTTCCGTGACATTAGTGGGAGTAGGAGCTTCCATAATGGCTTTCACTTTCTTTCTAACAGGATGAAGCCCCTGCATGTCCACCCTATGTCCCAGGTACTCTACTTCCTCTTGTAGGAATGAGCACTTACTCCTCTTCAGACGCAATGCAGCTTCTTCGAGCCTGGATTTAGTGCGCATAGCGTAGGGGACTGACCTTGGACGAAAGAAACGAGGAACGGCGTTGGCCTTGACATGAATAGTCGCCTTTGTGCCTTTCAGCGTGCCCAATTCTTCTTTGAACACATTTTCATGTTTGTTCAACACTTGCTCTAGTGTCATTTTCTCTGTCTTTACGTGCAGCAATTTGCAGGCTTTGTGATTGGCTTTGATTTCCTTCCAATCAAGCTGAATCTGTTCCATCCAGCCTCGCCCTAGTAAACTGGGGCCATTTCCTCCGACCACCACTAGAGGCAGTTTGCAACTTTGCTGCTTGTACTTAACTTTAACTGATGCAACTCCTATCACTTTGACAGGATCACCTGTGTATGTCTCCAAGTGGATTTTTACAGGCTTCACCACTGGCCCACTCGTCTCTGTCCATATCTTCTGGACCACATGCTCATTCATGACTGTGAGACTGTAGCCACAAACGGAATCAAACGGAACTCCCTTTCCATTCACTTTCATCTTCACCACATACGGGTCTACTCTTCTAACACGCATGTCACTCATTTGTCCCAATTTATACTTCATGAATTGTAAAGTCAATGCTTCTTCAGATGAGCTATCACTTCAGTTTCATTCTGTTTTACTTGCACTTGGTGTGAACGATGGTAAGCACCTGGCTTCTTTTCTTTCTTTGTCTCTTTGTTTTCTTTCCTGCTTGCATTTTGCACATCTTTAGTACGGCAGGCTTTTGCTATATGTCCTATTTTGCCACATGCATGACATTTCTCTTGTTTGAATTTGCACTCAGTTGCAATATGACTGGTTCCCTTGCACCGATAACACTCTTTCATTGCTCCTTTAAATGCACTTGCCCCCTGCGAGCCTCTCTTTGCGTTCATGAATTTCACTGACGCACTTGGAACTTTTAGATCTTGAGCATTCTTGTTTGCAGTCTCTACTGCTACAGCAATGGACAGTGCTTTGTCAAAAGTTAACTCTGCTTCTGACAGAAGACGTCTCTGAATTCGCTCATCCTCAATTCCGCATACAAGTCGATCCCTGAGCATCTGGTGTAACTTGTCACCGTAGTTGCAATCTTGCGCTAGCCTACGCAGCTCTGCTACATAATCCAATACAGACTCATCAGGCTTTCTTGTGCGCGAATCAAACTTGTACCTTTGCACAATCTCACTAGGCTTCGGGTGGTAATGTTTTTTCAACAGTTGCACTAGATCTTTGTATGATTTATCCTTTGGTTTCATTGGGCTGAGAAGGCTTCTCATCAAACGGTAAGTAGATGGACCGACAACACTTATCAGTATAGCTCGTTGCCTCAATAGTATCCGTTGCCTAGCTTGGTCGCTAATCTCATTGGCCGCAAAAAACTGTTCCATTATTTCACAGTATTCTTCCCACGTCTGGTCTTTAGCATCAAATGCCGCTAGCGTGCCAATAGTGGTCATTTTCACTTACGTTCTCTTGTTTCCTTCTCTCTCTCCCTCTTAAATTGCAGACACAGGTCGTTCAGCCTTTTTGTGCTAGCAATCCTCACCGGAGCTTCACGCTTGACTCCTATCCAAAAGCATCCAGCAATGGATCTTAATCCTCGTCGCCAAAAAGCTGTTGTATCTTCAAAATAAATGAATGTCCACAACTTCAAGTTGTTCTTTGCTTTGTAACATTTACTTGAAAAGAATTAGCTTCATACAATAACATGTGGCAAGAGCTCTCTGTGTAACTTCTTACTTTCGATATCTCATTATGTTGTCTGCTTCTATGTTTCCTCTAGCTGGCAGTAAATCAATCCTTTAGCTCTTATGTTGGAGCGCCCTCTAGTGGACAATATAAATCCAACACTTTAACATGGGCTTCCACAAAAACTCATTTAGTCTGTAACTGATTAAACATTATCTACGATATCACACTTTTAATCTTCTACGTTTATCCAGAACATCATCAACACTGTCTATGAGATCAGCACACTCATTTGTGTGACTGTTTGTGTGTGTCCTGAGTGTGTGTGTGTGTGTGTGTGTGAGTCATTCATGCTCACACTGAGAAGATCAGAACACACAAACACACAAACAAACACACACGCGCACACACACACACACACACACACACACACACACACATGAGCAGAGCTGTGTCAGGGAGCCCCAGGTGTACCTGTGCTGCCCAGGTGCAGAAAGCCGTATCTGTGGAGATAGACTGAAGGGCCAGGATACCTGCAGTACTGACACACACACACACACACACACACATGAGACACACACACACACACACACACACACACACACACACACACACACATGAGCAGAGCTGTGTCAGGGAGCCCCAGGTGTACCTGTGCTGTCCAGGTGCAGAAAGCCGTACCTGTGGAGAGAGACTGAAGGGCCAGGAGTCCTGCAGTACTGACACACACACACACACACACACACACACACACACACACACACACACACAATGAGCACACACACACACACACACACACACACACACACACACAGTACCTGTGAAGAGAGACAGGAGACCTGCAGTACTGATACACACACACACACACACACACACACACACACATATTGTACCTGTAGAGAGGGACTGAAGGGCCAGGAGACCTGCAGTACTGATACACACACACACACACACACACACACACACACACACACACACACACACACACACACACCAAGAGAGGTGCCTAAACTCTGGGTAAAGTGGTGAGTAGTAATTCATTGATCACTGTGAAGTGGGCTGTGGCATTATCATGTCAGTATCAGTATCCTTATTATGTTACAACAGACATACAGTAGACCAACGGTGGCCAAACCTTTTAGTTTGTGGGTCATATGCAGAAAAATCTAAGACGCCAAGGGCCAATTGAAAATGATCAATACGATGTCATATTTAACATCAAGACAATAACAAGTGGACCATAACTAATATTAATTCTAAATTAAACAAAACAAACAGGCCACATCACCATTTTTAACACCATGGTGGGCTGCATAAAAGACAGCAAAGGGAGGCAATTGCCCCTTCGGCTTTAGTTTGAGCACTCCTGCAGTAGGCAGAACATGATGATGGAAGTTTATTGGGGCTTAGGGGTGGAGTTGTGAACTTGAATTATACTTCGGTCACTGACCCTTAGGGGGTTATATGGTGTTTGTATTATTGCTATAAGAAGTGAATTAAGTGGGTCAGGTGTGTTTATCTGGTTTTAGCCCTCAGAGCCCTGATTTTATGGGGAGTCAAGAGCAGTAACAACAGTAAGGGACAATAACTAAAAGTTCACTGCTGAAGCTACTGCATGGTTTAAGTTTTCCCTCCATAACAATCTGGAGGAATGAGACATTTACGAGGACAGGCCTAATACTGTTGTTTAGCGCTATTTGTGCTACCACTAGATGGCACCATTGAGCTTTGAATAAGACGCAAGCTGCAGAGGATGTTTTATTTAATTTCACTTTCACTTTTTCTGAGTTCTGAGACAGCAGGAAGCGATTCAAAAAGTCACAGTAGGCTAAGTAGGCCTGTTAGTCCGTTGTTTTTCAAAGATTTTCGTAATTTAGCTATAACAGTTTACCCATCCAATATTTCCATTTAAATATTGGGCACGGAGGGTAATTTAATAGGCCTATTGCTTTTTTTTTTTTTTTTTACCAGACATGAATTATAAGGAGTTGCTTCGACGACCGACATGAACTAGCCTAGGCCAATGGTTCATGAAAGATAGACGTTGAGGTAAGGCCAATCAGAGACATTTATAGGAGGAATTTGGTTTAATGCATATTTAAGATGTTCATTGAGTTTATGGAGAACTAATTGGTATTAATCAATTAGTGAAAGTGCATTAAGTAAAGGCTAACTATCGTGCGCTGCAGTGTCTGATGGTAGCCTACTGTCGTGGCAGGTGTAGAATCTAGCTTAGGCTATGTTTGAGGCTTGTGCTTTGGTAAATCTCGTAAGGCTGTGTGTCGGTATGTGCAGGTGTGTGTTCTATCCAACAAGTTCATTTAGCCTTATGCTATTATTTTAGGGATTATAGGGATTACTAATAGGTTGTTTTGTGCAGGCTAAATTTTGTAGACATAATAGTTTATTGTATCCAAAGGGCAACATGTAGGCCTACCTCTGCGGTCTGGTCAAGGTCCGCTCATTGTGATGTTGGTGTGTAGGCGAGAGCAGGTTAGGGCTACGATTAAAAGCAAAGAATAAGATGATTGATCCCTTTTATTCTTGGAAACCGTTCATTTAATCAAGTGGTTCGGTTTTAGAGACTCTTTTCTCAGTGAAAAAGGGAAGGACATGACAAGTAAGGTAACAGCTGACAGACACCAAACATGAGGGAAGAGTGGGGTGATGTATAGGCTACCAGTGGGAAATTTGTGCCATCCTTTTTCTGAGGAATCATTAAAGAAAATTGGTTATTTGACCACATAGAAGCAAACAGACCTATTTGACTGAAACATTGCAAAATAGATCAAAGGCATTTTAGATGTGAGGGACCAACTAGGCCAACAACAACAACAACAACAACAACAACAACAACAAAAACAACAAAAAACAACAAAACAAAAAAAAACCTTTCTCATAATAGCCTGAAGGGAACAGAATCAGAATGAGCTGAGAGTTTCAGATCAGCCTGGATTGTCTTTGCATGTTTATGCTCAAGTCACCCACACCTTGTCCATAACCTGCTGTGTATTGGTTACACTTGTTTAGAACTGTAGACAAACCATCATCTGTATTTTCCAGATCCAGTTTTTACAGTAAAACTGTAATCCTGTATTGATCACAGCAGGTTCCTGCTCCAAACAGTCATTTCTGCAAGTGGATGTGAAGTTACTAGTTCCAGTGCAGATGAATGTGAGTGAGCTGTAGAATGGGACCATGAGGTCTAGTTACCGTCCCTGTTCACCTCTGTTAGCGCTGCTTGCTGTTCTGTTAGCTCACGCCAGGCTAATGCAGTAGATCTACAGACAAATGTGTATGTTGAGCTGTCCTGCTCAAATATGCAATGATTGATTACACTATGAGAGTATCACCAAATTTGAAAAAAAAAAAAAACTTAACATGGCGTCTCATGGAAATGATATTAAGTATCAGTTTCAAGTAAGGTTGCCAGTGTTTGGGGTGCAGGGATGACTAACACTGAAAGGCACTGAATTCCAACAGTGAAGTGTTCATGGTACACATCATGTTATGTCATGTTCATGACAGGCTCATGTCACTCTTATGTCCGGATCCTTAGTTACTGACTGATGTAAGCTACAGTGGAAGAAAGGCTGGGTGGGTATTTAGAATGTCTCACTTTAAAGCATGAAACAGGATGAAGAAAATATTCTCCCTATAGGAAAAGAGTATTTAGCCATATTTAGGGTTTTGTGACTTCAGCAGTCACATCAAATCAATCTCTAAGTCAGCATACTATCATCTAAAAAACAACTCAAAGCTGAGAGACCTAATGTCAAGTAAGGACCTTGAAAAACTTATACATGCCTTCATTTCAAGTAGAGTTGATTACTGAAATGGCCTCTTAACAGGTCTTCCCAAAAAGACAATCAAGCCCCTTCAACTTATCCAAAATGCAGCTGCTAGGGTCCTTACAAGAACAAAAAGAACTGACCATATTACACCAATTCTGAAATCCCTGCACTGGCTTCCTGTGAGTTTTAGGATTGATTTTAAAGCACTGCTACTTTTATTTAAATGTTTTAATGGCAAAGGACCTGTTTATATTTTAGACATGTGTCAGAAATTCCCTCCACCGAGGTCTCTAAGGTCTGCGGAAAAGAATTTATTGGTCAGACCCACTGTCAAAACAAAAAGTGGTGAATCAGCTTTCTCTCACTATGCTGTGAAGATATGGAACCAACTTCCAGAGAATATAAAAAATGCACCTACTGTTGACAGTTTTAAATCCAGACTTAAGACCAAATTATTTTCTGATGCTTATTCCTAATGCCTCATGATCTTAATTATCTTTTGATTTATTTGTTTATTGTTTTATTTATTGTTTTTTCTTTTTTTAATGACCATTTTTAACGCACATATTTATATTTCTTTTTATTAATTTTTCTATTATTCTTTTATCTTTTTTATTATTACCCTTTTTATTATCTATTTATTCATTTTTTTTATTCTTTCCTTGCATTTTTAATTTTTTAATTGTGCTCCTACTAATGCTATTTCTGAACTGTTTATCTGCTTTGTGTGTGCTTTTACTTTCTGCCTTGTATTGTGCTTTGTGTACAGCACATTGAGTTGCCTTCGTGTATGAAATGCGCTTTATAAATAAAACTGCCTTGCCTTGCCTTTTGTAAATGTGTATTTGCCATTTTTTACCAACTGTAAATAATGCTGTCATTTATTCCTGTTTGTGTTTATTCAGAAGCTGCTGCTGCTTGCTGCTATGAATCAGCTCTACAGTTTAAACAGAGAACTTTAAGAGAGGAGAGCAGAGAGGAAGATGAAGAAGCAGAGACAGAATCACACATCAGCAGCAGGTGACACACACACACACACACACACACACACACACACACACACACACACACACACACACATATCCACTCATTTCCATGGCAATTACTCAGTTAATCAAACTGTCAAACATCAGAAATAATCAAAAAATACTCATACTTCATCTTTTCAAGTCTAATTCAACTGTTGCTTTGCTCCACAAGTTTTGAAGAATTCACAATAAGTTTGTAATACTGAGACTTATGTTGAGTGAGCATCAGTGATACAGTATGTACATGTAATGTGTGTGACAGAGTGCTGTGCTATTTGCTATATTTACAGCTGGAGTTCCACAAATGTCAGACATGAGGATTGTGCTACTGGGAAACAGAAAGGGAGGGAAGAGTTCATCAGGAAACACCATCCTGTGCAGAGAGGAGTTTGATACTGTAGGGAGAACAGCTGAGTGTGTGAAGAGAGAAGGAGAAACAGCAGGGAGACACATCACTCTAGTGGAGGCACCAGGATGGGTTTATAACTTCACTGTAGCACAAACTCCTGAACGTGATAAACGAGAGATTATCCTCAGTGTGTCTCTGTGTCCTCCAGGACCCCATGCTCTAGTCCTGGTCATTAATGTGAATTGGTCATTCACAGAGACACACAGAAAAGCAGTGCAGGAACACCTGGAGCTTCTGGGTGAGAGAGTCTGGAGTCACACTATAGTGCTGTTCACCAGAGGGGACAGGCTGGGAGACACAAGCATTGAGCAGCACATTGAGAGTGGAGGAGAGGCTCTGCAGTGGCTTGTAGAGAAATGTGGGAACAGGTATCATGTTGTAGACAATAAGAAGAGTGATGGTGGCCAGGTGACAGAGCTGCTGGAGAAGATAGAAGAGATGGTGGCAGGAAAGGGTGGCCATGGCTTTGATTTTGACAGACATGTTTGTAACAAACTCCAAGAGAAGAAGAAGGAAGAAGAGAGAAGAGCAGAGGAGAGGAAGATGAAGGTGCAGAAGCAGAGAGAGACTCTCAGATCATCAGCAGGTGAGAGAATGGACCAGATTTTCATCCAACGCGCGCGCGCACACACACACACACACACGTGCTAAATGATGAATTAAGATCCTTAGGGAACAAAACTAGTAATTATCCAGTTGGGAACCAATGAAAAGTCTCCATTTGAGTAAGGAGATGAGTGTTCCAATGAGAGCTCATCAGCAGTCAAGAGCAGCTGAAAGCAAGACAGACTTTCCAGTAGGTGTCAGTAGCTAGAATAAAGCAGAAGAAAAGTTAGTCCACACCTTCATGGTTAGTAGGGTAGATGTTACTGGGGTAAGTGAGAAAGTGAGGTTAGTGTTAGTGGGCACATATGGATATGGGTCCTTTGTGGAAAAGGCTTCTGGGATGATCTTTTGCCACCTGGCCCTGGTTCTTACTTTGTGGACATATATGGTGTGTCAGAGCTGTAGAAAGGGTTTTTTAATTCAAGCACTGGACGTGTAAATTAACACTTTACAGTTAATATGTCCATTATCTCTCCTATGTTTCCTATGAAGTTATTACCCACCAACGTAATAACTTCCCACCAATGTCATGAACCACCAACGTAATAAAATTATGCCGTTTTGAAATGTAATAATCCTGACAATGGAATAATTTCCCATCATTCCCAATAATTATGTTAAAACGAACAAAGGAGCCGAGTGCTCGCAGTGATTTGTCGTGGTAAACTCCAGATGGTATGGTGGTGCTCTTAGAGTTTGATTACTTATTCTATTATAGAGTTTGATTACTTTATAGAGTTTGATTACTTATTCTATTATAGCACTTGCCAGCCCTAGGCACTCACGCGGTGAGCAGGAAAAAGTTTTGTATAAACACCTGTGACGGAGTACTGTCACTACAGTTGAGTATGCACTCTGACTGTTTATTACATTGTGGTCAAGTTGCACGTTTAGCACCCCGGAGACCCAGGTTTGAGACCGGGAGGGGTCACTGTTCTCTCCCTTCGCTACAAAACCCCTCAATAATTATGTTGTTGGCAGGAATTTTTTACATTGGTGGGAACAATTAAAAGACTTATTTGAATACTCTCCCACATACTATGAGTTACCGATTTTGTGAAATTGTTTTCAGATGTAACAGCATATTTGGCAGTGAGTTCATTTCTAACAGTGTAGCAGTCTTAGTTGTGTGAATTTAAACCCTGATGCAATGGCATGCCATTCTCCCATGTTTATTCAGTTTTCATTGATAAAAGGAGATTTGTACAGTATGTGCATGTTTCACACTAATAACCATTTTATTCATCCTCACCACAGCTGACAATACCTGAATGAATGACACAAACTTTCTCAGTTTGGCCCCTAACATGAGATTAGATGGAGATGAGAACCAGTGCTTTCTGAGTGTCCAATTACAATACAATAATGCCCTATAAATGTAATTAATCCTTTAGTTGATGAAATTGTAACTGTTTTTATCACCTGCAAGGGTTTATTTAAGAGTGTATTTGAGTATAGTGTAGTATTTGAGTATATTTATGCCAAAACTGAACATATTCATATGCATAGCTAAGCCCTCCCAAACTCAATCTGTATTGTCTAGAACTATATTATATAGTTCTATACCATACAATCTGTATAGTATATAACTATAGACCAAACTCAATCCTGGGCAGAATCAGGGGTTGTCAAACTGCCACTGCACACAGTAGGATAACACTACAACCAATTAGAAGAGTTATTAAGATTCTGATTCAAACCGCTCAAACAACTGCTGTTCTTGGCACACACACACACACACACACACACACACACACACACACACACACACACACACACACACACACACACACACACACACACACAAACACAAACACACAAGCAAACACTCAATCAGCAGGTGAGAAAGTTGCAGCTTTTCATCCAAAACACACACACACACATACACACACCATCAGCAGATGTAGAGCATATTGCAGCTTTTCATCTTAATCTAAAAAAAAAACACTTACCTAAATAATGTTGCTTTAAAACCAAGAGAGATACCGTATAAAATAATTGCTACTGATAAATATCTGCTAGATATATGCTATCATATTCTGACAATACAAAACACACATCTTTTACTCACACACACACACACACACTGTCACATAGTAGTAGGTGGAGAGAGAATCATTAGTCCTTTGCTGCCTGTCTGTCTTGTCACACACACAGACAAACACACACACACACACACACACACACACACACACACACACACACACACAAATACACACACACACACATAGTAGGCAGAGAGTCCTACATCATCAGCATGTGAGAAACAGACACACACACACACACACACACACACACACACACACACAGCCAAACAGGTTACAGTAACAATATGTAAACACCAGTGTGACTATTGTGATGTTGTTTCCAGGTGGAGTTCCCCAAATCTCAGACATGAGGATTGTGCTGCTGGGAAACAGAAAGGCTGGGAAGAGTTCATCAGGAAACACCATCCTGGACAGAAAGGAGTTTGATATTGTAGGGAGAACAGCTGAGTGTGTGAAGAGAGAAGGAGAAACAGCAGGGAGACACATCACTCTAGTGGAGGCACCAGGATGGCCAGCTAACTTGACTGTAGAACAAACTCCTGAACGTGATAAACGAGAGATCATCCTCAGTGTGTCTCTGTGTCTTCCAGGACCCCATGCTCTACTCCTTGTCATTAATGTGAGTGAATCATTCACAGAGACACGCAGAAGAGCAGTGCAGGAACACCTGGAGCTTCTGGGTGAGAGAGTCTGGAGTCACACTATAGTGCTGTTCACCAAAGGGGACTGTCTGGGAGACACAAGCATTGAGCAGCACATTGAGAGTGGAGGAGAGGCTCTGCAGTGGGTTGTAGAGAAATGTGGGAACAGGTATCATGTTGTAGACAATAAGAAGAGTGATGGTGGCCAGGTGACAGAGCTGCTGGAGAAGATAGAAGAGATGGTGGCAGGAAAGGGTGGCCATGGCTTTGGTTTTGACAGACATGTTTGTAACAAACTCCAAGAGAAGAAGAAGGAAGAAGAGAGAAGAGCAAAGGAGAGGAAGATGAAGGTGCAGAAGCAGAGAGAGACTCTCAGATCATCAGCAGGTGAGACACACACACACACACACACACACACAGATCATTCGGCAAGATAATGTTCATATTTCTAACCAAGTAGCCTGCTGTGTGAGCTTAAAACGTGATACATTGGCATGCTATTCTCCAATGTTTATTCAGTGTTCACTGATAAAGGGTGATTTGTACAGTATGTGTGCATGTTTTTACACTAATAACCATTTTATTCATCCTCACCACAGCTGACAATACTTGTACACACGTACACACACACACACACACACACACACACACACACACACACACACACACACACACACACACACACACACACAATATATATATATATAAAATGGACAGAGTGGGAGCTGTGTTGTGCTGCTGTGCCTAACACACATCATGTAGTGTGCATGGTCTAATGTGTTAGCATGTCTGAAAACGGACCATAAAAGTGTCCCGCTGCAAATGCACAGATTGGAGTGTGAGTGAGACTCAGATTCTACAAGATTTGGGAGTTGAGTGAAGTGGAATCTTCTAGATGAAAACATGAAGTTTTTTTCTGCGTTGAATTTGGTCTGTGTGTGTGTGTGTGTGTGTGTTCTTCTAGATGAGAACATGAAGTTGTTTTCTCTGTTGAATTTGGTCTGAGTGTGGAACGGCATGAAGGGGCGTGGCCTAGTCTGGATTTGAGAGAATGGGCGGGGCAGAGGAAGCAGAGTTCTGAGCGTTTTCCCACCACCACTCACCTCCACCCACATAGCCTGACAAGTCTGTAACTATAACATTAGAATATATAGTCTTGCCATGAACCATAGACCAAACTCAATCTGTATAGTCTGGCTATGAACCATAGACCAAACTCAATCTGTATAGTCTGGTTATGAACCATAGACCAAACTCAATCTGTATAGTCTGGCCATGAACCATAGACCAAACTCAATCTGTATAGTCTGATTATGATCCATAGACCAAACTCAATCTGTATAGTCTGGCTATATGAACCATAGACCAAACTCAATCTGTATAGTCTGGCTATGAACCATAGACCAAACTCAATCTGTATAGTCTGGTTATGAACCATAGACCAAACTCAATCTGTATAGTCTGGCTATGAACCATAGACCAAACTCAATCTGTATAATCTGGACATGAACCATAGACCAAACTCAATCCTGGGCAGAATCAGGGGTTGTCAAACTGCGACGGCACACAGTAGGATAACACTACAACCAATCAGAGGAGCAAACTAGATGACAATGCTGATTCAAAATGTTCAAATGACTGCTGTTGTTGGCTGAGCCTGCCCAACAACTGTCCAGATATTTCAAGCACCCCTTCAGTTCCCTGCTTGCCAGGAAGGTGCTGGTGCTGTGTAGGGCTGTGCAATTCATTGAATTTTGAATTCATTGAATTCATTGTGATCTTGATTTTTGAGTCAAACGATCTCCAAACTAATATACATGTAGTTGAAGCGATTATTTAGCATTTTTCATTGTACAGTAGCCTACATATCTAACTGGTACTCGCTGACTCAATGTCTGTCAGGGTAAACACTGTGTTAAAAAAATTAACACATTTCTGGCGGCCTGCGATAACATCTGATAATGTCTGTAAAACTGTTAAATTTGTACATTGAAGAGATGCAACCTGAGGCGTATTTCACAAAACCAGAGTAAGTAGATTCAAGATAAGTGATGAAAAAGGGGCTTGAATGGTGTGACATTACAGGCTGTGTGTGAGGCAATGCACAGATCTACAAAACAAATTCATAACTTGGGTAGAGCGTGAGGAAAGGAAACTGGCAAGTGGGGGCAGAGGCGGCGGGCAGCAGAGGGAGATTGGAGAGGGCCGCACAGGAGATTTACTTTTTTTCTTGACCAGTGTGGTCTATTTTACTTTTGAATGGCTTTTTGCATATTGACATACTTAAGACATATTTAATATATAGGCTATCGTTACTAGTAGCCATTTGTGATGAATTTTCACAACCCAGATTTTTGTTGCCCTCCCAGGCACTTGGTGCCCTACGCGCAGTGCGTTACCTGTGTGTGCAGAGCCCCTGCATTGCTCACAAACATCTGAAATCTTGCATGACCACTTGTGAAACATTTCACACACACAACTAAAATGCTTTCATGAGCTATAATGGTTTCATACACACAATTGGAAAGTGTTCATGCAGATTGCTAAACATCCTGTTATATATTTGTTTCCAGGTGGAGTTCCCCAAATCTCAGACATGAGGATTGTGCTGCTGGGAATCAGAAATGCTGGGAAGAGTTCATCAGGAAACACCATCCTGGGCAGAGAGGAGTTTGATACTGTAGGGAGAACAGCTGAGTGTGTGAAGAGAGAAGGAGAAACAGCAGGGAGACACATCACTCTAGTGGAGGCACCAGGATGGTGGGGTAACTACACTGTAGAGGAAACTCCTGAACGTGATAAACGAGAGATTATCCTCAGTGTGTCTCTGTGTCCTCCAGGACCCCATGCTCTACTCCTGGTCATTAATGTGAGTGGCTCATTCACAGAGACAAAGAAAAGATCAGTGCAGGAACACCTGGAGCTTCTGGGTGAGAGAGTCTGGAGTCACACTGTAGTGCTGTTCACCAGAGGGGTCTGGCTGGGAGACACAAGCATTGAGCAGCACATTGAGAGTGGAGGAGAGGCTCTGCAGTGGCTTGTAGAGAAATGTGGGAACAGGTATCATGTTGTAGACAATAAGAAGAGTGATGGTGGCCAGGTGACAGAGCTGCTGGAGAAGATAGAAGAGATGGTGGCAGGAAAGGGTGGCCATGGCTTTGATTTTGACAGACATGTTTGTAACAAACTCCAAGAGAAGAAGAAGGAAGAAGAGAGAAGAGCAGAGGAGAGGAAGATGAAGGTGCAGAAGCAGAGAGAGAAACTCAGATCATCAGCAGGTGAGAGAATGGGTCAGCTTTTCATCCAACACACACACACACACACACACACACACACACAGAGAGAGAGAGAGAGAGAGAGAGAGAGACACACACACACACACACACACACACACACACACATACACGTACACACACGCACACATTCAAAAGCACACGCACATAAACACACACACAGTTCATCATAAGGTAAGAAAATGTTATAGATTTTTGTCCAACAGATACACACACGTGCACACACACACACACACACAGACACACACGCACGCACATACGCGCCCCAAACATTACATTAGATGGAGATGGGAACCAATGCTCTCTGATTTTCCAATTACAATACAATAAATCTCCCATAAATGGAATTATTCCATGATTTTATGAATTTGTAACTGTTTTATTACATATAAAAGTTTACACAAGAGTATATTTGAGTATATGTGTGTGTAGTATTTGAGTGTATTTGTGGCAAAACTGTGAGAATGTCCAACATAGCCCCTCTACACATACTGTAAATTAGCTAATGTTGTGAACTGGCACTTAGCATACCATCAGGCCTCACTCACATACAATCAGTGCTGTAACCACTGCTGTTGGTTACTGTTGTTCACACCTGAAACAGTTTGCTGTTGAACCAGCTCTCATCTAAAGTGTATGGAGACCGCGGAAACACAGCAAAACATGTTCAACAATTCAAACAATCTTTCAACAAACAATTTCCACACACCCTTTGCACTTCTGTCCCCATCACAAATACTGCCTTTCTTGGATCCGCCTCCATCGGCATGGTTCATGTACAATCTTATGTTTCACATATTAATCTTAAAGGAAAGAGACAATATATTTTTGTTTTGTTTTTACACGACAATTTGCAGTCTTCTGTTGAAGTCAGTGTTTTGAAACACCTGCGGCAATGATTTTCTGTTGGTGGAAGTTTGATTTTGTTTTTTATTTTTATTTCACTTTGCATTTTTTTTAAAGTGGTAATTCAGACAACCAACTTATCAAATTGGTGCTTATTCATATTTAAAAAAAAATAAATAAATAAACAACTGAAATGGCAGCGAGGCACAGACTGTGCTCCTGCCTTATGCTGACCAAACAGAAGATGCGTAAAACCGAGTCTTTCCGGTAGAAGTTTTCTTAAAGGTGCCATGCCACACCACTACAGGGTATTTAAATTGTTCTTTGAGGTCTACAAATAGGGTATGCGACTTCACTTGGACTGAGAACGGCCCAAGGAGACCGTAATTAGATCGTTTGCAGAGTGTAGGAATAGCCTTTGAAAATTTCATGCGGTTCTTCCGGTTTTTTTTCCACTGTGATAATGGGCTGCGCTCTGATTCGCTGTTGAAGCTCGACGTTGTAAAGCACATGGGCTGAATATTTACATTAGTTTTTTTTGCGAATTGCGAGGTATGAAAAAAAAAACCTTGGAATATTATCATGAAACCGAGAAAGAGGATATCTGCACCAACCTAGCTTGCAGATTGTAAACGGCCACTTTGCAAAGGTAAGCTTACTACATAGTCAGGATGTCACAGTAGCCAACATAATCAGATACTTATTGCAAGAGTAGCCGACTGTTTGCCTATCCAGTCAGATTAACGTTACACTTACCAAGACTGTTGAATTCGCCAAGTTGACAAGTTCTTCTCAAAATATACAGGACACTGAATAAATGATGGACTAGCAGGTAGATGAGTTAACAGTTTGCTAAACTCATAGCCAAAGCTAAACTCACTAACGTCTTGATATTCAGTTAAAACTAAAAATAGTTGCCTGTTACCATTTCATGGATATTCCTTCTTTTTCGCGAGTATTTCAAGGGGCGGGCTTTAGTCAAATACAGGAGAGCATGGATTGGGCGATAATTCTCCTCAGTCAGCCAATGGCTGTAACGTTGTCTATACTACGTAGCACAGACCATAGATTCAAATTGACCTAATTTCTCCGCTATTTCTTTTAATGGGCTATTGCCGATAGCGAAGACAGTATTACATTTTCACATGCACGGTGTAACTCGAGGTCATATAGACCTATTCTATACCAAAAGCAACAGGTAAAAACGGTTTTGTGTGGCGGGGCACCTTTAAGCTTTCATTTCTCTGGTCTGCCTAAGCTGGAATAAAGTTAGACACAAGACCACTTTTTACTTTGTACTGTAAGGCCACACCATTTTAATTACTTGGTTCTCTGATTTTTTCAGGAAAAATATGGAGCGAGCGAGCAAAATAAAAATAAAATAAAATAAAATGCTCTGAAGGTAAATTAGTGGTGGAAAAAGAGATCTTTAAATAGAGAGGACAATACATTATTGTTACACATTTCATAGGGTTCAATAGCTTAATAGCATTCATAACCATTAAGTATAATTGAAAATAAAAAGCTGAAACAGTCTTTGCGAACACTGGCCTAGCAGGATCCCCCTCCATAGGCATGTTTCTTCATGTCTCGCTGAAGTGAAAGGGGCGATTTGATTGGTTTTCGACGTCACGTGAATGCATGCATGCAGTCTTCAGTATTATAGCCATCAGCCACCGTGTTTTTTATGTTCGTGGGAGTTCGAATTCAATTTTATTTTTATTTCATTTTGCATTTTTTTCAAGCAGCAATTCCGAGAACCAACTTATCAAATTGGTGTGGCCTAAAGCTTTAATTTCTCTGGTCTGTCCAAGCTGTGATAAAGTGAGACACAAGACCATTTTTTACTTTTTACTGTTATATGATTTTCACTCGGCTAGAGGGCAGCAAATGTAAAAAATAGCTCACATTATTACCTCTCTCTTGCATGAATAGTGAAACCTTGTACACACACAACTAAAACGCTTTCATACACACCAGTGAAAGGTGTTCACACAGATTGCTAGAAAACATAAATTATTTATATATGTGTATATTTGTTTCCAGGTGGAGTTCCACAAATCTCAGAAATGGGGATTGTGCTGCTGGGAGCCAGAGGGGAAGGGAAAAGTTCATCAGGAAACACCATCCTGGGCAGAGAGGAGTTTGATACTGTAGGGAGAACAGCTGAGTGTGTGCGCAATGAAGGCAGAACAGCAGGGAGACACATCACTGTAGTGGAGGCACCGGCATGGGTTTATACTCGTACTGTAGAGCAAACTCCTGACCGTGATAAACAAGAGATTATCCGCAGTGTGTCTCTGTGTCCTCCAGGACCCCATGCTCTACTCCTGGTCATTAGAGCGAGTTGGTCATTCACAGAGACAGACAAAAGAGCAATGCAGCAACACCTGGAGCTTCTGGGTGAGAGAGTGTGGAGTCACACTATAGTGCTGTTCACCAAAGGGGACTATCTGGGAAACACAAGCATTGAGCAGCACATTGAGAGTGGAGGAGAGGCTCTGCAGTGGGTTGTAGAGAAATGTGGGAACAGGTATCATGTTGTAGACAATGAGAAGAGTGATGGTGGCCAGGTGACAGAGCTGCTGGAGAAGATAGAAGAGATGGTGGCAGGAAATAAAGACAATCCTTTCCTGTTGAAGGGAAGCAAAGATCATCCTCCAGAATGTTAGTATATTTATTTTGTTATGTCCTTATTTATTTTGTTTTGTCCTTATTTATTTTGTACTTTTAAAGATAAATACTGTTCATTGCTTTTAAAAGCCAGTGATTGCACCATTAAATGTGTTGGATTTTTTATCATTTGCAGTCAGAGAACCCCTCCCTGGAGAGGCTGCCTCTACTCAGAGCTCTGGGTACGGCACAGGGGAGACGGCAGTGGGGAGTGGAGACATTGCAGGTGAGACTCAAACAAACACAACACATGGAGGTGGGAGAGACAAAAATAAATTCAAACCAATACAGGAAATGCAAACTGCACCAATATTTTAAAGTTAACTATTTATTTTGAACCGAGAACAGATCTGTGCTGTACAAATACAGTATTCAGTCACTAATGAAAAAATACAACCAGGAAATTCTGTATTTGCATTTTGGGAACCATTTATTTATTTATTTATTTAGCTCTGGCAACCCCAATTGAATTGCAATGGCTTTGTGCTATTTGACATCACTTGTAGGCTTTGCTCTAATTTGCCCATGTTTTAGTGGCTATTTCTAAGTTTAACATTTCCATATGAAAGAGGGCAGAACCATAAAAAACAATGTAAAAGTGGTTTTCCATTTTCCTTTCATGGTGAGGGCTAATCTAGCTGTGGGGTGCCAGTGGTAAAAACTGTACAATGTCCCCACCACCCTAGCATAATTACGCACCCACTACACCTGTGCATATACCAGCTACCTGCCATGCTTATGCCACTGTTACCTGTGACCTAGCTATTACAAATGCAAAACATGTCTAATGGCTCCCACAGTGACAGTGTATATATTTGCTGTCATTATGGATTTAATCAGATACACAGAGATAGAAATGTTAAGCCATATCAATTTATTAAATTTCCTAAAAGGTTGGATGTAATCTGTTGATGTACTGTAAAAGGTAAAACTTGTTTGTTGTTGTTGTGTTGTTGTGTTCTCCTGCTTCTAGACCGCCTGAAGAACATTAGTTTTGTAGATCTGCCTACAATTACTGTGGACTACAAACGCCGTATTGGAAAAGGATCCTATGGAACAGTTTATAAGGGCTCATACCAGGACACTCCTGCTGCAGTGAAGATTATGGACATCGAGGACAGTGCAGTCATCACTAATGAGTTTTTTATACCTCTGTAAGTGTGTGAATTTAGACGATGATATATCCATCTAGATGTATTTACAATTACAGTTTATAATATTATTGTTGTTGTTGTTGTTGTTGTTGTTGTTGCACAGTATTTCATTATACACATCACTTCAGCACAGTCAGCATCACAGCATCGATGTAAAAGCTCAAAATAAATATTTTCCAGGCGTTTGTCTCACCCCAACATTGTGCGGATGCTGGCAGTAGCCAAAAGTGAGACTGAAATTCTCATTGCTAATGAATACATCAATGGATCCAACCTGCAGGAGATTCTTTATAAATCTACTCCCATCAAGGTGAAGGATGATGTTTTCTATAGATCAGGGGTGTCAGACATAAGGGCCGGGGGCCACCCTTTACATAATTTCATGCGGCTTGATTCAGTAAGCTTGTAAGGAATTTTTGCTATGTGGCCTATTGCAAAATAGTTATAGCATTGCAAGAAATGGATTGTGTCACATTGCCACAACAATCCTGGCAGCTCTCTATGTAGTGCAACATGCAACTGCTTACAGGAAAGGAATACAAAGTTAAGTGGTGGTGCATTGGGACTATGTTGGTGATGGTCAGAAGCATGAGTATGTGCATTTTGTTTCACCCTAGTTTGTGGTCACACATGTAGACTTGGCAAGATGACTTTCCGAGGAAAATCCCAATGCTTTGTGCCCTTCAAAACGAGTTTGACATCCCTGCTAGATGTTGACTGTAGTAATTAGTATAATCCATTAAATGTTTAACATCTGTGTTTAACCATAAATGTTTTTTTAATATACTTTCAGTTGCAGCTCAAGGATAAGCTGCTTGTAGCTTTAGATATCGCCACGGCTGTTGATTACATACACAGCAATCGAATCATCCACAACGATCTGAAGCCAGCAAATATAATGGTTAGTATTGTATGGGGTCTTATGGAAACAATACAGTAAATTTAGAGATAGTGACTGAGATTATACTTGTACAAGTAAAGTACATCCAGTGTTAGTAGTTACATCTAATCTGCATTGATCCAAACTTACGCTAGGTCAAAGGTGAAGTACATACAGTAGGATCTTTTTTACCAAATGGTTTAAAGTTTTCTGTCTTTGACGGAAATCCATCAATTGCCTGTCATCAGAAATGAACTCACATGAAAGGGGAAAATAAATGAACTGAATGCACTGTCATTTTTGTTTTGACGTTGTTATTAATTCTTGATGGCTCTTATGCCTGTAATTTGCATAAATAAAAGTGCAAACTATTCTTATAGGATACTGGAATCTCTTGGGCAGTCTGTGTGAGCGCAGCACTGATCCACTTTACCGCTATGTGAGCAAGTACATACTGTAGATCAATTTAATAATTTTGAAAAGAAGAGTTGCAATTTTCAAGCATATCTTACCAACCCATTGTGATATTTACAGTTATGGTAATGATATGCTGATGGCTTCAATTAATTAAGTCACCTGTTTTTACTTGTACGTAAACAGGTATGGCATTCAGAGGTAACTGAAAACAATGTATGAGGTTGTTGCAGGCTCTTTCAATTTTAAGGTACTGGTAGCTAATTTAAGTAGCACATCGGCTCAGAGATTGGCACATTAAAATATCAGACATCAGTGCATGACATGCAAGATTGGGGAGGAAGTTTTATACGAACGGTATAGATACAGACGGCAAGTCTGAGCACGCCCCCAAAATCAGCTCCTCGTGACTCCTCTGGGGGAAAACAAAGCTGAAATCAGTGTGGAAGTCAATGAGATGCTAAGCTAGAAGTTACACAGAGCACCATCCACAAGGAGCTTGAGACATTTTTGAGGGCAATGCCTTAAGGTAGTAATGATGTTCAAATGGTCCGATGTGAATTCTGAACTTGACACCCCTCCAAACGTGATACTGAGGACAAATTAGTTGATGCTTGTTAGCTTCATTAGCTTGCTAACTAGCCAACTTCATTCATCACCACAGTAAATGTAGCTAACTTTAGCTTGTTAAACGGAGCTAATCTGACTTGTGATTGAAAGTTGCTTCATTTATGACAGGAGCAGAGACAGGTCATGACATTTCTGTCAGTGTTACTGGAATAATAAAGTCATGGAAAATTTATTTTAGTTTAAACCCAAGCAGGCAAACAGGTCATAATTGGACAGAACATATAATATGGACTTTGTTCAATTTTACTAAGCGATCTACCATTGTTAAGCAACTTTCTCTACCTTGTCCATTCACCATAATGTTAATTTGGCCTCTGTTATCCCCCACGCTGACTCCACCCACGCATTTTGAGGGTGTTAACCGGACTTGCCGTCTGTATCTATAGGCAACAAACCAATTGGTGTCAGGTATAGTTCTAGAAAAAATCACAACTGCAACATTTAGGAATTTGTATGTTGATGTTAATGTTAACATGCATTCATGAGTAGCCTACTGTTCATAATCTAATCTTGCTAACTTGTTAGTAGGCAGATTAGACACATTAAAACCAGTCGACTTTACTTTTTACAAGGAATGTGTGTGCTTCAATTTAGAAAAAATCTGCTCCCACAAAAAATATTCAGTTAGAGGATCATTTTCTGCTTTAATCATGCAATCATTTCAAGTGTAATATCAAATTTACAAAATACTGCTATTGAAATGAGCTTCATCATTGTTTTTTCTGTTCTAAGGTTGCTGCAGACAACATAAAGGCCTATCTCACTGACTGGGGCTTGGCTGACTGCAAGGCAACTATAACAGCGACGACTGGATGTGTGGTTGGAGGAAGTCCTCCCTACATGGCCCCAGAGTGTCTAGTTGAGTGTGAGAAGGGCAGCTTCATGTCAGACATGTGGTCTCTTGGCATCACTCTGCTGGAGATGTTCACAGATTCTGAACCCTGGACAACCGCTAATTCACGAGAAATACGATATCTTCTTCATAAATGCCAGAAACCTCATGCTCTGGATAAACTACAGCCTAACTTCAATGACGTTGTGAAACCATTGATTGAACATAAACCCAATTCTCGCAAGAATGCCAAAGATTTGGTGGTATTGTTGAAGACAAAAGTTGACCTAGTGACCAAGCGATAATGATTCAGTCACAGGGAAATGAGAACTGAGGCGAAAGTTCTACAGGAAAACTCAGTATTTGTTCCTTCTTTCAACTAACCAATCATAGCTGATATCCAATCATCGCTTCTGTCCAATCAGAGGCCTTGCAGGTGTTTTTAAATGTCACAGGCTTAATTTGAGGGGGAGCAAGCCGGAGCGCGCTCCGGAACCTCTGACGTTGGCTCTACCAGCTCTGCCACCTTTCTTGACTAACAATTTTTTTAAAATCAAATAATTAAATGGATAAATTAAAGTTTATAAAGTGTCAATGTCTGGTTTTGATATCTGTCTTGTTCGTGATTTCGAGACGAGATACGAGATATATAATCGATAATAAAGGTAGTTATCCACAATACTGGCCGCGGGGGAAAGAGCTGTTCAGGGGAAAAAGAAGTGGATGCGCGCTGCCAGCAGTGTTGCATTATGTAATGACCCACGACATATCATCGGGGAAATGCAAGTGACAGGTGAGATCCTTTAAAGGCGTTATATCGACAAAAACATTTCTTGAAGAAAACAATTACAGTTCTCAGAAAAAGAAGAAAAAAAAATACATGTAACATTTAAGAAATAGAAAAGAAGACATGATGGCTCTTAGAGCTATAATGACATAAAAAGTAACAAAATAAAAAGGGAACAATCTCATTCACCAACCATTCTTACCAAGAAATTTATTTTTAAATCCCTTAAATTACGCAGTTTTTAAGAAGATCTGTATTCACCAATATAGGTTTTTCAATGGGACTTTAAGAACAAATTTAATAAAATTCCCAAGAAGATATTAGTGAATGAGTCCCAATATCCCTTATAGACAGCAGGGCACCCAGTTAAGGAGCAATGTGAGGAGAGATACAGAATTCCCAATGTGTTTCTATGGAGGGCTGTGTTATTGTAACACCCATTTGGAGGCTTCAAGGGCTTATATGGGGCGTAGTAGTACTGTATACTAACCATCTAATGGAACAAAATGTAAAACGTGATGTATATTTTAAAATCTACTGAAATGTAACAAATAAATACATAAATCAAATGGGCCTCATTTTGTAAAAGGCCGGGCCCTAGGCTGAGTTTACATTAATAAATAAAAAAGAAATAAAATGAATGTTGCAGACCTTTTTTAGCTGTTTTTTTTTTCTTATACCTTTACACTGACCACTGCCCTTTACAGTGTTGTACAATGTTTCACTTTAGCAGCACTTTTACTCTGCCAATGATTGAATAAATATCTAACAGAACTATACCATGATGTATGCATGTCATTACCTCACTCACGTCAGATCATGCGCTACGTAACTTTCGTAAGGCACTTCCGCGCAACGATCTGATGTTGAAGCCCATCAGAGAGATTTCAAGCCATTATTCTCTAACCGGACCAATCAGGGCCGCTGGCTGCTGTAGAGGGTGTGACGTAGCGAAGAAGCAACTGTTTTGAATCCAACCAATCCAACAAACGTAACGAGCGTCATCGGTTGGTTTCGATGTGGTTGGCTGCAGTGTACGTCAATTAAATTGATGGACAAGCCGTTTGCCCAGTTAGATTCAAGGATTTCTGGCTCCTGAAATAATTCGTCTATCGCTGAATATCAGATGAACGCGCGTAGCGCTACATCTGACGTGAGTGAGGTAATGCATGTCACTGCATTCTTTTATTACACAAAAAAGCCAGCAGGGGGCAGACTTACATGTAAATTGCCACTGACACACACAACACCATGTCCTAATGAATAAAGTGTGTGTTTAAGCAACAAGAACTTACTGTATGCTATGAATGCCAAGATGATAATGTGGAAACATAGATTTTACACCACATACACTAAATCACTATTATGAAAAAGATACCTTATAAAAATTCAGTTTCTAATAGTTCATATGTATTTTTAAATGTATTCTATGTCAGACTTACAAATGTAGGATAATCTGACAATGCATCACATCTAGTGTTCTATAATGTCTATGGGCCAGACTAATGACAAACACGTAGTATATTTTACAATGTCTATGGACCAGACCACAGATATACATATCTAGTCCTCTATTTATATGGGCCAGACCATACTGTAGATATAGCCTACTGTAAACATCTAGTATTCTATATAATGTCTATGGCCCAGACCACATACACATCTAGTATTCTATAGAATGTCTATGGCCCAGACCACATACACATCTAGTATTCTATAGAATGTCTATGGCCCAGACCACAGACACATCTAGTATTCTATAGAATGTCTATGGCCCAGACCACATACACATCTAGTATTCTATAGAATGTCTATGGCCCAGACCACATACACATCTAGTATTCTATAGAATGTCTATGGACCAGACCACATACACATCTAGTATTCTATAGAATGTCTATGGCCCAGACCACATACACATCTAGTATTTTATATAATGTCTATGGACCAGACCACAGACACATCTAGTATTTTATATAATGTCTATGGCCCAGACCACATACACATCTAGTATTCTATATAATTTCTATGGACCAGACCACAGATATAATCTACGCACAGGGGTTAAAGTGGGGGATTTCAAATAAATGAAGAATATCACCCCATTCTTCTTCTATACATTTTTCTTTGTTTGTGCCAACACAAAATTTGACAGTAGCCCATCCTGCCAAAGAGTCTTGTTCTGTCACTGGAGGATAGCTGCAACCGCACTCTGTAGGGCCTAGCTACGGAAATCTCATGCAAAATCTTGCATTTCTAACTGGGTGTCACATGATTTACATCTGACCCACACATTTCCATGGCGCTTTGTCTTTGACTGAGTAAAAAAATATATTATAAAAAAAATATAAAAATATTTAAGTATTTGAAATAGGCCTACACAAAATACAGTACCTGAAAATATCTTATTACAAACTACATTTCATTTTCTCCAATCCTGCAAAATACAAATTATAAAATACACCCAAGTATTTAAATACATATTTTAAATACATTTAATTAAAATACTGCCCAGCTCTGGTCCTAGTGAGACTATACATGTTCTTATGTTCTATATCAGTCATATAGTCAGACTATACATGTTCTTATGTTCTATATCAGTCATATAGTCAGACTATACATGTTCTTATGTTCTATATCAGTCATATAGTCTGACTATAGGCCTACATGTTCTTATGTTCTATTAGTCATATAGTCAGACTATACATGTTCTAATGTTCTATATCAGTCATATGGTCAGACTATACATGTTCTTATGTTCTATTAGTCATATAGTCAGACTATACATGTTCTTATGTTCTATCTATATAGTCAGACTATACATGTTCTTATGTTCTATATCAGTCATATAGTCAGACTATACATGTTCTTATGTTCTATCAGTCATATAGTCAGACTATACATGTTATTATGTTCTATCTATATAGTCAGACTATACATGTTCTTATGTTCTATTAGTCATATAGTCTGACTATACATGTTCTTATGTTCTATTAGTCATATAGTCTGACTATACATGTTCTTATGTTCTATTTGTCATATAGTCAGACTATACATGTTCTTATGTTCTATATCAGTCATATAGTCAGACTATACATGTTCTTATGTTCTATATCAGTCATATAGTCAGACTATATATGTTCTTATGTTCTATTAATCATATAGTCAGACTATACATGTTCTTATGTTCTATTAATCATATAGTCAGACTATACATGCTGTTATGGTCTGGTTTATCAGGCTATTTGCATTCATTTTCAGATAGATAAAGGTGAAATAATATCAAAGCTGTTTTGTTTGCTTTTTTCAACCTCAGCAAAGTCTTAATGGTGGAGAGTTTACAACTTCCCGCCTTGCCCTTTGTATGAAATCCTGAAACTGATAAGGCCTATGGGAGTATACTGTATACTCTTTTGTAAATCGCACATGTAAATGTGTACTGGCCTCTTCAGAGATTGGCGTTATTGGGCCCTGTCCTTTGGGTTCAACATGCTAATTTGAGTTGAAGAATTTAAGAATGAATGCAATATATCTCTGTAGTGTAACAAATGGACTCTGTATAGCAGGGCTTGAATCAAAGCTACTTACTTTTATTACAGTCAAGCCATAAATGGCCTCTATGCCGATCAGTAGCAATCAAAGTCTTCAGACTGTACACTTAAGACTTAAGACACTAAAAGACTCCACTGTACTAATACATCACCAAGTATTAACTATGGAGACTAAAGGTCAGAGCAAAAGTCTTATCAATGACACTCCCTGTTTGCACTGTGGACTTCTTCATCCATGTTCAGATTTAGCTCTGGAGTTTTTAAAGGATTTTTATAAGTTTAGTAATGATATTTTAGCTGTGTAATGTTTTATATTTCTAGTGGGTAGTGGAGGTCATGTTAATATGGCATTCTTCTAGACATCTTGAAGGCTGATAAACATTATCAACATGGTTGCAACAACACGGGTTGAGCGAATTGTTCACGTGGACCAAAGGTTAAGGTAAGTTGATTGATTCACATCCTAAATGTTAAAATGATTTAAAACAATCAGTCAGTCAGTTGGTCATGGTTACTTAGGTTAATGGCTTACTGGCTACTGTGCAGTTAAGTTTGTTCCTATCACAGTAGGCCTAGCTTACGTCCATGTTGCGCGTCAGTGTGTGTGATCCAACAGGCCCAATAGGTTCATTTAGCCTAATGCTATTACTTTAGGTGTTTGTTTCCATTAGGGTGTTTTGTGCAGGCTAAGTTTTCTTGATAGGCATATTATTAGTTTACTGTAACAAAAGGCAAAACAAATTCCATACTACCATAACTGCTGTCTGGTCAGGGTCCACACATATGTGTCACGTGATGTTGGTGTGTAGGGGAGAACAGTAGACGATTAAAAGCAAAGAAAAGATGATCCCTTTTTATTCTTGTATTAAACCATACATGTAATCAAGTGTTTTAGAAACACTCCTCTCAGTGAAAAAGGGAAGGACTGAGAAAAATTAGGTAAATAAATTAATTAAATCAAATAAAACCTGCATTCGTAAGCTAATAGACACAAACCACAGTGGGGTGATGTACACCAGTGGGGAATCTGTGCCACCCTGAGTTTCTAAGGAACAATTCATTTGATGACTACATCTTTCTGGAATCAATTCTTTCCCAATGTACTCATGGGAATCAGTTATTTCATAATTTGGGAATCAATTATTTCAAAATTTAGTCAGAGAATCAGTAATATCATTATTACAATCTCTTGGCGCAATTTATCCTACCATTTTTGCAGGTAAAACATGTCCCATGTAAGGGTAAAAGGCAATAAGATATATTTATTTTAATCAATGAAATAGAATAGAAGCTGACACACCTATTTGACTGAGATTTTACAAAATAGAACAATAGCATTTTAAAATGTGAGGCATCAACTACATATAATCTGAAAAAATCGTAACAACCTGAGGGGACAGAATCAGAATGAGCTGAGAGATGAAACTCTTACTGTTTCAGATCATCCTGTATTATCAAGTTTGTGCTCCAG
The DNA here is from genome assembly GCA_027497455.2 of Sardinella longiceps. Lineage (NCBI taxonomy): Eukaryota > Metazoa > Chordata > Actinopteri > Clupeiformes > Clupeidae > Sardinella > Sardinella longiceps. Next base: position 25,702,448 of record JAODXP020000019.1, read on the forward strand.
TCACTCACTTACATGGTCCATATCTGCCCCTGTGTTTAGGCTACTTATTACATAATGGCTGCCGTGCATCACCTAGGTGGGTGCTACACATTGGTGGTGGTTAGTGAGGTCCCCCTTCCACGGTAAAGCGCTTTGGGTCACTTGAAAAGCGCTATAGAAATGTAAGGTGTTGTTGTTATTGTTGTTGTTGTTGTGGTTACTGTTTCAGATTATCCTGTATTATCTAGTTTCTGCTCCAAGTCACTCACTTATTACATGGTCCATATCTGCTCCTGTGTTTAGGCTACTCCTGATCAGAACTGTAGACTCCCAAACATCCTCTGTGTCTCTCAGATGCAGTTTTTATAACTGTGACACCAAATACACTGTATATTATGCAGTAACTGCCACAGTAGATTCACCCTTCTAACATTTCTGCATGTGGATGTGAAGTTATCAGTTCCAGTGCAGATGAATGTGAGTGAGCTGTAGAATGGGACCATGGGGTCTAGTTACCGTCCCTGTTCACCTCTGTTAGCGCTGCTAGTGTAACGGAGGCCAGCTAGCGTGGCTAGCTCGGTGGTAGTGTGTAAATCCTCATCACCCAATTCCATGGGCGCTTCTAACACGCTGAGTTAGAAGCTCGGGCTTTTAGCTCAGTTGGTTAGAGCGTTCCACTCCCACGCCGGGAGTTTGTAGCTTGCGGGGTGGCGGGTTCGAGACCCGTGTGCGGTGCGGACCGTCACCGGCTACGTTGGTGCCGTGACCCGGATGGGAGTGAGGATTTGGAGGGTGAGTGTAACGGAGGCCAGCTAGCGCGGCTAGCTCGGTGGTAGTGTGTAAATCCTCATCACCCAATTCCATGGGCGCTTCTAACACGCTGAGTTAGAAGCTCGGGCTTTTAGCTCAGTTGGTTAGAGCGTTCCACTCCCACGCCGGGAGTTTGTAGCTTGCGGGGTGGCGGGTTCGAGACCCGCGTGCGGTGCGGACCGCCACCGGCTACACTTGCACTTCTGTTAGCTCATGCCAGGCTAATGCAGTAAATCTACAGACAAATGTGTATGTTGAGCTGCCCTGCTCTAATATACCGGTACAATGATTGATTACACTGTGAGAGCATCACCAAATCTGAAAAAAACTTAACATCACGTGTCATGGAAATAATGTTAAGTATCAGTTTCAAGTAAGGTTGACAGTGTTTGGGGTGCAGGGATGACTAACACTGAAAGGCACTCAATTCCAACAGTGAAGTGTTCATGGTAAACGTCATGTCATGTTCATGACAGGCTCATGTCACTCTTATGTCAGGATCCTTACTGTCTACCAAAGATTGCACTGTAGAATCCTTACTGTCTACTACAATTAAAATATAGTTATTGACTGATGTAATCTACAGTGGAAGAAAGGCTGGATGGGTATTTAGAATGTCTCATTTGAAAGCATGAAGCAGGAAAAGGGCGTTTAGCCATATTGAGGGTTTTGTTATAGTGTATTTACCATTTTTTACCAACTGTAAATAATGCTGTCATTCATTCATTCCTGTTTGTCTTTATTCAGAAGCTGCTGGTGCTTGCTGCTATGAATCAGCCCTACAGTTTAAACAGAGAACTTTAAGAGAGGAGAGCAGAGAGGAAGATGGAGAAGCAGAGACATAATCACACATCAGGAGCAGGTGACACACACACACACACACACACACACACACACACACACACACACACACACACACACACACACACACACACACACACACACACACATCCACCCATTTCCATGGCATTTACTCAGTTAATCAAAATGTCAAATGTCAGAAGTAATCAAAAATACTATGTCATACTTTTTATTTAAAAGTCTGTTTCAACTGTTGCTTTGCTATACAAGTTTTGAAGAATTCACAAAAACTTTGTAATACTGAGGATACTGAGACACTGATTGACTGGGCATCAGTGATATGTAATGTTTGTTTGAGTGCTGTGCTATTTCTTTCCAGGTGGAGTTCCACAAATCTCAGACATGAGGATTGTGCTGCTGGGAAACAGAAATGAAGGGAGGAGTTCATCAGGAAACACCATCCTGGGCAGAGAGGAGTTTGATACTGTAGGGAGAACAACTGAGTGTGTGAAGAGAGAAGGAGAAACAGCAGGGAGACACATCACTCTAGTGGAGGCACCAGGATGGTGGAAGAGCAAAACTGTAGAGCAAACTCCTGAACGTGATAAACGAGAGATTATCCTCAGTGTGTCTCTGTGTCCTCCAGGACCCCATGCTCTACTCTTGGTCATTAATGTGAATGTGTCATTCACAGAGACACACAGAAGAGCAGTGCAGGAACACCTGGAGCTTCTGGGTGAGAGAGTCTGGAGTCACACTATAGTGCTGTTCACCTATGGGGACTGTCTGGGAGACACAAGCATTGAGCAGCACATTGAGAGTGGAGGACAGGCTCTGCAGTGGGTTGTAGAGAAATGTGGGAACAGGTATCATGTTGTAGACAATAAGAAGAGTGATGGTGGCCAGGTGACAGAGCTGCTGGAGAAGATAGAAGAGATGGTGGCAGGAAAGGGTGGCCATGGCTTTGATTTTGACAGACATGTTTGTAACAAACTCCAAGAGAAGAAGAAGGAAGAAGAGAGAAGAGCAGAGGAGAGGAAGATGAAGGTGCAGAAGCAGAGAGAGACTCTCAGATCATCAGCAGGTGAGAGAATGGGTCAGCTTTTCATCCAACACACACACACACACACACACACACACACACACACACACACACACACACACACACACACACACACACACACACACACACACACACACAGAGAGTCAGCTTATCTGCAGACAAGATGATGTTTCAGCTTTTCATCCAACACAAAAGCACACACACACATATTAATCACACACACATACACACATACTCAAATGGGTCATCAGCAGATGAGAGAATGTTTCAGCTCCTCTCTCTCTCTCTCTCTCTCTCTCTCTCTCTCTCTCTCTCTCTCTCTCACACACACACACACACACACACAGTTTTCTCATAAATGTCTTACAAGATTGCATACTCACAAAGCAAGTACACATCTCTAACATACATACAAATGAGCCAAACACAATACTACGCACACACACACACACACACACACACACACACACACACACACACACACACACACACACGCATTAACATTTCAGATATTATTTTCTGAAATTAAGCTGCTGCCAGAGTTGCAGTATTTACTTTACTCAAAGTATATAAAACAAGAATATAATGATTACTGTACTTTATGCAACAATAGTAATGAAGGGGTTTATCATTATCATTTATACCCTAATGCCAAATGCGTTTCACAGAGTACCATATGTGTTTCCAGGTGGAGTTCCCCAAATCTCAGACATAAGGATTGTGCTGCTGGGATACAAACCTGGAGGGAAGAGTTCATCAGGAAACACCATCCTGGGCAGAGAGGAGTTTAATACTGTAGGGAGAACAGCTGAGTGTGTGAAGAGAGAAGGAGAAACAGCAGGGAGACACATCACTCTAGTGGAGGCACCAGGATGGTTTATGAACTACACTGTAGAGCAAACTCCTGAACGTGATAAACGAGAGATTATCCTCAGTGTGTCTCTGTGTCCTCCAGGACCCCATGCTCTACTCCTGGTCATTAAGGTGGATGAGTCATTCACAGAGACATACAGAAGAGCAGTGCAGGAACACCTGGAGCTTCTGGGTGAGAGAGTCTGGAGTCACACTATAGTGCTGTTCACATGGGGGGACTGGCTGGGAGACACAAGCATTGAGCAGTACATTGAGAGTGGAGGAGAGGCTCTGCAGTGGCTTGTAGAGAAATGTGGGAACAGGTATCATGTCGTAGACAATAAGAAGAGTGATGGTGGCCAGGTGACAGAGCTGCTGGAGAAGATAGAAGAGATGGTGGCAGGAAAGGGTGGCCATGGCTTTGATTTTGACAGACATGTTTGTAACAAACTCCAAGAGAAGAAGAAGGAAGAAGAGAGAAGAGCAGAGGAGAGGAAGATGAAGGTGCAGAAGCAGAGAGAGACTCTCAGATCATCAGCAGGTGAGAGAATGGGTCAGCTTTTCATTCAACACACACACACACACACACACACACACACACACACACACACACACACACACACACACAGATCATTAGGTAAGATAATGTTACAGCTTTTTGTCCAATACAACACACACTCACACACACACACAAACACTGACACCACACACACACACACACACACACACACACACACACACACACACACACACACACACACACTATATTCCGGCTACATGGATTATACCGTCTACTGAAAAGAAGTATTTGTTGCTCTGTCACTTTTGCTTGACAGTGGTCTGTTATACTTAGCAACGGTCCGTTATTACAAATCAGACCATAGAACATTGGTAAGTCCCATTGAAGTGAATGGAGCATTCTACAGCATTATAAAGAGCCATGTAATAAAGCTTTTTGTCCAACACACACACACACACACACACACACACACACATTCACACACTCAAATCATCAAGTAAGAGAAAGGTACAGCCTTTTGTTCAGCACATGCATGCGTGCACACACACACACACACACACACACACACATGCTAAATGATGAATATGATTTTTAGGGAACAAAGCTAGTAATTATCCAGTGAGGTGCTGTTATGGGTAGATGTGTCGAGGCGGGCAGAGCAAATATGGGACTCTCAGGAAGGACTTGAAAAATATGGGATTTGTATTGGATCTCCCAATTTAAGGCCATAAGGCAAAAATATATCAATAATGATAAGAAAAAAATAATAATAAAATATATTAAAAAAAATAAATACTTTTCAAAATGGAAAATAAATTGACATATTTGTCAGCAAATCAAAATAACAAAGAACTACATTGTCTAGACAAATAAAATAATGACCAAGAATCTAGTCAAGTCAGGAGAGCAAACAGACCCACGTCTGCTCATAGACTGCTCTCCCTGGCATCTGAGCCATAGGGCTTAAGTTAGGCATGAGCTAGCCCCTAGAATTGGACCATACCAATATTCATTAAACACAGGGGAGACTCAGGTAAGCTAACAAGAAGTGTGCCTAAACAGCCAAGAAAACATTTTCCAACAAACTGGATACATACATAATGTTAATAATAACATGATGCTCTAGTGGGCATAACCCACATACTCTGTAGCAGCCTAAAAATAATTAGTTTCTAATCACGGGTTCACTTCCTGTGAACCCGGAAGCAGTAGCCCATTTAAACCCGGAATTCAGGTCCAAGATTCTTTTACACAAACATTTGACGAACCACTGAATGGAGGTGAGGAAATTAGGCAACTTCTAAACCTTTTAACTGCTGTATGATTTTAAAATAAAAAGGTTATGACATGTTTGATGAGTGGTTATTTTAACATAACAGTGAATTGAAATGCATATTTTAAACAGTCAGGATGATAATTAAAAAGTCAAGCTAGGCCTAGGCATGTTGTCATTGCATAGATGTTTTTTATAGCTCCTTTTTAAACAGCAACAGGAACAAACATTATGGTGTGAACATTAATATAGAATTTTAAACAGTTTTACATGAAACAGACAAAAAGGCATTTGTGCATAAAGTCAATGTCTCTGGAAGTAAGTAGCGCATCGCTGCTGTGACTGAGGCGGCTATGTGCCCCATCACAGGTGCCAATGAAAAGCCTCCATTTGAGTAAGGAGATGACTGTTCCAATGAGAGCTCATCAGCAGTCAAGAGCAGCTGAAAGCAAGACAGACTTTCCAGTAGGTGTCAGTAGCTAGAATAAAGCAGAACAAAAGTTAGTCCACACCTTCATGGTTACTGGGGTAAGTGAGAAAGTGAGGTTAGTGTTAGTGGGCACATATGGATATGGGTCCTTTGTGGAAAAGGCTTTTGGGATGATCTTTTGCCACCTGCCCCTGGTTCTTACTTTGTGGACATATATGGTGTGTCAGAGCTGTAGAAAGGGGGCGGGATATGAAAAAGGGAACACGGGATTGGATGAGTAAAATCCAATCAAAACAGATCATGGCGTTGCTAGGGAACATAAATACACTGCAACATTATCAGCAGGTGAGAGAATGGTTCAGAGTTTTTAATTCATGCACTGGACATGTAAATAACTAGTGCTGGCAAAATTAACTGATTAATCACATGATTAATCCAAAAAAATTAACTCAGATTAAAAAAATTAACTCAGATTAATCCTGATGGATATGGTTCCACTTTCATGGCATGTATTATGTTAAATTTCAGATAGAAAATGGAACGGTTATCAAGTCAAACTATACAAAGATTATGGCCTAGCTACTGACTGTCCAACAACATGTTTGGGGAACCCTTGGGGGTAGGGGACAGGTGTGAATTGCCCCATTTGAGACGAACAAAGCCAACTATTCAGTATCAGGGCCTTTACAGGGCAAAATAAGGATCCAATATACCCTAGTATCCAAATTCTTACTGAAGGAAATGAGTTGCGATTAAAAGTGATTAATCACGATTAAACTTTGAAAAATTTTGTGATTAATCAGATTAATTTTTTTAATCGTTTGACAGCACTATAAATAACACTTTACAGTTCATATGTTCATTATCTCTCCTATGACTCTTCAATGAAGTTATTACCCACCAATGTAATAACTTCCCACCAATGTAATGAACCACCAACGTAATAAAATTATGCAGTTTTGAAATGTAATAATCCTGACAATGGAATAATTTCCCATCATTCCCAATAATGATGTTAAAACGAACAAAGGAGCCGAGTGCTCGCAGTGATTTGTCGTGATAAACTCCAGATGGTATGGTGGTGCTCTTAGAGTTTGATTACTTATTCTATTATAGAGTTTGATTACTTTATAGAGTTTGATTACTTATTCTATTATAGCACTTGCCAGCCCTAGGCACTCACGCGGTGAGCAGGTAAAAGTTTTGTATAAAAACCTGTGACGGAGTACTGTCACTACGGTTGAGTATGCGCTCTGACTGCTCATTACATAGTGGTCAAGTTGCACGTTTAGCACCCCGGAGACCCAGGTTTGAGACCGGGAGGGGTCACTGTTCTCTCCCTTCGCTACAAAACCCCTCAATAATTATGTTGTTTGCAGGAATCTTTTACATTGGTGGGAACAATTAAAAGACTTATTTGAATACTCTCCCACATACTATGAGTTACCGATTTTGTGAAATTGTTTTCAGATGTAACAGCATATTTGGCAGTGAGTTCATTTCTAACAGTGTAGCAGTCTTAGTTGTGTGAATTTAAAACCTGATTCAATGGCATGCCATTCTCCCATG
>JAODXP020000019.1:25712244-25730440 GCA_027497455.2 Sardinella longiceps
GGGAAGAGTTCATCAGGAAACACCATCCTGGGCAGAGAGGAGTTTGATACTGTAGGGAGAACAGCTAAGTGTGTGAAGAGAGAAGGAGAAACAGCAGGGAGACACATCACTCTAGTGGAGGCACCAGGATGGTGGGCTAACTACACTGTAGAGGAAACTCCTGAACGTGATAAACGAGAGATCATCCGCAGTGTGTCTCTGTGTCCTCCAGGACCCCATGCTCTACTCCTGGTCATTGGGGTGGATGTGTCATTCACAGAGACACACAAGAGAGCAGTGCAGGAACACCTGGAGCTTCTGGGTGAGAGAGTCTGGAGTCACACTATAGTGCTGTTCACCAGAGGGAACTGGCTGGGAAACTCAAGCATTGAGCAGCACATTGAGAGTGGAGGAGAGGCTCTGCAGTGGCTTGTAGAGAAATGTGGGAACAGGTATCATGTTGTAGACAATAAGAAGAGAGATGGTGGCCAGGTGACAGAGCTGCTGGAGAAGATAGAAGAGATGGTGGCAGGAAAGGGTGGCCATGGCTTTGATTTTGACAGACATGTTTGTAACAAACTCCAAGAGAAGAAGAAGGAAGAAGAGAGAAGAGCAGAGGAGAGGAAGATGAAGGTGCAGAAGCAGAGAGAGACTCTCAGATCATCAGCAGGTGAGAGAATGGATCAGCTTTTCATTCAACACACACACACACACACACACACACACACACACACACACACACACACACACACACACACACACACACACAGATCATTAGGTAAGATAATGTTACAGCTTTTTGTCCAATACAACACACACTCACACACACACACAAACACTGACACCACACACACACACACACAAACACTGACACCACACACACACACACACACACACACACACACACACACACACACACACACACACACACACAGATCATCAGGTAAGAGAATGTTTTGTCCAAAACACACACACTCACTCTCTCTCACACACACACATTCAATCATTGGGTAAGAGAAAGTTACAGCTTTTTGTCCATTACATGCATGCATGCATGCACACACGCACGCACGCACGCACACACACACACACACACACACACACACACACACACACACGCTAAATGATGAATTATGATCCTTAGGTACCAAAGCTAGTAATTATCCAGTTCAGCACCAATGAAAAGTCTCCATTTGAGTGAGGAGATGACTGTTCCAATGAGAGCTCATCAGCAGTCAAGAGCAGCTGAAAGCAAGACAGACTTTCCAGTAGGTGTCAGTAGCTAGAATAAAGCAGAACAAAAGTTTGTCCACACCTTCATGGTTAGTAGGGTAGATGTTACTGGGGTAAGTGAGAAAGTGAGGTTAGTGTTAGTGGGCACATATGGATATGGGTCCTTTGTGGAAAAGGCTTCTGGGAAGGCCCTGGTTCTTACTTTGTGGACATATATGGTGTGTCAGAGAAAGGGGGCGGGGTATGAAAAACAGTAAAATCCAATAAAAACAGCTTCTGGCATTGCTAGGAAACATAAATACACTGCAACATCATCAGCAGGTGAGAGAATAGTTCAGAGTTTTTAATTCCAGCACTGGACATGTAAATTAACACTTTACAGTTCATATGTTCTTTATCTCTCCTATGCCTCTCTGATGAAGTTATTACCCACCAATGTAATAACTTCCCACCAATGTAATGAACCACCAACATAATAAAATTATGCAGTTTTTAAATGTAATAATCCTGACGGTGGAATCATTTCTCACCAATAGAATAATTATTAAATTGGAAGGAAATTATTAGATTGGTGAGAACATTGAAAAGACGTACAATTCTCTCCCACAAATGTTATAAATCACTGATTTTGTCAAATTGTTACTGTTTTATCAGATGGAATACATGGCAGTGAATTCATATTTCTAACGAGTAGCCTGCTGTGTAAGTTTAAAACCTGATAAAATAGCATGCCATTCTCCCAATGTTTATTCAGTTTTCATTGATAAAGGGTGATTTGTACAGTATGTGCATGTTTTACACTAATAACCATTTTATTCATCCTCACCACAGCTGACAATACTTGAATGAATGACACAAACTTTCTCAGTTTGGCCCCTAACATTAGATTAGATGGAGATGAGAACCAATCAGGGCTTTGAACCGTTATTTTTTTCCAATCGGTTCGTTACGAACAGAAACGGAATTATAACGTTTCCGGTTTTGTGTTCCACCAATAAATTGACTTTCCCGAACCGGTTAGAACCAAAAAATAATGTTCCCGGAACGGTTAATTTCGTTCTTGCAGCTGTTTAATGCTATGAAACAGCTTCCTCTTCCAGCTTAAACCAAATATAATATTTACAACCATTATTAAATAATAATTATATTCTTAGCCTATTAATAATAATAATAATAATAATAATAATAAGTAAATAGACATACAATTATCTCAAATGTGTTTATTTTTTATTAAGAGAACATTTCCACACAAACTTCACGACATTACAGACAGGTGGTTATGCCATGACAACGGCAACAACAAATTCCAACTGTTGGGGGAAAGGCCGTCCTTTGGATATGCCTCTGCAAGTTCCCTGCGTGGTTGCCTGATATTTGGGCTCCACATCCCTCAACGCTGCACTTTGATTTGTTTGTTGCTGGGTCGAAGGTAAAAAGCTGGCGATTTGGATTCTCAGCATGTCTTCCCATCTACACAAAGAGAAAAGTTGCCACAAATGAGAAAGATATTCCGTTTAGTGTTAGCAAGAATAGATAGCCATGGGCATCGGGAAAACAGAGGTGTTCACTTTAGCCAACTGTTCGCTAGTTTAACTAACGTGGAGTTGACAAATATAGTGATTGATATTGTGTTTGTAATGATTGTTTTAATTAACGATGGGTCGTAATTTACCTCTTGTTTAAGATGTGGGGTGAAGACTTTTTAATCCACTGCTCAATCTCCATTCAGTCAGCGATTCCTCCAGGAATGGTTTGGGAGGGAAGGGAACTTTGACTCAGCGAATGTGATGTCACACAGGTGAACCTCAGCCGCGCGCAGGAAAATAATTAGTTTTTTTTTTTTTTTTAAAGTTAATTCTAAGGCAACACAAACTTTGAGGATCGAAATAAAACCGGTTTTAACCGGTTACCATTATTTTTAAATAAGTGTTCCTGTTCCAGAACATAAAAAATAATAACGTTTCCGGTTTCGTTTCCGTTCCATGTAAAATTCAAAAAGTTTCCGGTTTTCGTTTTCGTTCCTTGAACCGGTTCAAAGCCCTGGAACCAATGCTTTCTGAGTTTCCGATTACAATACAATAATCTCACATATATGTAATTAATCCTTTAGTTGATGAAATTGTGAATTATATCTGAGTATATATTTGAGTATGTGTGTAGTATTTGAGTATATTTGTGGTAAAACTGTGGAAATGTTCACAAACATATCCCCCCTACACATAGATTAGCTACTGCTGTGAACTGGCACTTATCCTACCATCAGGCCTCATTCACACACAATCAGTGCATTCCCAGTCTGTAAGCGCTGCTGTTGGTTCAGTTCAGGGTACGTGTGCATCTATGTTCACTCCTGAAACAGTTTCCTGTGTGAACCAACTCTCACCTAAAGTCTATAGAGACTGTAATACAGTGTGTGACAGTGTGTGAAAGCTTCAAGATGAGAACATGAAGTTGTTTTCTGTGTTAAATTTGGTCTGAGTGTGTGTGTGTGTGTGTGTGTGTGTGAGAAAGATTCTAGATGGGAACATGAAGAGTGTGGAATGGCATGAAGGGGAGTGGCCTAGTGTGGACATGAGAGAATGGGCGGGGCAAAGGAAGCAGGGTTCTGAGCATTTTCCCGCCACCACTCAACTCCGCTCACATAGCCTGACAAGTCTGCAACTATAACACTAAACTGTATAGTCTGGATATGATCCATAGACCAAACTCAATCAGCACCCATGAGTAACAGGTTCATACAGACAGTATGGGAAGCACCCGTGAGTAACTGGCTTAAAGGTATTGAGAGTGTTATACTAATTACAGCTCTCTTTTAGGCATCAGCCGTTGTAAAAGTGAAATTTAGATTGCAATTGTCAACAGTTGAAAGCGAGCTTACATCTCAAGCACAGCAAAAAGTTTTCATTTTCTTGAATTTCCACTTTTTGCACTTCTGTCTCCATTACAAATACTGTCTTTCTCAGATCCACCACCACTGGCATGGTTCATCTACAATCTTATGTTTTACATACTAATCCAAAAGGGAAGAGGCAATATTTTATGTTTTGTTTTTACACAACAATTTGCAGTCTTTGGTTGAAGTCAGTGTTTTGAAACACCTGCCACAATGATTTTCTGTTGGTGGAAGTTTAATTTTGCATTTTATTTTCATTTCATTTTGCATTTTTTTTAAGTGGCAATTCAGAGAACGAGCTTATCAAATTGGTGTGACCTTATATTAACATTTAACACATAAATAGCATGGAGGCTCAGACTGTCCCTGCCTTATGCTGACTAAATAGAAGATGCGTGAAACTGAGTCTGTCTGGTGGAAGTTTACTAAAGCTTTCATGTCTCTGGTCTGTCTAAGCTGTAATAAAGTGAGACACAAGGCCACTTTTACTTTTTTACTGTTATATGATTTCAGCTCGGCTAGATGGGAGCAAATCAAATGTAAAAAATAGCTCACATAATTAACCCTCTCTTGCATAAATACTGAAACCTTGTACACACACACACACACAACTAAAATGCTTTCTTACACACAAGTGAAAGGTGTTCACACACATTGCTAGAAACCATCCTTTTTTGTACATATGTTTCCAGGTGGAGTACCACAAATCTCAGACATGGGGATTGTGCTACTGGGAAGCAGATCAGCAGGCAAGAGTTCATCTGGAAACACCATCCTGCACAGAAAGGACTTTGGTACCTCAGGGAGAACAGCTGAGTGTGTGAGCAATGAAGGCAGAACAGCAGAGAGACGCATCACTGTCGTCGACACACCTGGATGGTTTTCTATCCACACTGCAGCACAAACTCCTGAACGTGATAAACGAGAGATTATCCGCAGTGTGTCTCTGTGTCCTCCAGGACCCCATGCTCTACTCCTGGTCATTAAGGTGACTAGCTCATTCACAGAGACAAAGAAAAGAGCAGTGCAGGAACACCTGGAGCTTCTGGGTGAGAGAGTCTGGAGTCACACTATAGTGCTGTTCACCAGAGGAGACTGTCTGGGAGACACAAGCATTGAGCAGCACATTGAGAGTGGAGGAGAGGCTCTGCGGTGGCTTGTAGAGAAATGTGGAAACAGGTATCATGTTGTAGACAATAAGAAGAGTGATGGTGGCCAGGTGACAGAGCTGCTGGAGAAGATAGAAGAGATGGTGGCAGGAAATAAGGGCTGCCCTTTCCTGTTGAAGCAAAGTAAACCGCTCCCTCCAGACTGTAAGTACATTTCCTTTATAGCCCTTTTTTCAATTTATACAGTGCTGGTGCCATGGGCACACAGAGCAGGCACTGCCTGTAGGGCATTATATGCTGGCTATAGGGCACCTTCTGTAAGATTTCCTATAATACAGTATTGATAGTCTAATTCAGTTTAGTTGAGATTGAACTACAATTTAAAACTGTAAAAGTGTTCTTACTGTACAATATATAGACTTGCACATGCACCATTTCATCATCACGTCACACACCAGAATAAACTAAAAAGTGAATCACTGGTGTAAATCTGAAATAAACAATGTCAGTCCACTGTTAGCTGAAATAGTGCTGGAAAATGTTTTTTTGTCAGAAGTGCTAAATTGTTGGCAACTATACATCTTTTTGGAGCTGTTTCATCCAACAGGTTTCTTCAGTTCTGAACACACACACACACACACACACACACACACACACACACACACACACACAATATATATATATATAAAATGGACAGAGTGGGAGGTGTGCTGTGCTGCTGAAATACGCAAACATACACACACACACACACACACACACACACACACACACACACACACACACACACCATCAAAATACCAACATTGCCATGGAATTTTTTCACAAAATGTGTCAATACATTTTTATGATAGACTTATTGAATTATGAGTCTCCTATGAAATTGTCTTCGGTCCTGCTTTAAAAAAAAAAAAAATCATTTTGTTACTTTAAATGTATGTATTATATTTTTATTTTAACTACAGTGGCTGCTTCCACTCAGAGCTCTGGGTACGGCACAGGGGAGACGGCAGAGGGGAGTGGAGACACTGCAGGTGAGACTCAAACACACACAACACATGGAGGTGGGAGAGTCAGGAACAGGATTTAGCACAGACCAGTGCATGGAAAAAGATCCTAAACTAAAATACCTGATTATTTATTGTGTTACTGTTATTATCTGAATTTACAGTAAATTACCATAATTGTATAATGCAAATAATCTACCACTGGTAGAATGTAAGTACAAAAGTATCTTTTTTATGTGTGAACTGATGAACTTTTATGTGTGAACTGAAAGAAAAGATCTGGTAACTTCTCCAATTTCTCACTTATATATTTTGTCATTTTCATTTATTAACTGGCGTGCTGACAAAGGTATTGGAATGTCAAGCCAGTAAGTTTGGTTGTTTGGAACCTGATTTACCTGGTTTCATGAAAGGTTTGATTTACCGTTTGTATGTTTTTCTGCTTCTAGGCCACCAGGAAAGCTTTAATTTTGTAGATCTGTCTACAATAACTGTGGACCGTAATGCCTGCATTGGAAAGGGATCTTATGGAACAGTTTATAAGGGCTCATACCAGCAAACTCCTGCTGCAGTGAAGATAATCCCCTTTGGGAACACTGCAGTCATCACTAATGAGTTTCTCATACCGCTGTGAGTGTGTGATTATGTGCTATATTGTTCAATAGGCTTTTTGGAAATTATGTTGGAATGGAATGTAGTTGCAGCAGTTAGTGTTGTTGCTGTCATCAATTATCTTATTTAAGTGCCTATTCTGCCTAAATACAATCTGAATGCTGTTTACATTATTCATTTTCCATTGTTAGATACTCAAATTACAGTGAATGTTTTCCAGGCGTTTGTCTCACCCCAACATTGTGCAGATGCTGGCTGTAGCCAAAAGTAAGACTGAGATCCTAATTGCTAATGAATACATCCATGGGGCCAACCTGCAGATGGTCCTTTATGAAGCTGCTACCATTAAAGTGAGGCAGAGTGTTTTATCTAGTTGTTTATTGTATTAATATTGTATGAATTGTCTATCACATCATCGTTTAACAACAAATTTTGTTTCATACCCATTCAGTTGCAGCCCAAGGATAAGCTGAATGTAGCTTTGGATATCACCATGGCTGTTGAGTACATACATGACAAACGGATCATCCACAACGATCTGAAGCCAGCAAATATAATGGTTAGTATCATGTGGGCTCTTTTCAAAACAAGTGAATCTAGAGAAGTATAGGCTGAGATTATGCATAGGAAGTACATCCCATGTCACTTTGGACAGTGGTAGCATAGTGGTTAAGGACTGACTTTAGTTGGCTGGTAGTCTGGAAGTTGTGGGTTTGAATCCCAGCTGCCACCGTTGCACCCTTGGGCACTTAACCCTAATTTGCTCTTGGGGAGACTTGCCCTGTAATTGACAGTTGACAAATGTTCTGTTAAATGAATAAATATGAATGTTCATATTTTACATTTACTTGCCTGTTCTAAGGTAGCATTGATCCAAACCTGCTTGAAGGAATAGTTGAGGAATTTATGGTTTTAGTTCCTGTTTTGTTCTCACACATTTCAGTAATATAGATGTTACACCCAATAGATTTACAAAGCTGCTATTGAAACGAACTTTGTCATCGTCTTTTGCTGTTCTAAGGTTGCAGCAGACACCAGAAAGGCCTATCTGACTGACTGGGGCTTGGCCGAATGCAAGGAAACCATAACAGCGACAACAGGACAATTACTAGGAGGAACACCTCCCTACATGGCCCCAGAGTGTCTAGTGGAGTGCCAGAAGGGCAGCTTCATCTCAGACATGTGGTCCCTTGGCATCACTCTGCTGGAGATGTTCACAGACTCTGAACCCTGGAAAACCCTCAAGTCACAAGAAATAAGGGAACACCTTTATAACCGCCAGAAACCTCATGCTCTGGATAAGCTACCGACTAATCTTAATGACATTGTGAACCCACTGCTTGAACATGAACCAAATGCTCGCATGAATGCTAAAAATCTGGTGGTGCTGTTGAAGACAAAAGTTGCTCCAGTCCCTAAAATATAATGATTCAGTCACAGGGAAATGCAAGTGACAGGTGGGATCCTTTAAAGGTATTCTACCTCTCCCCAACCAACAAAGGACAAAAACGTTTCTTCTAAAAAGTACTTATAAAAAAAAGTAATTAACATTTAAAAAGTAGAAAAAAGATACAATGGTTTGTAGAGCTAAAATGACAAATAATATCAAAAGTAACGAAAAAAAAAGACTCACATTGACCACTGGAGTTGGCAGCGAAGGGATGAACTGGGGCTGGATGGAGTGTGGAAGTCGAGGAAGAGTGCAGTGTAGCAGCATCAAAGGAGACTTCACTCCAGTATCAGAGCACACCATTGTGGAACTAAGAGTGTAGCAGCATCAAAGGAGACTTCACTCCAGTATCAGAGCACACCATTGTGGAACTAAGAGTGCAGTGTAGCAGCATCAAAGGAGACTTCACTCCAGTATCAGAGCACACCATTGTGGAACTAAGAGTGTAGCAGCATCAAAGGAGACTTCACTCCAGTATCAGAGCACACCATTGTGGAACTAAGAGTGTAGCAGCATCAAAGGAGACTTCACTCCAGTATCAGAGCACACCATTGTGGAACTAAGAGTGCAGTGTAGCAGCATCAAAGGAGACTTCACTCCAGTATCAGAGCACACCATTGTGGATCTATAGCCCTATTCGCACAGGACTAGTTTAATGGGGGAACGTATAGTAATGTTGATTAACCAGACGACGTCAGGCATTAGAAACGACTAATTCGGACGGGACAAGAAATCCCAGTGATATGCACAAGCGAAAGTCGAAATTGGACGAGTCCCGTGCAAATAGGGCTTAAGAGTGTAGCAGCACCAAAGTAGGGAACAATGGACCTCATTCACCAACCATTCTTACCAAGAAATATGTTCTTAAATCAAACTTACGCAGTTTTTAAGAAGATTTTATTCACCAGTATAGTTTTGCAAAGGGACCTTAAGAACAAATTTAAGAAAATTCCCAAGAAGATATTGGTGAATGAGGCCCAATGGTCCTTATAGACAGCAGGGCACCCAGTTAAGGAGCAATGTGAGGAGAGATACAGAATTCTCGGTGTGTTTCTATGGAGGGCTGTGTTATTATAACACCCATTTGGAGGCTTCAAGGGCTTATACGGGGCGTATAAGTAGTACTGTATATACTAGCCATCTAATATAACAAAATGTAAAATGTGATGTACATTTTTAAATCTACTGAAATGTAAAAAGGAGGAACTCCGGCCTACATGGCCCCAGAGTGTCTAGTGGAGTGCCAGAAGGGCAGCTTCATCTCAGACATGTGGTCCCTTGGCATCACTCTGCTGGAGATGTTCACAGACTCTGAACCCTGGAAAACCCTCAAGTCACAAGAAATAAGGGAACACCTTTATAACCGCCAGAAACCTCATGCTCTGGATAAGCTACCGACTAATCTTAATGACATTGTGAACCCACTGCTTGAACATGAACCAAATGCTCGCATGAATGCTAAAAATCTGGTGGTGCTGTTGAAGACAAAAGTTGCTCCAGTCCCTAAAATATAATGATTCAGTCACAGGGAAATGCAAGTGACAGGTGGGATCCTTTAAAGGTATTCTACCTCTCCCCAACCAACAAAGGACAAAAACGTTTCTTCTAAAAAGTACTTATAAAAAAAATAATTAACATTTAAAAAGTAGAAAAAAGATACAATGGTTTGTAGAGCTAAAATGACAAATAATATCAAAAGTAACGAAAAAAAAAGACTCACATTGACCACTGGAGTTGGCAGCGAAGGGATGAACTGGGGCTGGATGGAGTGTGGAAGTCGAGGAAGAGTGCAGTGTAGCAGCATCAAAGGAGACTTCACTCCAGTATCAGAGCACACCATTGTGGAACTAAGAGTGTAGCAGCATCAAAGGAGACTTCACTCCAGTATCAGAGCACACCATTGTGGAACTAAGAGTGCAGTGTAGCAGCATCAAAGGAGACTTCACTCCAGTATCAGAGCACACCATTGTGGATCTAAGAGTGCAGCAGCATCAAAGGAGACTTCACTCCAGTATCAGAGAACACCATTGTGGAACTAAGAGTGTAGTATAGCATCAAAGGAGACTTCACTCCAGTATCAGAGCACACCATTGTGGAACTAAGAGTGCAGCAGCATCAAAGGAGACTTCACTCCAGTATCAGAGCACACCATTGTGGAACTAAGAGTGTAGCAGCATCAAAGGAGACTTCACTCCAGTATCAGAGCACACCATTGTGGAACTAAGAGTGCAGTGTAGCATCAAAGGAGACTTCACTCCAGTATCAGAGCACACCATTGTGGATCTAAGAGTGCAGTGTAGCAGCATCAAAGGTGACTTCATTCCAGTAACAGAGCACACCATTGTGGAACTAAGAGTGCAGTGTAGCAGCATCAAAGGAGACTTCACTCCAGTATCAGAGCACACCATTGTGGAACTAAGAGTGCAGTGTAGCAACATCAAAGGAGACTTCACTCCAGTATCAGAACACACCATTGTGGAACTAAGAGTGTAGCTGCAACATCAAAGGAGACTTCACTCCAGTATCAGAACACACCATTGTGGAACTAAGAGTGTAGCTGCAGCATCAAAGGAGACTTCACTCCAGTATCAGAGCACACCATTGTGGAACTAAGAGTGTAGCAACATCAAAGGAGACTTCACTCCAGTATCAGAGCACACCATTGTGGAACTAAGAGTGTAGCAGCAGCATCAAAGGAGACTTCACTCCAGTATCAGAGCACACCATTGTGGAACTAAGAGTGTAGTGTAGCATCAAAGGAGACTTCACTCCAGTATCAGAGCACACCATTGTGGATCTATAGCCCTATTCGCACAGGACTAGTTTAATGGGGGGACGTATAGTAATGTTGATTAACCAGACGACGTCAGGCATTAGAAACGACCAATTCGGACGGGACAAGAAATCCCAGTGATATGCACAAGCGAAAGTCGAAATTGGACGAGTCCCGTGCAAATAGGGCTTAAGAGTGTAGCAGCACCAAAGTAGGGAACAATGGACCTCATTCACCAACCATTTAATATGTTCTTAAATCCCACTTACGCAGTTTTTAAGAAGATTTTATTCACCAGTATAGTTTTGCAAAGGGACCTTAAGAACAAATTTAAGAAAATTCCCAAGAAGATATTGGTGAATGAGGCCCAATGGTCCTTATAGACAGCAGGGCACCCAGTTAAGGAGCAATGTGAGGAGAGATACAGAATTCCCAATGTGTTTCTATGGAGGGCTGTGTTATTGTAACACCCATTTGGAGGCTTCAAGGGCTTATACGGGGCGTATAAGTAGTACTGTATATACTAGCCATCTAATATAACAAAATGTAAAATGTGATGTACATTTTAAAATCTACTGAAATGTAAAAAATAAATACATAAATTAAATGGGCCTCATTTTGTAAAGGGCCGGGCCCTAGGCTGAGTTTACATTAATAAATAAAAAAGAAATAAAATGAATGTTGCAGATCTTTTGTAACTGTTTTTTTTTTTTTTATATATACCTTTACACTGACCACTGCCCTTTACAGTGTTGTACAATGTTTCACTTTAGCAGCACTTTTACTCTGCCAATGACTGAATAAATATCTAACAGAACTAAACCATGATGGATGCATGTCACTGCATTCTCTTATTAGACAAAAAAGCTCATGTTTATTGTCATTCAGCCAGCAGGGGGCAGACTTGCATGTAAATTGCCACTGACACACACAACACCATGTCCTAATGAATAAAGTGTGTGTTTAAGCAGCAAGAACTTACTGTATGCTATGAATGCCAAGATGATAATGTGGAAACATAGATTTTACACCACATACACTAAATCAGTATTATGAAAAAGATACCTTATAAAACTTCAAATTGCAGTTTCTAATAGTTCATATGTATTTTTAAATGTATTCTATGTCAGACTTACGGCTGATTCACACACAAACCTGTGCGTGAGCGGTGCGGGCGCGGTTTTGGGGCGATTTCATTTAGAATACATGTTAACAGGTTAGGTCATTCAGACTGCACGCGTGTAGATATAGCCTACTGTAAACATCTAGTATTTTATATAATGTCTATGGCCCAGACCACATACATATCTAGTATTTTGTATAATGTCTATGGCCCAGACCACATACACATCTAGTATTTTATATAATGTCTATGGACCAGACCACATACACATCTAGTATTCTATAGAATGTCTATGGCCCAGACCACATACACATCTAGTATTCTATATAATTTCTATGGCCCAGACCACATACACATCTAGTATTTTATAGAATGTCTATGGACCAGACCACAGATATAATCTACGCACAGAGGTTAAAGTGGGAGATTTCAAATAAATGAAGAATATCACCCCATTCCTCTTCTATACATTTTTCTTTGTTTGTGCCAACACAAAATTTGACAGTACCCCATCCTGCCAAAGAGTCTTGTTCCGTCACTGGAGGATAGCTGCAACCGCACTCTGTAGGGCCTCGCTATGGAAATCTGATGCGGAATCTCACATTTCTAACTGGGTGTGTCACCTGATTTACATCTGACCCACACATTTCCACTGTGCTTTGTTTTTGACTGAGTAAAAAAATATATTATAAAAAAAATATAAAAATATTTAAGTATTTGAAATAGGCCTACACAAAATACAGTACCTGAAAATATCTTATTACAAACTACATTTCATTTTCTCCAATCCTGCAAAATACAAATTATAAAATACACCCAAGTATTTGAATACAAATTTTAAATACATTTAATTAAAATACTGCCCAGCTCTGGTCCTAGTGAGAGTATACATGTTCTTATGTTCTATATCAGTCATATAGTCAGACTATACATGTTCTTATGTTCTATATCAGTCATATAGTCTGACTATACATGTTCTTATGTTCTATTAGTCATATAGTCAGACTATACATGTTCTTATGTTCTATATAGTCAGACTATACATGTTCTTATGTTCTATTAGTCATATAGTCAGACTATACATGTTCTTATGTTCTATCTATATAGTCAGACTATACATGTTCTTATGTTCTATATCAGTCATATAGTCAGACTATACATGTCCTTATGTTCTATATCAGTCATATAGTCAGACTATACATGTTCTTATGTTCTGTTAGTCATATAGTCAGACTATACATGTTCTTATGTTGTATATCAGTCATATAGTCAGACTATACATGTTCTTATGTTCTATATCAGTCATATAGTCAGACTATACATGTTCTTATGTTCTATTAGTCATATAGTCAGACTATACATGCTGTTATGGTCTGGTTTATCAGGCTATTTGCATTCATTTTCAGATAGATAAAGGTGAAATAATATCAAAGCTGTTTTGTTTGCTTTTTTCAACCTCAGCAAAGTCTTAATGGTGGAGAGTTTACAACTTCCCGCCTTGCCCTTTGTATGAAATCCTGAAACTGATGAGGCCTATGGGAGTATACTGTATACTCTTTTGTAAATCGCTTTGGATAAAAGCGTCTGCTAAATGCATACATGTAAATGTGTACTGGCCTCTTCAGAGATTGGCGTTATTGGGCCCTGTCCTTTGGTTTCAACATGCTAATTTGAGTTGAAGAATTTAAGAATTAATGCAATATTTGAAAGGTGTGTTCGGGGATCTCTGTAGTGTAAAAAATGGATTCTGTATAGCAGGGCTTGAATCAAAGCTACTCACTTTTATTATAGTCAAGCCATAAATGGCCTCTATGCCGATCAGTAGCAATCAAAGTCTTCAGACTCTACTGTACAAATACATCACCAAGTGTTAACTATGGAGTCTAAAGGTCAGAGCAAAAGTCATATCAATGACACTCCCTGTTTGCACTGTCAACTTCTTCATCCATGTTCAGATTTAGCTCTGGAGTTTTTAAAGGATTTTTATAAGTTTAATAATGATATTTTAGCTGTGTAATGTTTTATATTTCTAGTGGACAGTGGAGGTCATGTTAATATGGCATTCTTCTAGACATCTTGAAGGCTGATTAACATTATCAACACGTTCGCAACAATACGGGTTGAGCGAATTGTTCACATGGACCAAAGGTTAAGGTAAGTTGATTGATTCACATCCTGAATGTTAAAATGATTTAAAACAAACAGTCAGTTGGTCATGGTTACTTAGGTTAATGGCTTACTGGCTACTGTGTAGTGAAGTTTGTTCCTATCACAGTATAGGCCTAGCTTACGTCCATGTTGCGTGTCAGTGTGTGATCCAACAGGCCCAATAGGTTCATTTAGCCTAATGCTATTACTTCAGGTGTTTGTTTCCATTAGGATGTTTTGTGCAGGCTAAGTTTTCTTGATAGGCAGATTATTAGTTTACTGAAACAAAAGGCGAAACAAATTTCATACTACCGTAACTGCTGTCTGGTCAGGGTCCACACATATGTGTCACGTGATGTTGGTGTGTAGGGAGAGAACAGTAGACGATTAAAAGCAAAGAAAAGATGATCCTTTTTATTCTTGTATTAAACCATACATGTAATCAAGTGTTTTTAGAAAACTCCTCACTCCTCTCAGTGAAAAAGGGATGCACTGAGAAAAATTAGGTAAATAAATTAATTAAATCAAATAAAACCTGCATTCGTAAGCTAATAGACACAAACCACAGTGGGGTGATGTACACCAGTGGGGAATCTGTGCCACCCTGAGTTTCTAAGGAACAATTCTTTTGACTACATCTTTCTGGAATCAGTTATTTCCCAATGTACACTGGGAATCAGTTATTTCATAATTTGGGAATCAATTATTTCAAAATTTAGTCAGAGAATCAGTAATATCATTATTACAATCTCTTGGCGCAATTTATCCTACCATTTTTGCAGGTAAAACATGTCCCATGTAAGGGTAAAAGGCAATAAGATATATTTATTTTAATCAATGAAATAGAATAGAAGCTGACACACCTATTTGACTAGCCTGACACGTCAGACTATATCATAAGAATGTATAGTCTGAAGACCACTGATAGACTGTACCTCAATGGAGGGGCGGGTGATTGCGTTGTCTTTCAAACTGCCTCTCCACGTAATAGGCTAGCGTTCCGGCCAGTGGTACCAGCTGGTATATCAAACTTTTCCCGTAGCCCGTCAGTAACACGGCAAAGACATCTTTTTCAGAACGAAAAACTTCAGTGCACTTTCTTGTTTCACTTTCAAAGAAAATGACAAGTGCAATTCGTCCAAAACTAAAGCCAAAGACGATTCCGCTCTGGTTTGAGCAGGGTTGTCGTCATCGTACAAAGCCCGCCTTACGATTTCCTGTACACATACCGCGCTGTGATTGGTTATCCGCCTCCAGAGGAAGGCTAAAACGGGTTTCTATCAGTGGCCTCTAGACGTACCTCTGTGCAAATTCAAATTTGCTACCACTAGGGGTACGTCTAGAGTCTAGGCTACTATTTTACTGAGATCTTACAAAATAGAACAATAGCATTTTAAAATGTGAGGCATCAACTACATATAATCTGAAAAAATCATAACAACCTGAGGGGACAGAATCAGAATGAGCTGAGAGATGAAACTTACTGTTTCAGATCATCCTGTATTATCAAGTTTGTGCTCCAAGTCACTCACTTACATGGTCCATATTTGCCCCTGTGTTTAGGCTACTTATTACATAATGGCTGCCGTGCATCACCTAGGTGGGTGCTACACATTGGTGGTGGTTAGTGAGGTCCCCCTTCCACCGTAAGGTGCTTTGGGTGTCTTGAAAAGCACTATAGAAATGTAAGGTGCTGTTGTTGTAGTGGTTACTGTTTCAGATTATCCTGTATGATCTAGTCCTGATCAGAACTGTAGACTCACCAACATCCTCTGTGTCTCTCAGATGCAGTTTTTATAACTGTGACACCAAATACTGTACACTGTATATTATACAGCAACTGCCACAGTAGATTCACCCTTCTAGTTAGTCATGTCTGCATGTGGATGTGAAGTTATTAGTTCCAGAGCAGATGAATGTGAGTGAGCTGTAGAATGGGACCATGGGGTCTAGTTACCGTCCCTGTTCACCTCTGTTAGCGCTGCTTGTAGTTCTGTTAGCTCACGCCAGGCCAATAAGACAGATCTACAGACAAATGTGTATAGAAAAAATCCCTTTGCACAGCCAACCTGAAAAAGTGCTGGTGGATTGCAGGTTTAAAGTTCATATAAGAAGAGGTAGCCACCGCACACTGTTATACTTTTTAGTGATTTTTATTGAGCAGCGTAGTTTCGCCACTTGCAACTGGCGAAACGTGTTGCTCAGACAAATGTGTATGTTGAGCTGGCATGCTCAAATATGCAATGATTGATTGAGTATCGTGTTCATGGTACACGTCATGTCATGCTTCTGCTCTTGTCACTCTTATGTCACATTTGATACAAATGAAATATAGTTAGTGACTGATGTAAACTACAGTGGAAGAAAGGCTGGCAGAGTATTTAGAATTTCACTTGAAAGCATGAAGCAGGATGAAGAAAAACATTCTTTACATAAATAAACAGGGCAATTTATACAAATGAATTGTGGTTTTGTTACAGTAAAGTGTATCCACAATTTCTTTACCAACTGTAAAAATAACTCTTTGATTTATTTGTTTTTCTCTTTATTCAGATGATGCTGCTGCTTACTGCTATGAATCAGCCCTACAGTTTAAACAGAGAACTTTAAGAGAGGAGAGCAGAGAGGAAGATGAAGAAGCAGAGACAGAATCACACATTAGCAGCAGGTGAGACACACACACACACACACACACACACACACACACACACACACACAGTAGTAAGACGAGAGAGAATCCCACATCAGTAGCAGAGAGATCACCAGAAGGTGAGGGAATGGTTCAGGTTTTAATTCAAGCACTGGGCATATATTAGCCTGGCGTTGCCTGCCTATGTACTTCCGCTAAAAAGTCTTCAGCTACACTACTCCAGAGAAATTTTGATAAACGGGCTCTGACTACTCCGTCTGGCTTTGATTCCAGCGAGCAGTGAGCGCTCTCGCCAATCAGCGAGCAGAAGGGGGGATTGACAGTATGGGCGGGAGTTGTGAGAGACGACGTGAAGACCCTGCGCTGTAACGGCCGAATCACACCGCATCTGGGCGTTCGCGGTGCGGGAGCGGGGCGGTCCGTAAGCGGTGCCTGTGGACTTGGGCATTCACACAAGAAATTGTTTCTGCGGTGTTCTGCGCGAAGCGGCTGCCTGAGCTCTGCATTCAAAATCTATAGACACCGCGCAAGTCCCGCTTACCGCGCTGAAAACGCTTGGAAAAATAGAACTTGTTTCTATTTCAAAAAAGCAGCGCGGGAGCTGCGCGGTTCACCGCTCAGAAACCGGACAGGAGCCGCGCAGAACACGCGTGCAGTCTGAATGACCTAACCTGTTAACATGTATTCTAAATGAAATCGGCCCATGACACTATCTCCATAATTAAATGCAAAACCAAGAGACGGTGAATATAGATTCTAAATAGTAAATCTTTTAACAATAATTATACACAAAAAAATAATTGACAATAAGCAATATTCAAAATGTCCTGAACATAAATTACAGGCTTTTCATATTCAAACCAAATAAAAAATATTTGTACATCACAATATCAAACTTAAAATTTTCGTTTTCATATCAAACTTAAAACTTTCTCTCCTTATTGTCTTTAGCTAGTAGTTCCAGTGAGAAAAAACAACTGCGCTTAAAGGCTGGAGTTCGCGGCAAAGTGAGCCAGGAGTTGTCACGCATGCAATTCACAGGACGCATTTATTTATTTATTTATTTTAATAATTCGCTATGCGCACAAGATGCTCGTTAGTCGCATCGCCAAAGCCCGGGTAAGCCCATGCATTAAAGCGCGCCTGTACACACACATACACACACACGCACGCACACACAGACACACACACTCACTGTACATGCAGTAATTGTACCCTAATA
>JAODXP020000019.1:25730540-25875527 GCA_027497455.2 Sardinella longiceps
AGCCTATGGCCAATCGGAGGAATGAACAAGATCTAAACACCAATTCAAAAGAGCAACTATGTTCGGCGAAGCCCGCCCTAAACACACAAATTCCCTATGGCTTGCTGCTAGACGTACAGGCTGAGCAAATGTATTTGCCGCCGCTAGTACGTCTAGATTTCTAGGCTACTTCAAAGCAACATTTTCATTAGTGCTAATATGGAATGTGAAAATATGATGGCAGCAGTAAATGTCCATCAGTTAGGACATTTGTGTCACCTTGAAAAAAAAGTCTTTGACTGTCCTTCTCTGCAACATCCACTGTGGCAAAGGTGTTGTCTTTTCGGCAACAGTGAAGAAGGGATCACAAGGTTCTGGCAATGAAAAAAAACATTTTCAAAAGAATGACACTGGGCATTTCTCCTCTAGGCTCTAATAATTCACAACATATACTGACGGAGTACAGCGCAAAGTTGAACTAAATTCTTTTTTCTAATAAAGGCATATGCACAATGATTTTAACCAGAGCTGGAATGGGAGTTAAAATTGAAATTGAATTTCCATATCTAAACCACAAACACACATTGCACATACTATATCATGTCAAAACCTTACCTCAAAACATGGATGCGGTGGGAGTCAGACTTCAGTGTTATTTTTTGTCCAGGAAAGCTGACCCTGTTGGTGTAAAGCACAAATAATCCATAATCAGCACAATGACAGAATCATCCATAACAAATGGCTTTGGTAAGGTGTTATAACATAGTTTAATGTCCATTTAAAATTCTGTAGTGCATTGGTGAAGAGGATTTACCTGAAAAAGGGTGTACAGTCTGTTAAGTATGCCCTTTATTTGTGCATGTGCTACTGGACCCTCAGCTTCTGTGTTGTGTTGTACAATAAATGAGACTCCCAGGTGGTGGATGAAGCAAGGTTAGGCCTGTTGCTCCTGCACAATGGGTCACTGGGAATAAAAGCAGTGAGTATCAGAGGTAGTGGAAACTGCTACAACTGCTAAAACTCTTCCTGTTCAATTACTTAAATTGCAGCGTTCAAACTTTACTATTCTACTTTGGGCTACATTACTCACATGGAGTGTTTGTCACGAAGATAAACTAAATAAATTCCATAAGGAGAAAAATGTATCGAACAAATATAATGTAGGTGTGGATGTGAGTTAATGCACTGAGAGAAATACTTTATATCTCTTCTCTATTTCTTAATTGAATTCTCAAAGGTGATCATATCCACAAATTTCCTGAGGCCATTACTGGGGATACCAGAGACACTTAGGACTTTGGGATACAGATGTATGACATCCGGTCAATCAGCTACAGTGGTTGTCAAACTGGGGTACGAGTACCCCTGGGGGTACTTGGATGGGTTCTAGGGGGTACACAAAACTAATCTGTGAATGGGTTTTCAGTTCTCACCAGCATAAAAATAATAGAGAAAGATCTAAAAACTATCCCCTATACCCCCTTATGCTATTAAATTGCATGTATGTGCTAACATTTTGTTAATTCAGCAATAAATAAGCAAAAACTTCAAGGTGTTTTTGGTGCGGGGTCTACTCGGTAGGACCAGAGTGTCTCAAGGGGTACGCCACGGAGCTACGAAGTTTCTGACCGCTTCATGCAATGAGCCCACAGAAACGTAACAGCGTCGCATCAGAGTATTTGTCAAGAAATATAATTATCCTCCTCCTGATTGCATGTCCAAATGCGCTCACTAAACATCATAATATGTTAATATATGGCTTACAAGAGGCATTGGGAATTAAATAGCGCTTTATGCTTCATCCCACTGCCTCGGTAATAATCCAGAAAGAGATACGTGACGTGGTTATTGGTTCAATGGTCCGTTAGCTGACGAAGTTTAAAAATAACTAGTGCTGTCAAGCGATTAAAATATTTAATCGCGATTAATCGCATTTTTTCCGTAGTTAACTCATAATTAATCGCGATTAATCGCAATTTTTTTCTATTCTAAATGTCCCTCGATTTCTTTTTGTCCCATTTTTATTTATTTATTTTCATTTTAATGCTGTTATCAGCATTCATTGGTGGGGGTGAATACCAATTTAAAATAAAAGAAAACCCAGTTACAGCATCAGAAATTATTAACATGTTCAAGTACTGCCAGAGAGATGTTGATGTCTTTTATGTTGCTAGTTCACATGTTTACAAAAAAAAAAAAAAAAAACATGGATGGTGGCCCTTTAAATTATACTAAAGAGGCTCAATGAAAATATGCCATTATGGTCTACATGAGTAAACAGTACATTGCATGAGCTTTAAAATGCATTTTGCCATATTGGCAATTGCCCTGCAAGAAGCTCTCATTTTAGTGACAAGGTCATACGTTCAGAATCAGGTAGGCTATAGGCTATGCCTCTCCTTTGCACAATTTTCTCTCTCAGTTGCGCTCCGACCTGTTTCACCTCTCTCACTCGCGCTGCAATTTTGAAACTTATATTAGCCTATTTGCGGGGTATTCAGTTCAAGAGAAGGGATTTCTAAGTAACAACATTAATCCTCAAGCTCGTTAACAACCTAAATATGCGAACATGCGAGTGAGCGTCAACGATTGTGTCGGTAAAATATTTGTTTTCACTGACATCAAATGACGCACAAACATTCTCTCTCTCAATTGCGCTCCGACCTTCACCTCTCTCACTCGCGCTGCAATTTTGAAACTGATATTAGCCTATTTGCGGGGTATTCCGTTCAAGAGAAGGGATTTCTAAGTGACAACATTAATCCTCTAGCTAGTTAACAACCTAAATATGCGAACATGCGATTGAGCGTCAACGATTGTGTCGGTAAAATATTTGTTTTCACTGACATCAAATGACGCTCACAAACATTCTCTCTCTCAGTTGCGCTCCGACCTTCACATCTCTCACTCGCGCTGCAATTATGAAATTGATATTAGCCTATTTGCGGGGTATTCAGTTCAAGAGAAGGGATTTCTAAGTGACAACATTAATCCTCTATCTAATTAACAACCTAAATATGCGAACATGCGAGTGAACGTCAACGATTGTGTCGGTAAAATATTTATTTTCACTGACATCGGAGCAGCAGAGCAGAGTGCAGACACATCTACACCCGTGTGTGGAGTGTGTGTGTAGGCTACTGTAGGCATGAGTAGCCTAGGTCCTAGGCTAAGCAGTAGGCCTACTTCAAGCCTAATACAAACACAGGACATACTGAAACGTCGGGAGGTGTTGGAATGTCGGAGATATTTTTTTTTCACATTCCATTGATAATGGCGGGTCAAATGCGTTAATCGCGCGTTAAAAAAATTGACGGCGTTAAAATGGGTTTGCGTTAACGCCGTTATTAACGCGTTAAACTGACAGCACTACTGTAGCAAACATTTAGATTCACCAACGGAAATGTACCTTTGTGCCCTAGAATAGATATTAGTTGAAAAAGACCATGACTTGCAATCGTTTTTTAAGGTAATGGAGGCTCAAATCCCGCTAGCAAACATTAGCTAAATTAGCTCAGATCCCGCTAGCAAACATTAGCCTAAATAGCTAAATCAATGCAGGTTATGTGATTAGCGTTAGCTTACAAGCTAATGTGTATGGCTAACGCTATGTCCTGATTTATAAGAGTTCATGGTTCATGAGAATCGTTCAACAATCACAAGTTTTAACATACATGTACTGTAAGGCTAAATAAAAGCACATAAATATTTTGCCAATGTCATACCTTTCTACAAAGTTGTCATCTCCGTAGGGTTGTTAGCAGTTGCTAATGGCGTAGCTAAGGCTGTTGGCTACTTCAACACCATACACGAACAGCAACTGTAAATAATCCACAATGTTGGCGATTTCTTGATTTATTCAAACGAACTCAATAAAAAAAGACAATGAAGTTGAGATTTCTGACCCACTACAAATCTGATTTGATACCTCCATAATATGTCGACGGGAATGAAAGTAGTGAGTGTCGGGGAGTCCATGTCTTGCTAATTTGCACCTGTTCAAGGTCAAACGAAAATACAAAACGAAACATAAACATCAATACAATAGAAAACATACCACAATTGCTATTTATAAGTGACCTTATCCACAATAAATAATATGGAAATTACTTGGTGGAACTAATACAGTGTAAATATGACGTTTGTTGAATTTTAAAAGGGACCCTGCACTTGTCTAAACCTATCTGCTGCAGTGAAGCTCTACCTCCTGCTAACCCACATTGCAGGTCTAACACAGTCTACCATGTAGCCTAAAAGTCCTGACTAATCTATGCAGGATGCAAAAAAAATACAAAAACTATTTATTGACTCCGTTACACAGGGTTAATTTTAAAGTGATCCGGCCTGCTTAGTTAAATTACGTCTGTAGCCTTGAAATTAGCGAGCTATCGTTAATTATCCAGCATAGCCTGGTGGCTAATTCAAATTACATCTGACCTTCTCTGGTAGAACTAACGGTCGGCTAGCCTACATTACTATCCCTACTGAAATGATTTCTGTTATCGAACAAACAACAAAAATTGTTGACATATACACAATACACCTCTATATTATGCAATCTTAAGACATTTAATGACAATAGTCCTTCAGATACTTACTTTTAAGGTTGCTGATGAAGCCAGAAAACCACAGCTTCTGTCTGCCATGTTTTTTTCTGAGAAATTTCAGTTGGAAGCACATGCAGCTTTTAGAATTACTGTAATTCCACAGTAGTATGTACAATATCATGCATGCTTTAGATAAATAGTGTAGTTTAAAAGTATTGAACTGTATCCAAGAAATACAGTTGCTTACTGTTGGAATTTCGGTGTTTTTTAACAGCAATTTTTTGCAGTGTAACAACCTACATTCCAGCCAATCACTGGCATGGTTGGGAGTTGTGAATTCACTCCCACTCCCACACTTCCCCAACCATCTTGGCTAGAACCTGGCTTGTTATATTTGACCTTTGCAGCACCTGTGTCCTGAGTTAGACCAGACTTTTTTTTACAGTGTATTCAGGGAGCAGGCAGCTACAGATTAAGGGAAGATGCCCATGATCACGCTGAGACCATGCAGGAACTAATAGTGCACTTTTAACTGCTGGCTTCGTTATTCTCAAATTACTCAAATTAAAAACTATCCTTCTCCTAGAATTCTGATGTGCCCTGGCGGCAGCAAATTTATTTGCTGAGCAAGCACTGTATTCAGGAATTGGTGTCTATCCAATCATTTGGACGGGGAGATAGGGGTGGGTTTAGCGTTGTTTGAATTGGCTTGTTCGTTGCTCGGATTGGCCATGTCTAGAGCCATACAAAAGCTTTTTATAGCAGTGGCCATAGCGCTATCCTATTGCATGCAAAGACTGTTTGAAAGATTCCGCCTATAGTCTCTATCCGTCAAGGCCAGACTATACATTTTATGTTAGTCTGGCTTGTCAGGCTGGACTATCCACCATCCCCATTGATCTCTTAAACATCAGGATGCTTGTCGAAACAGTTCAGGCTGTCAATATTAAATACAAATAAAGGGAGAGAAATGCAACCAGGATTGTTTTGGACATTATTTCTTTCATCCTCCACTGTTGCTGACATACAAGAGCAGAAAATGGATGATCTGAAGATTCCAATAATGCCTGACACTCATTATGATAAATAGTTCTCAAATAACTTTGAATGTACTGTATACTGTACATTACATTTCTTAATACATTTTCCTTCGTCTGTCTCTCTCTCACACACACACATTCTTTCCTAACAAATGAACAAAACATATGTCAAAGCAAGAAGCATATAGGCCTATAGTTTAATGCAGGTACAACTTCCTGAATCCAGCAAAACGATGACGGTCTTTGGTATTTTTTTGCCCTCAACGGTGCCTTCCAGGCAGCGCTGCCTTCAAGGCACTACTCCACTCAGTTTAGGGTTAGGATGAGGGTTGAGGGTAGCCTGACATAGCCCGCCCATAATACGAATGTTCATCCGTATCCATGGTCTGGGAACGGTCCTCTGGGGCGTGTTTACATCGGTAGAGAGTCTACCGGCCAATAAGCGAAGCTGATTAGACGAGCTGTCCAATCGTTTCAAACCAGAAGTGAATGCCCTCCCCTCCGCAGTATAATCGCGTCAGGTTAAAGAACCCCCAGACCATGAATACGGATGAACAGCAGTATTATGGTCGGGCTATGTCAGGCTAGGTTGAGGGGGTTAGAGTTAGGAATGGGGCAAGGGTAGTGCATTTTAGGCTGTGCTGCCTGGAAGGTCCTGTTGGGGGCAAAAAACACCATTGAGCCAAAATTATACAACATGCGGGTAAGCTAGTCTTATGTTGTCTACAGCCGTATATTGTCAGAGGTATAGGCCTGGCTATCCCATTTAGAATTTACAGTTTCCAAACCGGCATACTCAGCTCAGATGTTCCAATACAATACACCATTCCATCTGGTTATGGTACTCTATGCATGCTTAGCCGACCATCATTTTAATTACTTTTTTCCCCCGTTTCTTGTCATTGCTGGCTTTACATTGGTTAATAAAGTACTTGCTGAAATCTTCTCAATCATCATGGTCCTAAATAATAATTCACCCATTTTATTATTATTTGTACAGTATAAAATGGCAATTAAGTGTAGCCTACCACAAGTAGCAACACAAATCTCTCACTCACTCACCAGTCATTGTGAAAATACCTACAACCAAATTTATGGAGCGTTCTCCTAGAAGAGCCACTTCTGTGACAGTCCCAGTGGTCTTCTTCGCTTTGGCCTTCTTGGATGCCCATATTCCTGTGGCCAAAACTACAGCATAGAACCCTATCATGGCTATAAGACCTGGGATATTAAGGGCCATGATTTTGACCCTGCTTGCCTCAATCCTCAGAAAACACAGAGATCCAGTTGAACTAGCCAGGCCACAGCAACAAGCTCTCTACTTGACTGGCCTTGTTGGTGTAACCTACCATGAGACAATGTCAGTTCTCAATGTTTACATAAACAATGTACAATGTTCTGATAGTGATGAACTCAACAAGTCTACATTCTACATTAGCTAAAGTTTGGTAAATTTCCATTGTCACTGATGTGCTACTAGTTCACTTTCATTAGGGCTTCAATTAAAGCAGACGTGGAAATCTACACAAGTGAAAATCTGTAATTCTGTGCGTTTGTGTATTTTGTTTAAGAATGGGATGGGACAGGGCATTCTAATAACCTGACATAGCCCAACCATAATACTGCTGTTCATGAGTATTCATGGTCTGGAGGTTCTTTAACCTGGCGCGATTATAGGGCGCGGGGGGGGGGGGCCGCATTCAGTTCTGGTTTGAAACGATTGGACAGCACATCTAATCAGCTTATATTGGCCAGTTGTCTCTCTACCAATGTAAACCCAGAAGACCATCCCCAGACCATGGATATGGATGAACATTCGTATTATGGGCGAGTTATGTCAGGCTAGCATTGTAATATACTACTATGAGTTCTTGTCACAATAATTAAAAGCAATTCTCAACCATTTTTACTTGTTTTTATGACCCCCCCCCCCCCCCCTTCTCCTCCCACTACATTCAAGATAAGAGATGCTGTTCAAACGCTTAGACAACCGGGCTGATGGCTTTTTCAGGCGGTTATCGCTGGTTGTTTGCTTGTTATTTGCTCGTGATCCACATTTTTCTGGTAAAATTCCATCCCAATGGAAATTAATGGTAGAGCTTTGGAGAGATGCATCCTACTCTAGCTGGCATTTTAGAACGTTTTGATCGAAGCACAGGGATATCTCCTGTCTAAATAATATTAAAAACATCTACCAGAGAAAGAAAGCTGTTGGGCATACATATACACACACAGGTGGTGCAGTATCGATCAAAATGTCTTATGTCTTTTGATGTGTTTGGCGCTTTTAAACTTGGCCTGAGGCTGTATGGCCGTGTCTCTGGCATTGCCTTTTGTGTTGTTGGCAATATTGTGGCAGGTTTGAGCACGCAAACTCTAGTTTGAATAGCTCCCCTTTGTTTAAGTAGACCAAAGGTTTTGAAACTATTGCCATATACTGTAAATCTAAATACGCTGTTGATACATTGCAGGGGTGGAGAATATTGCTTACCCATGTCTAGGATAAGAAGTTAGGGTACAGCATCTTCTTAACTGTGGATGTAGTGCATGTAAACGTTAGTGCCCCATTGTAGTCCCTTCTGTTCTAATTTCTCAAGTGAAATATAATGTAATATTTAGTGGAATATTGTAGTATTTCAAGTATCCCAAAAGACATGACAATATTTATTCCACAGAAATTATGTCTTTGAAAAAGTGAAGCTGGTGCTTTTAGCTGCAATGCAGCCTAATAACATAGAAGGTCGCCCGGCACTTCTTGTTCAGACAGGAAGGACTGGAACAACAACAACCTTTCTGGGGGTTTGTTTACTGCAATATCTCATGAATGCAAGCCAAGCAGTGCCAGAGTTCAGGGGTTTTTCCCCTGAGAATGTTTTTAAAGGGACCATATTATGAAAAATCACTTTTTATGGCTTTTGAATGTGTTTCTTGGGTCTGCCCCTACACATACTGTAAGTTTGCCTCAAAGCCTCAATTGTTTGCCAATTTACACTGTTAGTAACTGTTCAGCTGCTGTGTGCTTAAAACACTTGTTGAGAATTTCCCTAACTATGTATGTCATAGGGTAAGATGGGTGAGGGTGGGGTCCCACAACATTGGCAGCCACTTGAAACAACACCAACAATGAAAACTAGAGATTGTAATTTCACTGAAATTACATGAAAATGCAAACAGTTGTGGAAAGAGGACACAGTTGCCAGGTGTAAAAGTTGATTACAAGTGACAGTTTGAATGGTTGAACAGTAAAATAGTTGAGTAGTATAATATATTAAAAAAAATTTAAAATAATTTTAAAACAGTTATTATAGTGAGGACTTTTATTTTGAAACTGGACAGAGGAAAGAGTTGGCGGGGGTCAAAGTTGATGACAACTGACAGCTGGGATGGTTGAACCAGAGAACTTTTAATTGGGTTCTATGCAGCTGCACCCTCAAATGCTGCATTTCTTTAGATACAATTTTTTATTGAATAAATGCATTCATGCATGCGGTTCAGAGTAATTTGATTTAATTCTCAGTCCACACATAATATTTTTAGCATTTTTTGTTCATTTGTAAAATCCCTTCCAAAGTGTCTGTCACGTGACA
Source organism: Sardinella longiceps (assembly GCA_027497455.2). Classification (NCBI taxonomy): domain Eukaryota; kingdom Metazoa; phylum Chordata; class Actinopteri; order Clupeiformes; family Clupeidae; genus Sardinella; species Sardinella longiceps. The sequence goes on from JAODXP020000019.1 coordinate 25,739,694, forward strand.
CAGCAAGTCTTTCCCTATGGCCATTCACCAGAATAGAGTAGCAGAATGCTAGTGAGTCAGGGGAAAAAAACAGCTCAAAGATGAAAAACGTAGTGGTCATATGTATTAAATATATTTCATTTTGATTGAAATCCATGTCAAAGTTGCTTAAAATAAAATGCAATCTGTGATATGTTGTCCCTAAATATGTGAAAATTATACATTTAGCCCTATATACCTCATAGGTGCCCATTGATTTTCCACTCAGTTTCCACTGACTCGCGATCGCCCCCTAGCGGATTTGCAATTGGAATTGCAGGTTGAATGGCATTAATAGGAGTGCCATGGCTCGCCGTAAACGGGCTCTGGTTGAACTGTTGAATAGCTGAATAGTTTAAATTGTGTAAGTAATTCAATAGTCTCCTTAACGCTCAGCCAGATTGAAGATGATTGGCTAATGGCCAATGTGATGTCACCAACTCTAGCTCACTCTGGCCAGCCCAAAGTGATACAAAAAAATCCAAAGTGCTCGGAAATTCCTGAAAAGTTGTACTGAAGGTGCTCTTTGGTTTTTGGGATTTACAAAAGCTTGAAAAAAGAAAAGATCCAAGGCACTCTCCATATGTGAAAAATATAAAAAGCCTTTATTTACATGGCTATTTCATATAGAAAAAGTTAAAAACAATTGTGAGCGAGCAACCACACACGCGTAGCGGCACAGTCTGCCTTCTTCAGGGAGGCCAGCTGCTCCAGCTTGCCAGCTGCTCCCTGAAGAAGGCAGACTGTGCCGCTACGCGTTAAAGAAGGCAGACTGTGCCGCTAGCCGTTAATGTTGTATAGGCTAAATAGTAGACTAGCTATCACAACCTTTCCCAATGCAGCGACAGGAGTTATGAGCGGGCCCAAGCTAGCTAAATAGTGTTTGATCCAACTGACTGCTATTCTATTTTTATTCACAAAATTTGGGACCCCCTTAAAAGTTTGCTTTGGCACTTTAAGGGAATCAACTTTGACGAAGATCTGACAGATTGTTTGATTGATTTAGATTTATTTCAAATGTAAAAAACAAACAACGAACATATATTTAAGAAAAAAAGACACTTCTTAACATAATTGAAAAGGAGGGAAGACGTATAAACTTGTTTACTCACACTCCCTTTAACTCAATCATACATTTAAAGGATTAGCCGGAGTTGATCAACATGTAACCCTGCTGTTTTACAGTGGTAAGAGCTATTGATAGCCACCAGAATTACAAAATTTGGTGCAACGCAAACAGAGATGGCGAAATGCTAGTGAACGCTAACAGAATGCGGCATGTCAAAACCTAATCGGTTTTGATTTGTTTTAACATGGCCCATACTGTTACCGTTAACTGCCATTTACTTTCTCAGTCTGCGTTTGGTCATTGTGGTGGCTATTAATAGCACTTAGCACTGTAATGCAGGGCTCCGTCTTAAAGGAGAAAGCCGGCGTGAATCAACAAGTAGCCCTACTGTTTTGTAGTGCCAAGCGCTATTGTTAGCCACCTCAATCACTGGATTTCATGCAAGGCAGACTGAGATAGCGAAACGGCAGCTAATGTTAACAGAATGGGGCATTTCAAAACGAAAGCAAATCGATTAAGTTTAGTTTTTGACACGCCTCATTCAGTTAGTGTTAGCTGCCGTTTCGCAAACTCGGACTACGATGCACAAAATTTTATCGTTGAGGTAGCTTTCAGTAGCGCTTAGCAGTATAAAACAGTAGGTCTAGGTGTTGATTCACGCCGGATTATACCTTTAATTCACTCCAGATAATTGCTTTAAGAGCAAAAGTTTCACCTGTTACCCTTAGTTACATGTAAAGATCTACTGTAATATGATTTATACAAATGAGGCTTTTTATCAAACTTAAAGTGTGTGTAGTGTAGGGGCAGTATAGACCCAAGAAACACATTCAAAAGCCATAAAAAGTGATTTTTCATAATATGGGCCCTTTAAAACTCACTGTTTCTTTTTGACTCAATTTTCACATCTGGTGATAATGGTATCGATGATATTTCATTTTGGTTGTCAAGTGTTGAACCTGTGACCTTGGTAACTCCAAATACATCCCACCTTTTTGGCAGTACCTTACGCCGAAAAAGGAGGGCAAAAATGTAGGAGAAAAACAGAATGCAGATGAATGCAAAGACTGCTACTGTTGTTCTAACAGGAAGTGGCTGAATATACACTCCGTCAATTACTTCACCGCCCGGATAGCAGATTACTGGTGGAAGGCCTAGAAGGGGCTCCCCAGTTAAAAATCTCAACAGCAGGCTGAGGACAAACCCAATAACAGCCCCATAATTATTGGAAATATTACAGAAAAGCACACAAATCAACTGGGATAAGATGACACAGTATGCCATATCTGAGCTCAGGATCCAGAAAAACACAATGCTGTTGTCAGTGAAAGTCAGTGCTGTGCCAAGCACACCAGCTACAACAACAGATGTTCGGATCACCCACTGAAGCTCCTTGTCTGATGCCTGGAAATACATGTAAGGCCACACGTCCACACACACACACACACACACACACACACACACACACACACATGCACGGAGTTTAGTTTAAGTTTTAGTTTAGTTTAGTAAAATTAAAATGGTATTCTCATTGTTAATTGATGTAACAGCATGTCGTATTACAGTGAAATTTCATTGAATTTATTTCATTTAAAGGTATTATCCGGAGTGAATCAACGCGTAGCCCTGCTGTTTTAAGCCCATTCTCCATTTACGCACCCTGAGACCTAACTGTTGGCAATTTTAATTCAGGTTTATTTTAGTGCTGCAGTAGGCTATAACCAAAACATACAGATCTGTACAACTGCAATGCACTCACTGCTCGGAAATCAGCAAAAAGCAGCGTGTAACAGAAATTTACAGCAGGTTGATTCAGACAGTATTACATTTACCCAGGGTAATTTTTCAGGAAAGTAGCTTTAATTTTTACGGACATTGTCTGTTATTTTTACTAAAACCTCGGGTAATAATTACTTTACCTCATGCCACCACGTAAAACTAATCCCGTCTGAATAGGGCGAGCTAAACGCTATTTATAGCCACCTCAATGAACGAATTTCGTGAAACATAGACCGAGTTTGCGAAACGGCAGCTAACACTAACAGAATGGGGCACGTCATGCCACATTCTGTTACCGTTAGCTGCCATTTTGCTATCTCAGTCTACGGTGCGCGAAATTTAGTAATTGAGGTGGCTATCAATAGTGCTTGGAACTATAAAACAGCAGGGCTACATGTTGATCCACTCCAAATAATTCCTTTAATTTGTAAGAAAAACCTTTCAATGTTAAGCCAGGATTTAGTATACTGGACAAAAACCAACCTGTTTTCTGATGATGTTTTTGTAGAGGTTTGAGGTGAACATAGAAGCGCAGGAGAGGAGGCATGAATCTATAGAGGACATGGCAGCTGCTGTAACGGCTCCAATCCCTATGATGGAGACATAGGGGGGAGCGAGATACTCCAAGCAAAGAGGCAGGATTACAGACGCCTCCTTGCGTTCAAATGGAGATGGGGCGCCATAAGCAGTCTGGTTCCAGTCTGTGGGCACATATGTTTGTCAATTTTTTTGCATTCACTCATTTAAAAAAAATGCATTGAAGGAGAAATTCGGTGTGAATTAGTCAATAACCATGTTGGGTAACGCTTTAATTTACAGCCCGTGAAGTACTGGGTAAGAATTAGGTAAGAATGGTGTAACAAAAAAGTATCAAAGGATGAATTACTGAGTACTTACAGCGTAAATTTGCTGGAATAATACACGCTCACGTTTTATTTTACAGCCTGTGAAGTACTGGCCAAGTACAAGTAAGAACAACATAACAAAACAGAACTTAATGTGTTATATTGCCATAATTACAATATAAATGTGGGGTAACCTGAATGCAGAAGCGTATAGGAAAGCAAGGGTTGGATCAACTTGCACGCACTTTATTTTACAGCCCGCGCATCCAACAATAGGGTGTAGTTGCAAGTAGTTTTGAGGTGTTTAGGTCATTCCACGGTATTTATTCTTTAGCCTACTTTTCAGGCCCGTTTCACACACAAACTGCGCGTTCGGGGTGCAGAAGTCAGGACAGGAGCCACGCAGAACAGGCGTGCTGTCTGAATGACATGACCTGTTAGCGTGCATTCTAAATGGAAATGGACCAAAACCACGCCCGCAACCGCTCACACACAGGTTTGTGGTGTGACATGGATAGGCAGAGACAGCGGGTTGACAAGATGCCATTTTCACATGAAGGTCTAAGCGAACTGAAGAGGCTCACAACAGCCTCCTTACCATGACATTTACCGACATGACTGAAAATAATTCTGTTCATCAACAACAACAAGGGAAGGATGCGCGGGCTGTAAAACAAAGTGCGTGCAAGTTGATCCAACCCTGGCTTTCCTATACGCTTCTGCATCCAGGCTAATCCACACTTATTTTGTAATTATGGCAATATTACACATAAAGTTCTATTTTGTTACATTGTTCTTACCTGTACTTACCCAGTACTTCAGGCGCTGTAAAATAAAGCGTGAGCGTGTGTTATTCCAGCAAACTTACGCTGTAAGTACTCAGTAATTTATCCCTTGATACTTTTTGTTACACCATTCGTACCTAATACTTACCCAGTACTTCACGGGCTGTAAATTAAAGCGTTACCCCATGTTGTTCCAGAGACCTGAATGCTGTCTTTAAGAAAAAGAACAAGAAAATTTGATGCTACATAAACCGAATAGCAAGCTCATAACTAATGCATAGACCGATAGCAAGCTGATGAGCATACTGAAATGAAACCGAAAGTAAGTTGTTATGCCCCATTCACTTAGTGTTAAGGGCTGTACACATACGTTGTTACTAGTTCATCGCTTCTAGCTAGCTCGCTGGGAAACACTCTCTCGTTACCAAGGTATCTATTTGTTTATTGGTCACTGCTGAAGTATCGGAGAGGAGCATGTTAAAAGTTGTAATCGCACGCCTGTGCATACCGTTACGTTTACATTGCTTACAGTTCACTCATTTAATTTGTTTCACATATAATATGAACCACAGTTTGCAACAACAAGAGATATTTTGTCTACAAACGTAAGTTTCCCATGTAACTTGCTGCTTCAGTTAACTGTCAATCAATGGAATCTTTCATTCTCATTGGTTACTCACTTACTCGCATCGCTGAAAGTTTAAATTATTTATTATTTATTATCTCCGTTCCCGCCCACATCGCCTCGCCAGTAGCTACTCGCCTGTCTTTTTACTCGCATCGCTCAAACTCATTGACAATACGTTGTCCCTCCCAGATTAGCGACGAGCGAGTAGCGATGTATGTGTACGCAGCTTTAGTTGCACCCGGTGAGTTTAAACAACGGAACTATGGATTTTCACTGGATTTCTCCTTTAATGACCATGTTTGTATGTGTTTTAATGTGTCTATTGATGTGTACAAGTAGCTGTTCCTTCCTCTGAAATTCTGCTTGATTGTTGATTGTGCTCCGTAGGATTAGCCTAGTCCGCTTAGAGTTTGATTTCTCAGGAGGTGTTTCTTCCTGGCCAGTCAGCAAACAGAAGTGTTTTGGTAACACTTTACGGTAAGGGTACATGAATTATCATGAATTCATGCATGAAATCATTCATGATTCATGCATTACTTCATCTCTGAAAGTCTAATTAGTTATCAGGAATTGACATGAATTCATTGTTTGTCATTAATGAAATAGCACATGATCTTAAGTATTAGTTACTCTGGGTACATCATCATGAGTCATGATTAATTAGCATGATCATGATGAATTCATCATGTTTGTGCCCCCTCAACTAAAGTGTTGACATGGTTAAATTGGTAAAATTTAGTTGACGTACAGTATGGGATAGATATGAGGAGCTAGGCCAAAGTAGGCTAAATAATCAAATTATATAAAATTCTTTTGAAGAAAAACATCATGATCATGTGTAATTAGTCATGACTCATGATGATGTACCCAGAGTAATTAATGCTTAAGATCATCTGTTATGTCAGCAGGAGGTCATTAATGATAAACTTTGAAGCACTTTGAAAAGATATTGAATGAATGTTTCAGAAATGTTATGTGTGCTTGTATTACTGCTGTTTCAGACTGTACATGTCTGTTGACGGATCCCCTTGACTTTGCATGGAGCTTTCACGAAATGCATTGTGGGTCCGTCCGTCCCAACGACTCCGTTGCGTCTGTCAAAAAGTTGAAAATGTTTGAAAGTTGAAAACTTTTCAGGTAGAGACGGATCCGTCAACCAATCAGAATTGACTCCCCCTCAGTCAGACACGCCCTTCGGCGTCCGTCAACGGGCATGTACAGTCTGAACCTAACGTTAGGCTAAAGAGTCCAAACCTGTAGATGCTGCCACTGCTCCTATCAGTATGGATGGGACTGCCAAGATTACACTCATCACAGCTGCAGCAAAACATGCAATCCGTGCTTTGGCTGCTGAAACTGACGACAGGTTCCTCTGTTGAAAACTCTGGAAAGATAAGGCTCCCAAGCCCTAATCATGAAAATTACAATATTATTATTATTATTACTTAATAATTTGGTTAATTTTGAGGTGATTCATAGGCTGTTACAAAACTAAGACCCCAGATTTGCTCCCAAATTACCAAATTAAGGCTGTCATTATCGTGAAATATCTCAGCCTGACTAATAACTTAAAGATAGTCCGTTTGTAAACATAACACTTTTTAACACATAACACTAGATTTCTCATTTAATTCCAGCACAGCTCAGCAAACAGGAAAAAACAGAACCCAGGTGTTTTTGGCCATGGTGGCCTACCATGATTTCATTCAATGACTTCATGGCAAGCTAAAATAACACTGTTAATTGGACGCACTGTGTGAACATGAAAGATTTAATTGTACTAGCCCAATGTCCTTCAATGACCTTCGGCCCAACAGGCATTACACTGCAAGCCCGATGTCGAGTCCATGACTGTGTAACCCTACCAACTGAGTGGTTTGATACACCTTGTCTATGGCCATAATTTCCTCTTTTCACAGTCAGTCTCACCTTTTCCAGATCCAGTCCATGGGACCAAAACTCTGCATAATTCTGAATGGAATATGAAAGTTTTCTAATCCAAGCCTTGCATTACATATATGATGTTTGTGTCATCATGGGCACTCATTTTTTTCTTTCTCTCTCCCTCCTTGTGAGCACCACACAAAATTGCACGTGAAGCGATTTTGCTTCATTGTCTTTTCAGGGTTCCCACTCTTTCTCCAGCATCAAATTTAAGGACTTTTCAAGGACATTTCCAAGCTTTTCCCTGTCATTTCCAGGACTGAACATGAAACAATTTGAGACACTGATGAATGTGAAATGCTTTGTAAGCAACGATACAGAATCCCCAGGTGATACAATCCAAATGCTGGTGGTCCAACAGTTAGGCCGTCAGTGATCCACTGATGTTTTTGTTTGTCTGTTGTCTGCTCGTCTGATGATTTGCTCAAAGTTTATCACAGAGCAGAAAATACCATGAAAGGCAAAAGAGCAGCAGGCCGCTGATGCACTGCTGGACAACTGACAAGCAAAAAGCCAGCAGACAATCAACTTGCCATGGGGCAAAGACATTAGAAATTTAGCAATTGACCTTCTGCAGGTGACGTATTAATAGTTCCCGCCACGGCTGTGGACGGCAAACTTGGCTATCGACTAAGTGAGTTTCAATGAGATGCCTCCAGCACTTCACTGATTTCAGTAGGATATATGCCTTTTTAAGTCTATTGCTTACATTTCTTGAATAAATGAACTTCTTGAAGATTCATATAAATATCCTTCAATTCATTACCTAAAAGTTTAGTAGTATTTTAGCGATCGTTTTGACATGCACACACCCGATTTTTTCCATAGTAACACCCGTTGCTATAGACACAAATGCGTTAATCAGTCGTTTTTATCGTCTTTTATTCATAACTTGCCTTCTGACCATCGACAAATCACTTTGACGACATCACAGACGGTATACTGTTACTACCATATTGAAATTGTTGCAACAGATAAAATAACAAAGCCACAGGAGAATATTTTATACTTCGCTGCACAGGTTGTAAATGTACTTCCGCCGTCCAAGACGATAGAGTGGTAACGATGACATGCTTGCAAAAGGTCAATAGGGTGCACATTCCACAATGTCAATAGGAGATACTGGTTAACTTGCTGACATCTAAGCAGATGAGGCAGGGTTCCACTCCCATTATTTTTTTAGTTAAATTAATTATAGTGGGTTACCTATATGGGATACAGCAGCATGCCAGTCCCTGTGCTATGAGCAGTGTGCCCAAGAGAAAATACAAGCACTTTGAGGTACCCAGTGATGGTGGTTGACTTCCAAACTTGGGAGTGTAAGTGCTTTAAAGGCATTTGGGTTTCTGAGGACTTGATGGTTTCAGCTGGTTGAGCCAGTAGCAAGACAAAAGCATGTTCAACCTGCCAAACTAGACATTGTAGACATCTGGTTATGAAGATGTGGAAGTAGGCCTATGTAGGTATGGTAGCTGGCCATCAAATAAATAAAAAGCAAGTCAAATTTGCTATAATGGGAACAATATTGTGTAAACGGATGGGGCAGTGTGATGCTAATGGTGGGGGGCACAATTACATATTCCACTGGTGTATTGAAGAAAAAATGGAATGTATGCATTTGGTGAACCATTTTACCGTAAACCATCTTAGGCCCAAACAGGCTAGACCAGGGGTCAGCAACCATTGTCACATTCCATAGTAGACACCCAGAGGCACTGTCAGTGGAATGCTGTTGAACACCCATTTCATCTTCTATGTTCCAGATTACATCTGTCAATTAGCATAATTATTTGTTGTTGAATACCTGCTCATTGCAAATAACAAATAATCAAGACGAAGGCGAAAAAGGTTGTTGACTTAAGCTAGCCTAACTTAAAGGAGAGTACCGGAGTGAATTCAAGCATAGCCCTGTTGAAAGAGCTTGCTAAATGCGCTAGTTAGCGAGTGGAACAAAATAATTTGGTACAGCACAGACCGAACGCAGAAGCGAACAGGCACTTTACACTGAATTAATGGGACCTGACTGTTGGAAACCGAAAGTAAGATCTGAGGTTACATTGACTCAATGTAAAGTGTTTCGCGTTCGCGTTAGGTCTGTGTTGTTCGAAAATCTTTCATTTCATGCGAAATATATATATATTACTCCGGTATATTGCTTTAAAGCTTGTAAAGCTGCTTTTTCTGCATGAGAGACCTCATAGGTAGCCTGACATAGCCCGCCCATAATACGAATGTTCATACGTATCCATGGTCTGGGAACGGTCCTCTTGGGCGTGTTTATATCGGTAGAGAGTCTACCGGCCAATAAGCGACGCTGATTAGACGAGCTGTCCAATTGTTTCAAACCAGAGGTGTCAAGTAACGAAGTACAAATACTTCGTTACTGTACTTAAGTACATTTTTTAGGTATCTATACTTTACTCCACTACTTATTTTTCTGCCTACTTTTTACTTCTACTTCTTACATTTTCATGCAAGTATCGGTACTTTCTACTCCTTACATTTTAAAAATCGCCTCGTTACTGCTATTTCTTTCGCCATGTTTTAATTTCGTCTCGTCATCGTTCAAACTTTTCTTTTGGGATCTTCATTTGCTCGTTAGGTGCTGTGCACGCACTGTGTGCGTGTTAGATGCAGCGCAGGTAACCTTAGCCAGAATCGCCCGCAATGCTTTCTATCTTTCCTCTCCAAGCTACTAGGAAGAGTCATGTTGCAAGCTTTGCTGCTTTGAAAGCAATTACCTGTCTAGAATAAGTATCTTCCTACCAAATTGTCCCATTTAAATTTAGGATCCCTGCAACAACAAACCCACGCCTAACTTTTTCCTGCGACAATTTGCAACTCTTATTTTCGCGGACAAAAATGCTCTACAGAGCACCATCTCTGCACATCTCAACAGAACTGCAAATGCGGTTTAATGACTACTTCCCGGAGAGCGCACAGGGCAGAGAAGAAGAATGGGTGCACTCTGTGTCAGTTCTGGTGCGATGTCACAGCCGAGTATTCCATGTTATCAAGACGGGCAATTAAAATCTTATTACCTTTCAGCACCACATATCTTTGTGAAAGTTGCTTCTCCACTCTTGTCAAACTCAAATCGAAACAGAGGAACAGGTTGGACACTGAACACGATCTACAAGTTGTTCTGTCGATCATCCTAACGTTACCAGACTTCGAAGCCCTGGTAATTAGTAAAAAACATCCCCATCTCTCCCATTAAAGGTGTTCCTCAGTCTTCATTGCACAAGCATACTTAAAGGCAAGTGCAATTAACCCGCTTTTTTTTTGGGGGGGGGGGGGGGTGTATCTCATACCACAAAAGGATGCGGTATCTCATACCACAAAAGGATGCATGGCCTATCACTAGGCTATGTATCTAGAAATGAAGGCCTGCCAATGCTCTGTAGGCCCATGCAGCACGGCCTAAGCCTTTTTGCCTTATATGGCATTTTTTCTCAAAAATTACTTTTACTTTTATACTTTAAGTAGTTTTAAAACGAGTACTTTTATACTTTTACTTAAGTAACAAGTTTGAGTTGATACTTCAACTTTTACTGAAGTCTTTTCAAACACTAGTATCTATACTTCTACTTAAGTAATGAAAGTGAATACTTTTGACACCTCTGTTTCAAACCAAAAGTGAATGCCCCCCCCCCCCCCCCCCCCCGCAGTATAATCGCGCCAGGTTAAAGAACCTCCAGACCATGAATACGGATGAACAGCAGTATTATGGTCGGGCTATGTCAGGCTACCTCATAGGCTACTTTTCTTGCAGTATCAGAATAAAACTACATCTATTCAGTGCATCTTTAATCCATTATTCCCACAACGATTCATGAAACTACCAGAATAAGCACCTATCTTTAGCATATTTGAATGAGTGGCTAGATGAAATGATAATTTTCCAGGGCAATATGGTTTCCAGGACAATCCCACATTTTAATCAATTTCCAGGAGTTTTCCCTGACTGGAAAGCACCTCTCAAATTTCAGGTTTTCAAGGACACGTGGGAACCCTGTTTTTGGAAGGTTTTGTATGGAGGTCTCTTACAACGGATGTATTTGGATTGTACTTAAATTAAACCAGACAACCAGACACATCCATTGGTACCACTTGAGAATAAGGGGGTATATTAATAAGGGGATATATTGTGTTAAGATCTTAGGCAAGGGAAATATCTTCATCTGGTATCATAAACTTTGTTTAGTTGGATGGCAAAATAAAATGAAAATCATCACAAATTATGATGTAGACCTAGAATTTTTGTCACCCATTTACAGGAATGGACCCCCTGTTTCAGTTTAAGTGCACTTGCTTTGTGCAGTGGTCTCACACAGTGGGTGAAAAGAGTTACCAGACCTTCTCCTTTGCCATAGCAGCTAGACATGCATCTAGTAGGCTAACTAATGCCTTACGTGAGTTCAGCAAAAAAAGAGATAAGAAATGGAGAAATTAATTAATTACTGTGTAGCTTATGTATCTGCCTTTAAGTTTATGCTTGTTCTAAAGACTATGATATAAGACAGGGTGTTCACCGAGGGCACCATAGAGGGCTATAGACAGCCCCAGACTATATTATCCCTTACCAGTGTGAGCCACTCATCCAACCACAATGGGATGTCTTTGGTCTGGAGCTCGCCAATCCATGGTGGCTGGTAGGTGTGATTGAAGGCTGTGGTGCTGATGTCAAGAGGGACAGGATTCAAGAAGATGAACGGAACACAGAGCCACTGGTGGGGAACATGATTACAGTGTAAGAAAGAACATGTTATTTGATTAAATAAGGCCATCAATGTGGTGATGAGGAACACATTTACAACTACGGTTGCCAACTTTCAGAAATCAAAATAAGGAACAACCCCCCTTCAATAAGGAACATTTTCATTGGAATATGGAATAAATCCATAGCCTATTTTAAGTAAAGGAAAAACAATGAAGTGTAAGAGTCAAGATCCATTTGGTGTGACTGTGACAGTAGGGCATAGGGCCTAAGTGTCTTTATGAGCCTAAAAATTGTTACTTGTGTGAAGGCTACTTATTCATAGACCCTCCATAGATTTCTCTCTCCCTATTCCACATGATAGACCTCTCCTGAACAGCTCTTAAAAGTCTAGCAAGGCAGGTAGCCTATAAACCAGCATTTAACCAAATGAAGGTGGATCTGTTAGAAACGTTTCAAAATCTGATAAAAGTATCAATTATGTTTAGGTCTAGGCTATTGCTTGAGAAGTTCAGGGTGTGAGCGAGCGCACACACAGACGGAGCGCTCTCCATAGAACTTCCGCAGGGTTCGTCTATAGTGACAAATGTAGTTAGGCTACTGTCTACAGGGTTCCCACGCGTCCTGGAAAACCTGGAAAACCTGAAATTTTAGAGATGGCCTTTCCAGTCATTGAAAACACCTGGAAATTGGCTAAAATGTTAAAATGTCCTGGAAAAATTTTGTACTGACCTGGAAAATTATAATTTAATTTAGCCACTCATTCAGATTCACAGACACTTTGCTGCTTTTTGATAGGCTGGGGAGATACATTTGTCTGGTTTGTATTTTTAAATAGAATAGTATAGGCTATAGTCAGGGAGCCAAAGTCTCAAAAATGGGTTGAACCGGACATGGTCTGTTATACTTTTTATTTGAGTTTTTTCTGTTAATTTTGACCCTAAGAACCAATAATTGGAGGGTCTGCTCTGCCGGAAATATCGCGAAAGAAAAAAGTGCCTATTTTAGTGTATACAGTGTATTATTCATCAGATAAATGTGAAAAATGTTTTTCTTTTCCCTTCAAATACTCAGTGCCTGTCCAGAAATACATTCCATATGCACAGAACACATGTGCTGACAACATCCACTAAATAGTCAGGGAGCCAAACAGTGGCGTAACGCAAACACTCGGGGCCCCCTGCAGGAAACCAAACGGGGCCCCCTTCTGAGGAACATTTGGATGAATGTGGAAAAATTTTCATAATAGACAACTGTTATAACTGTTATCATTAGACTCAGGACAATCAGGGTAATAGAGGGTCTCAGTTCCTTATAACTTATTATCGCATGAAAGAAATATGCTTTTTTCTAGGTCTATAGCCTAAGTGTAGCCTAAAATGTGAGCTTCAGAGCAATTAGTCCTATTAAGTTATTGGGCTCCGGTTAACTAATGTTATTTGTCCTTAATGCAGAACTTGCCTTCTGGATGGACAATGGGAAATGTGTGCTTCACACTTCACATACAGTAGCACTTAAGGAATTGGACACCTTCTTCAAAACTTATAGCCTAATTGGTTTGTTTCCCATGGCAAACCCTGTTTTAAATTGGGCTTATTTTAAGGGGGAAAAAATATTTGACTTTATTTTTTTTAATTAAAACTCCCATAGTGTAATAAAGAATGAAGAAGCTACAGTATATTCAGTATTTTCAATTGTAATGCTGTGGCTTCACTAATGTAGCCTTGATGTTTAGGCTAGCTGTTTAGATGTTTAGCTCTTTTAAAAATCCGATATTAATAAAGCAACTACCCCGTTGTCATGCTGCTTGTGTTCCGCGCAGGGGCGGTCCTACCCTCTTTGGTGCCCTGGGCGAACACCTTATCTGGCCCAAACCCCTCCCCTTTCTTGTGTGTGAGACTTCAGCACTGAAGTCTGAAAGCAGGCAAACCTTAAGGGATTTGGGGTGTTCATTTTCTGCAAATGGGTGATAGAAAACTCTTCTGTTCAAATTATAGGTCTATATCATAATGTGTAGTGATTGTTTTGGTTTAGTTTCATTTTTTGAGCTCTTGGTTATTAGATGGAACTCCAGCAGCCAAGTTTATAACACCAGATAGATATTTAAAAATGGGGGGCGATCTTTACACTGAAATTGAACGCCAATTCAAGTGGCACCAATGCATGCGTCTGGATGTCTACTTTAATTTGATACCAAATAGGCCTACTTCTATTTTAGGCGGAGATATACCAGTACCAAAGCTTCCAAAAGACAATGAAGCAAAACCAGATCACCCGCGATTGTAATTTTCGGCGCTCGCATGCACAATAATGATTAAAAAAAACTTCGGAGTGCCCGTGATGCCGCCCTCCCGGCGATGGCGCCCTGGGCGACCGCCCATATTGCCCATGCCAGAAACCGCTCCTGGTTCCGCGAATAATCAGTACTTTCATTGCTCTTGAAGCTCTCGAAATCTGAACAAGAACTTGACAAAGCTCGCCGCACATCAGACCACCTGAACAGCTGTCTATTGCGCGGATGATGAACTTGTGCATATAGATAAACTATTTGTTTGAAGTCACCGACTAAAACGTGCAAGAAATAGACTAATACACTTTTCTCCCGTTTATACACTGAATCGCTGTGTTTGCTGTCCACGGCACCGTTATAAATCCATTTGCTGGAATGCGGTTCCCTGTGACCAGCTATTCTGTCCTCTCGCCCTCTTCTCCGAACTCACGCACGCACACACCATGCACTGACAAGCTGAAACCAGTGACTGCAGGCATAGGTAACGTCATGTGTTTATCTCGGAGAAGACGTTCTTTTAAAATACCGATGTATTAGCTTATTATTTTCTAGCGTTATCAGCGCCTATGCGTCACGGAGCGCTACGACTTGCATTAAGAGAACAATAATTATTTCAACTTTTGAAATGACAGGTTGGGCGGGGCCCCTTGGACTGGGGGCTGCGGGGGTTAACTTTACGCCCCTGGAGCCAAAGTCTAAAAAGCTCAAGAAAATAGGTTGAACCCGACACCGTCTGTTATACTTTTCATTTGTGTTTTTTTTGGTTAACTTTAACCCTTGTAACAAATAATTGGAGGGTCTGCTCTGCCGTAAATATCGTGAAAAAAGGTATTTTTTGTGTGTTTGATGATGGTAGTATTAAACACATTAAACAAACTCAAAATAAAAGAACACCTGGTTGCAACATGCCAAAATACACTGCATTGCTAGCATATCTTTAAACAGAGTAATTATCACTCCTAAATCATTATGATTAAATATCATAGGATCGGGTTCTGTTCCAGTATTTAATCATAATGATTTAGGAGTGATAATTACTCTGTTTATCATTAATGTTAAGTAAAGATATGACTAATATTTCTTCATGTTAATTAGGCCTGTTTCTATAGGCCTATATATCACAAAAATATAGTGAACAACATCAAACAACATTATCTGTATTGTGTTCACAGCTTTGCCTGAAATGTTTTCACTGACAAATTTGAAGAATGATGTGCCTTGTTATCTAGTGCTTGTACATGTAGGTTATAAGGCACAATCTGTATTTTTCAATCATCACCCATTTAGAATGTTGATAAACCTGTAAATAATTTATGCCTGTGGCTGAACACCTGCAGTTCCAACACCACTCTCTTTTCTGGTGGTTTGGTGGAGTCCTGGCACATACTGTACAACAACAAGACGTTTCAAAGTGCTATGTTGGCGGACAAGTTATGATTCCATAAAGGCCACACACACACACAAGTTTCAATGCCAGCAGCGAGGCACATTAAACAAGCTCAAAATAAAAGAACACCTGGTTGCAACATGCCAATATACACTGCATTGCTAACAAATAGCCACAGTTTTACTCGGGGGTCTATCACTGGTCTCCAGACTATACTGTTATAGTCTGGCATGTCAGGCTAGTTATCTAGTGCACTAAGCAAAATTGTACAACAGGGCTATGCTGGAATTAGGCCTACACCAAACCTTGATTTTAAAAGATCTCATTCTAAATAGAATTTAGCGCACACTCAAATCTTCTTTTTTCTTAAGTTTGTTTTGACCAACGTTTCGGCCGTTTGGCCTTTGTCAAGGTTTCATTGAAACAATTCAAAATAAACTTAAGAAAAAAGAAGATTTGAGTGTGCGCTAAATTCTATTTACAGTTAACCTCGCCTAGCAGCACCTCCAAGAGTGTGCACTCTTACATCATTGACTGAAAAGATCTCATTCTAAACATGAATTTGCTCACTACGCCGATCACCACTGGCCAGTCATACCTCTTTATTTCATAGGTATAGCAATAAAGGAAATTCTATTAGCATGTTGTTGTATCGAGAATTGGTGTATTGTTGTTCCGATAACATTAGCCTACACCTCGATCCGTGTCCTTGAATTTGAGGGAAAAAGCCTTGAAATGTCCTGGAAAAGTCCTTAAATTTGATGTTGAAGAAAGAGTGGGAACCCTGCTCTTATGATGAGCCCCGTGTAACCTTATATGTCCACATGAGTGATAAATATAAAGGTAAATAATAAACATATTCAGAACAATAATATATATGATCCTGAAAGTTAAAGTGTTAATGATGATGGGAGTATAGCCTAATACGGTGTCCTGACACAAGTAAGCTGTATCATAAGCGCTCGATGGTGTTTTTTGCCCCCAATGACATCTTCCAGGCAGCACAGCGTAAAAGGCACTACCTTAACCCTATTCCTAACCCTAACCCTAACCCCCTCAACCCTCATCCTAACCCTAAACTGAGGGGCATAGTGCCTTAAAGGCAGTGCTGCCTGGAAGGCACCGTTGAGGGCAAGAAATACCAAAGACCACCATAAGCAAGAATTTACAGTAATTTAGGGGTGCTGTGAATGCAAAAAATGTTGATGGGGTGCCTTGAGCTCAAAAAGTTTGAGAACCACTGGACTAAAGCAAAAATAGATATTTCAGATTTTAGTTGCATTTTTGTCATGAAGTGTCCCCGAACATGTACAGTAGGTTGCATAAGGAAAGAGAGAGGGGTGGGGGGATCCTATCCAGGCTCCTGTAATTTAGGGTATCTACTTCTACTGTATGTACTGTAACCAGAAAGAATCATCATGGGTTTTCAAACTTTGGCGGCATAGCCTAATATTGACAAACTAGAAAAGCACTGAGAGAGCGCAGACCTCCGCCAAGGGCGATGAAGTGCAAAGTCTACGTTCAACTGTAGACAGTTCAGCTCTCCCATTAGCCTGGTGTCTACATTCAATGTAGCCTCTGGGCCAATCAAAGTGTTGGATTGTCTAGATTCAGGTAGACTACCAATCAAATGGGAGATATGCAAATACAGTCGTGGCAGTGAACAAGCCCCTAAGGTCCGCCTTCCTTTGGGAGATCTCTGTTGACTTCACAGTGAGACGTAGTGTGAAAAAATAAGAGGCGTTGTAATGAATAGGGGTTTATGTGTGGTCCTTTCGACAAAGCTGCAACTCCTGATTTGCAATGAACATAAGACATGTCAGATGTCACTTTTTGTTTGTTTTGATGATGTCGGAGCTCCATGTGCTTCTGATTCCTACAACTTCCTGGTCCAGCAGGCAAGGGGGAAGGTATATGTAAATTGCTAAAAGTTGCATGATGTCATTTTGTAGAATGTAGACTCTCCACCAATGGTGTGCAAGATCAAAAGCACTTCGCTACTGCTCATCGCCTTCTGTGGAGTCAACAGAGATCTCCCAAAGGAAGGCGGACCTTAGGGGCTTGTTCACTGCCACGACTGTATTTGCATATCTCCCATTTGATTGGTAGTCTACCTGAATCTAGACAATCCAACACTTTGATTGGCCCAGAGGCTACATTGAATGTAGACACCAGGCTAATGGGAGAGCTGAACTGTCTACAGTTGAACGTAGACTTTGCACTTCTGTAGACTCCACTTCTACAGAATTTATGTTGTGTCAATGTGGACAAAGATCACTGATCGTACCAAAATTGTCGGAATATGTAGGATGCCACCGCCCCCAAAGAAAAAAAGAAGTGCGCTGCTAGATGTTGTGGAGGTAGTAAAAATATTGTAAAAGGTAGGAAAAAAGGTAGAAATGGTAGTAAATTCAGTACCAGCTCACCCTTTATCTATACAAATACACACACACACACACACACACACACACAGAGAGACACACACACACACACACACACAATTAGATGGCAAGTATTTTACCAGTATGATATGTAAACCCCAATGTTTTTTTACAGAGTGCTGTGTTATTTGTTTATAGGTGTAATTCCCCAAATCTCAGACATGAGGATTGTGATGCTGGGAAACAGAGTTGCTGGTAGGAGTTCATCAGGAAACACCATACTGGGCAGAGAGGAGTTTGATAGTGTAGGGAGAACAGCTGAGTGTGTGAAGAGAGAAGGAGAAACAGCAGGGAGACACATCACTCTAGTGGAGGCACCAGGATGGTGGGCTAACTACACTGTAGAGGAAACTCCTGAACGTGATAAACGAGAGATTATCCTCAGTGTGTCTCTGTGTCCTCCAGGACCCCATGCTCTACTTCTGGTCTTTGATGTGAATGACTCATTCACAGACACATACAGAAGAGGAGTGCAGGAACATCTGGAGCTTCTGGGTGAGAGAGTCTGGAGTCACACTATAGTGCTGTTCACCAGAGGGGACTGTCTGGGAGACACAAGCATTGAGCAGCACATTGAGAGTGAAGGAGAGGCTCTGCAGTGGCTTGTAGAGAAATGTGGGAACAGGTATCATGTTGTAGACAATAAGAAGAGTGATGGTGGCCAGGTGACAGAGCTGCTGGAGAAGATAGAAGAGATGGTGGCAGGAAAGGGTGGCCATGGCTTTGATTTTGACAGACATGTTTGTAACAAACTCCAAGAGAAGAAGAAGGAAGAAGAGAGAAGAGCAGAGGAGAGGAAGATGAAGGTGCAGAAGCAGAGAGAGACTCTCAGATCATCAGCAGGTGAGAGAATGGGTCAGCTTTTCATCCAACACACACACACACACACACACACACACAAACATGCACACATACACACACACACACACACACACACACACACACACACAGTTAGACCTTCAGCAGATGAGAGAAGTTACAGCTTTTCATCCAACACACACACACACACACACAGAGAGAGAGAGAGAGAGAGAGAGATCATCAGCAGGTTACAGAATGAGTCAACTTTTCATTCAAAACACGCACACATACAAACATGTACACACACACACACACACACACACACACACACACACACACACACACACACACACACACAAATACACAGAAACAGTGCAGCTGTCAAAAACATTATACTATTTATTTTATGCAGCCCAACACTAACCTATGAGTTCACTTGTGCTACACTCACTTCTCACCCTCTATCTATACAAACACACACACACACACACACACACACATGCACACAATTAGATGGCAAGTATTTTACCAGTATGATATGTAAACCCCAATGGTTTTTTACAGACTGCTGTGTTATTTGTTTCCAGGTGGAGTTCCCCAAATCTCAGACATGAGGATTGTGATGCTGGGAAACAGAGCTGCTGGTAGGAGTTCATCAGGAAACACCATCCTGGGCAGAGAGGAGTTTGATACTGTAGGGAGAACCGCTGAGTGTGTGAAGAGAGAAGGAGAAACAGTGGGGAGACACATCACTCTAGTGGAGGCACCAGGATGGTGGGCTAACTACACTGTAGAGGAAACTCCTGAACGTGATAAACGAGAGATTATCCTCAGTGTGTCTCTGTGTCCTCCAGGACCCCATGCTCTACTCCTGGTCATTAATGTGAGTGAGTCATTCACAGAGACAGACAGAAGAGGAGTGCAGGAACATCTGGAGCTTCTGGGTGAGAGAGTCTGGAGTCACATTATAGTGCTGTTCACCAGAGGGGACTGTCTGGGAGACACAAGCATTGAGCAGCACATTGAGAGTGAAGGAGAGGCTCTGCAGTGGCTTGTAGAGAAATGTGGGAACAGGTATCATGTTGTAGACAATAAGAAGAGTGATGGTGGCCAGGTGACAGAGCTGCTAGAGAAGATAGAAGAGATGGTGGCAGGAAATAAGGGCTGCCCTTTCCTGCTGAAACGAAGTTGTGATTCCCCACCAAATTGTTAGTATATATGTCTTTACTTTTCTTTTACTCTAAAGGCGAATATTGTAATATCCTTGTATTTAAGGATGAGCGGACAACACGGGTTTAATCAACTCTTTACTGGAGTACTCAGTTTGCAGTTACATACAGAACTTATGCTTCTCACTTGTGCCTTCCTACATGAGGCTACACTGGTACTTAAAGTATACACTGCCATCAACAGGTCATTTACGAAATAGCATCTGGAGTCACTACATTCCTCCCCCTTAAGCTTTCAGATAATTTCCACCTAAAACCCAAAAATGAAAACTTTCAAATCCTTCTGCAGCCTGACAAAACTAGCCACCTAAACATTCAACAGTGTCACATACTCAACTATGCAATTATAACACACAATGACAGTACAATCATTTTTTTTTTTTTTTCACATTTGAATCAACATTCGTAGTCCTTCAGGTAACTAGGTTTGACCACAGTCCTTTGAGACCGTCGTTCAGGCACAACAGAGGGTTGTGGTGGCGCACCATTTCCGGTGTCTGGGGCTGGAATGCCCAACCCAGAGGACTCTGTGCCTTCTTGAACTTCTCC
Source organism: Sardinella longiceps (assembly GCA_027497455.2). Lineage (NCBI taxonomy): Eukaryota > Metazoa > Chordata > Actinopteri > Clupeiformes > Clupeidae > Sardinella > Sardinella longiceps. The sequence continues at coordinate 25,760,179 of JAODXP020000019.1, forward strand.
CGGAACACTGTTATTCCTCGCGGCAGCAGCATTCTCTGACACTGCCGCAGCATCAGTCAGTGACGTCGGCACCGCAGGTGTTTCTGTGATCTTTGGTTCTACAAAGTCCCTGTCCTCAGGTCTTGCAAGTATTTGGTCAACATGCCTTCGCACTATGGTTCCACCTCCTACCATGACTTTGTAAGACACTGGTCCAGTGACTTTGGTAATAAAACCAGGGATCCATCTAGGTCCATGACTGAAGTTTCTTGTCATCACTGCATCTCCCACTTGGAAACTTCTCTCTGGCCCTTGTTTGTCATGATGTTTCTTTTGAACACTCTGCTTCCGTTCCACTTTGGCTCTCAGGTCCGGATGCACCATGTCTAATGTGGATCTCAATCTCCTGCCTTGCAACATTTCAGCAGGTGACAGCCCTGTGGTAGACTGAGGAGTAATGCGGTAATTAAACAGCACTCTTGAAACTTTGGTATTGATGCTGCCCTCACCTGCCTTCTTCATCATTGCTTTGAAAGTCTGAACGGCTCTCTCAGCGCAACCATTAGAGGAAGCATGGAATGGCGCTGAGGTGACGTGTTCAATGCCGTTCTTCCTCATGAACTCCTTAAACTCTGCACTCGTAAAACATGAGCCGTTATCAGACACTACCATCTCAGGTAATCCCTGACAGCTGAAACTCCTTCGCAGACATTCAATTGTGATGGCTGAAGAAGCTGAGGCTACCACATAAGCATCCATCCATTTCGAATAAGCGTCCATCAAAATCAAAAACATATGACCCATAAAAGGTCCGGCATAATCTATGTGTAGTCTCTGCCATGGTTTACTCGGCCACTCCCAAGGGTGGAGAGGTGCTGGAGCAGGTAAATTGCGATGTTCTTGGCATGTGCTACATTCTTTCACTACTGCTTCAATGTCAGCATCTAACTTGGGCCACCAGAAGTAGCTTCGCGCTAGTGCTTTCATTCTGGTGATTCCAGGATGACCATGATGCAGTTGGTGTAGTAATGCTTCACGACCTGGCAACGGAACCACCACACGTGACCCCCACAATACACACCCATCTTGAACACTCAATTCTGTTTTTCTCACAGCATACGGTTGGAAAGCTGGGTCTGAGTGTTGTGTTGGCCAGCCATGTTGGACGAACTGCACCACTCTGGACAGCACTGGGTCTTTGCGCGTCCACTGGCTCATCTCCTGTGCTGACACGAGTGTGACCTCCTCCATCATCAGAACTCTATCCTCCTGTTCTCCCTTGGTGGACTGCTGAGGCAGAGGAAGCCGGCTCAGTGCGTCTGCATTGCTGTGGTGTTTTCCCGGCTTATAAACAATTTCATACTCGTAGGCTCTTAAAGTTACAGCCCATCGTTGAATGCGAGGGGATGCCATTTGAGGCACTGCTTTCATTTCGTTAAAGAGGGACAGTAATGGTTTGTGATCGGTGCAAATGACAAACCTCCTTCCATATAGGTATTTATGGAAGCGCTGGATGCCAAACATCACCGCCAGCCCTTCTTTGTCCAGCTGCGAGTAGTTTGCTTCGGCCGCCGTGAGTGTTCGTGACATGAAGCCGATCGGTCGCTCCTGCCCGTCTGGCATGCGATGTGACAACACCGCTCCTACACCGTAAGGCGATGCATCACAGGACAGTATTAAGTCTTTGTGGCTGTCATAATGCACTAACACTTCTGACGACTGCATAAGTCTTTTTGACTCTTCAAAAGCTTGCTCTTGTTCTTCTCCCCATTTCCACTGTGTTTCTTTTCTTAACAGTTTATGTAAAGGAGCCAACAAGGTAGACAGGTTTGGCAAAAATCTGTTGTAGTAATTGAGTAGGCCTAGGTAAGCTCTTAGCTCTGTGACATTAGTTGGCGCTGGTGCCTGTTGTATGGCCATTACCTTATTTGGCAGAGGATGGAGCCCTGAGGCGTCCACCTTGTATCCCAGGAACTCAGCCTCTTGTTCCAGAAAGGCACACTTGTTGCGCTTGAGTCGAAGACCTGCCTCTCGGAGCCGCGTCAGGACCTCCTGCAACGTCTCCAGGTGCTCGTGGTCACTCCGGCCGGTCAGCAAGATGTCATCTAGGTACACCGCTACATTAGGGACCCCCGCCACCAGACCTTCCATCATCCGTTGAAAAATGGCTGGACTGGAGGAAACGCCAAATGGTAAGCGATTCACCTGAAAGAGCCCTTGGTGCGTGTTAATAGTGACATAAGGCTTTGATGCCTCATCTAGAGTGACTTGTTGATACGCATGACTGAGGTCCAGTTTACTGAACTTTTCACCCCCAGTCAATTTCTCAAATAAGTCTTCCAATTTCGGTATTGGATACTGTTCAAGCTTGGAGGCTAGGTTTACTGTGAGCTTGTAGTCTCCACAGATTCGCACAGAACTGTCAGGCTTGAGCACCGGCACTATGGGTGCTGCCCACTCTGAGAATTTCACTGGTTCAATTATGCCCTGCTTAGTAAGTCTCTCCAGCTCAATCTCAACTTTCTTTCTCATGGCATAGGGCACTGGCCTGGGCTTGTAGAACTTTGGAGCAACGCCCTCTTTGACATATATTTTTGCTGGCGGGCCTCTCCAGGTTCCCAGCTCCTCTTTGAACACCTCTTCATTCTGCTTTAGAACATTTTGTAAAGTCAGCTGAGGCAGTTCCATTTTATTCACATGTACACAGTTCATTTCCAAATCCTTTAGCCATGCCCGGCCTAGCAGGTTTGGTCCACTGCCTGCTACTACAACCACTGGCAATTCTTTGACTTTGTCTTGGTACGTTACAGTTACGTTGGCCATCCCTACTGTAGGAACTTTTTCGCCTGTATATGTTTTCAGAGTTAATGAGCAGTTTTGCAGCTCCTGTGCATTACCCACTGACCATAACTTGCCATATTCAGTCTTTGTCAAAATAGTCACGCTACAGCCTGTATCCACCTCAAACGGTATTTCTTTCCCATTCACATTTAGCTGTGTGGTAATAGGGTCAACTTTTGCAATTTTTGAATCTTTCAGGTTGTGCAATGAAAACAGTTGTTCATCACTGGATTGAGAATCAGAGGAGTCGCTAATGTGGTGAGCAGTCTGCTTTTTCTCATTTCTGCTATCCTTTCCATCCTTCACAACTCTCTGTTGCTTTCCTCCCCCCTTAGCCTGCTGCTGCTCATTAGGAGGCGAGGACTTGCACATCTTTTTCACATGCCCCTTTTTCCCACACTTATGGCACTTTTCATTTAAAAAATTACAGTCCCGTGCCCAGTGTTCACCCCCACACCTATAACAAGTCACCTGACCACTTTTACCTTGCCATTTTGGTCTTGCATTCACATTATGCACTGTCACTGGTGTGGCACCTCTGCCTACGGAACTGTCCTTCGGCAATTGCAAGTCACGAACATCCTTGTTTGCTGTCTCGATGGCTTGCGCGACTTTCAAGGCCTTTTCGAATGTCAGCTCCGTCTCCGCCAACAGTCTTCTCTGTATGCGATCATCCGCAACGCCGCACACGAGCCTATCGCGTAGCATCTCCGTCAGCTTATCTCCATAATTGCAATGCTGTGCTAGCTCTCTCAGCACTGCTACATATTCTATCACAGTTTCATTCGCCGCTCTAGTCCTGGAATTAAACTTAAATCTCTGGACTATTTCACTGGGCTTTGGATTGTAATGTGACTGCAGCAAATCCTTCAAGTCCTTATATGACTTAGCTCCAGGCTTGTCTGGGCTTAACAAATTTCTCATCAAACTGTACGTCTTGCTGCCTACTGAACTCAACAGTATTGCCCGCTTTCTGTTTTCATAAGCAATCGCATTTGCCTCAAAAAAGTGCTCCAAAACTTCGCAATATTCTTCCCATGTCTGAGTCTGACTGTCAAAAGCAGCAAGCGTTCCTACCATGGAAGTAGCCATTGCGGGGTTAGCGTTAGCGTTAGCTTCCTCGTTGTCTGACATTCGCCAAGATCCTGCTTCACTTAACTCTCAAGCTGATTTCTTCTCCCACCAGCGTCTTCCGAGCTCAGCAGTTTTCCTCGTCGCCAAATGTAATATCCTTGTATTTAAGGATGAGCGGACAACACGGGTTTAATCAACTCTTTACTGGAGTACTCAGTTTGCAGTTACATACAGAACTTATGATTCTCACTTGTGCCTTCCTACATGAGGCTACACTGGTACTTAAAGTATACACTGCCATCAACAGGTCATTTACGAAATAGCATCTGGAGTCACTACAAATATAATGCACAATAAATTGCATTTAGAATACAAAATTTTACACAATTGTAGAATTAAATTTGTTACATTGTTTTACTTCTTATTTCAGTCAGAGAATCCCTTCCTGGTCACAGCTTTGGGAATAGATCTGAACAGTGCTCTGTATTGTCCAGATTTGAGCTAAAGCGCCCTCTAGTGGCTGCCTCCACTCAGAGCTCTGGGTACGGCACAGGGGAGATGGCAGAGGGGAGTGGAGACACTGCAGGTGAGACTCAAACACACACAACACATGGAGGTAGGAAAGTAAAACAGCACGATTGAACATTCAGATTACTGCATTGGAAAAAAAAAAAAAAAAAAAAAAAACATTTTTTCTCCATCATCTTGATTTCAACGACTATAATTAAGAATTTACAATGAACCACAAAGCTCATTTGCCAGCCACAGAGTTGTGTAATACACAAACAATCTATCACCAGTGGAATGCAACTACAAAAGAGTATCTTGTGAACTGACAGAAAAGATCTGGTAATTTCTCAATTTCTCAAATTTCACACTTCTATCTATAAAATATTTTGTCCTGGTCATGTATTGCAGTAACTGACACGTGCTGACAAAGGTATTGAAATGTCAAGCTAGGACTGTATGTGTGGTTATATAGAACCTGAATTACTAGGTTTCATGAAAGGTTTGATTTACCATTTGTATGTTTTTCTGCCTCTATAGACGACCAGGAGATCTTTCATTTTGTGGATTTGTCTTCTATAACCGTGGACCATAATGCCTGCATTGGAAGGGGATCCTATGGAACAGTTTATAAGGGCTCACACCAGGACACTCCTGCTGCAGTGAAGATTATCCCCATTGGGAATACTCAAGTCATCACTAATGAGTTTCTCATACCACTGTAAGTTTGTGAATGTGTGCTATTGCTGTGTTAAAGAGGTTCTTTGGCAATTATGTTCATTGCAACAGTTGTTATTGCTGCAAACAATTATCTTGTATTATCACATATAAACTGCATACTGCTTCCATTATTCATTTTCCATTGTTGGACAAAAGCTCAAATTACTGTTAATGTTTCCCAGGCGTTTGTCTCACCCCAACATTGTGCGGATGCTGGCTGTAGCCAAAAGTGAGACAGACATCTTCATTGCTAATGAATACATCCATGGGAGTAATCTGCAGGAGATCCTTTATAAAGCTGCTCCCATTAAGGTCAGGCAGGTGTTATCTCTACATGTTTATTGTAATTGTATAAATTGTCAATCACATAATTGTTTAATAACACATTTTGTTTCATTACCCATTCAGTTGCAGCCCAAGGATAAGCTGCAGGTAGCTTTAGATGTCACCATGGCTGTTGAGTACATACATGACAAACGAATCATCCACAACGATCTGAAGGCAGCAAATATAATGGTGGGTATCATGTGGGGTCTTTTGAAAACACTAGTGAATCTAGTGAAGTAGGCTGAGATTATGAAATTGTACATTTACTTGCCTAGCATTGATCCAAACCTGTTTAATATGAAGGAAAAGTTGAGGAATTTATGGTTTTGGTTACATTTTTGTTCTCAAACATTTCAGGTATAGATTTCTTCACTTTTTATTGAGGTATTGCTACTGAAATGGCCTTTGTCATAGTTTCTTTTTAGTTTGTCATAGTTTCTTTTTGCTGTTCCAAGGTTGCAGCGGACACCAGAAAGGCCTATCTGACTGACTGGGGTTTGGCTGAATGCAAGGAAACCATAACAGCGACAACAGGACAATTACTAGGAGGCACTCCATCCTACATGGCCCCAGAGTGTCTAGTGGAGTGTGAGAAGGGCAGCAGCATGTCAGACATGTGGTCTCTTGGCATCACTCTGCTGGAGATGTTCACAGACTCTGAACCTTGGACAACCATTAAATCGCAAGAAATACGAAAACTTCTACATAAACAACAGAAACCACATGCTCTGGATAAACTACAGACTGATCTCAATGACATTGTGAAACCACTGCTTGAATATGAACCCAATTCTCGCATGAATGCCAAAGATCTGGTCACATTGTTGAAGACAAAAGTTTATCTGGAAGATAATGTTTTAGATTATTATTTAGTTTAGTTTTTAAAATATAAACCCCCTGGAATGCAGTTCCAAGCTCCTCAAGGGCCCTGCCTCTACTTGGGGCCCTGGTACCTCAGTCCCCCTCCCCATGATGATGTCTCATTATAGAGAGTAAAATGTGTGTGTGCTTGGCTCCTTACGAGATCAACATGTTATTTCAGATTTCTTAAAATGTTTGACACAGGATCCTCTGTGATCACCCCTGATCTTTCTGAGAGGATGACCTGTAGTATGAGGCTCAGGGTGGGATTAAGTCCCCGCCTTCATGGCCTGGGCATCAGGTCAAATTAAAGGCGAATGTCCGTGTGATATTAAGCTCACTCACATCAAATGATTCACTATACGCTGCATGCAGCTCCGTTACTCCATCTGATGTTGAGAGCATTGGAAGGGATTTCCTGACCGAAATACAATGGACGGACCAATCAGGAGACCGTAGGGAACACTGGGCGGGATTTTTGACGTAGCTCATCTCTTACAAACTTACAAAACACAACCAACTGTTATATATGAAAGAGACATCTATATTCATTTTATATCGTGTTGCATGATGGGACACAATAACTTGGTTTCAGTGTGCGTGGTTGAAGTAAGATGACAGACAAGTTATTTGTCCAATAAATGTAAGGATTTTTGATGACGTTCAGTCTTCTGAAACAAATCGAATATCAGATGGAGCGCAACGAACCATCTGACGAGAGTGAGGTTAGTGTGATATGGCTAAAAATACCAGATGTTGCTCCCCGGCAAACGTTCAAACATTTTATGACATGGCAATACTCTTTACCCATATCACACCGTCATTCTCCTTTAGTCTTTTGCTTCAGTGAGGTCATATACTGCATTTCCTGAAGTCATGTGGATTTGATTTATTGGTTCTGGTTGGTCAACTCTTATCAAATCTGCAAAGAAATATAAAGAGACACATATCAAGAGAAGCTACTATCAACAGATAAGAGACACATAAACGTGTGTCTAATTTGTATCCCATCATTTCACATGGAATTTTGTAAGAAGAGCGCATACAATAAAACCCAGGGCTATTGTTAAAAAAACTCCATACTTTAACTTAAAATGATTATGGCAACATGCAGTATCCAATCATACTAGCCTGGGAGTTCCCATGCTCCTTTGCATGCTTAGTTCATTTCACTCTGCAAAGCAGCATGGTGACCATGGCCGATTTTCTCGCCTGCTTTCGGTATCCAATCACAGAACAAAAAGGGACCAGTACGGCCCTTGATTGCATTTTACGTCACGTGGTGGCTCTGGTATAGGCTCTGAGCTATGTACAGACGCTATGAGAGACATTCGTAGCGCCCAATAAACGGCTCTGGACAATCGTAAACGATGCTTCCGCTACGAGAGATGCAATAGGTAGGTCTCCAGACTAAATATCACTCGTGATTTTTAGTTTGGCATTCGCCAGGCTACAATCATACAGGAATCAGGAAAAAACCCTAAAAGGTAATGGACATGTGCAAAACAGTGTTCAACAAAAAAATCTTTATCTAGAAAATGCAAATCCAGTTTGTATAGGTTTATCTTCATTACACAAAAGAAATAAAAGATTTCTTCATACTCCAAAATTCTTCAGATAATTTCTATCAAATATGGTCATTAAACGGTGCATGTGTTCTATCTTTGTCCCTCAGTCTCCCATCACTGTGATGGGTCTCCTACTATAGAAGTAATTTCCCGACTATTGGCCGGGGCTTATACATTGATTTTGCAAAATTTCTTCCGCTATGAGGATAAAACGGGGGCAGTTAATATGATGTTAATATGTTTTTTTTTTTTTTTAACTTGCATAAAACACTGTCCTGCGGCTTATACACAATGCGGCTTCTTTGCGGGAAATTACTGTAATTATCTTGGTTTAAACTGACATCTTTCATTCTTACTTCAAATAATACCTACAAAAATTACAAATGTATTCATACACAAATAGCAGACGCACACCCAATAAACAAATATCACATACACACACACATGCACACACACACTCAGTTGTATCCTGGAGTCCACTTCAGCAGAGGGTTTGGAGGACAGCGCTGTAATTTCCACAAAGGGCACCAACATTAAAGCCCTAGTCTGGTTTGCGAGAAGTCATACACGTCCTACAGTCAGAGAGGATTCAAGCGGAGCGAGAGGTGTCAACGCTTGTTCACCATGTGAAGGGGTGAAGCCCATGGACTGCTGGAGCGGCGGACAATACCCAGGCGTTCCATATTGTCGAACTCGGCCCGTGCAATAGCCAGCTTGGCTGGGTCCAAACGTCTCGCTCTGGCATAGACAGGTGGGCCTTTGGTTGTGATGTGATGCTCCACTCCGTGTTTGGCAGCTGTAGAGGAGAATGTGGGCTGTGTGAGCGCCGGAAACTCCGATAGCAGCCGAAGGAAGTCGTCCGTTGGGGAGAGCACACTAGCACCACTGAGAGTGCAAGCGTATGAACAAAATGTGGTGGTGTCAACCAAGCGACAGTTCTTGACATCCACCAGCAGTCCATATGCACATAAAAAATCCGCACCAAGCAGTGGAACCGCCACTTTGGCTGTAATAAAGTCCCATTGAAACCGCTGACCACTGAAACACAGTTCAACATGACGAGTGCCATAAGTGCGTATGGGGCTACCGTTGGCAGCCTCTAGGGGTGGGCCAAAACCGTCAGCCAGAATGTCCAATCGTGACGCAGGCAAAATGCTCCTCTGTGCACCGGTGTCACACAGAAAACGCCGTCCAGAGATGGTGTCCTGGATGAACAGCAGCCTGCCGGTGCGGCCGACGCTCATGGCCACTATTGAGCGCCAGCCCTGACGTTTCCCGTCCCCCCTAAAGCGCATGATGAACGGCAGCGCCTCCAAATTTGGCATGATAAAAGCACAGACTGGACTCGGGGCGCCGCCGGGTTGCTGTTGCCACTGCTGTGAAGCCTGTGTCACCAGTCAGAGCATCAAGGGCATGGGCCAGCGAAGGAGAGGTAGGGCAGAGGGGTGTGAGTGCAGCAGCAGCCATGCCATAATGCTGACCAGCCAAGAAAAATCTATCAGCCTCTTCAGCCAGCGCACGGCAGTCAGTAATGGTGGTGTTGGCTAAAGCCACTCGAACCTGAGAGGGGAGCTGTCGCAGGAAGAGCTGGAAGAACAAAAAATCAGGTTTATGTTCTCCCAAAAGATCCAACATTCTGTCCATTAGCTCAGAAGGCTTGCTGTCACCCAGGCCCTGGAGGGAGAACAGGCGGCTAGCCCTCTCTGCATCAGAAAGTTCGAGGTCTTCAACAGATGAGCCTTAAGGGTACCATACTTATCTTCAGCAGGAGGGGTTTTCAGGAGACTAACCACACGAGTCGCTGTTGAACTGCCCAGAGCTGAAACTACATAGTAGTATTTGATAGTATCCGCCGTTATCTCCCGCAACGCAAACTGTGCCTCAGTCTGAGCGAACCAGGCTGAAGCAGACGACTCCCAAAATTCTGGAAGTTTTAGCGAAACTCTGTTCGTAGCCATTGTTGACGTTACGTTCGTTGTGTCTCTGGAATTCGTCCACGAAACAATCGTCGGGGTCACCAGTGTAGAAATTGCAGTACAAAGAGACAAAAGGCAATTTCTACTTTTGAGCACGCAACGGCGTGTCTTTTATTTTATCATCCATTTAACCGTTAATTCAAACATGGCGCTGAACAAACCATAACAACGCTGGATATCCCATAATAAGCAATCATAGAATTCTTCCTTAAAGGGACAGCGTTGCAGTGAGGATAACACAATACAGGTGCATAACAAATGCTGAACAAACCTACCAGCAGTGTGCAGAAGCAGGATAGGGAAACATGACAATAAATGGAGCATTCTGCGTTAGTTCTGGCAGGCCACGTAAGTCAAGCCCGCTATCCCGCAAGCCCGCTATCCCGCAAGCCCGCTATCAGCTGTTACATCAGCTCACTAATTGGTTAATGCCAGCCCAGCCCATGTCAGCTGTCTTTCCGCTGCCACTCGCCATAGGCTGCTTGTCAATAGGGCGCTCTATTTAAGCTGTTTCCCTCTGGTTACTCTTCCTGCTGCTTCAGTTGCACGCTGATTTCGCAACCCACCTCCTCCCCGGCTCCACCCAAAGAGGAAAAACTGGAACGATGTCATACTGTTGTCATTGTTGCTTGCTCTGTTCATGGGGGGAAAATGCATTACCCTTCCATTTTATTTAAATGAGGGTAATTCTCCCTGAGTTGCTGCTGTTCCCCATCTTGGCTTCCATGGAGCTCATGGAAAAGAAGGGGACTTCCTCTGAAAAGAGTCATACCGCTAAATTAAAATATTTGCATTATAAATAAAGTCTCATATAAATGATCCGCTGTTTTCTTATTTCATTTGACATAGTGGACCTGACAGAACTATGGGTGAATTATGACCATATAGTCTGCTACAAGGCCTAATTAATGCACGCATGATGTCCTCTACCTTCAAACCCAAACCCAAACAAACTCTTCTATGTGAATGTGAGAAAAGAGTATCTCTGTTTTTCCTAGACAAGTCCTTGCCATATAATATGAAATAAAATAATATGATAAAAAAAGAATTGGTGCCCCCTCACGTAACCCAGTGCCCGCCCCCAATTTGCGCCTGGCGCAGAGTCTGCTGAAAAGTAAAGAATAAGTACCGTGGAATTACCTAAATACTCCAAAACTAATTGTACCTACACCAGGAGTTTTCAACACTGGGGTCGCAACCCCACGTGGGGTCGCCTGAAATTTTAACAGGGTCGCTTGAAATATCCAGAAGTGGAGGAAAAAATACTGTTGAAAATTTTTTTATGAATTATAATGCTATCAAAAGTATTATTATGATTAAAGCACCACATACACTCCTTAACTAACATACCGTACATTATCAATAGGATTTTTATCAATTCGTTTTATAAACCAAAGGCCGCAGAGGCTGAAAGATCCCTCGCATAATAGAGCGTGTATGGTTATGCTTCGGGAGAGCGGAGGTCGATTTATTCGCATCAAGAGAGAACACACATTGCGAACTGTTCTTCTCCATACGGGACGAGAATGCTCCGCTGGGAATGGAGGCTCTGGCCCATCCGTGGCCGAATGTCCTGCTCAATGCATTTCTCCCTGTACCCTCGCGGAACCGCTGTAAAGCCCTTTTAAACACGCCTATTGGCTGAGTGAGCTGTCACTCATAACTCATAAGCGCCCCGCCGGCCTATTACAGTGACGCTAACTCATCTTCACATTGACTAGCTCTGAAAGGCTGCAGAGAAGTGTGAGGGCTCAGATATCTCATTAGATGTGGTGAGTGGAGAGAGACTTTGGCCCAGTCCCATTACTATCACTTCACTATCACTTCCCCTCGATTTTGGCCCTAACACTCGGTTTGCGCGTTCATGTGTAAGTGTAGGGTGTCCCAATACTTTCGGGGCCGAGGGATAGTGGCTTTCAGCCCTTCAAATCGCCCCTTCAAATGGAGGGAGGTCTGGTGCAGACTTCGAACGAAGTGAAGTTGAAGTGAAGATGAAATTACCCACGGTTCTTTGCGAACTGATCAGCTAAACAAAATGATGTGAGTGTCGGTACCCGATCTCTGTCCTCAGCTCTGGATAAGAGCTTCAAAAATATAGCTACTATTGCAATTAAGCATGTATATATATATTTTAATGTCGGGATATCTTAGTTTGATGTAAATTCAGTTGAATTCCGCACAGGTGTGTCAAAACATGACTATTAAAAAGATCGATATTTTTCAAAGTGCGCGTCGGTACCCGATCTGTGTCCGAATGCACGAGCTGTGTCCCGTTGTCTCAGCTCTGGATAAGAACTTCAAAAAGATAGCTACTGTTGCAATTAAGCATGTATACATATTTTTTAATGTCGGGATATCTTAGTTTGATGTAAATACAGTTGAATTCAGCACTGGTGTATCAAAACATGACTATTAAAAAGATCGATATTTTTCAAAGTGCGCAAATCTTTAAACAGAATTACCAGATCCTCTCATGTGGGTGATTTTCTCAAATGATAATTTGTGGATGACGGCTTTTGAACAGTTTATGCCGGTTTAGAGCCTTATATCCGTTCAGACGCGTAAAACAGGTGAAGACGTTTTTACACAAGTGTTGTCCCATTTATTAGAGGAAGATTTGCACTTCTCACTACACAATCGAGGGGTGTCTCATCTTGGAGGGAACTCGAAAACGAGTGCTAGTGTTAGGGAAGAGAAATGGGACTGGGCCTTTGTCATAAGTAATTTTTGTTGTTGTTGAAGTGTTGCCTGATTGGCTATTTGATTGAAAATAAAATGTAGTAAAATAAAGTTTTGCACTTAACTGCTGTATTTCCAACACATTATACATATAAAAACATCAAATATTAATTAAAAAAAATTATATAATGTCAATGGGGTCGCCAAAAGGGGGAGTCTGAAACATGTGCCAGAGGGAAGTAGCAGGAACTCAGAGTACAGAGGGTGGGCATTGACTGACAGAATAGCATTAGCTTTTCTCAGGGTGCATTTCCTGAGTCGTTTTTGATTTCAGGCTGAGGTTATTGAACCAACAAATCATAGAGAATGATAAAACAGATTGAATGTAGGACTTATAAAACAATGTCATGATGGACTTATCAACATTGAACAATGTCAACTTGCGTAGGCAGAAGAGGCGTTGCCGAAGCAGATGTGTTCTGTATTTGAGTTGAAATTCAGCTTGTTGTCAATCAAACTTCCCAGGTACTTGTAAGAATCAACCACACCTACAGCCTGACCTTTGATGGTAGTGGTCAGAGAGGGAAGGGGGTTGCGTCTGAGGTCAATGACCATGTAAATGTCCACTATCTAAGTTATAATGAAGGACAATCCCCATAACACACACTTGAGAAATCATTTCTATAACTTCACTGTCTCCGCCTTGCCGTTTGTATGAATGTCTGAAACTGATAAGGCCTATGGGAGTATACTTGCCTCTTCAGAGATTAACATTATTGGGCCCTGTCCTTTGGTTTCAACAAGCTGGTGAGTTGAAGAATTTAACAATTAATGCAATATTTGAAAGTTTTGTTCGAGGATCTCTTTTCTGTAAAAATTGGACTCTGTATAGCTGGGCTTAAATCAAAGCTACTTACTTGCAGTCAAGCCATAAAAATGTGCCTCTATGCCGATCAGTAGCAATCAAAGTACTCAGAGTCTACTGTACAAATACATCACCAAGTGTATTTATGTAGTCTAAAGGTCAGAGCAAAAGTCATATCAATGACACTCCATGTATGCACTGTCAACGTCCTCATCCATGTTCAGATTCAGCTCTGGAGTTTTTCAAGGATTTTCATAAGTTTAACAATTATATTTTAGCTGTGTAATGTTCTATATTTCTATTGGACAGTGGAGGTCATGTAATATGGGATTCTTCCATACATGAAAGACAGTTATCAAGGCATGGGTTGCAGCAACACAGGTTGAGCGAATTGTTTACATGGACCAAAGTTTAAGGTAAGTTGGTTGATTCACATCCTGAATGTTTATTAAAATGACTTAAAACTATCAGCCTGTTGGTTATGTTTTTTTAAGTCAATGGCTTGCTGGCTACTGTGCAGTGAAATTTGTTCCTATCACAATATAGCCTTTGACCATGTTATGAGTCACCGTCAGTGGGTGATCCAACAGGCCCAATAGGTTCATTTAGCCAGTTCATTTAGTTCTATTACTTTAAGTGTTTGTTTCTATCAGTTTATTTTATGCAGGCTAAGTTTTCTTGATAGGCATATTAGTTTATTGTAACCAAAGGCAAAACACATGCCATACCATAACTGCTGTCTGGTCATGGTCAAAAAATATCCCTTTTTAAATTCTGCTAAACCATACATGTAATCAAGTGTTTTGAGAAACACTCCTCAATGAGAAAGGGAAGGACTGGACATGAAAAATTGCGCCAGTAGAATATTTGTGCCACCCTGAGTTTCTAAGGATCAATTCATTTGACCATATTTTTCTGGAATCAATTCTTCCCAAGTGTACTCTGAGAATCAGTTATTTCATAATTTACATAATTACATCTTTCTGGAATCAATTCTTTCCCAGTGTACTTTCCCAGTGTACTTTCCCAGAATTTACTCAGGGAATACTTTCATTATTATGTGGGAAGGATATGAATTCTTGGCACAATTTATCCTATTGTGCAAGGTAAAAAATGTCCCATGTAAGGGTAAAAGACACTGAAATATGTTTCTTTTAATCAATGGAATTCACCTTTTTCACCTGGCCACCATGTTCTGAACTGAAACGAGGCTCGGGTGGTAAAACTAGAGGAATTGCCAATGAAACGTTAATTCAATTCAATTAAATTTTATTTGTAGAGCGCTCAAATACAGTGCATTGTCTCGCGGCGCTTTATGCTACTCTTGATCAGAATTGTAGACTCACCAACATCCTCTGTGTCCCTTACATGCAGTTTTTTTATAACTGTGATACCATATACACTGTATATTACAGTAACTGGCACAGTAGGTTCACTCTTCTAGTTAGTCATTTCTGCATGTGAATGTGAAGTTATTAGTCCCAGTGCAGATGAATGTGAGTGAGCTGTAGAATGGGACCATGGGGTCTTACCGTCCCTGTTCACCTCTGTTAGCGCTGCTTGCACTTCTGTTAGCTCACGCCAGGCTAATGCAGTAAATCTACTGACAAATGTGTATTTTGAGCTGTCCTGCCCAAATACACAACGTGAGAGGTCACCAAATTAGTTAAAAATTACATTTAAAACAAACTTAATATGACGTGTGTCATAAACAATAATGACATTTCCTTGTCCTTTCCATATGTAACAGTGACCATGTTTGTGGTGCAGTCATGACAAAAAACCTATATCTTTACCTACAGTGAAGAATATAAGCAGGACGTGACACACACACACACACACACACACACACAGGGAGAGTCCACAGAGGGAGAGTCCCAGATAAGCAATAGGTGAAACACTTTACATTCAAATTGATTCCACCATGCAAGTCAACATTTCGTCATGAATCACATATCTGAATAGTCATCATCATATTCTGAATAGTCCAAAAGATTAACACAGTTCACAAGTTATGTGTTTAAGGCTCATGGGTACAAGAAATATCTTCTTTTCCATATAAACATGCTTTATATAACTGCTGATATAAAGCAATACTGTTTGGTCTTTGTTTTGTTACTGTTGTTGTTACATGCCACTCCCCAGTGCTAAGTTCACTCACCACCAACCTACTGTAATTCACATGGCCTAAACTGTCAAACACTACTGTAATACAGGTAGTTCTTGTTCAGTAAAGGCCAATTCAGATTGAAGATCCGTGACCTAGGTTGTTGCAAGCAGTTGCAAGCCGTCAAATTGCAGTTCTGGAGTTTTGGAACGTTGCAGGTTTTTAGAACGTCGCAGCCCGTCTCGTTGCGGATCTTTGGTCTGTAGACCACCTTAAGAGTCACACACACACACACACACACACACACACACACAGACACATACACACACACACACACACACACACACTACACACTGCATTATGTGTACCCCAAAAGCTGGTGTGTTTGACAGAGTGTTGTGTTATCTGTTTCCAGGTGGAGTTCCCCAAATCTCAGGAAAACACCATCCTGGGCAGAAAGGAGTTTGATACTGAAGGGAGAACAGCTGAGTGTGTGAAGAGAGAAGGAGAAACAGCAGGGAGACACATCACTACGTTGCAGACTCACTCTGAGAGTGAGAGATCTCAACGGAGATCCCAAGCCTCAATTGAAAAGGTAACGAGACTCGCGGTTAAATGATAAAGTAATGTTGCACCGTTTTTAGTGCATGTTTGAGAGCACATGTAGAAAGAGTAGAAGTACACAAATTAAACTTGGCCGTAAGCTGCATATTCATTCCTTAATGATGGATGCTGAAATAAATGATACTTCACATGCGTTTCGAAAGATTAAGGACGTAATACATGCAATCGCGATGTGTTAGGAGTTGGTCTTAGTGACTTAGGAGTCCTCTTGAGTACCCCTAAACTGTCCCAGACTTAGGTGCTACTTTTAGCGTTAAATTGTTTTGTGAATTACTCTTATCCCAAAAAGTTAGGAGTCCCAAAGTTACGACTGGCACGCCCATTTTTTTTAGGAGTTTCTCCTAAATTTGGCTGTTAGGAGCTACTTTTAGACTTAAGATTCTTTGAGAATATGGCCCCTGATTTTTTAAAGCTAAGTGGTACTACTAGAGTGTCATTGTCATGTATTACTGTAACTCAAATGTTCTGACAAAAGCATTGGAATGTCAAGCCAGTATTGGTTGTTTAGAAACTACACTGCAAAAAAAGAATTATTTGATCAATTTAAGGTTTATTTGCTTGTAATAAGTGAGAAAAATGTGGAACTAGTGAAAATTGACTTGTTAAGATTTAACAATAATTAAAATAAGACATTATATTGGAGCTTTTGGAAGACTAGATTGTCTTAATACTAGTTCAGGAAGCTTATTTTCATATTTTGTCACACCAATAACTGGATTTGTTATCATGTTTTAAGATGTCATTGCTTATAACAAGCTTCTAGTCAAAACCTTTTCATGCATTTGAAGATAAAAGTTGGCTGGGGAAACTTAAATTAAGGCACTTCTACTAGTTTTAGGGAGAGCTTCTGTAGCTGAAGCTGACACACCTATTTCACTGAGGTCTTGCAAAATAAAACAATAGCATTGTGAGCAAATGTGGGGCATCAACTACAGCTGAAAAAAGTCATAACGGCCTGGGGGACAGAATCAGAATGATCTGAGAGATGAAACTAACTGTTTCAGATCATCCTGTATTCCCAAGTTTGTTTCACACTGACATGGTCCATATAGATGTTTCTGGGTTTATGCTACTTGATCAGAATTGTAGACTCACCAACATCCTCTGTGTCTCTGTGATGCAGTTTTTATAACTACCACCATATACACTGTATATTATACAGTAACTGCCACAGTAGGCAGGGCCGTTTCAAGGTATTTGGGGGCCCCAGACAAACAGGGTCAGGGGCCCTACACCCACCCTACACCAGGGGCCCTACACAGAAATAAAAAGGGGGGGGGGGGGGGGGGGGGGCAGGCTAAGAATAGGACAAAATTACATTACATTATAAGCTAAGGAGTAAAGGTATGTTTTGAGATAGGATTTGAAAAGAGATAGAGAAGGGGCCATTCTAATATGGAGGGGAAGTTTGTTTCAAAGTTTAGGGGTTACAGTTGCAAAAGCACGATCACCACGGCATTTATATTTAGATTTGGTGATCGTAAGCAACGACTGCTCTGTGGATCTAAGGGTTTGTGAAGGTGTGTACCTATGCAGAAGATCAGAAAAGTTAAAAGTAAGATTTTAAAATCAATTCTGTATTGCACTGGGAGCCAATGAAGGGACGCTAGGATAGGGGAGATGTGTTCTCTCTTGCGTGTGCCCGTCAAAAGGCGGGCAGCAGCATTCTGAACTACTTGTAAGCGTGAAAGAGAGCTCTGGTTAAGGCCTACATAGAGAGAGTTACAATAATCTAATCTAGAGGTAATGAATGCATGGATCACTTTTTCAAAATCATTTAAGGAAAGAAAGGGCTTGACTTTAGTTAAAAGTCTCAGCTGAAAGAAGCTAGATTTAACAACAGAGTTATTAAAGTAAAACATGACAGAGTGTCTATACAATCACAAAGCTATTCATATCCAGACTACAATACAGCATCAGTCTTTACTTATTTCCCAAGGACAAACAAAAGAGCAAGAATAGTAAACCTTTTGATTTTCAGTCATGTGTGTTACAAGAATGGTCTGATACTGAAATCCTCATTCATACCCCTTGGTGCCATAGTGTCCTAGCCTGACATAGCCCGACCATAATACTGCTGTTCATCCGTATTCATGGTCTGGAGGTTCTTTAACCTGGCGCGATTATACTGCGGGGGGGAGGGCATTCACTTTTGGTTTGAAACAATTGGACAGCTCGTCTAATCAGCGTCGCTTATTGGCCGGTAGACTCTCTACCGATATAAACACGCCCAAGAGGACCGTTCCCAGACCATGGATACGTATGAGCCCGCCGATAATACGAATGCTATGTCCGGCTAATAGTGTGCAGGGTGTAAAACCAATATAGTTCCCGTTTGAGAAGTAGGTTATCAATATTGCCCCCCTCCTGGACAATTTAACCATCTCAATTCCAATATATTTTAAAGCAGACACACTATGACGGGCCTCTTTAAAATGGACTGCCACTGAACTTTTCATGTCCATGTTGCGTATGTCACATCTGTGCTCCGCTATCCTGGTCTTAAGAGCCCTTGTGGTTTTGCCCACGTAGGCTAAGCCACACGGGCACTTCAGCATATATATCACATTTTTTGTCTGACAGGATATTAGGTGATTAAAAAAGTGAGTCTTACTTGTAAAGTTACATTGTTGGCAATTTCCACACTTGTAGTTGCCTGGTTGGATGTTACTCAGAAAATGTGTTGGGGGAGGGGGTGGGGGTAAATCCGCACTCACTAGCATGTTCCGGAGGTTTGGTTGTCTTTTATAGACCACACGCGGAGGTTTGGGGAAAATCTTTTTTAAAGTTAGGTCAGAGTCGATGATATGCCAATGCTTTTTTACACTAGTTTGCCTCTTTTTTTGGCAGCCAGCCAGTGGGGCATAAGGATGGGGCCTCTTAAGGGGGATTTTCAACATAGAATTTTTCATAGAATTTAAAGGGTTGCTCACACAGTTGTTGCTGCTATGAATTGATACCCAATCTGTCATTCTCGGGGGCCCCCTTGAAGCGGGGGCCCCAGGCAATTGCTTGGTTTGCGTGCCTTGTTGCAATGGCCCTGTCAGTAGGTCCACCCTTCTAGTTAGCCATTTCTGCATGTGGATGTAGTTATCAGTCCCAGTTCAGATGAATGTGAGTAAGCTGTAGAATGGGACCATGGGGTCTACAGTAGTTACTGTCCCTGTTCACCTCTGTTAGCGCTGCTTGCAGTTCTGTTAGCTCACGCCAGGCTAATGCAGTAAATCTACAGACAAATGTGTATGTTGAGCTGTCCTGCCCAAATACACACCGTGAGAGCTAATTTAAAAATAACATTTCAAACAACAGTTGCAAGCCGTCTCAAAGGATCACACACACACACACACTAAACACTGAATTAAGTGTACCCTAATAGCTGGTGTGTTTGACAGAGAGCTATTTGTTTCCAGGTGGGGTTCCCAAAATCTCAGACATGAGGATTGTGCTGCTGGGACGCAGAGCTGCTGGGAAGAGTTCATCAGGAAACACCATCCTGGGCAGAAAGGAGTTTGATACTGTAGGGACAACAGCTGAGTGTGTAAAGAGAGAAGGAGAAACAGCAGGGAAACACATCACTGTAGTGGAGGCACCAGGATGGTGGTTTAACTGCACTGTAGACCGCACTCTTGAACGTGATAAACAAGAGATTATCCTCAGTGTGTCTCTGTGTCCTCCAGGACCCCATGCTCTACTCCTGGTCATTAGAGTGAGTGACTCATTCACAGAGACAAACAGAGAAGCAGTGCAGCAACATCTGGAGCTTCTTGGTAAGAGAGTCTGGCGTCACACTATAGTATTGTTCACATGGGCGGACTGTCTGGGAGACACAAGCATTGAACAGCACATTGAGAGTGGAGGAGAGGCTCTGCAGTGGGTTGTAGAGAAATGTGGGAACAGGTATCATGTTGTAGACAATAAGAAGAGTGATGGTGGCCAGGTGACAGAGCTGCTGGAGAAGATAGAAGAGATGGTGGCAGGAAAGGGTGGCCATGGCTTTGATTTTGACAGACATGTTTGTAACAAACTCCAAGAGAAGAAGAAGAGAGAAGAGAGAAGAGCAGAGGAGAGGAAGATGAAGGTGCAGAAGCAGAGATGGACTCTCAGATCAACAACAGGTGAGAGAATGGGTCAGCTTTTCATACAAACACACACACACACACACACACACACACACAAGGCAAGGCAGGTTTATTAGTGCATTTCATACATAGGAGCAGTTCAATGTGCTTTACAGAAAATAGAAAATGAAATTACAAAGGGTAAAGGAGATATAAAAATGAATAGAAATAAACAAATAGAAATAAACAGAAATAAGTAGAAATAAACAGTGCTTTTAAATCAAGTATCAATTCATCACACTACATATCACTTTGGATTGGCCTTTCACCTTTCCTACTGATGGACACTCTTATCGTCTGCCTAGAGACCTGAGGCTCTTGCTCCTTAGATAAAGTGTGTACAGGTTGATGGACAACAGTATTTTTTGGCACAAACAAACAAAAAAGAAATAATCAAACAAAAAGATAAACAAACTAACAAACAAAAAAAGTACATGTTGAAAATGAAATAATAAAAAATAAAATAAAAGTGAATGAGAGAGTAAGAAGCAGAGTAATAAAAATTGATAGCCTGGTAAACCAGACTAAATTTTTCAGACAAAAGATTGGATGTCTATTTAGTCTGGCCTGGAGATTGTTGATGAGCACAACCCATTGTCTTTCAAACCATATCTGTGCATATAGGCCAACGCTCTGTCGTTTCTCCCTCAAAACCCCAACCGCTTTGATTCAAAATACATCTCTGCGTTATGATTAGTTTTAAACCCCGCCCACTTTGATTCAAAACACATCTCTGCGTTATGATTGGTTTTGCCAGATTCCTGGCACTCTTGGCAGAATTGGAGAATGATGCGAGGCTAGACCCACTCGCAGACAAAAGATTTTGGCGTCCAGCGGGTGGTGCTAGTTTACTAGGCTAAAAATTGAAGTTAAATTAAAACAGTTTAGAATATGGCAATGTAATTTGCACCCCAGTGTCAATAGCCAATATTATTATTCACACATGGCAAATACCTATTGTTGCTATTTACACCCAGGTGTTCCTAGTAGAAAAAGCTATTTACACCCAGGTGTTCATAGTTGAAATTGCTATTTACACCCAGACATGCATTATACAATATGTGCACTATAACTGATGCCTAGGTGCAGGCAGTTGTTTTTGAACAATAATATTGCTTTTGGGTCATAAGATCCACAGCAAAATGCTCCTATCCAGTTATCCATTTCATTGAAAAATTAGTTCCAGAATGTTCAAAATACCACATAAAACGTTACTAACTGTACTTTGCTAGGGTGCTTGTTTTGGAACATCATAGGATAGTATTGCCCACTCGGTGAGTAGCATATATATATGTTTTTTTTTTTTTTTTTAATGATGTTTATGGTTGAAGACATAATACCAAATGCATGTGGCTAGCCATGCTGAAGCAGACAGGGAGGGATTATAAATGAGCCAAATGGCAGAGATGGGACCAACCACGACAATTTTGGTGTTAGCCATTCTATTTCATCCTAGACAACCCAGAAAAAGGGTTAAAAGTGCTAAAAACCAAACTATACCTTTAAATGTAATGTTTCATGTCTTCAGCAGATAAACAAATAGTTCCCAAAGGAACTTCTCCTCAAAAGGCATCCTTTAGAACACAGGCGATCTCCTTTTAGGTATGGGGTCCCTAATCCCACCATACACACCTACAGAAAACACATAATCTTCTACAAGCATCTTTTAATGTTATTATTTGTGTTGAACTTACAGTTGTCTAACTTCAGCCTAAATGTATAATTTACGCAAGACTAATCTGCTATATTGAGTCAATTATGGAGGCCCCAGGCAAGTTTGCCTGCCCTGTTGCAACTGCCCTGGGGTGCGTTCCCCGTACAACGATGAATGTTAGCATTCTACCATCAAAGTACGATGTTCATGGGAACTAGGTAGGTGCTCAGCTGTGGGTGTTTCCCAAAAATGATCTACCAACATCGTACTATGTAAGTTTCTACCATGTTGGTATGTACCAACTTAGTTCCTACGACCATGTTAGCAGATGTTTTCGGAAGTGTTCGGAGACAATTCGGGTGCATTCGTGACAAGAAGCATGCCAGTCCCGTTTATACATTTATGTAGATATCGTCAGTTAATAACAGCGGTTACATAGACCTGTGATCAATATAAGATTCAATTAATTCATATGTCAAAAGTGATCTAGTTTATCTTCACCTTCGTGTGAAAATATATGAAATAATAACGACAGGAAATTATATTGGCAAGTAGTCTAATTAGATGTGAGGAACTTCAATGTGCGTGCAGCAGGTGGCCTAGTGGGTGAAGCACATGGCTTTGAGTCACATCCTTTGAAATCAGCGCAGCAGAGGGTTCAATGCCAGGCGAATGTAGCAGACTATCTCCTTACTCCGTGTCTAAATTATTATATTTAAAACAATACAAGATAAATAAACTGACATTGTTGTCAATATAGTTTAGGCATATTTTACGCATTGGTGCCTGTCCCCACTTGTTCCATGCAATATTATCTTTGAATTTGAAAGTCTACCAATTGGTAACACCCACATTAACAACGAAACCATCTAATTTCCTAATTGAGTTGGCCTGCCACTACACCTGTTATCTAGCCTGACACGCCAGACTGTATCATAAGAATGTATAGTCTGAAGACCACTGATAGACTGTACCTCAATGGAGGGGCGGGTGATTGCGTTGTCTTTCAAACTGCCTCTCCACGTAATAGGCTAGCGTTCCGGCCAGTGGTACCAGCTGGTATATCAAACTTTTCCCGTAGCCCGTCGGTAACACGGCAAAGACATCTTTTTCAGAACGAAAAACTTCAGTGCACTTTCTTGTTTCACTTTCAAAGAAAATGACAAGTGCAATTCGTCCAAAACTAAAGCCAAAGACGATTCTGCTCTGGTTTGAGCAGGGCTGTCGTCATCGTACAAAGCCCGCCTTACGATTTCCTGTACACATACCGCGCTGTGATTGGTTATCCGCCGCCAGAGGAAGGATACAACGGGTTTCTATCAGTGGCCTCTAGACGTATCTGCTGTGCAAATTCAAATTTGCTACCGCTAGGGGTACGTCTAGAGTTCTAGGCTACCTTTTATCACCAATAATCACCACCTGGAAACTTTCTCCAAATCAAAATCCTTCCTAAATAACAAAGGAGAGGACAACAGAAACAGCTCCCACACACGCACACAGGGGAGGTGTTGAACTCGCAGGGATCACCTGTGTGTGTCCCAAGGCTCAATGGCTTATCCATTTACGCCACCAGTCATCTGGTTAAATCTTTCATCTCTTGCCTAATTTAAATTATGAAAATACTCAAGGAAACTAACTTGGTCTATAACAGTGTTTCTCAAACTTTTTCAGACCGAGGACCACATTGCCCAAAAACATTTCTTTCAGGGACCACCTGCCATCTCGCCCTCGCCAAGTCACATGCTGCTACCCTTTAACCAAGTAATTTATAGAGTAGGCACTTCAAATGCTTTGATAAACAGTAAATTACAGGTCTGCCTCTTATATTCAGTGAACAACTAGTCTTTAGCCTTCAAATAATGACACAGGATAAATTCACATATTATTATGGTAATCAACTCGCGGACCACTTGAGCTTGCTCGCGGACCACCAGTGGTCCCCGGACCACACTTTGAGAACCACTGGTCTATAATAATAATAATAATTAACAGGAAATCACATTGTCAGTACATAACCAAGTCTTACTCATCATTGAAGTGTTTTTAATCAAAAATTTGGTTGTCTCCAAAATGACCCAATTATGGGATGTTCAACACCCTCTGGTGACTACAGTCTTCTAGTAAGATAGCTTGTTACGGAAGGGGAAGACGTCTCGTAGGTACGGATGAAGTTACTATATTGTTTACAATATAGCGCAGGAACCATAATTTCGAGAAACAAGGACATGGTAGCTACGTATATCGAAACATGGAAGTTTCACCTCCATAGTATGGACGATCATTTTGAGAAACACCTTGCTCGTAGTTTCATGGTTCCCACGATGTTGGTAGGCCCCAGATAGCTCGTAAATAGCTCGTAAATGTTTCGGAAGCGCACCCCAGAACAGTACAATACACAGAAGACTGAAATTGCGTTTTCTCTAAACTTATTGTGCATAAACCAAGCTAAGATACACATATAACTAAAAGACTGGACATGGTACATTCCCAAGAATAAAAGTGCAAATAAATTCCAGTAAAAAACTTCCAAGTCTCAAAATCCAGTCAGTTGAGAGCAAAAGTACTGAGTACAACAATACATTTGCAATGCGTCACCTTAGGCAAGTGTACAATGAGTAAAGGTTGCTTAATTTGCTGCAATCAGTCTCTGAACATGTGGATCCATCCACCGTCCACATCTTTAAGCAGTGCCTCTGCATTCTGGGGAAACAAAATGAGGACAATTTGATTTCTAAATAAATGTGTAATTTGAGTAACAAAATAAAAACAATACTTATCATTGCCATGAACAAGGCGCAGCTTGAACAATCCTGCTGTCTGGACCCCATGACTGATTGCAGGGTCCAGTCATCCAGTAGCTTGCTAACTGTACATTCACACCAACAGCTACTAAAGCTACAAAATTGCTTTTGTAGCTCAAAAAGCAGCTGCTAAATTTTCTGTGTTCGCCCAAATCGCTCTATCACTCATGACGTGCCTTAGTCCGGGAGCCATGGGGTTGAACCCAGATTTTTCGGATAAAGTTTTTTTTTTGCTTTATCTTATAGATTTGAGGTAGCTCTTTAAGATTTAAGAGGGTGCCCGGTGATATCCCTTGAGCATTTTCATATTTTAACACTTTAATGCCCTATATGCGCAAATAATGAAAAAAACGCAAAAAAAACCTTTTCATCAGTTTTAATACTGATATTAAATGCACCTAGGTGGCTGTATCTGATGGGTATTCATTCTTTACTCAATGGTTATTCAAATCAATTAAATGGGGTATATTTAACCCTTTCATAACTTTCCAAAATTAACGATTTACATGTTTATTTTATATTAAGGCGAGAAGGCACACCTAGATAGGCAAAAAAAAAAAGATTAATAGGCAGGACTATGAAACTTCTCGAAGTTATTAGGGACATAAAACATAAGATTTTTTGTATTGGAAGTTTTCAGATTTTTTAAAAATTTGTATGCAAATTAGGCCCAAGCTCATTAGAACACATATTTAGGACAAACTTCAAAAGCTACTGTAGCCCCATTGGATGGTGCCAGACTCAAACACCTGGGCTCATTTTGTTCATAAGGTTAAAATAAAACTATTTACAGAGGGGTTTGTAGTTATCTGCTTTTATATGCCCAGAAATCATGAAATACCAAAAAGCTTTTAGGGTGTGCTCTCTCGCCTCAATTACAATTTAGCGCCAATATTGCAATTGCAATTTCTAATTTAGCCTACTACAATCATTGAGCATTATTAGATGTGCTCAGGGAGGAAACCAAGTGACCAGCACCCAACCCCCCCATCCATTCTGCTCCTCAACTACATTGTGCAAAATAACTACTGTATATAATATGTGCAGCATATAGCATAAAGCATGTGCACACACACAATAACTATATAAAACCATATACATGGTGCAAAATAACTATTCAGCATGCAATCACACACACACACACTCACCCCCCAACACACACACACACACACACACAGAGAGAGAGTGAAAAAAACAATGTTCTATGTAGTGCTATTCAACTGGATAGGCTTTGTATGTGCAGCATGCATACACACAAATGCACAATTTATCAGCATAAGAAAGGACTATATACAGACTTCAGATGCGAAACCCCCTCAATTTGTTTGCAATAGCCTCTCTAAATCGAAAATGAGCGAAAATTGTAGGTTTGTTCATTGTATTATCCATCCCTGGATTTCATTGCTAAATCTCTTCTGTAGCTCTCCTATCTGAAAGTATGCACAAACAAATGTACAAGGCATACTGTTGACAGAACAGCTGCATTTTGTGGAGTGGCTGGGGCCACTTGGGATAATCTACAAATCATGGGTATCCAGTGAAGTAAAAAACCTCCTTGATAAGAGGCAGTGGGCATTTAAGAATGGTGACTTGACGGGGCTGAAACGTCTGTATGAAAGAGGCGAAGGAGGCATGTAACAACACAGTGGAAATGAAAATAGAGATGAACAACATCAAGGTGGTGTGCAAGGGGATTAAGCAGATCACCAGCTGTGGGAGTGCCAAGGCAGAGGGTGATGTGGACAGAGCAAACCATCTGAACCATTTCTGCAACTGTTTTAATGAATCCACTGCTAACGTGACTGCATCATCCACTTCAGCACACTTCGCTCTCCCCTCTCCACCAACTGGGGCAACTTAGGAAAAAGCCTCTCACCTAAGGAAGCTTGGGCAGATCCACAGCTGAGGGGGCTAACCCAACTGCCAGGGGTCATGGTGGGGGAGTGGGGGATGGCAAGGAGGATGGAATAGTGTGCCATTGCATGTGAGGAAAAGGGCATGGTGAAGGTGTGTTGTTGTATGTGGGGAGAGGTATGGTGGTAGGGTGGGCAGTGTGCTGAAAGTATGTTAAGGTGGCTACAGACCAAATATCTGCTACAAGATGGACTGTGATGTTCTAAAAAACAGTCATGTTCTGAAACTCCGAAACTGCACTGATGCAACTAAAACCATCTCATCTCGTTGTGGATCTTCAATCTGAATTGGCCTTTAGAGGCTGTCGGAGTGTGTGTGCGTGTTTGTGTGTGTGTATGTGATGGTAGGGGAGTGGGCATTTGATGGTACGGAGATGGAGTGATGGAAATGGTGGTGTTAGGGCATTGTGCGGTATGTTCAAGGGTCAAGGGACCTTCCTGTGTATTTTCAATGTTCAAGGGCCCTTCCTGGTGCTTTGTATTTGGGCCTATGAATGTGACATATGATGATAATGGCAGGGGTAGTAGTGTAGGTGTAGTGTTGTTGTTGAGTGTGTGTCTTGAGGGGAGAGGGGCAATGTATGTGTAAGTTGAGGGAACTTAAATAGGCAAGCATGGGAGGGATGAATGTCTGTGATGATATGGTCTATATAATTCCAGTTCCTAAGAAGCCACACCCTAACTGAATGATTTCAGACCCATAAGGCCTTTGAAAGCTGTTGCTCCATCTACTTAGAAGATCCTGGTGAACAATGCTGTGGACTCCATCTGCAGTTCGCCTATGAAGTGGGAGTGGAGGACGCTATACTTTATATGCTGCCCAGGGTGTACTCTCATCTAGACAATGGCGGCAGTGCTGTGAAAATTATTTTTTCACTTGTCCAGTGCTTTTAATGCCATCCAGCCCCTGAGAGACAAACTGCTGCAGATGAGGGTTGACACACACACCTGGTGACCTGAATTACAGACTACCTCACTGATAGACCCCAGTTTGTGAGACTTAACTGGTGTGCCTCAAGGTACTGTACTCTGTCCTGTGCTGTTTAACTTTTATACTGCTGACTTCAGATGCACTCTACATCATGCCACATGCAGAAGTTTTCTGATGACATTGTCATCATGGGGTGTATTAGGAAAGGACAAGAGCAGATGTACAGGTGCCTGGTGGAGGACTTTGTGGGATGGTGCAGAGCCAACCATCTGCAGCTGGATGCCGCCAAACAAATGAAATGAGGCGTGTTTCCATTGACGGACTAGATGTAGTGGTGAACACATACAAATACCTTATCCTGCATCTTGACAATTAACTGGACAGGTCTGCTAATACTGATGCTGTACAAGAAGTGGAAGGAAAGCCTCTATTTCCTGAGGTGACTGTGGTTCTCCAGCTGATGTTCTACCAGTTTGTAATGGCCAGTGTTGTGTTGGGGCAATAACACTAAGGGATGCTGTACATTTGGACAAGCTGGTATGGAAGGCTGGCTCTTTAGTCAGCAATGAGCTGAGTCACTAACCCAGGTACAGGAGAAAAGGACCCCTGAATAGGCTCCCATCCATAATGGACAATGACAGTCATCCACTACACAGTAGCAGAGAAGCATGTTCAGCAGCAGGTTAACTTGGTTATGCTGAACAGACAGATTGTAGAAGTCTTTATCCAAAGGCCCATCCAGCTGCATTATGCCTATTCTACATACAGTATGCATAGAGTAGACGATGTACAGAAATGTCAAGCTGTTTTTGGCTAGTCAGGTTATCACGGCAAATAACGACATGGAATTTTAGTGGTTTGTAAACAGTGTTCTCAGAAGCAGCTGTCTATCGATTGTGCCTGTATTATAGAGCTTAGATCGGGCCGAAAAATTGAGCCCGACCCTACCGAAAACCGATCATTTTCTGCCCAAGCCCGGCCCGACCCGAGAGATAACGTGTGATAATGAGCCCGAGACCGATTTAAACCCGACATGTTAAATAGCCCTAATAATAGCCTACTTTTGTAACTGCATGTTCAAAAACAATTCCGGATTAGTTTACAGACATTTGTTCAGCATATTCTTGAAGCATATTGCCTGTTGACAAGACTTCATGTCTGTGTTGAGGTCCACGTCTTTCTGTCATACCTTGTGCTGACACACAGCTCTGCGCACCTCTCATTCACTGAGATTAGATAGGCTACTCATTCATTCATTAGACTGTCATGCTGGCAAATCCACGAAAAAAAATTTAATAACCATGTAACAATCAGCCCAAGGAGCTAGACTATTACTAATTAAAACACGGGTCTGAGATTGACTGCTAGCTAGAATGATATGTTTTGGTATTCAATGAGAATAACAGTCTGGAAACATGACAATGACTTTTCACAGAATATGTATATTGTAACAGGTTTCACACATGCAAAGCAACACTTTCATTCATTCATTCACCCACGGTGCTCAACAAACAATTATTGTCCCAGGCGTAAACGCCATGTAATTGGCCTGCGCTTTCCCTACGCAGCCAGCCGAATGCGCACTCACAGCGCACGCTCGCTTTTGACCCCAAGTCTCTCCAAACAGAAAAAAGAATCCACCGACAAAAGAGTGTTGAAGTCCAATGAAAATAATAATACAATCCAGCAGGGATCCTCCCGGAAAAAAGGTATATTCCCCACACGGCTACGGAGCTCCTCAATGAAAAACAGGATAGCCTTACCGGCCTTGGATAACGTTAGTCCCGACAGCGGAGAGATCTTATTGCCCGAGTTCGGGTTTATATCCTGGTAAACGGTGGTCTGTAGCTAGATCAACCAGAGGCTTCCAAAGTGCACTGTTGTGGCGACACACGTCAGGTCTCCAGCGGTCTCCCTGAATCTTTTGCGCGCCCCGTATCCCTCTACTTCCACGCTTTTAAAGACTTTCAAAAGTCAGCGCTGCAATCAGCTGACCGACACGTCAGCTGTCAGTCAATGTAATCAGCTGACGTCTTTGACAGTTGCGGACAGCCAGGCTCCCCCAAAGCATAAACAAACACTACAAACAGCCATTCACATACATATACACATACAGGGAAACAGGTACATAAAGCAGAATGGGAAACATAAATGGAAACACTCAATTGGGCTACTGGTAGACCCTAAAAAAATAACCAGTTTTAACAAGTGAATCCTAAATTATGTGGAGGTGCCACAACCAGAAGTTTTCTGGCAATAGACTATAATAGGTTATAATGCGTTGTGCGCTGCAACGTTTACCTTTATTGTATTCAGAAACACCGTAATTTCTCCAAATGTATCCACTTTCACTTTCGGTTCCCACGCGAAAGAAGCACGATTTTACTGACAAACAAACTTGATGTTTCCTTATGCTTTCCACTGGACTGGGTTCATTTTATTTTATTTTCCCCCCATCACATTAGAAGCGTTATATTACGTTATAGGTCTGATGTAGCCGACAGAGCGCAGCTGACAGGTGCTGCTCAACGCTGCGCAGAGCTGTCCAAACATATTTTTTTCTATTAATCACCTTAGACTTAGATAACATTTTTTGCTGAGTTAGTTAACCATAATACATATTGGGTGTCACACCATATAGCGTCATAGGCTAAATAAATAAAACATATATAAAACATAGGCCTATTTATGGAACACTGATCATGAGCCCGGCCCGGCCCGGCCCGAGCCCGATAAAGTGACTGCAAATGTCAGCCCGAGCCCGGCCCAAGTTCGGGTAGGGTCGGGCCGGGCTCGGGCTCGGGCAGCAAATCTAAACTCTACTGTATTAGCTCTGTATGCTATTGTATGTGATTGGAGTTAAACTAATCAGACCATAGGAATCGGTGCAACGGCATCTTTGTGTTAGAATCATCAACTCTGTTACTTTCAAAAACATTTTGGCATTGTGAACCTCACTCCTGTGGTTTATGGATTCAGAGCTAGTATGCTAGCTAAACTTATTAGCTATACATAGGTTGCCAGTTCTGTCACCCACACATCCCTTCAGAAGAAAAACATGAACAACAACAACAAAAAAACAGCATATGCCTGATTATCTACGGCTACGGCTTAACAACATGAGAAAAATGCTTTTTTAAAAATCAAAGCCCCGCCCACAATGACATGACCCCACCCCAAACTATGACCACACCCCCTCCTACTTTAAACATCCTACTATGTAAACAAACACAAAATAAGTATGCTGTAGAGCCTTGAATGAAATCATGGCGAGAAATGTTATACACATCAAGACTGCAGGACATCCCAATAAGAAATGGTTAATATCCGAAATTGCTCAAGGGATTTTGCTGGGTACGGTCTCTTATCTTAATGAGTAGAAAAAAAATAAATGTAACCGATGAAGCCAGGCTCGGCCAAATTTTGTGCTTTGGCTCCCAAATTGTGCGCAATAATAGGCTTTTTAGACAAAGTCCCGCCCCATCCACAATCCACGCCCCCAAATAATGACCACACCCCTACCCTCGGGCTTATACACACCCTACTATCTTAACAAACACAAAAATAAGTTTGCTTTAGACCCCTGAATGTACACATAATGAATAACGTCAAAACATTTATATGCGTTAAGACCGCAGGACATCCCAATAAGAAAGGGTTAATATACAAAATTGCTCAAGGGATATCATCGAGCACCCTCTCTTTTCTTAATAAGTAGACCTTGGACAACAAGAAACAGCCAAATTTTGCCATTTGGCTCCCGTTTAGATTTTACAGCTGAAACGCATCATAGCTATAATTTGCATAAAGTTAACCGTTTTTTAGCTTTTTTTTAGTCGCTCAAATTGCCCAAATCCTAATTTTTACAGCTGGTAGCTTTTGTCGCTCTTACCCATAGAAAGTGAATGGCTTCCAGCAATTTTACAGCTTCAGTAGCTCTTGGTGTGAACGTACAGTAAGCCTCTCTCCTTCATGAGAAAGATTTAAAAAGTCTATCAGTGCAATACTCTGGATATACAGATACAATACCAAATGGAAAACACATACTTCCAGTGTTGGAAGAACGGTCAGGCCATGATGTTCAGGTGCTTCAGACATTGGCAGCGATAAGGAACCAGTGTCGTGTCTGCACACTGGCAGAAAAATCCATTGGAACTTCTCATAAGCGGACCTTATGTAGGAAGTCTCTCTGGGTATTGCTTCCATAGTGCTTACTGCTTGTTATTGACTTTTTTGATTCTGAATGGAGCAATACTGTCCATAATTGGGTCATGTCTGAATTGAAAATTTCCAGTAAGCCATGTACAGAGCCTGACATTTGAGTTGAGATCTGTGAGAGAGCTTGCTCAAAGAGAACACATGTGTTGTCATTTATGACTCTCCTACGCATAGTCATAGAGCTGTTCTGAAAGTGAGGGGACATAGAAACATCAAAGAAAACACAAAAACAATCAGATATGGCCATGTCAATAACAGTTGTAGAAACAGTAAGAACCTATGTAATAACAAGGTCAAGGGTATGACCATGAGAGTGTGTTGGACCCTGTACATGTTGTATTAGGTTGAAATTGTCAATAAGGCCAAGTAGTTCTCTATCATACGTGCTTTCAGGATTATCAACATGCAAGTTAAAGTCACCAGATATGATAAGACAGTCAAACTCTAAGCAAATGGCTGACAACAGTTCACCAAACTCTAGAAAAACTTTGGGTGAATGTCTCGGGGGCCTGTAAATAGTCAATAACAATATATTAGGAGAGCATGTAACAAGAGCAGATACTAAGGCTGCAACTAATGACTATTTTGGTAGTCGACTAATCTTTAGATAATTTTTTTGATTAATCAACGATTATCGATTATTCTTTTAGTTTTTAGTAGAGTTAATATTGTTAATATTACAAAATTGTATTGTTTGGATTTTATCCTAAATCCCCCTAAATAGTAAATAAATCAGGGGGAAAAGCCAAAACCAATATTAGGCTATTATTATTATTATTATTATTATTATTATCATCTTTACAAATTGAGCAGTGTATTTACTTGTAATCACCATCACCTGCAGTGTTTCCAGTAGCCTGACTGTGAAAGCCTATCTAAAGTAGCATTTTTACTGACTGGCTTGCCATAGGCACACACGTCTTGTTTTGGGGGGGAAAAAAAACGGTAAAAAGATATTTTTCTCTTTCAAGGTTGTCAGTGTGCCCCCAAATGCTTTATCATGAAATAGGACTTTATTCCTCATTCCAAGTTCAAGAGTTTATTTTGCCATGTCAACAAAGTTGATAGGAATTGTTTGTGGCATATCCCCAACATCAATCAAACAAATACAAACAATGGACAAGACACACAGCTGCAAAGCACATACAATAAAAATAACTATGGGTAGACATAAACCGTAAGCAGAGGGGGTCCCAGCAGACATTGGACAGCAGTTAAATTACAGAACATGCTAACCATAATAAAGTGCATTAAGGGTAAAGTGCATAGAGAGTGGGAAGTTATGGCAGGTTAAGATGTATGACTCCCCCCAAGCATGTTCAGACGCAAATGTTTCTTTAACGGGTTTAATGAAGTCTTCTCCTCTTCAAAATCATCCACAGACCTCCACAAACCGTGAAACTAGCAATACACAGTATTGGGATAACAGTTAGCACACTTACTATGCACATGTACAAATATTCATAACGAAAATAAAGACATACAAATACCTCGTTGGCTGCATACTATGAAAGGGAATCTGTAGGCTTCTTATCTTCCAGCTTTGAAGTAAAACTTTGACTTTACCGTAAGTTTTAGCAATCTTAACGTAGCTTGACTTGACAGCTAACAGGGTCAGAGCCTGTGCACACGACCTCTGCTTGCTTGCATCTGACGTTACCCAGAACGCTAGGGGCCTTGCAGCTCAACGTAGGCATCAAAATAAAAGTACCCTTACACTTCAATATAAAATGCATATAAAATACAGAAATAACCTGGTAATTCTCAAAGTGGGTTTCTCATACAAAATAACCAAAAATATTCTGCAAATATAGAAATAAAATAGCAACAGTTACACTCCCACCAAATCTCACCAATCTTAAATGTGGGATTTCTCTGCACTTAAAGACTGTTGCAAGTCAACTCTTAAACATTGAAAGAACTTTACCACTCAACAAGGAATGATGAAAACATTAAGCATCAATCTGCTTCAATCAGTGTGACAAGCTTGTGTATAGGCCTATCAAGATACACTGTTCTGGTTGTGGGTTTACCCTTTGCATCATATGTGGTGTCACTAACCAGTAACCTGACTTTTCTCACTCTATCATCTGACCCTGGATAGACTTCTGCTATTCTGGCCAACTTCCATTCGTTCCGTGGCGCCTGATCATCCTGCAGAAGCACAATGTCATTTGCCTTCAGGTTTCTTCTGTTCTTCTGCCACTTTTGTCTTGGCTGCAAACTCAGCAGATACTCTTTTTTCCAGCGAATCCAAAATTCATTGGCCAAGTACTGAACTCTGCGCCACCGCTTTTGAAGATACAGGTCTTCCTTGACAAACTGTCCAGGCGGAGGAAGGATTATGGTGGACTTCATCGTGAGAATGTGGTTCGGAGTCAATGGTTCAGGTGCGGATGGATCGTTCAAATGTTCAGCGGTAAGTGGTCGGCTATTGACTACTGCCATCACCTCGTATAGGAAAGTTCTCAGAGATGAGCTGTCCAATCTTTGCGCTGACTTGTCGAGAATGGCTGTCAGAACACTCCTGATGGTCCTGATTTGCCTCTCCCAGACGCCGCCCATATGACTTGCTGCTGGGGGATTCATTAGAAATTCACATCCTAAAGCCTTGACTCTCTCTCCGTCCATTCCTTTCATGAGCTCTGCGAACTCTCTTCTTGCGTCAATGAAGTTGGTTCCTTGATCACTTCGAAGCTGACGAACATTTCCTCTTATGGCAATGAACACTCTTAGCGCATTGATGAACGCATCAGTGGTCATGTCGTCAAGCATTTCCACATGTATGGCTCTTGAACATAGACAGGTAAGTAAAAGTCCATACCTTTTAATCTCTTTTCTTCCTTCTTTGACATAGATGGGTCCGAAACAGTCTATGCCGGTGTAGGTGAACGGAGGAGTTGTTTCCATTCGATCTTGAGGTAAGTCACCCATTCTTTGTTCTTCGGTGTATCTTCTGTACTTTCGACATTTGACACATTTGAAGATGTGTGACGATACTGCGCTGCTACTTCCCAGGATCCACCATCCGTTAGCTCGCAGTTCGTTCAACGTCATTCCACGTCCCTGATGATGAACTCTCTCATGGAAGTGCTTGATCAGTAGAGCTGATATATGACAGTTCTTCGGAAGTATAGCTGGATGCTTGATGTGTGGATGTAACGCAGCTTTACTTAAGCGTCCGCCGACTCTCAAGACTCCTTCTTCATCCAAAACTGGACTTAACTTGGTCAGCTTGCTGTACTTGCTCTTGGCTATAACTCCCTTTGCTTTCAAGCTCTTCAACTCATCTGGGAACGCTTCCTCTTGAACTAGCTTAATGATCACGATTTCTGCTTCTTTCCTTTCTTCTAGACTTGTACTCTCATTGGTTCTTTGTTTCTCACCTTTGTGTTCCTTGACACGTCGTTTCAATCTGGCAACTGCTTGAACTACCCTTGACCAGTCAGAGAACTTCTCAAGGCGGTCGAGCAACGATCTGTCCTTTGCCTTCGTGTTAAACACAACAGCCTTACGGAGCTCAGGATCATCTTCCTTAACTTCTCCCACCTTGCATTCTCGGACAGGTAATTCCTTTTGCCAAAGAAACTTCGGTCCAGAAAACCAATTGGATGTCTCTAGTTGCTCTGCAGTCAACCCTCGAGAGGCATGATCTGCCGGATTGTCCTCAGATGCAACATAGGCCCATTGTTCAGGCTTTGTGCTTGACTTGATTCTTTGTATGCGATTGGCTACGAACACTTGAAATCTTCTGGCGTCATTGTTTATGTAGCCTAGAACGACTGTAGAATCCGTCCAGAAGTATTCCTTCAGGTCCTGGATTTCCAGTTCATTTCGGAGCATATCGCTGGCTCTAACTGCAACTACTGCCGCAGACAGTTCCAGTCTTGGTATCGTCAACACTTTGGTTGGTGAAACTCTTGACTTTCCCATCACTAAACTGCAATGGACTTCATTGGATTCGTTGACAACTCGCAGGTAAGTACAAACACCATACCCTGAGGTACTTGCATCACAGAAGTGGTGAAGTTCATACCCTTTGATGTCGTCGAACCCTGAAGGTAAGTAACATCTTCTGACTTCCATTTCAGATAGGTTAGGTAGGTCTCTAATCCAAGACTCCCACTGAGGTCTTAAGCTTTCTGGAAGCTCATCGTCCCAGCCGATCTTATCTCTGCACATCTGCTGGAGAATTTGCTTTCCATGGAGAACAAACGGTGCCATGAATCCTAGCGGATCATAGACTGAGGCTACGGTAGAGAGTACACCTCTTCTTGTCGATGGATTAGACTTGACTTGAACTCTGAATCTGAATGAGTCAGACGAGACGCACCACTCTACTCCAAGCGCTCTCTCCATGTGAGGTAAGCTCAAAGCCATGTCTTGATCTTTGCTTGTGGCACGTTCCTCTTCTGGAATGGATGCCATCACGTTCTCATTGTTGGAAACAAACTTGTGAAGTCTTAACTTGCCGGTAGAACAAAGTTCTCTTGATTCTTTGACGAGCTGAATGGCTTCCTTCTCAGTAGGAACACTAAGGAGCCCATCATCTACGTAGAAATTCCTCTGTATGAAGCGCACAGTGTCTTCGCCAAACTGATCTTGCCCTTGAGCTGCCAGGTGTTTTAGGCCAAAGTTGGCGCAGCCAGGGGACGAAGCCGCTCCAAACAAGTGGACTTTCATTCTGTAGGTGGATGGCATGTCTTCCAAGTTACCATTCTCCCACCATAAGAACCGTAAGTAATCTTGGTCTTCAGTTTTCACATGAAACTGGTGAAACATTCTTTCGATGTCGCACATCACTGCAACTGAGCCTTTTCGAAATCTGCACAGGACACCCACCAGGGTATTCGTCAGGTCAGGTCCAGTGAGCAGATGGTCATTGAGAGACGTTTCTTGAAACTTGGCCGAACAATCAAATACAACACGTATTTTCCCCGGTTTCTGCGGATGATATACTCCATGGTGTGGAATATACCATGCCGGGCTGTTCTCAATTTCTTCCTTGGGGACCTTCTCGGCATCACCGCGGGAAATTATGTCGCTCATGAAGTTCACATAGTCTTTGTAGTAAGTTTCATTCTTCTTTAGCTTCCTTTCAAGACAGTTTAAACGATGCACTGCACATATTCTGTTGTTAGGCAACACTGGTCTATCCTCTTTAAACGGCAATGGCATCTCAAAGTGACCATTGTCTTTCTGAGTTATGTTTTCTCTCATCTTGGACAGGAACTTGAGATCATCTTGAGAGACAGGATCTTCTTCTCTAGCTCTTTCTGAGAAGTCCAATTCAAGAATCTTCAAGATGTCTGAAGAAGTCACTTCCTTGACTTTGGATCTGTTCACATAATGAACCTCTGTTTTCAGATTGACAGTAGAGTCAACTCTTGGCGTCACTTGCCTGACCACTATGCGATGACTGATTCCGATAGCATCTCCATAGGCTACACAGGGATTGCCATGGCCGACAATACTCCATCCCAGGTCAGTACGTTGTGCATAAGGCTGATTCTCTTGGCCCGACACGATTTCTCTTGGGAGAAGGGCTTGCGAGCAGTTGTAGCCGATGAGCAGGCCTACTTCACAGTCCTGCAGAGGTGCTACATCGTCTTGGAGGTGCTCTAGGTGAGACCAAGCCTTTGCAGTTTCGCCCGTTGGTATGTGAGTTTTGTTGACTGGAATAAAGTCACGCGTGTAGGTTGGTGGTAAGCTGATTCTTTTGCTCTTGTGCTGACTGAGTGGAAGACGAAAGCCAGACAGGAATTATTGCAGCTGTCTGCACAGTAGCTTCATCCTGGATAACTCTAAGGGTAGTAGAAGCTGTGGCTGTTTCTTTAGGTTGTGTTGCTTGAGGCTTTGCTTTGTTCTTTTCGTTTTGATTACTTGATTTCTCTGAAGCTTGGCCTTGTTTAACTTGTGATGCCTTTTGCTCTTCTTTGTCTCTCTCTTCGTGCAGGCAGGTAGGATGCTTCTTTTTGCATGTGTCACAAACACTCCTACTGTTGCAGCTCTTTGAGACATGACCTGGCTTAAGGCACCCAAAGCATAGCTTTTCAGCCTGAACAAACTTGACTCTGTCAGGCACTTCTTTCTCTGCAAACTTTCTGCATACATGCAAAGTATGACCGTTCTTTTTACAAAAGAGGCATGTTTTAGCAGTCTCTTCATTAGAACTAGTGGTCAGTGTCTTAGCTTTAACATTTTGTTGTTTTTGCTGCTTTGGCTTTTCAGTTTCACCTTGCTTCAGTGATTGCAACGATGTAACTGGGTTACAGGCAATTTTCGCTTCTCTTGTCAGAAATCTCACAAACTGACTGAAGGAAGGGAACTGGCCACTCTGTTCTTCCATTTCCATGACTTTCCGGTTCCATCTTGCGGTTAGCCAATCTGGAAGCTTTGCGAGAAACTGTCTGTTCTCATTACAGTCATTCAAAATCTCCAGTGCCTTGATATGGACCATAGCTGCTTCGCAGCTACGCAGAAAATCAACAAACTCTCGAAGTCCAGAGCTGTCTTTAGGTCCAATTTTGGCCCATGTTTGAAGTTTGTCTCTATATGCCTTCGCAACGGTGAATGGGTTTCCATACCTCTCTTCCAAAATCTCCCATGCTGCAGCATAAGCAGACTCTGTTCCGAGAAGGAAATAGCCATCCACTGCATTCTTAGCTTGACCGCTAACATATTTACGGAGATAATATATCTTCTCTCTGTCTTGAATATTCTTCTGGTCAATCAAAGTTTGAAACGACAGTTTCCAATCACTGTACTTCAACGGATCCCCGCTGAATATTGAAGGTTCAGGAACTGGAATTCTGTTGGCACTTAGAGCATCAGCGAGTACCTTAATGAGCTCTGCTGTGCTTTGATTCGAGGAGGTGATCACAGGTTGTGGGGCAGAAGGTGCAGACAGAGGCAGACGGCTTGAAGGACATGGCGGCTTAATGTCTGCTACCATCTCATGACTCAGAATGTCTTTAGGCTCTTCTTTAATGTCCAACCCCTGATTATACACCTGCATTCTTGCCTGTGCTGCACTAAGCTCCTTCACTGTTTCTAAATTCTTTATTTTTCTTCTTTTTTCCTCTAAAGTCATCTGTAGAGCTGTGTGTTCTTCCTCTAGTTGAGCTTTAATCTTTGCTTCCTCTTCTTCTCTCTCTAAGCGACGCCTTATAACCGCTGCCTCTTCAGCCGCTATCTTCCTCTTAGCTTCCGCTTCTAGACGCTGTAGTTCCGACTGCTCTCTTTCTTGTTCTTGTAACACTTTCAGAACAGCTTGGCTTGCTGCAGCGTCCGCAGCAGCTTCTTGATGCTTGATGGAAGATGTTCTTGTTTGCTCTGAGGCATTCTTCAGAATAGAGGTAACTGAACCAAATTCACTCTTGCTTGCGTCCCAAAGAGAGCCTGCTTCTGGCCATTCTGGGTCTCCTTCTGGAACTTTTCCATCCAGGTGGCTAGAGGCTATAGCAACGATGAAGCCTGAAACCTCAACACACAGGTCTACTCTTCGTCGCACATCTTGGTCTGGAGTTGAGACTTGCCGCAATTCTTCGTAAACATGCTGCACGTCTGCGGAAAGGCCTCTAACATCTCCAAGGATATCATTAAGCATGCCTTCTGATAAAGACTCAGATGACTGAGATAATGACTGCTTGCAGAATTTAACATGTGTTCTCCATTTTCTGTAGATGTAGTCAAATCTATTCAGAAGTGCTTTAATTTTCTCGTCTTGCATTGCTTTACCCTTCTCTGTTAGAGTACGGGTTCGCTCACCACGTCTGAGCTGCTGTGCTTCTTCCAGCTGAGGCTCAGCATCACCGACTTCATCTTCTGGAGGGCCTTGTAGAACACTATCTCTTACCTGAGTAGTGGACTCACTTGACTCTGCCATAATTGAATGTTAAACTGGCAAGAAATGTCTATTTCAATAATGAAAAATGTAAATAAAGTCTGTATTCACTAAAACTCTTGTGTTGCGTGTAAATGTCTCTTAAATGTCCCTGTGTTTAAATGTCACACACTATACTTGGCAATGTACTCAAATCAAAATTACCATATGCTGTACTTTTCACAAGCAATATGCTTAAGTAGCTCAAAAATGTACTTACAAACTGAAAAATGTAGTTTAAATAAACCTTAGTTCTCTTAGAACCGTACAGAAAACTCAAATATCAAAATTGCAAATAGCTTTCACTTTACATTACCAAAATACACTTTAAATTGTGAAAATGAAATAATTCACCTTTAACTTTCAAGCATTTAAATTATATCCTTTAGCTTTAAACCTTTAACTTGAATGCACTTAATAGCAAGCTTAAACTTAAAGTTGACTGGATAAATGCATAGCCATTAACACATTAGTTCAAATCAGCCATCTTTTCTATGAACCTTTAAACCAACTCTTATTAGTTAGCCGACTCTTATTGTCCACGTGCTTAATGACTGTCAACTACGTGTTAAATATGCACTCATCTGCCGGTCCTTTGACGACTATAGCCACGAAGTTGCGATTAGCTCGTCGTTGGGCTTGCTTCTCACTGGCGTCGATTGACTGGCGTCGGTGAGCACGCCGAGCTCCACTCGCATCGGTGAACAGTCCACGTTTTCCACTCACGTTGTCGAGCAGTTCGACCTTCACTCGCATCGTCGAGCAGTCCGAGTTTCACTATGACTCCCCCCAAGCATGTTCAGACGCAAATGTTTCTTTAACGGGTTTAATGAAGTCTTCTCCTCTTCAAAATCATCCACAGACCTCCACAAACCGTGAAACTAGCAATACACAGTATTGGGATAACAGTTAGCACACTTACTATGCACATGTACAAATATTCATAACGAAAATAAAGACATACAAATACCTCGTTGGCTGCATACTATGAAAGGGAATCTGTAGGCTTCTTATCTTCCAGCTTTGAAGTAAAACTTGACTTTACCGTAAGTTTTAGCAATCTTAACGTAGCTTGACTTGACAGCTAAAGGGTCAGAGCTGTGCACACGACCTCTGCTTGCTTGCATCTGACGTTACCCAGAACGCTAGGGGCCTTGCAGCTCAACGTAGGCATCAAAATAAAAGTACCCTTACACTTCAATATAAAATGCTTATAAAATACAGAAATAACCTGGTAATTCTCAAAGTGGGTTTCTCATACAAAATAACCAAAAATATTCTGCAAATATAGAAAATAAAATAGCAACAGTTACAAGATGTCTTATAGTCAGTGGGTATGTGCTTTTTCCTAAATCTGGATGTGGATGTAGTGATACTTCTATACCTCTTGCCTGATGGGAGGACTATATGCTGGATGTGAGGGATTGGCTATGATTTTCTTTGCCTTTCTGAAAACCCGTGATGAGAAAAATGGAAGAGAGGGAGGGGAGGTTGGCGCCTATGATTTTACTTGCTCTGCGCACAAACCTTTCCAACCTTGTCTTGTCTCGTGTTGTAGTGTTACCGTACCAGACTAGGATAGGATAGGATGCAGAATGACTTTAGGCATATATATTCTAGGATAGGATGCAGAATGACTTTCTGTTTCTCTAGGCTATGCGTCTGCATTAAATTCCCTTAGCAGATTTCCTTTCCTTGAGGAGATGCCATCTTTTTTCACGATTGAATCAGGCATATCACTTGAACTAGAGCAGGCTAGACTTAACGGTTGACAGCGACTTTACTTGCTGTGAAATAATTCTTGTATATAAATGTGTAAAATAATGCATCGTTTCACAAGTGTCGATATACAGTAGGCTACATTGCATTGCCTAATGTGCAAGGAGATCGCTAAAATGTTTACCGTTAATGCACTGTAAGTTATTCATAGGCTTACTGAAAACTTCATACTTTTCCTGAAAATAATTATTTTAATTACAGTCTGAGTGTTACGAGTGTCGTAATTGGGTGTCTTTTGGCACCTCTCTCCATCCGTATTGGGGCCCCGCCTCCCCTGTCAATGATCCTTCCTGTCTATGGAAGTTTTAGTCAGAGAACTTTTAATAGGGGAGAATTAGCACTCCGGTGGTATTGCGCCTAGATGGCGCGCGCGAGTCAGTGAAGAATGAATTGGGTTCTATGCAGCTGCACCCTAAAATGCTGCATTTCTTTAGATACAATTTTTTCTTGAATAAATGCATTCATGCATGCGGTTCAGAGTAATTTGATGTAATTCTCAGTCCACACATAATATTTTTAGCATTTTTTGTTCATTTGTAAAATCCCTTCCAAAGTGTCTGTCACGTGACACAGCAAGTCTTTCCCTATGGCCATTCACCAGAATAGAGTAGCAGAATGCTAGTGAGTCAGGGGAAAAAAACAGCTCAAAGATGTCATATGTATTAAATATATTTCATTTTGATTGAAATCCATGTCAAAGTTGCTTAAAAGAAAATGCAATCTGTGATATGTTGTCCCTAAACATGTGAAAATTATACATTTAGCCCTATACCTCATAGGTGCCCATTGATTTTCCACTCAGTTTCCACTGACTCGCGATCGCCCCCTAGCGGATTTGTAATTGGAATTGCAGGTTGAATGGCGTTAATAGGAGTGCCATGGCTCGCCGTAAACGGGCTCTGTTTTAGTTTTCAAAAGTCTGAACGGAGCTATGGACGCGGTGGGCCATTACTGCTTGTGAGTTTTGGTTGAGACGTGTCTCTTTCTTTCTTTGTCTGTGTAAAGTTACTTGTGTTCAGTATTTTGACCGTGTTACGGTGTGATGTTATTATGAGCTTGGCGCGTGGCTAAGCTCAGGTGTTGGTTTGCTTTCTTCTGCCAGTGCCAGTGTGCTAGCTCGGGCAGGATTGGTGTAGGCTGCTCGTTATTGCTGACGGTAGTCAGCGTGAGCCGATGTGTCGGCGTTTGTTGACGTTAACGTTATTCCCCTCGGGAACATGTTTTGTGTGGTTGTACGTTTCTTTGTTTGTTCGTCTTTTATGTTAACTTGTCTTGTCCATTCCATTCCCTTTTCCCCGGTTAAACTTATCATCTTATTTTCAATAAACCGTTTCATTCGTTTCAGTTAAATCCTGTTGTTGTATC
This sequence comes from Sardinella longiceps, assembly GCA_027497455.2. Classification (NCBI taxonomy): domain Eukaryota; kingdom Metazoa; phylum Chordata; class Actinopteri; order Clupeiformes; family Clupeidae; genus Sardinella; species Sardinella longiceps. The sequence continues at coordinate 25,802,971 of JAODXP020000019.1, forward strand.
ATTATTCACATTATTTCTGTTATGTTTGTTGTTACATGCCCAGAGTGAGAGACGGGTTTGTAATACTTGGGGGCTCGTAAACGTTGAACCCGTTTTTGGGGAGTAATTTCACTTTTGTCTTTGTTGTTTCTATTTATCTGGTGTAACGTTAACTTGACCTTGGCTAATGTTTGTTGCTATGTTTTTGCCATGCAAGTGTTTTCTCTATGCCTATACGGTTTCTACCCAGACAGTTAGGAGTGTCCAGCTAGGCTTCTAGTCTTTCCTTCGGACACTCATTTGTTATTTTGTAATAATTTGTTGTTTTTTGGTGGTGGGGGAGTGTACTCCGGGGGAGACTAGGCTCTCCGTGGGGGTAGTTGTTGCGGGTGTTTTCGCCTGTGCGGTTACCTCGAGCCCGGTAAGCTTTGAAGCTAGAATAGGTAAGTTTGGGGTAGGTAGGTCTGGGGGGAAATCGTTTGAGAGAATACTAGTTTTTGTAGGCCTTGGCTATTGAATAAAGTTACGGTTTTTGCGCTGTTGTTGTGTTTTGATGTTGCTTGTTGGTAAATGTTATTAGTGGATTATTACTCCATTAACGTAGCCTGAACTAGTTTATATTTTTTCTTCCTGGTTTAACTCCAGTGTTTGGCTCACACTGACGCAGTTTTTTTTTTATGTGCACCACTTTGCCAATTTTGTTGGCCTAGTGAATGTTTCTGGTCTCGCACTTATAGGCTATTGCCTGTTTATTAATTTAAGCTAATAATTGTGGTTAGCTGTTGTTTCCTTGTTGTATTACTGTATATACTGTGTGAACAAGCATGGCCACCGCTGTCTTTAATTTAGATGCGTTTGTTGCTGAGCCTACACTTTCTCAACTTGACTGCAAGAAAAAAGAATTGGCTGTTGTAGCCCAGCACTTTGGGATTGCAGCCCCTTCATCGCTGGTAAAAGCTGACCTCAAGGCAGTTGTTATTAAGGGCCTGGTGGAAAAGGGTATTCTTCCAGCTCCTGACCCAGCAGTGCCTCCTGTTGTGATAGCGCCCCCTGTCGTGTTAGCGCCTATCGTGTCCGTGCCTGTCATGTCCGCGCCTGTCGTGTCAGCACCCCCTGTTTTAGTGGAGGCTGTTTTTCATCAGCCTGTGCAGGCTGCTGTACACGTGGTAGAGGGGCCCGCTGAACAGTTAGCTCAGTCTACACCCAAGGGTGTTGAGGTAGTAAGTGTGGTGGAGGAAAAACCCTTCACCCTTCCTCGTTTTGATCCAATGTCTGCAGATTCAGATAGCGGGAGCAAGTTGAATGCTCGTGTTGAAGTTCGACTTGCCCGCCAGGAAATGGATATGCAAGAGCGTGAACGTGAATTTCAGCTACGCAGGGAACTGGAACTTCGTAAGCTGGAGGCTGACACCGCTATCAGAATGCGTCAACTGGAGCTCCCCGCATGATATTAATTTTATCCTTGAATTGTTGGCCTAGTGCTTCCTTACCTGGGCGTGTTGAGTCAGTGCGACCAGCGGGAGAACCATGCCTAATTCTCCAGGACTCCTCCGGAGATTTTATCCATTTTCTATCTGATCCAGTCCACCACCATACATCACTCCATGAAACACATCCTTTCCCAAAAGGGGTGGGAAAACCTGTCCCCTTACTACCTGTTCCCCCCATGAAAGGACTTGCTATCCTTCCCCTTACAATTTATTACATTGCACAAGTTGAATTGAAACAACATGTCCTTGCAGGTGTCAACCTCTAGTATCCCTTTGGCCCCACAGCTATCACTATTCCCCCTCGCTAGGCTTATCAGCCCCCAGAGGGCCAGCAGAGCTGCTGTCAGGCCCCTCATCATTCTCAATTTCGTGTGGCATTAGACGTTTGATATTTTTTATGTTATTTTTCTTTGTCACTAGTGCACAATGTGCGAAATGATGCCAATTGTCCTCACCCCTTTTATCAACTTTCACTGCTCGGTTTGACACCTGGGTGACCTTGTAAGGTCCTTCCCACTTGGCCTCAGACCAATGTGGCCTCCCCTGGACTTTTATGTATACCTGATCACCTACTTCCGTAGGTAAGAGTTCCTTGGGCTCCTCTTCACCTCGTCCTGCGTTCACCACCTGCTGGGAAATCAGATCTGTTATTTGCTCAAGCACCCTGACATACTCTGCCAAATCCGCCTCCTCCAGGTTAGGATGCTCGACCCAACCTGGATCATCTCGTGGCCCAGGCATGGTTCTGCCTGTTAGAATTTCGATTGGGGTTTCTTTGTTTGGTTCTTGTCTCATTGACATTAGTACCAGAGGCAACGCCTCTGTCCATGTCAACGACATGCCGGCCATTGCCTTTGCGAGCTTATTTTTAATTGTTCTGTTGGCTCTCTCAACCAGGCCCTGGCTAGTCGGTTTAAACACACTTCCGAGTCTGTGCTCAATCCCCAATGCGTTTTCCATCCCTTGGAGGTGTTTGTTTTTGAAATGCGAGCCATTGTCTGAACATATCACGCTTGGAGTGCCATACCTAGGGATGAACTCTTTCGTCAACCATTTCACTACTGAGTCAGCGTCTTCTTTTTGGTAGGAATTGCCTCAACCCACCGGGAGAATCTGTCAACTGCTACCAGCAGATACCTGTACCCCTCAGCGGTTCTCCAACTTAAACCCAAATCAGTGTAATCAATGCAAATTTCTCGCCACGGGCCAGAGGGTACCGGAAATTTTAACAGTGGGTGAGGTATGGTTTTCTTATGATTCATGCGGTTGCAAGTTGTGCATTCGGCTCGGAAATTTGATGCATGCTCCCTTAGGCATGGGATCCACCAGTGTTTGCGGATTTGTCTGATCATTTTTTCTGTTGAAATGTGTGTTGGGCCATGCGCATTAGTCAGTAAGCTCTGTAATAATGACCTGGGTGCCACTGCCTGCCCTCCTGCCGATCGCCAAATAATTTTTTCCTGTCCCAGAATCTCAATTGTTTGTCTTATAGCCCCATAAGTCACCCACTCCCTTTGTTCAAGTGGACTCGCCGCCTCTTGAATCTCTACCAATTCAGCAAGTTTTTGTGTTGGTTCAAAATTATTGTTAGTGTTTGAAATTTCATTCGCTATCCCATCAGTTTGAACATCCGTCGCCTTACCTGACCTCAATGTAACTCCTTGAACCACTGTTTGGCCAATCACCATTTTGGCAGCCGCATCCGCTGCTGCATTTCCCTTACACTCTTTTGAATTCCCTTTTGCGTGTCCCGCTACTTTCACCACTGCCACCTCTGCTGGTTTTTTCACTGCTGCAATAAGTTCTCTCAGGAGTTTTTCATGTTTAACAGGAGACCCGTTTGCATTTAAGAAATGTCGTCTTAGCCATTCTGGGCCATCGTAATGTATTGCTCCAAACCCATAGGCTGAATCAGTGTAAATGTTGACTCGACACCCCTCGCTCAACTCAAGTGCCCTGGTTAGTCCTTTTATCTCTGCAGATTGTGCTGACGCTGGCTGGGGCACCTCTCCTGCCTCCACTGTGACAGGGCCTTCATTAGTCCACTCAATTATGCCATAGCCTGCTCTGTTTCTAACAGCGCCGTCACTACCGTCAGTCTTGTAAGAACTACCGTCTGTAAACAACTCCCAGTCAGGACTATCCAGTGGTGTTATGTGCAGTCCATCCCTGAGTCTGCTATCTCTTTCCACTCTGTTCACACAGTCATGTGGGTCTAATCTGCCTCCATTAACCCCTCTAGCCATGTTAACAGTATTCCCTTTCGCTGCCCTGTAGGTGATGTGTGCGCCTCTGAGTGCGTCTTCGATTTTTACCATGCGTGATGTTGAAAAACTGAACGCGTCAGATGCCAAAAGGGCTGTTACGCTGTGATCTGTGTTCACAATGAGCGGGTGACACAACACTATGTGTGATGTCTTTTCGATGGCTTTCGCCAGCGCAGCCAAGAATTTTACACATGGTGGTTTGCCTTTTTCCACGGAGTCAAGTTTGCAGCTGTGGTATGACAAAATTTTCCTGTTCCCCTTATCTTTCTGCCACAACACCGCATTTACAATCCCCTCATTTTCTGCCACGTCTAGTTCAAAATCGACATTGTAATTTGGGCTGGCCAACGCAGTTACCGTGCTCATTGCTGTTTTCACATCCCTGAATGTTTTTTCCCTTTCACCTGTCCATTTGATACGGCTTTTTAGCGCTCTGTGTCCCACTTCAGTTATCATGTCACGTAAGGGTTGGGTCAAATTCACATAGTTTGGAACGTAAGTCCTGCTATAGCCACATAACCCCAAAAATGCCAACATATCCTGGACTGTAGCCGGCCTCCCATAACTAAGAATCGCCTCACGGTGATGGTCTGACATGCTCGTCCCCTCAGCGCCTATTATCCGTCCCAGGAACTCGACTGATGACCGTGTGATTTGCAATTTTTCTTTTTTGAGTTTGAAACCTGCTTCTGCCAAGCAGATTAACAGGTCTTTGGTGGCCTTAAGTGACGTTTTGACAGTTTCCGCTGCACAAATCAGATCGTCCACATACTGTATTACAGTTACGTCTGGTGGTAGTTTGAGTTTTGATAGAATTTGGCTTAATGCACAGTTGAACAGACCGGGTGAGCACTTCTGGCCTTGTGCCAACGTTGTGTACGTGAATCTTTCTCCTCTGTACGTGAAAGCAAACCAGTCTTGGCACTGTTTTGCAAGGGCCACAGCGTGAAAAGCATTCGAGATATCACACACACTAAACCATTTTTGCTCAGGTTTTATTGCGCGCAATGCCACATACGGATCTGGCACTGGCAATGGAATTGTTTCGGTCACCTCATTAATTGCCCTCAAATCGTGGACCATTCTCCATCCCTTCCCTCCAGCTTTCGGCACAGGGAGGATCGGAGTGTTCCATTTTGAATCAGTTCTTCGCAAAACGCCTGCTCTTAGCAACCCCGCAATCGTCTCTGCAATCCCCTCTTCTTGTTCTGGCTTTAAACGGTACTGTGGCTTCCATACAGGTCTAGTGACCCCCGGTTTTAGTGTTAGGACTGCCTCACCTGCTATTTTTCCCACATCGTGTGGGTGCGTCGCCCACAATTTTTTCGGCACTTCACGCAACATTTGTTCGGCGGCTGGGTGATTTGCATTGACCCCTGCTATGTCACGTGCTTTCTCAACTCTCATGCTTTTGGCCATGTCCCATGCATCTATATGGAAGATTCGAAACTGACCATCTGTAGACACTTCAATTAGTTCGTCCTCCCCACATACAGTGTACGCTTGTTGTTCAGCCCTAATTATCATGCAATTCAGGCTTGCTGCTGTATAGTCAGGTGCAATGGCGAGTGTGACGTGTGGGCTCAGACTGTCTTTTAAGGGAAACCAATCTTTCTGTTCGTCGGTCAAATCAATTTTTGCGGCTACCCCCTCTGGGCCAACTACTATTCGAGTGGCGTGGATGGGCTCCGTTGTGCCCTCCTTGAGCCGGTCCCACCTGTCACTGTATTCAATGTCATCACACACTGCATAGTAATATGTCATGTGATATGGGTCTTTTGGCGCAATGTAAGTTGCTTCACTGTCAATTTTAGGTTTCCACTCATAGTATTGTCTGAGAAGACCTGGGCAAGCTGAATCATGTTGAAGCTCTGACCAAAAAACAGTGACTGTTTTGGATTTTGGAGCCTCTGTAGGCAAAATGATGTATTGTCCAATGGGTATTCTCTCCTGGCCTGGCAGACGAATTTGTAGGCCATCCGGTGAACACAGTATTGTCATGCCTAATTTTGAAATTATGTCTCTAGCCAGTAAATTGATTGGACAGTTTGGCGCGATGATGACTGGTTCAGTTACTGTTTGATTTCCAAATTTAATCGTGATAGGGTTTGTATAGGGCTGCAGCTCCACTTTCCCTGAGAACCCGACTGTACTTAACTCTTGCCCTGACAGAGTGACCCCCCTAGGTTTCCTGGTTAGTGTGGTAGCCGCTGCCCCTGTGTCAATCATAAATTCAAATTTTTCATTTTCAATTAAACCTTTAATCATCAGCGGCGACCATGGGGGGGTAGTACATGAGTCAGATTCTCTTGGGCCCCGTCAATATTGATCTTGATCATCACCATAATGATATCTCCATTCATCATATGGGTCAGGTATTGGCCCCTCCTGCACTGCCTGCACAACCCTTTCACCTGCTCTCCAACCTCCTCTATCTCTTGCTGGGCCACCTCTGCCTCTGCCCATTGGTCGGCCACGACCACGACCACGATCCCTACCGCTATCAGGTCCATACGGATATGGAGGCAGTCTGTCAGTTTCTGGGCATTCAGCTACATGATGATATGGGCTATTACAACCATAACAATTCCCTCTCCTCTTTTCCTTGTATGCTTGTTGGTGCCACTGAGCTTGGTCAGCTGTTATGGTCTTGGTCTGTCCCCCCATGGTCTGATCTGTCGTTTGAGGTAAACTAGGGGCCATAATGTTGCTGGCGGCTCCCTTGACAGCAATTTGTTCAAATATTTTGGTCAGAGCATCTGTCATTTTTTCCTCCTGGCCTCTCTCTTTCGTGTCTTTTTTGTCCTTTTCTGTCTGTCTAAACCGTTTGATAACATGATCCACATGTTGTTTCCACAAACCATCAGCCAACTCGTCTAAACCCACAATATCACTGAGTTTATTTTTAACCCACACAGGCAGCCCTGCAACAACTCCCCTTCTGTAATGGACCTTTGCCAATTCATTCTTATCAGGCCTAGTGCCTGTTGCTGTCAACCACATGTCCCATGCTCTAGTCAGATATTCGTGTGTGCCCTCATCCGATCTTAAAGGTGCCCCGCCACACAAAACCGTTTTTACCTGTTGCTTTTGGTATAGAATAGGTCTATATGACCTCGAGTTACACCGTGCATGTGAAAATGTAATACTGTCTTCGCTATCGGCAATAGCCCATTAAAAGAAATAGCGGAGAAATTAGGTCAATTTGACTCCATGGTCTGTGCTACGTAGTATAGACCACGTTACAGCCATTGGCTGACTGAGGAGAATTATCGCCCAATCCATGCTCTCCTGTATTTGACTAAAGCCCGCCCCTTGAAATACTCGCGAAAAAGAAGGAATATCCATGAAATGGTAACAGGCAACTATTTTTAGTTTTAACTGAATATCAACACGTTAGTGAGTTTAGCTTTGGCTATGAGTTTAGCAAACTGTTAACTCATCTACCTGCTAGTCCATCATTTATTCAGTGTCCTGTGTATTTTGGGAAGAACTTGTCAACTTGGCGAATTCAATTGGCGAATTCTTGGTAAGTGTAACGTTAATCTGACTGGATAGGCAAACAGTCGGCTACTCTTGCAATAAGTATCTGATTATGTTGGCTACTGTGACATCCTGACTATGTAGTAAGCTTACCTTTGCAAAGTGGCTGTTTACAATCTGCAAGCTAGGTTGGTGCAGATATCCTCTTTCTCGGTTTCATGATAATATTCCAAGGTTTTTTTTTCATACCTCGCAATTCGCAATTAAAATTAATGTAAATATTCAGCCCATGTGCTTTACAACGTCGAGCTTCAGCAGCGAATCAGAGCGCAGCCCATTATCACAGTGGAAAAAAAACGGAAGAACCGCATGAAATTTTCGAAGGCTATTCCATTAAACATTATGAATGTCCATTAAACACAGACAATCACTTACCAAACACTTCAGGAAAAACTTGGATGTGTCCTCACGGGTGAAGATGGGAAGTAGAGCTTAGAGCTGCTGTCTTCCGCTGAGACACAATGTCCCTTGTCTAAGGATTACATACGCAGACACAAATACCATTCACATAATAATGAAGAAACTGAAGATTCTTTTAACTCATTGACTGCCAATGACGTCTTTAGACGTCAACTGAAATACTGCCGTTCACTGCCAATGACGTCTTTAGACGTCAACTGCGTTTTTTAATGGGGAGGGCTGCAGAAAGACCTAGGGAACCTTGTCTGTAAATATCAGAATTCTCCGTCGAAAATTGTTGTTCCAAATTGATCCTGAGGGTGGCAGTGTGTCACTTTGGATGTGAGATGAGCATAGATTCATAGGTATGGCCAAGGGAGAAGTAGAGAAAGCTAATGACATGGCTAAATATGCCGCTAGCAAAGTGCAGACGTAAATCGGAGAAATTTAGGCAGTTCACACTCGATCAGAGTATGTGTCACTGCCATAGTAGTTCGAGTAGTGTTCCGATCGTGGGAGATGAAGGAGATCAACCTTGGGCAAACGGAAATAGCAGTTGTGACTTGTTTCAGTGCCCAGCTAGCTCACAGTTCCGGGTCAGGTAAGAATTTGCGAGCCAGTTGTTGATCACTGAGTTTTCGCTGTCACAGCCTGTAAATAGCATATATTTACCTTGTTACAACAATGTCTATTTTATTACCAAAAGTCCCCTGTTACTGTTGTTTTTGTGGTCTTATCACAGGAAGACATTTTCCCGATGTTTGACGTGCTAATAGACCGAAAAAAAACGCGCATCCAAGACACTAACGTTGTCAAACAAAACGCTAATTTTCTCCCTTTTTTGATAAACAACGGGTGTGTTTGGAGAAAGTAGCTTATGTTCGCCTGCTGATTTCTAAGCAATGGAAAGGGGTAGAAACGAACTTTTTTTTCTGGTGAAAGACGAGAGTCTGCTCTTTCTTGTGGTAGTTTCATTGTTTATGTAGTCGTAACACATAATATTCTGTGGCTCTTTAAAAAACAGTCAAAATTCCCCAAAACCTCTGGCAGTATGGAACTCTCTATTCTGAAAACGGCTGGCAGTCAATGAGTTAAAAATAAAATGTTAAAATTAACATTAAAATTTGAACCTTGCTTGTAACACGTCTACTGTGAAACGTTTGGAATGATCATTTCAATGTTCTGTTCATAAAATTAAATTTTTTCAAGTCAGTAATTAGCACATCATGATGTATGGCTGCTTTGATGTCTAATAACCTTAAACGAAAATACCGGAGTGAATTCAAGCATAGCTCTGTTGAAAGAGCTTGCTAAATGCGCTAGTTAGCGAGTGGAACAAAATAATTTGGTACAGCACAGACCGAACGTGAACGCAGAAGCGTTCAATGTAAAGTGTTTCGCTTTCGCGCTAGGTCTATGCTGTTCGAAATTCTTTCATTTCATGCAAAATATATTGCTGTTAGAAGGCTTGTGCAACAGGGCTATGCTTAAACTTACTCCGTTATTTTCCTTTAACCAATGGTACTTACTATTCTCAGACATTTTAATAGCATGGAAACCAATAAAACCTACTGAAGTTACCCAGAGCCTGGGCATGTAGTGAGTGTAGATCCCAAAAGTTGACATGCCACCAACATAATGTTAATTATGAATGCTAATGTTAAGTATGAATGTTATCATTAAAAGGAAAATACTGGAGTGAATTCAAGCATAGCCCTGTTGAAAGAGCTTGCTAAATGCGCTAGTTAGCAAGTGGAACAAAATAATTCGGTACAGCACAGACCGAACGCGAACACAGAAGTGAACAGGCACTTTACACTGAATCAATGGGATCTGGCTGTTGGAAACCGAAAGCAAGATCTGAGGTTACATTGACTCAATGTAAAGTGTTTCGCATTCGTGTTAGGTCTATGCTGTTTGAAATTCTTTCATTTCATACTAAATATATTGCTGTTAGAAGGCTCGTGCAGCAGGGCTATGCTTAAATTTACTCCGGTATTTTCCTTTAAAGAAAAATAAAACATAGCCATCTTTTTCATTGTCAGCGTCATCAAATAGGGTTTGTCTATACTCATGACTTGGATGAAGCTCAGGGCTAAAGACAGAAAGCCAGACAGTTCCAAAAAGAAGGGTTAACATACTTATACTTCAAGCACTTAACTCACCTCTTCATCAAGCTTATTCAGGAGGTCTTCCATTGCTGGGCCAAATGCTCCCTTTCTTGCCCGGTAGAGCTTGAGTAGCCGAAGCACATATTTGTCCAGGGAAGTATGGAAGGTTACCAGGAGGTCCTTACTTCTTTAGATATCTGGAATTAATGAATCAAAGAAAAATCATAAAATGATAACCCTTTTTCCACCAATTTCACTAAAAATTTAAATAAATTGAATGAGCAATAATTACAGTGAAACTAATGGAACAATATCTACCAGGGAGAGATGACTATATAATCCTGTAGCAAAATAAACCATAGACCATCATGATGTTACCTTACTTGCCTAAACATAGATTAAGTCCTGGAGAAAGGGTATTTGAAATTGTGAAAAGTTTTTGACGATTGTGGCCAGTCACAAAGGAACTTCTACCATTAAAGACAGTCTTACCTCTTCCAGACTAAACAGTGCAGGCCATCTCTCCTTGACCTCCGATACCATGGGCTGTATCTCCACAATCTCCTTGCATCGAAGGGAAAACGTCAGCTCCATCATTTGCCATATCTTTGCCATATTACTTTTTCTTTTTTGGAATTCTTCAACTAGAGCAAGTCTCTCCTCTTCCTTTTCGTCATGGTGGTCTGGGACATGGTTGAATTCTCCCCGTTTGGGCTTTTTGAGAGTGAATGGGCCATCTTCTCCATCTCCTCGACACCTTTTCCTGTTCACATCTACGTCTTTGCAGCCAGCATCAGACAACTCGCTAGAAATGGCAAGTGCCTGGCATGAACTGCTAGGCCCAAAATCTTCTGAATGAACACTGGCTGTGTCCAAGGAGGAGATTGATCCGCTGAAGGAATGTTCAGATAGGTTACAAGGGGAAGAAGGGAGAGGAGAGTTCCACATAGTGTGTAGCCTACTGCACGCCCCCTGGCAATTCAGATATTATGGTCAACTCAAATAAAGAGAATCCAAAATCAGGATCTTCAAATTGAAGAGTAAAATCTCTCTCAAGTTGGAGTCTTTTTTTAAGCACAACAATTAGCTGGTCAACTGATTCTGGAAGTTCTTCAAGTCGGAGTCTTTTGGCTTCTTTGGGAGAAAGAACTATTCGATGTTACAAAACCTGGAAAAGGGCAAAAAACAGGAACCAGATTTAGCATCATTACAATGTTCCGTAGAATTATAGAAACTACGTATAATAAAAACCTCTGGCAACATACCATTTTCAGTTATTTTGAATTGAGGATCCTTGCCGTCACCGCCCCACCTGCTGAACTTGTAGAGGATGGTAATCTGTCAGTAGGCTAGTTCTGAAATGTTCAATGTAGGCTACCATTAATTCACAAATGAATGTCACGTCTTCTGTATGGACAAGAATACACTTCTGAAACACAAACAGACAAGAGACACAATATGAATATATATATTCAGTAATCATCCACTTTAACTATATGGAAGGAAAATATTAATTTTTCTACAATATAGGCTACCCATCTGGGGGTCCCAATGACGGAAGAAAATGTATGAAACCTCCATTCTGTGTGGCCTGGATGATGGATTAAACATTTTTAATTGCTTCAATCTGGTAAAGTCTGTTACCATGACTTGAGGCTTAAATTAGACAATTGTTGACATTAAAGAAAACAAACACAGGGTTTTAAACTGGCGTGTGTTTTATAACATTTTTTGTAAAATTACTCATTTTTTAATTAATTGTTTCAATATGTAACTTAGCCTACAAATCAATGCAGATCAAATGACTAGAATTCCAGATATACAGTAAGCTTTCTATTCTGTCTTCTAAAGTGCGTGTTCCTAGCACCCAGTTAACAGATAGCTAAACAGCCAGTAGTTGTTGAAATCATATCCCACGGACGCGGTGAATAAAGTTGAACTCTCTTTACTCATGGATGTCTTTGCACAGTACATTCAAATCACTGGGATCTGTGAAACTAAACAAAAATACATTTTCCTTTAGTCTAATTGCCTTAATACAAATCATAAAGTTCTCATAATAAAACATATAAGCTACTGTGTAAATAAGTTGAAAGTATAACGCACATTTCACCGAGTGAGACCATATGCATGTACAATTCAGCTGCTTATCTTACACAGCCTACAAAGGTGCTCAAAATGCACAAAATTCCACAATATAGGAAAATATCAAATGCTTAAACTTAAATGAACAAGTCCACTTACAAGCAAAGCTTCTGGCAGGCTCAAACAGACAGATGGATACAGAAGAAAAACACAGATTCTACTCTCCATGAGGATTTTACCAAAATGGCCGATTAGGAAGTAAGCATGGAGAAACCTGACCTAATACAGGAAGTGACTTCTCTGCTATAACAGAAATAGCCAGCAGGTGGTGCTAAAACCTGGAAATACTTTTACTATTCAACAGAATACATTACACTTTCCATATCACTAGTTTATGTCACTACAAAGTTCATGTCTGCTGCACCAATGTATCATTGCAACTGATAACGTTAAAAACAGCACATCGCTTTTGTTTATGTTAACGTCTCACTACCGTTAACGTTATAGCAGGCTTGCTGGCAGGCAGAATTATTTTCATGCATGAATGCAATTACCAGTAGGCTATGCTAGCTAATAAGTTACTATCATTTCATATTCCCCACAAAAGCGCCTTCATAATGCACTCGCTGCTTGTACATAATTCAGGATGTGTGTCATTATTTTAGGAACACTATAAAGATGGCCATGCATTAAAATCCCATCTGTAAATTGATGTTAACTTCTTTCATGGCGAACCTGACCAGCGAACATTGACATTGACAACACAAACCGTGCCTCCATGATAAACATGCAAATTAACGGAATAGACAACATTTGCAAACAATGAAACACCACTTACCGAAAAAAAATCACCAGAAATGTTCAATGCAAGAAAATTCCGTGTGGTCTTCTGGCATGAACAGGCATGTTTCCCTCATAGTTTCGCTTTTGAATTTACGTTAGAGGCCCTCTGTTTACGGGTAAGGAAACCCCAGAGCGGGTCCTAATGCGCATGCCTATGGAGTCTTTAGAGATTTTATAATTCGTGTAAGTAGGGAGAGAAGTGCGTTAGGAAGACTTACTGTAGTTGAATTCATTGTAAGACAAAAATCTGGTTTTTGAGTATGATTCATTTGAAAATCTATGTAAGAACATCAATTGCCTAGAATTTTATTTACAGTGTGTATTGTTGATTATGCTACATTTTTAATTAGCATACCTTTAAATTTCACTAAAATGTACTTTTAGCATATTAGTTGAAAACTTCTACATTAAACTTGTTAATCACTTGAAATAGCCTGTGCATTGCATTGAAAACATGTTTAAAAAACATTTGCATTGCAATACTGGACTAGATTCTAGATGTGTACAAGTGTACTCACAACAACCTAAACATTACACATGTTTAAGTATATAGCCTAGTGGCAAAGTAAAGTTATTACACTTCTCAAATGAATTGTAGTTTATCTACTTTTAAAATACTTAAATTGTATTATATATATATATATATATATATATATATATATATATATATATATATATATATATATATATAAGTATATAGCTATAAGTATATAGCCTAGTGGCAAAGTAAAGTTATTACACTTCTCAAATGAATTGTAGTCTACTTTTAAAATACTTAAATTGTATTATATATATATATATATGGGCAATTCCACGAAAAAGTAAACCTCACCTTAAAAATTTAAGTCTCTCCTACATGGACATAAAAATTCTTTCAGAAAACTTCCAATACAAAAAAGTATCGTCTCAATGTAAATATTCAACTGAGCAAGTTTCGAAAGGATATCTGTTTGTTAAAATTTTTACCCCATTCAGCTATAATGTAAGTCTATGTCTTTTTTATTGTTGTATTACTATTTCTGTCGTTACAGGTTAAAATCCACCGTTCACAATTGTTTTGTATCGTTTTGGAGGGTTTTTCCAGATGTCACGTCCATAACGTCACATCCATAACGCCACATCCATAACGCCATTTCTTCCAATGAAAACCAACGTTTTTTACATTTACATTTGAAATTAAGTCTTTCTCTGTCTTTACTTAGGTGTCCTGATTGCTATGAATGCAGTAATATTTACATTTCTCTAAAAATTTCACACACTTCACAGCAAAAACTACGCTCTCTCAAAAGTTTGTCCGTTTTTCGTCACGTCCATAACGCAAATTGAATGGCTCATATTCTTATAATGTAAATCATGATATAAATTTTTTGTGTTTGTCTATATTCAGCCATGGAGTTTGCATAAGAATATGAACAAAATTGTGAAATACTGCTAGTTTTGCGGAGGTTATGTGGCAATTTGTTCATCAATAATGCATGAAAATGTCACGTCCATAACGCTGGAATTGCCCATATATATATATTAAATAGTGTATACTGTATATATATTTTAAGCATAATTATTCAATTCTACCTGCAGTACACTATGAGTGCATTTAAAAATAACCTTTCAGACACATTGCATAGGCCTACTAATTGGCTAATTCAGCATACTAAACTAAAGATAGCACAGGATAGTGTACTAATAATCATATCCACTTTAGTACAAATACTTTAAAATGTACCTTGTAATTTTAATCTTAAATTGTATTTTTTTTAAATCCACTTAAATTAAACTAAGAAGGTTAAAGAAATACATTAAAAGTGAATCAACTTTTATAACACTCAAAGCATACTTTGAAATATTATGCTAACAAAATACTCATGTATATATCTTGACTAGTACACTTCTTTTGATTTAATTAAAGACCGGTTTAAGTGCAAGTAAACATAAGTTTACTAATAATAATGCATACTTAAGCACAACTGGTTAAAAATATACTTGCAATTAGTATGTTTATAATATACTTTTAAAGGAGTGTAATTAAAAATGAACTCAAGAATAACACATAGAAGTTTACTAAAGAAACCCTTCTTTTCAGAGTATTCAAAGCACACTTTATTTAATGCACTAATAAATTATTTATATGTATTTTTGAGAAAGTACTCTCTATGTTAGTGCAATGATAAGGTATTTTTAAATTAGAGCTAATTAGTATACTTTTTTGGATTTAATTAAAGACCGGTTTAAGTGTAAGTAAACATAAGTTTACTAATAATAATGCATACTTAAGCACAACTGGTTAAAAATGTACTTGTAATTAGTATGTTTATAATATACTTTTAAATGAGTGTAATTAAAAATGAACTCAAGAATAACACATAGAAGTTTACTAAAGAAACCTTTCTTTTCAGAGTATTCAAAGCACACTTTATTTAATGCACTAATAAATTATTTATATGTATTTTTGAGAAAGTACTCTATTTTAGTGCAATGATAATGTATTTTTAAATTAGAGCTAATTAGTATACTTTTTTTGAATACACTGGAGTTGAACTAAAGAAAAAATATACTAAAAATTAGTGTACTCATAGTGTATATCAATATCACTTCTAATTAGCACAAAAAAATTCAATATACTTACATTGTACTTACTGGTCTTCAAGTGTATTTTTAGTACAATAAAATATATATTTTTTTACCTGGGTTGTGAGTCACAGATTGTATCACACGCAGTGCCTCTGTTTCTCCTAATTTCGCAATTGTTGGGTCCCACCAATTTGTGTCAACGCCTACAAAAATTCTATGACCCCTTAGGTTTAGATTTCTGGTCATGTAGCAGATCAACAGCTAGTCGTTAGTTATACACCCACTATTTTAGTAATTATTATTATTGTTATTATTATTATTAATTTGTATTTATTTATTTCGTTTAAAAAGTACTACTCTTACACAGAAATGTCCCTTTTGTCCCACAGTCATGTGATTGAGTCGGGGGCCAGGTGTCAAAGAACCTTAATCTGCTCCCCGCATCAGCCAAGAGCCAAGCAAACACTGGGTGTGTGTCGTGTTGGTTGGTCTAGGCTCACAGCCACATGATCTATCCCCTTTTGTATTCTATGACAATTTAACATACACAAAAAACAGCTAAGCCAAGTTTTGCAGTGTTAGCTTTTTTTTTTTTTTTTTTTTTTTTAAATATATATACATATATATAAACCCTTGTGCACTATTTACCCTCTGTACATACCGGTTTTCGCCTATTATACTGCAGAAGGCACCCCTTTCTCTCACTGCAGATATCCCTTTGTCTCAATTTTGATTGCAGAAGGTAACCCCTTCTCTTACTGCAAGAGACCCCCTTTTTCACTAATTGGCTGCAGACAACTACACCCTCTCTGACTGCAGAAGACCCCTTTTTGTATCGCTAATTGACTGCAGAAGGTAACCTCTTCTCTGACTGCAGTTTTTCTTTAGCTCCTATTATACTGTAGAAGGCAACCGCCTCTCTTACTACAGTTCTCTAAAACCTTGTGTTGCCACCACTTACACCGTTGTTTAGTCTTCCTCCAGTCCCGGCAGACAGACAAAAATTCTATACTATCTGAACAGTTCTAACTATGGAGAATTCAATGAAATAGGTTTCTCCTTACTATACCTGATTATGAGTTGCCGTGGCTATTTGTCTGTCCACTGGACTGGATGGAAGTCCCCTAGGCCGGAGCCCAGAAGCCCCTTTCCTCCCCCGAACGTCGGAAGGTCACCAATTGTTAGAACAAAATGTTTTGTTCTATGCGTGGTCGTTACAGGGAGGAAAGGACTGACACCGAAACCAGAAATAAAGTTAAGACGGTTTACTTGGATAGACAAGACAAAGTTACAACAGCTCAACCTACAGTGCTGTTGGAGAATGCATTCCTCCAGCACATAATGCTTAGTTTACACTTCCCCGGGTCTTCGAGAAACCGGTTATCTTCCCCTCCCCCGAGTAAGAAAACAATCGCATTTACACAAACATCAAAAACGGCTAAGAAAGGCGGTGACAATTAACCACCACGTCACAGTTTTATCAAAGATCTTTCAAGGGAGCAACATTGTGGCAGATGGCCACTTAACGTGAAGTGTTTCGGTCTGCATTAGCAGCAGTGTCACATTAACGTTACGTCACATCATTAACATTTTCCCCTAAGAAATTATAGAATGATATTAATGTATGTGTACCATAATATTGTCTGTGATCATTAATGAAACCAACACATGACAATTCAATCGCTCCTCAGCAAAACAATGTTATATTATGAACCAAGTGTGCTTTTTAGCTTTAGACAGAGAGGGTTTGTTTGGCAGTTACCATGACGATATAGCTATAAGCTAGTTGTTTTGGACTTTGTTCAAACCTCACATATTGCTGTAAACTATGTTCACGTTTGCTCTGTCCACTTAAAATGAACTCAGTAATGTTACCCGCAGGCTGTCAATAAATTGCATCTCAAATATAAATGTAAAACATTACGTTAGCTAGATCGCTAGCGTTAGCTCGCTAACAACTTGAAATTTTAGTAGGCTATTTACTGCCTGGCAGCTTCATCTGATAAAAATACCAACAGTAACCGTTTACAACATTAGTCTTGAAATCATGTTGAACACTTACAGAATATGAGAGATACATGCCAAAAAAACATGATAACTCCAAAAAGACGATTTATTGGTAAAAGTCCTGACATCATTCAAAACCAGGTGGTGCCCTTGTGAAAATCTACTAGGCTACTATGCGTGAACGTAGGTGCTTCTCGTTTGATCCAACTGTCTTTGGTGCTAGAGCTCCGGTTACAGGTAGTTACACAAATCTCTGAAGACGGGGTTCTCCGACATCTCCACCTTGCCCGGAGTTTGTGGGATTCTCTGTCTTCACCTTCGGGTAAGTGTAACAGAGAGGTGCAACCGCAGAGAAACATGTGCGTCTTTATGGTTATCTGTGTTTGTGTAAACGGGGTCTAAGATTCACCCCACATTTATACCCCCTTATGCTACATAGTTGCATTTGGCCGGGTTCCCAGAGTCTCACAAGATGCCATGTGTCACAGAAGTTAGAATGTTAGAAACACAATGTTTTAGTCTCAGTACATAATAATTATTTTTTCAATAATAATTATTCTTACAAGAGTGGCATTACTAATTCAGGTAGGCCTGTGTCAACGACCCCCTCTGCCAGCTCCAGTGAACGTGTGACTGATTCATGACTTAGCTTTGATGTCAGAAAGCATATACCTCTTGTTCCATCTTTTCGGGAAGCTGAAGTGGAGTCATATTTCATTGCGTTTGAGCGCCTTGCCACGGCTCTTCAGTGGCCAAAGGATGTTTGGGCTGTGCTCTTACAGTGTAAGCTTGTGGGTAAAGCACAGAAGGCTTGCAATTCTCTGTCCATTGAAAATAGCTTGAATTACGAACAGCTTAAAAATGCCATCCTCCACACCTACTAGCTTGTTCCAGAAGCTTATCGGCAACGTTTCAGGGACCTGAAGAAGACGTCTAATCAGACTCACCTGGACTTTGCCAGAGAGAAGGAGCTGCTTTTTGATAGGTGGTGTTCTGCTTGCAAGGCTCAAGACTTTACATCTTTGAGGGAGCTCATCTTGCTAGAGGAGTACAAAAACTGTTTGCCTGAGCGTACTGTAGTTTACCTGAACGAGCAGAAGGTGGTCTCTGTGAAACAGGCTGCTACTTTAGCGGATGAGTTCACGCTCACTCACAAAGCTACTTTTAGTCAACCTAAGTCCTCAAGTTCCACTTCTTACACTCGTGCTCCTCCTTGGAAAGAGGGTGTCGCTTCTGCTGGCACTGGTGCCAGTGTTTCAGCCGGTGTCAAATCAGAGAAGCAATGTTTTTACTGTCACAAGACAGGCCACATTGTGGCCGACTGTTTGTCTTGGAAAAGGAAGCAGCAGTTCCAACCTTCAAAGCAGCATGGGCATTTTGGTGCTTTTCGCAAGGAACCTTCTAGCAAACAGTCTTTAATTGCTGTTGCAACTAGTGATGAACCCAAGCCTGATGATTGTTTTAATTTTTCATTTTTGTTTTAATGGTTCATTTTTTCTGCTATGGTGTGTCTTTCAGGGAAGGAGGAAGACCGGAGGCCGGTTAAAGTGCTAAGGGATACAGGTGGCTCCCAGTCTTTTTCCTGTTGTGGGAAATTGTGTGTGTCCCAAGAAGACCGATCAAAAAGATTGCAGGAGACCAAGATTCTTTCTCAAACGATGCAGGTCATTTTTGAGCTTTCACCGGAGAATCAGTTGATACAAAAAGATGCCACCAACAATTCTACCAACTAAGAGTTTTACCCACTCTTATATACTAACCCTTTTGTAGTTCTAAACTTATCCATCCAATGGTCTTTAAGATACTGGCTTCTGGCCAAAACTAGAGACCTGAAACTGCATCTTTTAAGCATATGACTTTGTCTGTTTGTGTCTCAACATTTGCTAAGACATCACTCTGGCTGTTATCTGAACCCAACTTTTATGGTCTTCACTAGAGAGCTGAGTCTCCAGTAACTATCTGTTTGCATACCATGTACTGGTTATATTTGGCTCTGGCTGGACACAGTAAATATCAGAAAGTTAGCTTACAAAAATTCCTACATACCTTTTTTGATTTTCACACTAATCAAAACTCTGCTTATCAGAATTTTTCACACATTTCAAAAACACACTTCTAAGCTAATTTTTCACACATTTCAAAAACACACTTCTAAGCAAGCCACCCCTATAAGAAAAATAAAAAATGTCCTTATTATGTAAACATCAATGATTAACCTTAACCTTACTGTGACTTTGCAATTGTACATTTCGAAAATCCTTGGTTAATGAACTTCTAAGAAATTTTAAAAGCGAATGTCCCATTACGGTGTGTTTCCACAGGGCGAAATTTTCGCCTACTTCCCATTGAAATGAATGGGAGGCGAATTTCGCCTTGCGAATGGCGAATTCGCCAATCAAGTTCATTTGAAACGTTACGTGACAAGACAAGGGCGGGAGTACAAAATTTTGCAAACAACATGGCGGCATCCATGACTTCGTTATATGAAAAATATATTGTTTGATTTAAGGATCCTTGGGCCATAGTTTCAGTCCACATCGTCCCCGATTGTGTTTAATATTGTATACGAGTGCTATCGTGGCTGGTAGAACACTGTAGGTTTACAAATGAGCTTAATAACTTCAGTTAGCTCAATGCTAATAACTAGCTAACGATTAGCCGTGTTAGCACACTGATATCAGTCAATATTGACTTGTGGGACACAAATTACCGTTGACAATAAAATAAAACCAAAACGAACATTTGCATGTGTTACACGAACATAATAGGGGCAAATAAACCACTGTAAATCCCAATTCTAACTCCTGGTTAAGTTTAGCTGCTAGGTTAATGTGAGCAACCCGGCGCAACCGACCCAGACACCCTGCTACGACCTCTGCTTGGTACACGCCCCCAGCGAAGATTCGCCTGGCGAAATTCGCTGAGTTTTCGCCCTGTGGAAACCGACAGTTATGCACATCTTTGTGT
This sequence comes from Sardinella longiceps, assembly GCA_027497455.2. Classification (NCBI taxonomy): domain Eukaryota; kingdom Metazoa; phylum Chordata; class Actinopteri; order Clupeiformes; family Clupeidae; genus Sardinella; species Sardinella longiceps. The sequence goes on from JAODXP020000019.1 coordinate 25,823,230, forward strand.
GCGCATAATCAGTAATTTTATCAACTTTATTAATGCATGTAAAAACTTTGAGTATTTAGACTGTATCAGGGCTGGACTTCTTGCCCCGAATTCTTGATTGTTGACCTCGGTCCTCGACTGTTCCCTTGGACACCTCCCTTTGGTCCAGTCGTTTCCTTTGGCACCCACATGGACACATCTCTCGGACACCTTCCTTTGGCTCGCATTGGTTCTCTGGACTCTCATATGGACATCTCCTTATAGGTCCACACTGGTTCCTTGGACCCTCAGTTGGGCATGGTCCACATGGTCCACTGACCCTCAGCTGGGCACGGTCAACACCACGTTTCCTTACTTGGGTGTCTGAAAATGTTCTTTCACTCATCCAACACACACTCATACTATACATGTACATCCTCCCTTGTTAAACTTCTGTTTAACAAAAACAATTCCCAAAATCAAAGCTATTGGTATAGGCTACTCAACTAAAAATGTTAATCCACTTCTAACTTAACCTTTTATTTATTCTTTAAATTTTACTTAAATCCTCTTTGTAAGTACTCTTAACTTTTTAACCATTAACCTTACGAATAGGTTGATTAGTTCCTTAATTCATTACAGAAGGTTACTTGGTAGAAGGACACTCTGTATGATGTGCATGGGATTGTGCTGACACCATCTTTGTCTTCCCAGGCATCTCTTGGGTTGTAACAGTTCTGCCATCTTTAGTTGGTGGTGGTCCAGCGTTCTGGCCAACCCCCACACGATTCTGTTCTGTTTTTGCTATTTTTGTGGAGTATTCTCAAAAAGAACATTTAAACATCAACACACAAAATATACTTCAAGAAGGACTTAAAAGAATTTCTTATGCAAGAAACCTATTAATCTCAAGATTTATCACTTAAAATTCTTATATAGCCATTCAATTACTATCACTTCATTAATCTTAAATACAAACTCAAATTTCTGATGTTAAGAAATTTGCTTCATCTGCCACAAACTAAACATATCCACTCATTTTTCATGTGCTCCTTATTTTGCAAATTGCCAAAATATCCAAACCCTTATTGTCTCAATTAACTTTTTACATAACAATATTATTTAGAAGCCAATCAAATATCAATATCTCTACCAATCCAATCCAATTATACACTAATTTACTCTGAAGGCCAAAGCCAGAAAGAAACATCCACACACAACCTTTTGTTAAACTCAAAAGTAACTTAGGCTACCAAATGCGCGCTTTTTAGTAATCACCAAAGAATTTGCTATACTCCTTTGAAAGTTTCTTTTCTATGAATTGTATTAATTTGTAACCAAATTACCTATTATAATATCAACAAAATATACTTTTATAATCAATCGCATATTCCAACAACAATAAAATTCTCATAATCAATTTCCACTGTGGAATAAGACAGAACCCCTCTAGGCCTATAATGACCTAGGAATCATGTAATTCTTCTGTTTTATTACCGTTCTTTCTATGCTGACAATTAGATGTTTCATTCTTTCTCAGAAAGTTATTGATGTTCTGAACTTAGCTTTTATACTATTTTGTCTTTCTCTACCAAATATGTTAACACTTATTTTAGAATTTCAATCTTGTAAACCAAAGCTAATTTCTCTTTTTGTGTCTTATGTGTATCAGAATTTGAGCTAATTAGAAATGTCCAATTCAAAATACAAAATACAGTATAAGTTATATTTCAATTTGTATGGAAGGAGACTTCTGACCCACAAACTTCCACTGACACACTGTGCAAAGTGCACTGACTTTCCAGTCTAAATTTACGTAAGGCAAGATTGGAGAAGATGGTATAAGATGGTAAAGTTTATCTTAAGTATGATGTAAACAATATCTCTCCCTATGTTATGTTATCACTATGTTGGATACAAGAATATTTACTTCCTGTATCAGTTAGATGATTGTATGCAAAATGTGAGTTGTTCCTTAACTGTTCTTCTGTCTAACTCTGGGCATAATCAATATTATGTCCGGTAAGGTTCAATTTTGCAAGGCCCTCTATGGACGATATTCTGAGTGCAATTGTATGCTCACCCCCTTCACATTCCTATCAGGCAAGACAGTTGGTTGGCAATTCTGAGGATCTTGAGCTTTGGTGGCAAGTCTTTGTGAGGAGAGGACCCAGATATAGAGGTTGTGGCTGGCGGAGCGGAGCCATGGCAAGGTGGAGGAGGCACCCTTTTCATTTGAGCAGCATTTTCTTGAGTGTCACATGGCAAGTGTGACCTCACTTGAGCAGGCTGACAGCATGTCCATAGCCTTCTACTCAGTTAGTCTCTGAGATTTCAGTTCATCAGTTCTCATTCTTGTTCTTTGTCTTTGTTCTTTGTCCCCAATAGCCAACTTTTTCTTCAAGAAATGCAAAAGATGTAAAGCGTAACTCTTGCACATAAGAATGAACCCATGAGATGATATAATAGCCTTGTTCCTTTGTAGGTGTATCAGTATAATGAAATCTATTCTTTACTCAAACTGTTTTAAATGTTTGCAATTTCTTACTCAGAACTTAACTTCCTACTCTTACCCAGAGTACTATTAAACTATTGAAGTATGTAGTTTACCTTATACCATCCCATCACCTTCTTATCCTTAGTTGCAATCATGTCAAACTGATTTTGATCTTATACTAGTCACTGGAATTCCATAGCCACAGTCTCCTTAAATATCCCAATGTTGCAATATTGTTATAACTGCTGAAATAGTCCAATATGCTGTAGGAATTTCCTACAATGTACAAGTCACAAGTCAATGTATCTTACCCTTATTAGTTGAATAGTTTTCAAAACTACAAATGGCAGTTATAAACAAACATCACATTTTTTTTTTCACTGAAGGTAGTGCCTTATTTTAACTCAAACACTTATTCTCAATTTATTCTCAATTATTTAACACTTATTGCACTCTAGGCACAAATCACTTACTCCTTACTTGAAGCTTGTATACTTTGCACTAATGCAACTCTTAATCACTTTTTTCTACTAATTCCTGTAGAAACTATGACTATCCGACTGTATTTTTGTTTATGCAATACCTAATAACCTGATATTGTTACTGAAAACTGTCTATGAACTCACTTGATGGTTGCAATGTCCAGAATGGGCAGTTTCTGTGTTTGACTAGAAAACGCCTGTCACTGCTAATTTGGTGGTGGTGTCGTGTTCACCTGTTGGAACAGACACACAAACTGGCAAAATGTGTTTAGACTGAGTTTAGACAACTTACAAATATTTTTAATGCTGAACTCAATTTCACTGAATGCTGCATTACATGGATCTTCCTGAAGGAATTACTTTGCAGATCCACAAATTTTAAGATAAATATACAACTTTGCTAAATTGCTACACTACTCTTGCTGTTATTTATTCTGAGAAGGGGTCTTATCCACAGTCAACTTAAACAAGCCAATCTTTCTCTAATTCAATACAACAACTACATTTTCATCAATGTTAAATTCCAATTCTAATAATGCTTAATGCTTAATCTTTAAATTTCAAACATTACTTTATCACAAAATTTGGCATGGCAAAATGCTTCAACTTAGAGACACATAGAAAATTTTCAGATGGATATATTTACCATTCCGTTGTTATTCTCATGCTTCTTCTGGCAGCTGTTATTCCAGGCTTGGCAGATGAGTTATCAACCTTAATCTCAATCAATAATCAAATTGGGTTAATCATCATGAATTGCTGAATTACAACTATACTTGCATTATAGTATGTCAATACAACATGTTATACTTACTGTTTACCCTTACTCTTACTCAAGAAGGAACCATGCAACTAGTAGTTGAAAGTTAGTCTTCATGCATGCTGTCTTTTCTGTTACAAAGCCTAGTGTTTAGGTTTGTCTAAAATTACATGTGAGGTGTGGTGTATGTTACAAATGTCTCATCCACTGTTTCAGATGCATATACTATACTATGCATATGCATATATATATGAGTCATACTTAAAACATGGCAACTATCTTAAAAGACATCCTCAATTTCCACAGCAACTTTAAGGCAGATGTGTCATACTATTTCCAGATGTAATACAATGTAATGATTAAACAACTGAATAAATAGCATATACCTTTATCCTACACAATTCTTTCTTGGTCAGGTACTTAGATCACAAATGTAAACAAATTTTCAGATTTCTCCACAGCTTTCTCCTACCACTGTCTCCCCCCTTCATTCAGCTGCAGGCTGAATTTAGATCATAATTTACGACGTCCATCCTGTGAGGATGCTCTCACAGGCCAGCAGCAGACAACAGTCTACATGCACAGGACAGAAAATTAAAGTTGCTTTTACACATTCTACTCTGGTCTCAAAACAAATAACAGTCACAGTTCTGCTGAAACCAATGGATAGGGTAGAATTAAATAGCCTATGTATACACAGCTATTACACCTGTTATCAGTACTATCAACTAGCAGGAAACTTCAATGTTGTTTTATTTGTGTTTACGTGTTATGCATTGCTGAAATACTTTGATTCACTTGATGATTTTTACATGTCTCTTGCTGGGAGGCTGCATACTATAGCCTTTCTCACAGCATGGGACTCTTTCTGCACCTCAAATGCCTGTCTGCACCAGACATTCTATGTCAGTTTGCCTTTCCTGGTTGCTATGTATAGCACCACTACTGGGCCTAACAGGCACACAGAGCGCTGGTCACAGAAGACACTGAAGTTTCAATAGGACAAATATTATACTCACAACTACTTAAAACAAACTTTCTATTGCCTAATTTATCTTATCGGACTAATATCCTTTGTAGAATTTTAATCCAACCTTTCCCATACACTGATAGCAAACAGTCTCGTATGGCTTGACTTCACCTCTTACTTGCATGCCACACTTTGCTGTTTACGATCTGCGTATTGGAGTAAATTCTTCACTCTCTCCTCCCCTTTAAACAGTATAGTCTTACAGTCGTTTACAAGTATCTCAAATGTAATCCTGACTGTTGACACTTCCTACTCAGACAAGATCACAGCATAACAAACATAACTTGCGTTTAGAGCTGTACATCATTATCCGGGCACAAGCTTCCCAAACAGATACATTCATTCACTATACACTTAACATGAAACACAAAGCCAATTCCTAAGAACCCTTTTGTTCTTTTTCTCCCTGTTGTTCGCACAGCCTTCAAATTTCCTATTTCCACTGTGCTTCTAGCAGTGAATGCGAGCTCGAAATGGTTTGGAATTCTTCTGCACTGTACTTAATTTGAACAATTAACAATTATTAATTCCAAGCATACACATGAAAACGAAGACCTACTCCTCTCCACTCCTTTTAATTATAAACGATAGATCCAGCCGTATTGTTTAGACAGGGTGACTGCCCAATTTATTTCACTACATTAACCAGCAAGATGGCTTTCAGCAATGTTGCACAGACATAGACAGACAAACTTTGAACGAACAAGTGTTAGCACACCACATTCCTTAAGTACTCAAATTGTACTTTTCTTAGCTTACGGCACTTCATCGTAAGCCCAGCGTCCTGCGCTGCATTCTCGAGTGACAAGGCAAAGCCCACCCCTAAACAACATAAATGTTATATTGTATTAGGGGCACATATAAGAGTTTTGACAGTGCTGCACTATTCTCATGATAATGTGCAACCCTCATTTAGACATTGGACGAAGGGATCTGTCAGCGACCTAACTCCGTACCGGTTACATTTTGTTAGTCCTAACATCGCGTTATAAAAGGACAAGAATACAACATATAACATAACATCAAAGCACCAAGACACTTCCCCCCTTAAGGCACGGACAGTAAAAGAACTATCCTCAGTTACTGAAATAAAAGAATACCATGGTAATTCATAAACAAAAATGTAAAAAGTAGCAAAAGAAAATATGACCTAAAAAAAATACGGTGAAAGCAAAACATCGATGAGAAATACTTGGCCCTCCCGCACAGGTTCTTTTGTAGCGGTGGATGAATAAGAAAAATACTCACCCTGTTTCTTATTCGTGTCCAATTAAAACGCTGTTTAATTTGTGACGCCAAATATATGTGGGAAATTGTGTGTGTCCCAAGAAGACCGATCAAAAAGATTGCAGGAGACCAAGATTCTTTCTCAAACGATGCAGGTCATTTATTGAGCTTTCACCGGAGAATCAGTTGATACAAAAAGATGCCACCAACAATTCTACCAACTAAGAGTTTTACCCACTCTTATATACTAACCCTTCTGTAGTTCTAAACTTATCCATCCAATGATCTTTAAGATACTGGCTTCTGGCCAAAACTAGAGACCTGAAACTGCATCCTTTAAGCATATGACTGTGTCTGTTTGTGTCACAACATTTGCTAAGACATCACTCTGGCTGTTATCTGAACCCAACTTTTATGGTCTTCACTAGAGAGCTGAGTCTCCAGTAACTATCTGTTTGCATACCATGTACTGGTTATATTTGGCTCTCGCTGGACACAGTAAATATCAGAAAGTTAGCTCACAAAAATTCCTACACTGTCTCACGTGCTGCCTTTAGGTGATCAATCTTCCTGCGGCATTAGTACAGTGGTTAGGGGCATAGAGATGGGTTTAGTTCCTGCACCTCTCCATAGAGTCCATATCCAGTCCAGCTTAACAACGGGGTTCTTCCCTGTGGCGGTTTGTTCTCGTCTTCCTATTGATGGCATTGACTTCTTGATGGGAAATGACATCGCGGGTGGGAAAGTATACCCTGCCCCTGAAGTTGTCCATTTGCCTCTCTCTGACTCCGAACCTGACGCCCTTGCTCAGGATCATCCTGGAGTTTTTGCGGTCACTGTTCTGACCAGGGCTCAGGCCAAAAAGGAAAAACCTGAGGCGGATTTGACTGACACACTGTTTGCCTCCATGTTTTCCGACGAAGTGCCACTAGGTGAAAAAGTTGGTCAAACATTGGATGTTACAACAGTGTCTGGTGTGGATTTGCCACTGACACGGCAGGCCCTTGTCTCCGCACAGAAGAGTGATGTGTCCTTGTCTAAGTGTTTTCAAGCCGTTGTGACGGATCCCAGTGCTTGTAAAGAAAATTCATTTTTCTATGTTGATTGAGAGTTGCTAATGCGCACGTGGTTACCACACCCTGATGGACGTTCTAAGGCATCTGGTGAAGCATAGGATGTGGTCCACCAGATAGTACTTCCAGTTGTCTACAGACCTCATGTCTTGAGGCTTGCCCATGAGCCTTGGTGGTCCAGTCATCTGGGTGTTGCAAAAACTTTCAACAAGATTCTGCGGCATTTCTTCTGGCCAAAAATGAAGACTGATGTCGCAGAGTTTTGCAGATCTTGTCACACCTATCAGGTAGTGGGGAACCCAAACCAAGTTAAGCCTCCTTCCCCCTTGCATCCTATCCCTGCTGTGGGTGAGCCTTTTGAATATGTCCTCGCAGACTGTGTTCGTCCTTTACCAAGGACAAAGTCTGGAAACGAGCAACTGTTGACTCTGATGTGCATGTCTACCCGTTTTCCAGAGGCTGTGCCGTTGCGGTGTATGAACGCGTGAACAGTCACAAGGGCTATGATCAAGTTTTTCACATCATTTGAACTGCCTAGGAAGGTACAGACTGACCAAGGGACAAATTTCTTGTCCAAAACTTTTAAGGAGGCTCTGCGTAGGATGGGTGTGTCTCATTCAGTGTCCAATGCCTATCATCCAGAGTCGCAAGGTGCTCTGGAACGATGGCACCAGACACTGAAATCAATGCTAAAATTCTGCCTGCTAAAATACTGCCTGGAGTCGGGTAAGACTTGGGATGAGGGAATTCCTTTCGTTCTCTTTGCCATCAGAGATGCTAAGCATGAATCCCTCGGTTTTAGCCCGGCAGAGCTTGTTTTCGGGGCGGAACCTACGTGGTCCGTTGAAGGTACTGAAAGAGCAGCTGATGTCTGAGCCTGCCCCTCAAACCAATGTGATGGAGTATGTTACCAGATGCAAGGAGCGGTTACATCATGCATCTACTCTGGTGTCATCCTTCCTGTCCTCTTCTTAGGAGTGTATGAAGACCTGGTTTGACAAACGGGCTGTCAAGCGACATTTCGAGCCTGGTGATAAGGTTTTGGTTTTGTTGCCAGTACCTGGTTCTGCCCTTGCAGCTCGTTTTTTTCAGGACCTTATACCGTGAAGGAAAAGATCTCTGAGACCAACTACGTGATTTACACTCCTGAGCGTAGAAGAACGACTCGGATTTGTCACACCAACATGTTGAAGGCCTACCGTTCCAGGAGTGAGCCTGTGGTTAGCCTGCAACCCACCTCGGAGGCAAAAGTTTCCCTTGTCTGTGAAGGATTTGTGTCTGATGTGTCTGACAATGGTTTGTCTGCATTTTCCGAAGGTCAGCAGTGTGGTAGGCTCTCCAATTCAGCTCTGCTGCACAAAATTGAGGATCATTTGTCGTATCTGCCAGAGTCCCAGAGACGGGATGTGATCTGCCTTCTCTTCTCTTTTCCTTCCTTGTTAGGTGATGCACTGACCAGTACCCATGTACTACACCACAACATCGATGTTGGGTTTGCTTTACCTATCAAACTACATGCCTATCGCTGCCCAATGGCGAAGAGAGAGATGATGAAGAAGGAGGTGGAGTACCTACTGGCTCATGGTTTAGCAAAGCCCAGCCGCAGTCCTTGGAGTTCCCCGTGCTTGCTGACTCCAAAGTCTGACGGTTCTGCACGCTTCTGCACTAACTTCCGCAAGGTCAATGCTGTTCCTGTGCCTGACTCCTTTCCATTGCCTCGGATGGAGGATTGTATTGACAGCATTGGCCCTGCTGTGTTTATTACCAAACTGGATCTTCTCAAAGGTTACTGGCAGGTTCCATTGACTCCCAGGGCCTCTGAGATTTTTGCTTTTGTGACCCCAGACCACTTCCTCCAGTACACGGTCATGGCATTTGGGATGCGTAATGCCCCTGCCTGTTTTCAACGCTTAATGCATTTGGTGTTGGGGGACGTCCCACATGGTAACGTGTATTTGGATGATATGGTCCTCTATTCAGACAGTTGGGCTGAACACATGGACAGTCTACGAACAGTATTCAGCAGGTTGTCAGAGGCCTCTTTGACGCTAAACCTTGCCAAATGTGAATTTGGTAAGGCTACAATTACCTACCTTGGAAAGCAGGTCGGCCTTGGGCAAGTGCGCCCGGTGGAGGCCAAGGTTATAGCAGTCCTCTCATATCCTGTTCCTACCAACAGAAGTGAACTTCGATGTTTTCTTGGAATGGCTGGATATTACAGATGTTTCTGTAAGAATTTCTCTGTGGTGGTGGCTCCCCTTACAAGGATGTGCAGTCCATTGGTTCCTTTCTTATGGGATGAGGAGAGTCAGCATGCTTTTGAGGCCCTTCTCTGCTGTGCTCCGGTTCTTGCTGCACCCAATTTTTCGGTTCCGTAGAAGTCGATGCAAGTGCTTCAGGAGCTGGGGCCGTATTGCTTCAAGATGGTGAAGATGGAGTGAGCCATCCTGTGTGTTACTACTCTGTCAAGTTCAAGCATCACCAACTTAATTATTCCACCATTGAGAAGGAGACCCTAGCCATGCTCCTCGCTTTGCAACATTTTGAGGTATGTGTTGGTTCTACCTCCTCTCCTGTTCTTGTGCACACAGACCATAATCCGTTGGTCTTCCTGGCTCAGATGTACAATCAAAACCAGCGATTGATGCGTTGGGCCCTGCTGGTTCAAGACTTCAACATTGTGAATCAGCACAAGAAGGGAGTGGACAATGTTGTGGCTGACGCCTTATCCCGTAGCTGAGGTATCGTGACATTCCTTGGCTCATACATTTGTGACATTGTGTTGTGGTAATATTTTGCTCATTAGAATTTCGCACTTATTGGAGGGGTGTTACGAGTGTCGTAATTGGGTGTCTTTTGGCATCTCTCTCCATCCGTATTGAGGCCCCGCCTCCCCTGTCAATGATCCTTCCTGTGTACAGAAGTTTTAGTTTTCAAAAGTCTGAACGGAGCTATGGACGCGGCCGGTGGGCCATTACTGCTTGTGAGTTTTGGTTGAGACGTGTCTCTTTCTTTGTCTTTCTTTCTTTGTCTGTGTAAAGTTACTTGTGTTCAGTATTTTGGGCGTGTTACGGTGTGATCGCTCAGGCGATGTTATTATGAGCTTGGCGCGTGGCTAAGCTCAGGTGTTGGTTTGCTTTCTTCTGCTGGCTGAGTGCCAGTGTGCTAGCTCGGGCAGGATCGGTGTAGGCTGCTCGTTATTGCTGACAGTAGTCAGCGTGAGCTGATGTTAACGTTATTTCCCTCGGGAACGTGTTTTATGTGGTTGTACGTTTCTTTGTTTGTTCGTCTTTTATGTTAACTTGTCTTGTCCATTCCATTCCCTTTTCCCCGGTTAAACTTATCTTATTTTCAATAAACCCTTTGATTCGTTTCAGTTAAATTCTGTTGTTGTTTCATTATTACCTCCGCCAAGGAGGTTATGTGTTTTGCTTGGCGTGTGTGTGTCTGTCTGTGTGTGAGTGTGTGTGTGTGTCTGTCTGTGAGCAACATAACTTGAAAAGTACTGCATGGATTTGGATGAAATTTTCGGACCACGTCTATATTGGGAAAATGAAGAACTGATTCGATTTTGGTGGTGATCGGTGATCCAGAACACCCCCTGGAGTGGATTTTGCAAAAGTGAAACTAACATTTCCACTGACCCATACTTTATCTGATTCACACAAAACTTGGTACACATCATCTTTGGACCATGTCTCATAAAACTTATCCATTGTTTTGTTCGAAAGTCCAAGTGCTCGCCTTCTACGGCCAATGAAAGTTTACGGTAAAATCGCCAAACAGGAAGTATGTTTTGCTTGGCGTGTGTGTGTCTGTCTGTGTGTGAGTGTGTGTGTGTGTGTCTGTCTGTGAGCAACATAACTCGAAAAGTACTGCACGGATTTGGATTAAATTTTCAGACCACGTCTGTATTGGGAAAATGAAGAACTGATTCGATTTTGGTGGTGATCGGTGATGCAGAACACCCCCTGGAGTGGATTTTGGCAAAAGTGAAACTAACATTTCCACTCACCCATACTTTATCTAATTCACACAAAACTTGGTACACATCATCTTTGGACCATGTCTCATAAAACTTATCCATTGTTTTGTTCGAAAGTCCAAGTGCTCGCCTTCTATGGCCAATGAAAGTTTACGGTAAAATCGCCAAACAGGAAGTGACCTCATAGCTCGGTCATGCTTTGATGTATTTGGTGGGGTGGGGGGGTTGCAAGTGGGAGGACGGGCGTTTGCTGGTAATATATTATATTGGTAATATATCATATCTGTGACCACATTGCCTTGGCGGAGGTCTGCGCTCTCCGAGTGCTTTTCTAGTTTACATTATTTCTGTTATGTTTGTTGTTACATGCCCAGAGTGAGAGACGGGTTTGTAATACTGAGGAAGAGATCATGCTGCAAGTCTCTTATTCTTGTTCCCTTCACCTGCCATTGTGCTTGCGTGTGCGCAAGTTATGGACAAGTTTTGGACTGGATGGTTGAGTTGTGAGGGAGAATGGTACGCAATCTACACTGTATACTGGCTTAAACAGACGATATTAGAAAATTAAATACCACCCGAAACTAAAAAACAGACCAGGCCTCTGTTTGAGACCGGCCTTTAACCAAAACCTGTAGCCACACCAGGCGCGTAAAAGAGGCAGGCGTCTTTTTGGGACGGGAAGTTTTACGGTATATGTAAAACCTGATGTGTTTAAACATGTTATTTGTTACCAGGTGGAGTTCCCCAAATCTCAGACATGAGGATTGTGCTGCTGGGATACAAAAATGGAGGGAAGAGTTCATCAGGAAACACCATCCTGGGCAGAGCGGAGTTTAAAACTGTAAGGAGAACAGCTGAGAGTGTGAAGAGAGAAGGAGAAACAGCAGGGAGACACATCACTCTAGTGGAGGCACCAGGATGGTGGAGGAACTTCACTGTAGAGCAAACTCCTGACTGTGATAAACGAGACATTATCCTCAGTGTGTCTCTGTGTCCACCAGGACCACATGTTCTACTCCTGGTCATTGATATGAGTGGCTCATTCCCAGAGAATAGAAGAAGGGCAGTGCAGGAACACCTGGAGCTTCTGGGTGAGAGAGTCTGGAGTCACACTAGAGTGCTGTTGACCAGAGGAGACTGGTTGGGAGACACAAGCATTGAGCAGCACATTGAGAGTGAAGGAAAGGCTCTGCAGTGGGTTGTAGAGAAATGTGGGAACAGGTATCATGTTGTAGACAATAAGAAGAGTTATGGTGGCCAGGTGACAGAGCTGCTGGAGAAGATAGAAGAGATGGTGGCAGGAAAGGGTGGCCATGGCTTTGATTTTGACAGACATGTTTGTAACAAACTCCAAGAGAAGAAGAAGGAAGAAGAGAGAAGAGCAGAGGAGAGGAAGATGAAGGTGCAGAAGCAGAGAGAGACTCTCAGATCATCAGCAGGTGAGAGAATGGGCCAGATGTTCATACAACACACACACACACAGATACACACACACAGCAGTAGGCAGAGAGAGAATCCCACATCAGCAGCAGGTGACACGCCCACAAGCACACACACACACACACAGAGAGAGAGAGAGAGAGAGATCACCAGTGGGTATTGTAAGAATAAGAGCTAAGAGTTTAGCTTTTCATCCAACGCACACACACAAACACGGATCATCAGCAGATGAGAGAATGGCTCAGCTTTTCATCCTACACACACACACACACACACACACACACACAGAGAGAGAGAACAGTACTGCTGTCAAACACATTAGCAGGCATGCAAACTCGCCGCCTTTCGGCGAAATTCGCCGTTTTGAACTCGAAATGGGTCATTCTTCTGAATCGCGTAGATTCGAGGAGAAAATATTTGGGGGTCTCGGGTCGAGCCGAGCATGTCAACTAGCGAGTGGGACTGAACCTCAAAACAACACAAGACCTAGGACCACAGATGTATAACTGCGCCACTCTCTTCTCGTGACAACAAATGACTGACAAGAGTGCCGTGTGAGAGAAGCCCCATCACCAATCAGAAGTGAGGGGGCGAACCCTTCTCTCCCTCTCCCTCCCCCCGTCTCCCACTCAGTGGCAAGGTCAGAATTAATATCAACAGTTTCTTCTGAAGCTAAAATGCTAAAATTTGTCTGATGGCCTGAAATAGTCGTCATAATTAACTCAGCTGTGTCGTTAGATCAATTCATGTGCTTGGAATAGTGTCTTTAACACCACTGTCATCTTCTAAATGTCTTCATATCAGACGTGAAATAGTCTACAAAATTCCTCGATATTTCGCCGTCTCACAGAACGCCGTTTGTGCTACGAGCTGGAGGTAACTAGAGTGGCTAACTAGCGCCTTCCACACAAGTTCAGGGCTTTGCTATTTTTAGCGAACGTTCATGGAGACATTGTCGCCGGACTTGGCTTTATAATATCCTGCGGTAATCACGGAAACGGATTTTTTTGTCCAATAGTTGAGGTTGTCCATTCGTCGTGAGTTAGTCAATTGAATCCGGAGAGCTATGCCACTGGTCGTATTTGAGAGTAGTGCTACGCATCCCCTATCCCCATATTGCTAGTATGGTCAGCAACCTACTGAACACATTAAAGCTGAATGATTTTGCAATCTTACCTTAATCAAAATCACTGAAGTAATCCATGTTATCAAGTAGCCTTGTGTGAAGTGAAAGGCATACCAGTGTACCAAAACAAACTTCGTTTTGAAGTCACATTATGCTAACGAGTCTGCTTCAGAACAGTAGCCACATATGTAAACCATACAAAGCCCCTCTCTGATTGGCCTATTTAATAGAAGAATAACATAACATATTTTATTGGTAGGCCTATTTATTCAGCTTATATTTTAGTGTGGGGAGACATTAGACTTCTCTTAAATTATTATTTTTTGACTACTAGTTTTATTTAAGGGAGAGAATGGGCTACTACAGGAATTTAAAAGAACCCTAAAATAATAGGCTACTTTAAAGCAGAATTCAACCCTGAAACAACATTGTAAACACTGTGTTTTACCATACATTTATGCATGACAGTGCTGCCATTTAATGTAATAACTCTATATTAAAAATAAATAAACCTTAAAAAAAAAAAAAAAAAACAATTTAAGGTGTTTTGCGCACCTGGGCCCATTTAAATACGGCATTAAAAAATTCAATAATTATTGATATCGACCAATATACTGAGCCTATATCGTGATAGAGATTTCAGCCATATCGCCCATATAATATAATTCAAAATGCCTCTGGTTGCGCTTACACAAACTACGAAATTCACTTTTCCGCGCGCACGCACGTCCGTGTACCCTTGTCACCTTTTTCACCCCTGACCATTTTGCATGCCTGCATTAGAATATTTTTTATGTAGGCCAGCACTAACCTATTGGTTCACTTGTGCTGCACTCACTCTGTTTTTCTCATACTCTTTACACACGCGCGCACACACACACACACTGCTTGTGGTTGTCCATCGAGTCCGATGATGACTTCCACTTCTGTCCTTCAGCGGTGAGATTGCAGGTGGCTGTATAGACCAATCCTGGACCCACAAATTCTATTGCAGGTTGGACATGCGAATGTAGTGGTGGTGTTGCTGGCTGTAGTTGATGGGTTTCTCCTCCTTAACCTTCTCTGTTGTCTCCTGGCTGTCCTTTCCTCCTCCAGTGCTTGGGGTTCCAGCTGAGGACAGCTGCCGCCAGATGTTACGGTCAGCAGCCATGTTCTCCAGGTCTCCAGGCTTGATGTTACACCTTTTCAGTGCTGTTTTTAGTTGGTCTTTATAGCGCTTCTTTTGCCCCCCAGAAGAGCGCTGGCCATGCTGTAATTGGCCATAGAGCACTTTGCGAGGCAGCCTGTTATAAGGCATTCTTATAACATGCCCCAGCCATCGCAGTTGATGTTGGGTGATGGTTGCCTCAATGCTTTTGCAGCCTGTTTTGCAGAGTATCTCTTATCTGTGTGAGGTACTCTGTCCTGCCAGGTGATCCCAGGATACGCTGAAGACAGCATATGTGGAATTGTTCCATGGCCTTGATGTGTCTAGGCTTCGCAACTGTAGAGGAGGGTGGAGATGCCGACAGCTTTGTAAACGCATACAGTGTGGAGATGTAGATTCTTGTTCTGAAAGACCCGGCGCCTGAGTCTTCCAAAGGCTGCTGAAGCTTGGTGTATTCGGTTCTGGATCTCATTGTCAATGCTGTTGTCCTCAGAGAGAGTACTCCCCAGGTACCTGAAAGATGGAACTACAGAAAGTTGCCTGCCAGATAGAGTAAAGACAGGTGGTGTGGTTGGGATGTTAGAGCTCCATTGGCAGACTACTTCTGTTGTGGCGGTGTTGATGGTCAGTCCCAACCTGCTGTATGCCCTCACTGCTACATCAAGCACATTCTGAAGGTCCTGTGGCGTATGAGACACAAGAGCACAGTCGTCAGCATACTGTAGCTCAAGGACCCTTTCCCTGTGTAGCTTGGTGGTTGCTTGCAGCCTCCTGATGTTGAAGAGGTTTCCGTCAAGCCTGTAGGCTACTGTAACTCCAGTGGTGTTCTCAATCTCCTTGTGTAGAAGCTTTGTGACAAATATGAGAAAGATGTTAAAGAGTACAGGTGTTAGCACACAGCCCTGCCTTACCCATGTACGCACAGGGAAGGGGGCAGACTCACTTCCTCCAATTGTCACTTTGGAGGTCATTCCATCATGAAATTGACTGGAGTAGGATATTCCAAGATCTCTCTATACGGTGTCAAATGCTTTGAAGGGGTCAACAAAAGCCATGAACATGTCTTTGTGTTGCTCCCTACACTTTTCCTGAAGCTGTCGGGCGGTGAAGATCATGTCAACTGTGCTCCTGTTCTTCCTAAACCCACATTGTGACTCAGGGAGCATTGACTCTGTGATGGTATTGATGAGTCTCTGAAGCATGATTTTGGCCAAGACCTTGCCAGCCACAGCAAGGAGTGATATACCCCTGTAATTTCCACAGATGGCCTTGTCACCCTTGTTCTTATAGATAGTGACAATGCTGGCATCTCTCCATTGCTGTGGGATGTTCTCGTCTGCCCAGACTTTATTGATGAAGCGGTAAAGTGCTCATGTACTGAGGTAGCCCCCTGCTTTAGCAGTTCTGCAGGGATTTTGTCATTGCCAGGGGACTTCTTGTTCTTTAGAGATTGGATAGCTGATAGAATCTCGCAGAATGCTGGAGGCTGGTTGAGGTCTTCAATTTGGGGGTATTCAGGCAGTTCACACAGAATGCTGTAGTCCAGCCTCTTGGTTTAGTAAGGTGTTAAAGTGTTCAGCCCACCTTTCAAGAATATTATTCTGGTCTTTAAGGGTTTTAAGACCATCTGCTGTTTTCAGGGGTGCGATGCTGCAGATGGTTGGACCAAAGATAGACTTGACTGTGTTGTAGAAGTTGTGCATGTCATTTCTATCTGCAAAAGACTGAATTTCCAGTGCCTTTGCAGTCCACCACTCGTTTTGCATGGTCCGTAGTGCTTTTTGCACTTCCTGTCGAGCTTTTTGCCATAGTTGTCTGGCCGTGATGGATGAGGGGTTTCTTAGGGCTACCTGGTGTGCTTTATGCATGTTGTTCAGGAGATCATGTATAGCCTCTGAGTTGCTGTCAAACCAGTCTTGATGATTTCTGCGTTTATAGCCAATTGTCTGAGCTGCTGCCTCATGGAGGGCTGAGCTGATGGCTGTCCACTGTTCATCTAGAGAATGGTCACCACTTAGGAAATGTTCTAGCTCCCCTAGTTTTCCAGCCAGGGTGCAGCGAAAGTCGTCTCTTGCCTTAGTGTTTTCCAGACGCACACAGTCAAGTCGCCTCCCATTTGGCCCACATTTCTGCAAAGGGGGGCATACTTTTAGGTGGATTTTGGACATGATCAGTCGGTGATCTGTTCAACACTCTGCACCTCTCATGGCACGGGTTATGAGCACCTCACTAATGTCACATTTTCTCACTATAACATAATCTATGAGATGCCAATGTTTGGAGCGTGGGTGCATCCATGATGTTTTGTACTTCTTTTGGTCTTTTGCTGGAAGATGGTGTTGATTATGGTCAGGTTGTGCTCAGAGCAGAGGCTGAGTAGTCGCATACCATTTGAGTTGGCCTGGCCAATTCCATGCTTGCCAAGCACTCCATTCCATATCCCACTGTTTTGGCCCACTCTAGCGTTGAAGTCCCCAAGCAGAATGATCTTATCGCTCTTGGGAATCCTGCAAAGAGCTTCATCTAGTGACTGAGAGAAGGAGTCTTTTATCTCACTACTGGAGGGCAGTGTTGGCGCATATGCGTTAAGAAGTGTGGCAAAACGGTTCTTCACCAGGAGGATATGGTCATTAATCTTTCACTGACTCCTACAGGTGTTTCGATGAGTCTTGGCAGCAGTGTGTTCTTAATGGCCAGTCCCACACCATGGAGATGTTGTCCGTCAGGGGGTATCCTTTCCAGAAAAAGGTATAGCCCATCCCTTCCTCTGTTAATGAGCCTTCGTCCAGTAGCCTGGTCTCACTCAAAGCTGCAATATCGATGTTATATCTGCTCATCTCAGCGGCAACCAATGCTGTTCTTCTGTGGGGTCTTTCGGAGCTGCCATGGAGGTCCAGAAAGGTCCTTATGTTCCATGTTGCCAGTTTAAAGTTACAGGATTTATTTCTTCTGTTTCGACCGCAGTGATGGAATGACCCGACAGGCGCGGTAACCTGTCCAGGTGTGGGTTGAGTGACATTTTTTAGGCCACCTTTTCTAGTCTCGTCCTCGGATTGAGGTGAGCAGTGGGGTCCCTAAATAGGGCTGCTCAGTCGCACAGGGGTCTGCTGCGGACAGCTGCCACTCATCCCCAGCTGTCGGCGACCAATACCCAGTGCCGCTGTCGTGCAGGGCTCCAACTGGGAGCTGCCAGTCCATTCGTACCTGCCCCCGTCACCAGAGACCCTGTCGCCGCCAGACTTAAACCGATGTAGGTCCAGGCAATATGCCCAAGATGACCAGTCTCTCAACATGGCTGCAGGAGGCTGCCGGGTCCTTGCTCTGTTCAGGCCCGCCTTTACGCACCGCCAGCGCATTGCTTTTCTGTAGGGGTGTGATCCCTTAGACTTAGCCTCAATAGGCCACTCCACAAGGCAGTGGAGCTATTTACCCAACTGGGGCAGTGGTTGACGGGTGCCAGGGCATGTCCACAAGTGGTGGGCCTGCGCACCGAGCCTCTGGGGCCCACTGCTGTTCGGAGATCCCCTACATTTTGCTTGGGAGTGCGAGGTACCCAGTTACCATGTGTGGCCGCGAGGAGGCACCACAGGAGTCTTGGTGGTGGGGAGGCTGTGTACTGGCAGAGGAGACTTACGCACTCGGCTCCTTTTTGGATATTAAACTATTACTCCACTTATGCTGCACTCACTCTCCGTATGTCTCACCCTCTTTACACACACACACACTGCATAGTGCATTATGTTTATACTAATATTTGGTGTGTTTGTACACTAATAGCTGGTGTGTTTGAGTACTGTAATATGTGTGTCCAGGTGGAGTTCCCCAAATCTCAGACATGAGGATTGTGCTGCTGGGATACAGACAGGCTGGGAAGAGTTCATCAGGAAACACCATCCTGGGCAGAGAGGAGTTTGATAAGTTAAGGAGAGCAGCTGAGTGCGTGAAGAGAGAAGGAGAAACAGCAGGGAGACACGTCACTCTAGTGGAGGCACCAGGATGGTGGGCTGACTACACTGTAGAGCAAACTCCTAAACGTGATAAACAAGAGATTATCCTCAGTGTGTCTCTGTGTCCTCCAGGACCTCATGCTCTATTCCTGCTCATTAATGTGGTTTGGCAATTCACAGAGACACAGAGAAGAGCAGTGCAGGAACACCTGGAGCTTCTAGGCGAGAGAGTCTGGAGTCACACTATAGTTCTGTTCACCTTCGGGGACTGGCTTGGAGCCACAAGCATTGAGCAGCACATTGAGAGTGAAGGAGGGGCTCTGCAGTGGGTTGTAGAGAAATGTGGGAACAGGTATCATGTTGTAGACAATAAGAAGAGTGATGGTGGCCAGGTGACAGAGCTGCTGGAGAAAATAGAAGAGATGGTTGCTGGAAACAAGGGATGTCCTTTCCTGTTGAAGCAAAGTAAAGGGTTTCCTCCAGACTGTAAGTACATTTTCTTAATAGATTTTACTTTAACTTTAAAACAGCGCTGGTGCCATGGCCACACAGAGGAGGCACTGCTTGTAAGGCATCATATGTTGGCTATAGGGCACTTACCATCAGGTTTCCTAAATACAGTAGTCTAATCCAGTGCATGTCTTACAGTTAAGTTGCGTTTGAACCACAATTTGAAACGGCAAATGTGTTCTGCACATGCACCACTTCATCATCATGCACCAGAATGAACTAAAAAGTGTATCACTGGTGTAAATCTGAAATAAACAGTCTACTCTCAGCTCAAATAGTGCCGAAGATGTTTTTGTCAGAAGTGCTAAATTGTAGGCAACTAGATTTTGAGTCTTAAGATGTTTCATCGAAAGGGTTTCTTCAGTCTTCAGATACCACAATGTCTGAATACTACCTAGAGCGTAAACAGCTCAGACACAATCGAGGTCTGACCTATGGCTCATCCCTAGACGTACTCGTTGAGCAAATTCAATTTGCTACCGCTAGAGTGTGTCTAGAGTTCTAGGCAACTTCGAAAGACAAATGCCATTTAAAAAAGTACTTTTGCTACATTAAATGTATTTGCAGTCAGAGAACCCGTCCCTGGTGACGGCTCAGGGAGCAGATATGGCCAGCGCTCTGTATTCTCCAGATTTGTATCTGATCTAAAGCGCCCTTTAGTGGCTACCTCCACTCATAGTTCTGGGTACGGCACAGGGGAGACGGCAGAGGGGAGTGGAGACACTGCAGGTGAGACTCAAACAAACACACCACATGGAGGTGGGAGAGTCAGGAACAGGATTGAACATTCAGATTAGTACCTGGAAAATAAACTAAACTAAAACACCTGATTTTGTAAAGCTAAGTAGTACTAGTAGGGTGTCATTGTCATGTATTACTGTAAATCAAATGTTCTGACAAAGGTATTGGAATGTCAAGCCAGTAAGGTTGGTTGTTTAGAAACAAGTCTTATGAAAGTTTTGTTTGAACCTTTAACTCTTTGTATGTTTTTCTATTACTTCTAGACCACCAGAAGAGCTTTAATTTTGTGGATCCATCTACAATAACTGTGGATCATAATGGCTGCATTGGAAAGGGATCCTATGGAACAGTTTATAAGGGTTCATACCAAGAAACTCCTGCTGCAGTGAAGATTATACCCATTGGGATTACCGCAGTCATCACTAATGAGTTTCTCATACCACTGTGAGTGCATGAATGTATGCTGTAGCCCAGGGGTCGGCAATCTTTTTGCCATGCTGTGCCATTTAGAAATTTTCATATTAGTTAGTGTGCCAGTCGGTGTCGTTAACTATGTGAAATTAAATACTGGCGACAGATTTAGATATGGATATGGACAATTAATGCATTTAGCAAATGTAATTGCACTGTTTTATCCTCACAGACTTCAAGGATTTAGAACACCCATGTTTCCCTCTCCCTCTCTTCCCATTAGATAACGGCCATATAGGCAACAAATTCACAAAGTAGGCCTAACATCCAAAATCTGACAGTAGGCATGTTATTCACAGAGCCTACTGAAAATGGAACTGATGAATAATAACACAGATTGAAAAAAAAAAAAAAAAAAAACATAATAGGCCACATAAAGTAACTTAATTAACAATAACCTTCCAATTTGAAATAGGCCTGCCTTGCGTTTGGCCTAATAGTCAATGTCTTCCCCTTAAATGTGCGGTTGGTAATTGGTCTCTTTAAGTTGGACGCATGCTTCTGCTGTCAGACGACTTCGGGAGGGGCAAAGGACATAATGTTACTTCATGTGTATCTGTTCAGGCAAATAGGTTGATCCGAACGCTGACATTAAAGCCAGTGCGATATAGCCTGACATAGCCCGACCATAACAGGCCTACTGCTGATGAACATTCGTATTATGGGCGGGCTATATCAGGGTAAGTGCGATATTGCAAAGACAGTTGAACTTTTCGGTAAAGATGCCCAGCAGGTTTAAGTGATGTTGACCCTGCGATGTGTTTTGTAAGTTAATTGAACACATAGCTCTGTCAACTTGCTCATCCACAATGTTGAGCTCTTCAATTCAATCATCTGCATTTCCATATGTGCCAAACCACTCTTATCAGAGCCAAATCAATTTTATGTCCGTCAAAGACATTGACCAAGAAAGAGAACATTGCGCTGTACTTCTGAAAGTCCCCGAAGCGCTCTGCGAACTCTGACTGAAGCTGGCGCATGTATTCGCAGATAACGTTATGTGTCAATGTGGTTGGAAGTAGCCTAAACTCCCTTATCGTTCCTATCTGCCTGATCTTTGAAAGTCTTGTCGCGCGTTGTCTCGTAATGACGTCTAACATTGTATGTTCGACACACAACACTTTCAAAACACAAAGTGCACACAGCACAATCCTTCTGAGAAACGAACAAATATTCTGCGGTCTAGGAGTGGAAGGCCCGACCTGTCGGCTTCTTTGCCGTCTAAGCAATGCGTAAAGGGGGCACTCGTGTGAAAAATCAATATGGGGAGGGGGCGCTATTGCTGCGCAGTCATTTTTTAAGGTCAGTGACATTTCATCATTATGTCTGAACATTTTTAATGTATTAAATTATTAGGGTAGTGCAATGTCCACGTGCCTCTGGAAATTCCTTGGCATGCCACGTGTTATTTTTACAGTTGCATTTGTTATAGCGGTGCTCCTGAGTGATTTCAAGCATAGCCCTGTTGAACGAGCCTGCTAAATGCACTAGTTACGTATGGCGAGTGATACAAAATAATTTGGACGAGCATAGACCGAACGCGAACGTAGAAGCGAACAAGCACTTTGCACTGAATCAACTGAAACTCAGATTATTCAAAACCGAAGTAAGATCTGAGGTATTGGTGACTCAATGTAAAGTGCTTGTTCGCCATTGCGTTTGCTTTCGGTCTATGCTCTTCGAAATTCTTTCATTCCATCCAAAAGCTATTGCTGTTAGAAGGCTCGTGCAAAAGGGCTATGCTTAAACTTACTCTGGAGCTATCCTTTAATCAGTAGGCCTACTTAAATACAATCAGCTTATTGTATCCAAAATTATCCATAACAAGATTAAATATTTTCCAGCCGTTTGTCACACCCCAACATTGTGCGGATGCTGGCTGTAGCCAAAAGTGAGACTGAGATTCTCATTGCTAATGAATACATCCATGGGGCCAACCTGCAGGAGATCATTCATAAAGCTACTCCCATCAAGGTAAGGATTGAGTTTATAGATATTTATGGTAATAATAGTAATGAATATAATATAGTATTGTGTGCCCTATAATGCATAAAGCATGATACAAATTATTTGAGGATATCAATCATAAAGCTACTCCCATATAATAGTAATTAATATATTAATAATGTTCTAGGATGTTTGAAACATATTCTTAAATAAAATATATTGTTAAATTACACTTTCAGTTGCATTCCAAGGATAAACTCAATATAGCTGTGGATATTGCCATGGCTGTTGAGTACATACATGGAAAACGAATCATCCACCAAGATCTGAAGCCAGCAAATATAATGGTTAGTATTGTAAGGGGTTGTTTGAAAGGCTTACAATAATATTGATACAGGGTCATAAAATGTAATTATTTTAAAATTATTTTTTCTGTTCTAAGGTTGCAGCAGAAACCAGAAAGGCCTATCTGACTGACTGGGGCTTGGCAGACTGCAAGGCGACCATATCAGTGACAATAAGACACATAGCAGGGGGAACGCCTCCCTACATGGCCCCAGAGTGTCTAGTGGAGTGTGAGAAGGGCAGCAGCATGTCAGACATGTGGTCTCTTGGCATCACTCTGCTGGAGATGTTCACAGAATCTGAACCCTGGACAACTGTTAACTCTCAGGAAATACGACAACTTCTTTACAAACGCAAGAAACCTCATGCTCTGGATATATTACAGTCTGATCTTAAAGACATTGTGAAACCACTGCTTGAATATAAACCCAATGCTCGCATGAATGCCAAAGATCTGGTGGTGTTGTTAAATAAAAAAGTTCATCCTGTTGCCGAAAGGTAATTTTCCAGTCATATGAAGATACTGCTCAAGTAAATAATGAGATCAGTCAGAGCTGTTATATCTTGTTTATGTTGTGTGTTTAAATACCTGCACTGAACAGAGAAGACAGCATGTGTCAAAGTGTTGAGTGTTTGCAAACATCTGAGTGTTTGAAAACGTGGGGTTTTTTCCTCATTCATAAAGCTGCCTTTTGTGTTAGTGATTACCAGCAATCCAGTGCTGTTTTATCATTTCCACTAGTCTACCTTTACCCTCATCAGCCAGCTGTGTTTTGAACCACAGCTGTTCTACGGAAATAGCTTTTTTCTACTGCATTAATGACATGGATCACTGCATTGGCTTAGTAATCCTCTATTAAAGAAATCACCACTTGTTTTAGACACAAAAAGCTGGGAAGCTGTATGACCTTGTACTCCAGTGGTCCCCAACTATTTTTCGTCAAGGGCCGAATTTTGTCAAGCGTACCAAGCCAAGGGCCAACCCCTCAAACATCAAAAACCACACGTTGAATGGGTGCTAGTTAGAACATCACAAAGTAGCCCTTTTTTAGCCTTCTGTTTTCTTTAATGCACGTCAATAAACTTCATAGTATGATTGCCAGTAGGCCTACTGTACTGTATGTTAGGTCTTTAAGCATGTTCATTGTAAGTCAGATGGTGCTGCGGGCCACTCATTTGGTTCTTGCGGGCCGGATCTGGCCCACGGGCCGCCATTTGGGGACCAGGGTTGTACTGTGTTTTATATTTCTATTGGAGTACGGACAGGAGACGGCCAGTGTCATTGTGCTAATGAACACCAATCATGAATGCCTTAATTATGCTAAAAAAAATAAATAAATAACTTTGACCAAAAAAAATTTCCATAGGGCTTTTTATAGAAATATTACCACTCAGATGTAACATGTAATGTACTGTAAATGTTAAAAACTGTAATGTAAACAAAATCATGTATTTTTTGTAAAGGGGGCCCTACAGAACTTTATTGCTGATACTTTTATATCTGTTCTTATTATATCTATCTGCATATGTTTTCTGCCAATAAATAAATACTGAGGAGAATTTATAGTTTTATCAATTTTTAGACATTTAGACACTGACTCTGTTGAGCCAGACCTTTTTTTTCTGCCACATTAAGCTGATATCACCAGGGGCAACACTGGAGTTTTAAGGGCGTGGGTGAGCAGGCACAGGGCAGAAGGGATGTGACGGGGCCTCCTCCTGCTCCCTCAGCCTGGGGGCCGCTCTGCTCTGCCTGCTGCTCCACGGCCTGCTGCTGCCTCGGCTGCCTGCCTGAGAGAGGGGAGAACCAGCCCGCTGCTCCCAACACACACACCAACACCTCCACCAATACTACTGTTACTCCTGCTACTCTCACTACTACTACTCTTACTACTACTACTGCTACTAGGGCATGGCCACTGCTTGTGCACAGGGCCCCAGAATTTGTTGAATTTAGTGCTACACCCCTACTAGTGTCTCTGACTGTTTTTCATGGCCACACTGAGATTATCAGACAGGGTCTGCATGCTTCTCATTCACCAGTAGGGGGCAACAAAGAGCAGCAGAAGCACTAGTGGAACTTAGGAACTGAGAAAGCACTGATGGAACTTAGGAACTTAGAAGCACTGATGGAACTTAGGAACTTAGAAGCACTGATGGAACTTAGGAAATAGGTTAACCTCCACTGGCCTACAACATGCTCGAGCAATACAAAGGTGATGCTACTGTTGTATGCTTGAGCCACAGATGTGCAAATATGCTTTCAGTGTTTAGTGAGATTACAGGACACAAAAAGGATGGTGGAGAACGACAGACAGGCTAATATTCTTTTACAGTAAACCTCAATAATTGTACAGGCTGGTTGCAGAGTGCCTGTTGTTCAAGCATTATTTAGAGTACCACTAGATGACGCCACTGAGCTATGAATCCTCCCTTGAAGGACAGATGCCTGATAAGTGACTCGCAGGAACTGCAGAGTATGAGGCACTGTTCATTTTAGCATGAAAAAACAACTGGTCTAACTGGCCTGAAAGTTTAAGATAAGAACAAACAGATTTTCCAAAGGAATGAGGTGGGTTGGCTTTTGTGAATCAGGGCACAGCGGAGTAAGGTGAGTAAAGAGTGACAACTCTCATATAGATGTTTTATTTAAGTATTTCAACTAGCATTATGTATACTCAAGTACTGGAGTTGTTGCATGAACATTTATACATTCAAATTCAAATTCAAATTTTATTGGTCACATACCATTATACAGTGTACAATTGCAGTGAAATGCTTTGTCTACTGACTCCAATGACTATGCTAGTGTTGAAATATATTATGTATAAAAATAAATTAGGAATAAATAGATAGAAGAAGAGATGTTATAAAGTCTTATGGTTCTCATTCAATATCCGGATAGAATGAGGATAGAAGCTTTTCCTCATTCTCTCAGTTCTGGCTTTCAGGCACTGGTAGCGTTTCCCAGACCTTAACACAGAAAACAGGCCATGGTTTGGATGACTTGAGTCTCTGACAATCTTCTTTGCTCTGGACTGGCATCTGTTGACATAGATGTCCTGTAGGTGGGGCAGCTTAGTTCTGATGGTACGTTCAGCTGACTTCACCACTCTTTGCAGCGCTTTGCGATCTTGTTGTGTGCTGTTTCCATACCAGGTGGTTATGTTCCCTGTAAGGATGCTTTCAATGGTGGCTCTGTAAAAGTTCTAAAGCAGATGTTGGGGTAGGCTGAACTTCTTCAGTCGTCTAAGATGAAAAAGACGCTGACGTGCTTTCCTCACAAGGGAATCGGTGTGCTTAGTCCATGTCAAGTCTCTATTAATGTGAACACCAAGATATTTGAAAGTGTCCACCCTCTCCACCTGTGAGTCATTGATGTTAAGGTGCTGGTAGACCCTCTGCTGATTACGCCCAAAGTCAATAATCATCTCCTTTGTCTTGGTAACATTTAAATGCAGATTGTTGTCATTGCACCAGATTGTCAGACGGTCTACCTCATTTAGGTAAGGCTCCTCGTTATTATCAGAGATGAGGCCGACCACTGCTGTATCATCAGCAAACTTGACAATTAGGTTGGAATTATGCAGAGCCATACAATCAGACGTGTACAGGGAGTACAACAATGGACTTAACACACAGCCTTGAGGTGCCCCTGTGTTGAGGATAAGTGATGATGATATATGACTATCCACTCGCACCACCTGTGGTCTGCCTGTCAGAAAGCTTAAAATCCATTCACACATGGAGTTGTGTAGCCCAATATCCCTGAGCTTGGCAATAAGAATTGCAGGCTGGATGGTATTAAAAGCTGAGCTAAAGTCTATAAATAGCATTCTCACATTAACAAAAGGACTTCCTTTACAGACTCCACTGGTGAAAAGACTTTCCACTGCAAACAATTTGCTAATTGTAATTCAACTCATGTAATTTACCGTTTAGAATGCAAGTGTGGCTGCTTTTATATAGGACTTACCAAAAGGAGACTGCGGGACAGATTCACAGAACATACGTACGCTATCAGAACAAATAACCTCAATTATCCTATTGCAAAACATTTCCAGCTTTCCACACAATGCAATCCTAATGATTTATCAGTCATGGTCATAGAGGTTATTCACAAATGGGGGGATAGACTTAGAAAGCTAGCCCAGAGGGAAACCTATTGGATAGACACCCTAAAAGCTCTAATATTCCCTGGGCTCAATGAAGATCTAGATTTCTCTGTGTTCCTGTGATGCGATGTGAAATGCAGTGAAGTGTTTTTTTTTTTGTTTTTGTTTTTTTTTTTGTTTTCTACTTGATTACAGTGTTAACTTAACTTTACCTGTGTGCAAGCAATCCCTTAGGGATAAACATAGGGGTTTCTGACTTATTATGTCCTATTTTGATACTAAACTAGTTGCTGGTGTCTGACCATATTCTCTACTGTACGTGATATTTTGTACCTGATTACAGTGTTAACTTAAATTTATCTCAGTGTGGGCAACCCCTTGACTGTTGATGTCCTTTTTGATACTAAATTATTGGCTGGTGTTTGATTTATAGCATCTTGTTTTTGTATGTGTATTGGTATTTGTAAAAGAGTCCTGGATTGTTATGGTGGTCATGTGACCATTTCATGTGACTGAGTTACATCTGTTTTAATGCACCTGTGTCATCAATTTTAATTAAGCCCTGAAGAAGGTCGTACGCGACCGAAACGCGTCGGCTGGTCCATTCCCTTAATAAAGGACTTTTTATACGGCAGAGTGCCTCAGATCTTCTCTCTTTTCCTGAATATATTTTCTTTTTGATCCTGAAGAGCACCTGACCCTGGATATTTATCACCCACAGAAGCAATCACCTTTTTTTTCTCCTCTTTTTCTCAAAGCATTCTCACATAATTCCCTGCCTTGTTGTCAAGGTGAGTTAGGGCAGAGTGCAAGATGAAATTGATTGCATCGTCTGTAGATCTATTAGACTTATATGCAAACTGCAGTGGGTCAAGACATTGTGGCAATGAGGAACAAATGTGGCTCTTCACTAACCTCTCAAAGCATTTCATTGCAACAGATGTAAGTGCAACAGGTCGGTAGTCATTCAGGCACGCAGGGTGGGGCTTCTTTGGCACTGGAACAATTGTTGATCTTTTAAAGCTGGTTGGTACTGTAGCAAGACTTAAAGAAAGGTTAAAAATGGTGGTAAATATTGGCGCCAGTTGATCTGCGCAGGTTTTGAGGACTCGACCAGGAATGCCATCTGGACCTGCTGCTTTTCTTATATTCACACTCTTAAATGCTCTGCGCACATCATGCTCTGACAGCGTGAGCGCAGTGTCTTCATGCCATGCGCGCACGTCATTCCGCTGAATGGTATCAGGTGCGTGTGTGTCAAAGCGTGCGTAGAAAGCATTCAGGTCGTTCGCGAGTGTGGCGTCGGCACTCTTGATGGAGGAAGTTGGCGCCTTGTAGTCCGACATCTCCTTTAAACCTTGCCACATGCCTCTGAGATCTGATTGTTCGAACTGGGACTGGATCTTTTCCCCATAGCGTCTTTTTGCTTCCTTCACCATGCGCCGATAGCCTGGCGAATGCCAAACTAAAATCACAAGTGATATTTAGTCTGGGGACCTACCTATTGCATTTCTCGTAGCGGAAGCATCGTTTACAATTGTCCTTAGCCGTTTATTGGGCGCTACGAATGTCTATCATAACGTCTGTACATACCTCGGAGCCAATACCAGAGCCACCACGTGACGTAAAATGCAATCGAGGGCCGTACAAATCCCTTTTGTTCTGCGATTGGATACCGAAAGCAAGCGAGAAAAACGGCTATGGTCACCATGCTCCTCTGCAGAGTGAAATGAAATAAACGAGCAAAGGAGCATGGGAATTCCCAGGCTAATGCGCTGAAGTGTGTAAGAGGCCACTTTGTACTCCTCCATGTTCCCAGTCATGAGTCCGGAGTTGTACGCAGCAGTGCGAGTATTCAGTGCATCACGGATGGAGTGATTAACCCATGGTTTCTGGTTTGGGTATGTCTTGATGGTAATCTTGGGAACAGTATCATCCACTAGCTTCCCAATAAACCCCAGCACCGTTTCCGTGAGCTCATCGATGTTTTCTGAGCTGCATCTGAACACATCCCAATCGACAATGCTCAGCGCATCCTGAAGAGCGGCCTCAGACTGGCTGTTCCAGTGCGCGATCTCCCGTATGGCTGGAGGACATAAGCAAGAAAAGAATATTTATATAGGGCTGGACTCCCTGACCCACACAGTTTTTGGTTACAGGGTAGTTTGCTTACCTGGAAACAGGAAGCTTGCTTCGAAATAAATTATGGCATAACAGTATGAACAAATGTTGAATATATTGACTTTGTACATAGGCTACGGTTTGTCACAGTCATAGCAGCTTAGTCCTAGTAGGCTAGTTGGTAGAATATTTTGTGGAAGTTTTGTTTCTCTTTCAGTTTTGATGATGAAGTTACAGCAGCCGTCTTAAGTTTTCATCAACTCTTAGTCAGCAGGGGTCTCAAACTCAAATGAGCTGGGGGCCACTACGGTCAACATTATCTGACTGGAGGGCCATCTCTGGGGTCAATTGTAATTACTGTACAACACTTTATATATATATATATATATATATATATATATATATATATATGGGCAATTCCAGCGTTATGGACGTGACATTTTCGTGCATTATTGATGAACAAAAGGCCAGATAACCTCTGCAAACCTAGCAGTATTTCACAATTTTTTTTCATATTCTTCTGCAAACTCCATGGCTGAATACAGGCAAACAGAAAAAAATAATATCATGATTTGCATCATAAGAATATGAGCCTTTCAATTTGCGTTATGGACGTGACGAAAAACGGACAAACTTTTGAGAGAGCGTAGTTTTTGCTGTGAAGTGTGTGAAATTTCTAGAGAAATGTAAATATTACTACATTCATACCAAACAGGACACCTCAGTAAAGACAGAGAAAGACTTAATTTCAAATGTAAATGTAAAAAAAGTTGGTTTTCATTGGGAGACATGGCGTTATGGATGTGACGTTATGGACGTGACGTCTGGAAAAACCCTCCAAAACGATACAAAACAATTGTGAACGGTGGATTTTAACCTGTAACAAGATAAATAGTAATATAACAATGAAAAATAACTGATAGTATTGCAGCTTTGTGTGAGTTATCACCCACTTATGCCCATTATAAGCCCCTCCATAGACTTACATTATAGCTGAATAGGGTAAAAATTTTAACAAACAGATATCCTTTCGAAACTTGCTCAGTTGAATATTTACATCGAGACAATACTTTTTTGTATTGGAAGTTTTCTGAAAGAATTTGTATGTCCATGTAGGTGAGACTTAAAGTTTTAAGGTGAGGTTTACTTTTTCGTGGAATTGCCCATATATATATATATATATATATATATATATATATATATATATATATATATATATACATTTATTTAACAGGGTCCTGCACATTTCCTTTGCAATTAGGCTATTATTATGTATTTATTTTGATCTAAAGATGCGATATTCAATATTAGTGGTTAAATGCTAAATTTTATCCAGACTACTGTTTTCTAAATCTGTTGAGTTGGGTCATGTTGTTTTAACTTCTTTCTTCCAAGTAGGTTATTTAAAGGTCATCCCTATGTAAATGCATAATCCTTAGTGATATGATAGTGATATTGAGAGTGGTGTATAGTGTATATATTATAGTGATTTATAGTGATGATCAACACCTAAAGCAAACAAAAGTGGTTAGTGCACATCGTAAAATATTCATACTATCAGTAAAACAATCAATGTCTCAGATACTCCTTACCAGTACTTTGTGAGTTGTAAAAAGCAAGTTTAATGCTTTGGTAAGATACACTATGAGTGTGTACAACTCATTTAATGTCACTTTAAGTAAAACCTGGGACATCCCAAGGGAGAACAGACTGTTTCAGAGAGTTTTTCTGAGTAAGACTGAAATGAAATGGAGCGTGCAAAGGAGCATAGGTACTCCCAGGGGTGATTAACACCAAAAGGCACTTAATTCCAACACTGAATTGTTCTTGGCACTTGTCATGACAGGCTTATGTCACTCCTATGTCACATTCCATACTGTCCACTACAAACAAAATACAGTTAGTGACTCATGTAAGCTGCAGTGTGAGAAAGGATAGGTAGAATTTCAGACTTGAAAGCATTAAGTAGGATAAAGAACATATTCTTTCCATAAAGGAAAGGGGCAGTTTAGCCATACTTGTTATTAAGGTTTTGTTTCAGTGAAGTGTATTTACCATTTTTTTCCGTCTGTAAAAATAATTCTGTGATTTATTTAGTTTTCTCTTTATTCAGACACTGATGTTGCTTGCTGCTATGAATCAGCCCTACAGTTTAAACAGAGAATGTTAAGAGAGGAGAGCGGAGAGGAAGATGAAGAAGCAGAGAGAGAATCAAACATCAGCAGCAGGTGACACACACACACACACACACACACACACACACACACACACACACACACACACAGATCATCAACATGGGAGAGAATGGTTCAGCTATTCATCCAACACTAGACATTTATGTGAATATATTATACAGGTCATCATCTTTGTGTCATGTACTCCCCTGTTTCTGTCATTCTCTAGCACACACACACACACACACACACACACACACACACACACACACACACACATAAATATAAGTGATCAAACCTAAAAATCCAGCTACCAATGTTATTTTGCTATTTAATACACGCACACAACCACGTTTACACACACACACACACACACACACACACACACACATTCTCAGGATAACTTCTACTAGATACAGTATACAGTATCATACTCTGAAAATACAAAACACAAATCCTTCACACACATGGTATTCTCAAAATAGCACACACACATGCAGGATATACACACACAAAGGGCCCTATATTCATGATCCATGGCGCATCGTCTTAAGTCTATGTCGCAGTTGACATTATGGTGGTCCTTCAGCGGTTTGCCATTTTGAGGACAGGAAATTTAAAGTTCCCGCTGGCATAAAGTTCGAAAAGGCTGGACTTACAATACCAAATTAATCATGGGTGTGTTATTGATGTAAGTTAACTCAGAATTAGCCAATGACAGATCAATCTCTCATTGTCTTTAAGAGCGAAGAGCATAAAGCGCCTTGTGAATTTCTATCACACCAGCGGATCTTCTCCTTGAGCATTTAAAAAATAAAAGCATTGAATATCTCACATTGGGTCTAGTAATAGTCAGGGCAGTAATGGCTCTGGTAATATTACATGGATGTCTACAGGCTGCACAAGACACGGATGAAGCCGATTTAGTCCTGATTAGATATCTTGGAATATTCATTCAATCTCAGCAGAGAAAACGAGAGGAAACTTAATTCTCCATTCAATGTCTACCCCTCTAATATCCCCACATTTTTTTCTGTTGTAGGCTAATAAATTGTGTTTAACCACATCTTCCTGGACATCATAATGATTTTCCGATTGTAATAATTAATGTTGTGGCCTTCGTTGTTATGCTGGAACGAGGACTGCACTTCCTATTGCGTTATGCGCCCATAAAATAGCATTTCAGGAATGTGTGACTGACGAATGACCAGGTTTGTCCCGGTCAGTAGCGGACCTTTTTTCTGCGTCTGTATAATAGCATCTGTAGCGCTTTGCGCCTAACCACACCTGTTTTTTCACCAACACGCCTATTAGAGCACAAAGTCATCTTCTATATAGACAACGTGAATTCCTTGACAGAAAAACGAACGATGCACTCATACAGAATAGTAATGACGGCTTTCGCCAGTCACAAAAACACAGTGTGCCATGTGCATGATAGGGCCCATTGTGTTTTTTGTGTACCCGAAAAGCTGGTGTGTTTGACAGTGCTGTGTTTGTATATTTGTTTCCAGGTGGAGTTCCCCAAATCTCAGACATGAGGATTGTGCTGCTGGGATACATAAAGGCTGGGAAGAGTTCATCAGGAAACACCATCCTGGGCAGAGAGGAGTTTGATACTGTAGGGAGAACAGCTGAGTGTGTGAAGAGAGAAGGAGAAACAGCAGGGAGACACATCACTCTAGTGGAGGCACCAGGATGGTTTTATGACAACACTGTAGAGCAAACTCCTGAACGTGATAAACAAGAGATTGTCCTCAGTGTGTCTCTGTGTCCTCCAGGACCCCATGCTCTAGTCCTGGTCATTAAAGTAATTGACGTGTTCACAGATACATTCAGAAGAGGAGTGCAGGAACACCTGGAGCTTCTGGGTGAGAGAGTCTGGAGTCACACTATAGTGCTGTTCACCTGTGGGGACTGTCTGGGAGACACAAGCATTGAGCAGCACATTGAGAGTGGAGGAGAGGCTCTGCAGTGGCTTGTAGAGAAATGTGGGAACAGGTATCATGTTGTAGACAATAAGAAGAGTGATATTCGCCAGGTGACAGAGCTGCTGGAGAAGATAGAAGAGATGGTGGCAGGAAAGGGTGGCCATGGCTTTGATTTTGACAGACATGTTTATAACAAACTCCAAGAGAAGAAGAAGGAAGAAGAGAGAAGAGCAGAGAAGAGGAAGATGAAGGTGCAGAAGCAAAGAGAGACTCTCAGATCATCAGCAGGTTAGAGAATGGGTCAGCTTTTCATACAACACACACACACGCACATGCAAAATGATGAACATGATCCTTAGGAAACAAAGCTATGAATTATCCACCAATTAAAAAGGTCTCCATTTGAGTAAGGAGATGGCTGTTCCAATTAGAGCTCATCAACAGGCATTCCAGGCAAGAGCAGGCTAAAAGCAAGTCTCTCTTAGACAACGGATAGGCTTCCAGTAGGTGTCAGTAGCTAGAATAAACCAGAACAAAAGTTAGTCCACACCTTCATGGTTAGTAGGTGCAGAGACTTTATTATAGGAGGAGCACATATTATAATCGCAGCAATATGTCTTAAATCATGACTTCTGTTCCGTGTTGTAGGCCTAAACAAAAAATCCAGTGTGCATCAGTCCATATCCATGTAGTTTAAGATCACATAGGGCTGTTGATTGGTAAAGAACAAAATTAAGATGCAACTACAATACTGAACCTGAGCTAACACTGAATAGGGCACAATAAATTGACTGTATTTCTGTATGTGAGGTCAGCTGATGACTCTTTATTTGCCTATGTTGCATCCGATTTTCTGGTTCTTTGGCCAACAGACAACTCTTTTGACTTTGGATAGGTCTACTATGTATTCATCCATATCAGATTTTTCCAATAAATACTACATGAATTAATTTCTTACTATTAGTAAGTATTCTTTAGGGCCCATTTTCTATGAAAAACACTTTTGGTCACTTATCCAACTCAGGGGGATATGGTAAGAGACAAAATTTCGTTTTGAGGTGGCCTATTCCTTTAAGTGGAAATAAATCTACTCCTTATACCACACCTTTTCTGAAAGCATGTGTGACGGGTCACGCCACCGATGTGACGGGTCACGCCACCGATGTGACGGTTTCCACCTCCGCAGCACCACTCTACTGGGTTCCACACACACACTCTAGACACTGGACAGCTGGATGGATCACTGTTTTATTAGCTGAAAGATATACAGAAAGTACAGTGTACTTGAAGGGATTTCATACAGTGGGTCTGGTCACTCTGTCTAGATAACGTGAGTGTAAATAGAAAGCGATTAGCATGCTAATCAAAACTGCAAATAAACCTAAAACCATGTTTTACACGTCTTTAAATCAACTCAAAACACTGGCCTTAACCAGTGAACTAAATACCATGACAAATCATGGCTTATATCCACTTAAAATGCAGTTAATACATCGTTTCAGCTAGACCTCATAAAAACGTGACCTACCCATAGATCTCCGTGAATTGCTCTGAGCAATTCAATGCAGTTCCCAACTACACCGTACCAGGACGCAAGAGGGCGCTATTGCACTATTTAAAATAATTTGACTAAGCAATACTTCTGACCTGTTACATACACCCCCCTAAAATTATGCAAAATGGTGCAGAGTAATAAGAAAATTCAGAGAAAAAAAAAAACTGTATCGTGAGAGCACTGATGTACCAAATATCAATATTAGAATCCTTCCATAAGAAGTGTGTAAGGACAAGGTGGTACCAAACCCTATACTTATCACAGAATACAAGAGATGCCATCTACACCTCGTAGTGTGTACATATCTATACTCCTCTAAGGAAATAACGTGACCTAGTCACCAATCAGTCTGGCAATAAAAGCTAAATTAAACAGTCTGGACACTCCCGTTACTGCCAGAAAGACTGAATCCAAAAACAGACCCTATAAGAGGTCCAGCAAGTCCCAATAACTTTTGACCTGACATTTCACAAATGAGCCTACGTGGGTTCCTAACACTTCTCCCACATCTAGTGTGAACTGCAGGGGCTTGTGAACTCTGAGGGCATGCAACACTGACCTGTTCTGACCTACCCTCAACTAGATCTGAAGGGCCAGGGAGAGAGACACACTGGTCAACGGGTAAGTGTGCTATGTCATGGTCTGTGTCATGAGGTGTGTCAGTGTTCTGTGATGTGTTATGTAGAGCATCTGTGCTTTCAGTAATGTGGTTGTGTGTAGAGTCGTCAGAGACACTGTCCAGCAGCACATCTGATTGGACTTCCTCATTCACAGGTGAGGCTGGGCTATCAACATCATCCTCATGGACACTTCCGCCATCTGCCTCTACTTGGTCTGGCGACTGCATGAGCCAATCCAAGGTGCGCCTGTGAGAATCATCTGGATTATCTGATGCAACGGAGTTCTGAACATCAACACAGGAAGCAGTAGACTGTGAGTCTCCAAGAGATGCTTGGTCTTCGGCTTGATCAGCATTCATCAGGAAATCAACGGGGAGCAGTAGGTTTCTGTGCACAACCTTTTCCTTTCCAGTGACAGCATCCCTTATTCTGTACACGTTGATTGCTGATCTCACTGACACCACATCAAAAGGAGTCGAGTCCCACCGGTCAGCAATCTTCCTCTTACCCCTCTCACCACGGTTAGCCAACAAGACCCTGTCTCCAATGCCCAGCGGCAGACCTCTGACCTTTCGGTTGTAGAGCTTGGCATGGCGGTCTTGTTCTCTGACGGCATTCCTCTGGGCAATCTGCGCTGCTTCAGAGAGGTCCCTCTTCAGGTGGTGCACGAACTCATGGTGGCTGACGACACTGGTATCCTTCAGTACATGATGGAACATGACATCAACAGGCAGACGCGGTATTCGCCCAAACATTAGGTAAAACGGTGCGAAGCCTGTGGTCTCGTGTACTGTCGAGTTATAACAGAAGGTCAACATCTGGAGCATCTGCGGCCACTTGGACTTGGACTTTGGAGGAAGAGCTCTGATCATGCCCCCAGTGTCCTGTTGAACCTCTCCGTAACACCATTCCCCATAGGATGGTAAGGCGTCGTATGGGATTTTTTCACACTTGCCATCTCCAGTAGATCCTTGAGAAGCCGACTTTCAAAGTTAGCTCCTTGATCCGAATGGATTCTTTTGGGGAACCCATAGACGCAGAAAAACTTATCCCATAGACAGCGGGCAACTTGCTTGGCGGACTGGTTACGGCAGGGAAAGGCTAGAGCCAGCTTTGAAAAATGGTCTGTGACAACAAGGACATCGATGGTTCTCTTGTCAGTCAACTCCGCCGTCCAAAAATCGATACACACAAGGTCCATAGGAGCCGAAGTGCGTATGTTCTCAAGAGGGGCTCGCACATCAGGTTCTGGAGTCTTCCCCAAAATGCATCTCTGACAGTGTTTGACATAGTTCATGATGTCTCTCTGCATGCCTGTCCAGAAAAATCGTTCACTGGCCAGAGAGAGTGTTCTTGATCGGCCTTGGTGACCAGCAGAGTCATGAACTCCCTGCAGGACCTGCAGTTTCAGAGCCTCAGGAATGACGAATTGAAAGATCTTCCTGTTCATGTACCTGTCTCTTTTCACTCTGTAGAGAAGTCCATCACGAACGGTCAGCTTCCTCCAATGTTTCAACATTCTAAGCACACAGCTTGACTCTTCAGCCCTCTCACCTGCATCAGGTCTCCTGTGCCGCTGAACATAGAACAGGACCCGACTTAAAACACTGTCTTGTTGCTGCAAATTATGGAGTTGGCTGTGCGGAAAGACAATAGACGGATCTTCTCCAGGCAGCTGCAGTGATTCCGCGGTTGGGCAGAGGAGCTGTGAGACGCCGCCAGTCCGATGAGCCTCCATCACCGCTGACACCTCTTCAGAGCTCAAGGCACCTCTGCTGGCTGGTTGGGAATCCCGTTCAGCACTCTGGGCACAATCAACATCGCCGTTGGTCGTCTGAACACCCTGGCAGTTGGTGGTAAGCCGGAAAGCATCCTGCACTGTGCCGGTGACAACGCCATTGACTTCATCCAACAAGGACAGGTAAGACTCCCTCACAAGGCGATGGCTCACACATGACTGGACAAACGGCTCACGGCTCAGAGCGTCGGCGATGGTGTTCTTAGGCCCTGGCACATACTTCAGGTCGAAATCATAAGCTGCGAGCTTGGCCACCCATCTTTGTTCACACGCATCCAGCCTGGGCTTAGTTAGCACGTACGTTAAGGGGTTGTTATCTGTCCATGCCGTGAAATGGACACCCTTTAGCCAGTGGGAAAACTTGTCACATATGGCCCACTTCAAGGCTAGGAACTCGAGCCTATGAGCTGGGTAGTTCAACTGGGCACGTGACAGTGTCTTACTAGCGAAGGCAACTGGCCTTGCAATGTCTTCACCAGGCTGGAGCTGAGAGATAACGGCGCCGAGGCCATCAAAAGAAGCGTCAACAGCCAGAATGAATGGACTCCTGAAGTCGGGGTGAGACAGAGTAACAGAGGTTGACAGATCGTGCTGCAATGTCTCAAAGGCTACCCGACACTCAGTTGTCCAGTCATCTGGTGTGAGCTTCACCATGTTGTGGCATCTTCTCTTCGACTTTCTTCTTCTCTGTGCTTTGCCATCAGTCTTCGGCTCTGAGAGAAGCTTAAAAAGTGGTCTGGCCTTCGCTGAACAATCTTCGATAAAGTGCTGGTAGTACAGCACCATACCCAAGAATGATCGGACCTTCTTCTGCGAGGGCGTGACACCATCACTGTCCATCAAATCAGACACCTGCACTTGACTTATAGCTTCGACCTTTGAAGGGTCTGTCTGCACACCTGATTCAGAGATGACATGTCCGAGGAATTTCACGGTCTTCCGCAAAAGGTAGCACTTTTTCGGAGCCAACTTGAGGTTGTGATTCTTCAGCCGAGAGAAAACCATCTCCAAGCGCTCAAGGGCTAGGTGTTCTGACGGGGCAAAGACCATGAGGTCATCTAGGTAGCATAACAGACTGGTGAAATTTTCATCACCGAAGATCGACAGCATCATACGCATGAAGGTAGCTGGACTGTTCGACAGACCTTGTGGCATTCTGTTATATTCATGCAGACCGAAGGGAGATGAAAAAGCAGTGTACTTCTTATGATCTTCAAAAAGAGGCACATTATAAAACCCTGAGGTCAGATCCATGGTGGAAAAGTAGGCATTACCCCCCAGTGCAGCGAGTGCATCAGCCTGGTGAGGCAGAGGATGTGCGTCTTTCAGTGTTCTGGCATTCAAGCACCTAAAGTCAGTGCAGATGCGCACATCGCCATTCTTCTTCCACACTAAGACTAGTGGTGATGCATAGTCGCTGGTGGATTTCCGAATTATGCCTTTCTCCTCCATATCGTTGATGGCTGTCCTCAACTTCTCATAATGGTTTGGCGGCACTCTGCGGTAAGGCAGACGGAATGGTCTTTCATCCACCAGGTGTATCTTGTGTACAAACTCAGACGCTTCACCACAGTCCAACTTATGGCGTGAGAAAATGCTCTCATAGTTCTTAACAGTGTGAAAAAGCTTCTCTCTCCACACGTCTGAGACCTCACAGGCATCCAGGTCCAAATCCTGTAGGCCAAGCTCGGCTAACGCCTCCCTCACATCCTCTCTGGACATCGTCACTGGAGTGTCAGTCACGGACTGGGGACAAGACTGGATACATTCAGGCTGTGAGAGGTCTTCAACAGCGATGCAGGGAAACACATCTGCTAACTTTGTGTTCTTTTTTAACACGACAGGCTCTGTGCTTGGATTCATGAGCTTCACTGGCAGCCATCTGTCACCCCACAGTGGCGCAACAACTCTGGCAACAATGACTTTTGATGGCCTGCATCTTGATAGGGTCGGCTCCACTGTCACTGTACTGCCCACTGATATAGGCACTGACGCAGGAAGTTTTCCCCAACAAAGATGCTCACTCTGTGGCTGTAGGACGACACACTTCTGTAACTTCAGTGTGCCAACTTTGTCAGGCACTGTCACGCCTCTCCATCTCTCTGTGTTGGAGAGGAGAGAGAGAAAGTGGTGACAGTCTTCGTTGCTGCCATCTGTAGGCGTAGCCATCAGCCGCCAGTAGCTCTCTTTCTTTTTCATCAGCTCCAGTATTTTCTTAATGGCGTTGCTGCCAAGTATCATGTCATCAGTCTGCCCAGGGACGACAAGCATTGGCACAACCATCTTACAATCATACACTTCAATTTCCACATCATAAATTGCTTTAGGTGTAACTTGATGTCCACCACATCCAACAATGATGACATCATTAGCAGGGCACTTTCTTAGGTCATGGTTATGCTGAAGAAGTCGTGATTCTGCATCTTCACTTAATGTGCATGCCATGGAACCACTGTCTATCATTGCTTTGAGAGTAACGTTAGCTGCTAAAACAGTAGTGTAGAACAAACTATCACACTTTTGAACTTTGTGTAAACCTTGAAATACAACAGTCATTTTAGAGGATGCAGTAGAACTAAACAATCTGTATGTAGACTCGTAGTCATCTTCATTGGGAGATACATGAACAGGATCTGCATCGTTCTCCCCTGGATGCAGACCCGTCAGTTTCCCGTCTGTGCCGACTGAGCAGACTTAAACAGAGGACAGCCGCGCCTGCCGTGGTCTGGAGAATGGCACTGGAAACAGAGCTTGTTGTCACGGCAATGTGACAAGCCAGAGTGAGCGGCATCTCCACAGACAGCGCATGGCAGGCTGTTCAGGCCTTCTATCCTGGGGAGCTTAGGCTTGGGCTGCCTGTTTGACATGGCCTGAGCTGGGGCAGACTTGTTCAGCAAAACTTTCTCCAGCATGGAGATGACACGCTCAAGAGCAGAAGACTCACTTGTTTTGGCTGCTTGGCAGTCCTGCTTGCTAGGTGAAGACCCCTCCGCTTCAATCAGGCCAACCCTGTTCACGTGGACGTCATCAGGCTTTCTGCTTACAGCTGTGGCGCCACACTTTGAACTGACCTCAGAGTGATATTCATCCAACACAGCTTGGACTTCTTCAGCAGACCACTTATCGATTGTCTTTGATCTGAATGTCATGGCTAGCTCTTTGGATGGGCAATTTCGGATAAACATGCGTGTTGCTTCTAAGACTGGGCTATCTAGCGCTTTACCTTGTTCTTTGAGACGGTCGGCTGCAACGTCAGCTGCTCTATTTAGTCTCAGCCAGTAGTCATAGGCGTCCTCGCCACTCTTAGGCAGTGTTGTGTAGAAGTCTGCTAGGGGGAGAGGTGAACAGGGGACAGTAGCGAAATGCTTACGCAGAAGGCCATAGATAGCCTCAGGATTCTGAGTGATGTCAATGCCACTATTCCTTGTTCCAAACTTCACAACATCTTTCGCTCTGCCTCTGAGATGAGTGAGAATTTCCTCTGCCTGCTGCTCTACTCTGATATTTGTCTTCTTAATGTAACCTCTCATCAGGTCTTCCCACTCACGCACATTCACAGCGTCTGTGCTGTCACCTCTGAAAGCCGGTGGCTCCTTCACCTTTCTGTGAGGCACAAACTGGACTTGTGACAGGTCCAGACTCTGTGTGGATGTGTTGGTGGATGTGGCCTGTGCTTGTGAAATGCTAGGTGTGGGTGCTGTGTTCATAGGACCTAGGCGTGCAAGTATGCTGTCCGCCAACTGTAGCCCAACATCTCTTATTATGTCACTCATCTGACTCACTACCATCGGTGACTGGGGAGTGGAAGCTGCGCTAGATGTGTCAGTAACCTGTGTAAGTGGTGTATGCTCAATGTAGTGGCTCTGAGAAGAAGCACCGTCTCCACTAACTATAGGAGCCTCAGCGACATCTTGACTATCACCCACAACATTAACATCATCCCTCTGAACAGGACTGTCAAACCTCAATGCTGGAATCCCCTACCCCTACCTACGGAGTGACCCAGTGGAGTACTGAAAAACAGTGGTGTGTAACTCATGTTGACATATTAATCAACAAGCTAATATCAAATGCAATCAGTAAAGTGTAATAAAGAAAAATAAACAGGAATAAACTTTAAACTAAATGACCCATAGTCTACAATGTGAGCAGTGTTATACTGAGGGCTGCCCACCATACAACAAACAGGAGATCCAGTAGAACGGTCCCGGGTCGGGCGAAGATCCAACTCGACGAGTCACGGCACCAATGTAACGGGTCACGCCACCAATGTGACGGGTCACGCCACCGATGTGACGGTTTCCACCTCCGCAGCACCACTCTACTGGGTTCCACACACACACTCTAGACACTGGACAGCTGGATGGATCACTGTTTTATTAGCTGGAAGATATACAGAAAGTACAGTGTACTTGAAGGGATTTCATACAGTGGGTGTGGTCACTCTGTCTAGATAACGTGAGTGTAAATAGAAAGCGATTAGCATGCTAATCAAAACTGCAAATAAACCTAAAACCATGTTTTACACGTCTTTAAATCAACTCAAAACACTGGCCTTAACCAGTGAACTAAATACCATGACAAATCATGGCTTATATCCACTTAAAATGCAGTTAATACATCGTTTCAGCTAGACCTCATAAAAACGTGACCTACCCATAGATCTCCGTGAATTGCTCTGAGCAATTCAATGCAGTTCCCAACTACACCGTACCAGGACGCAAGAGGGCGCTATTGCACTATTTAAAATAATTTGACTAAGCAATACTTCTGACCTGTTACACATGCACCCTCTCAACCTCTTCACTATTCATGTTTACAGCAATGAGTATTAGTAACATGGGCATAAACCCAATTTCAGGGATGCAAACAGAGGTATGGTCAAAAAGGAGTGAGATTGACCAGGGGGAGGGGGCGTCTGCCAAATCTGCCACAGCCTTATTTTATATTTTATTTACTGAACACATAAACAGACTACAATCACAGTGCAATTAAATGCCATCATATATTTTTGGAATTGAGTAGCCAATTCTGTTGATTATTTCAACAATTAATCGAGTAGTGGGATAAAACTCAATTTAGAGGTTTTAAAAAGCAATATCAATAGTATGAAAAAAAAAACCTTTGCCCCAAGGCTATAAGGTTTTAAATAGTGCAGGCAAAATTAACTGATTAATCATGTGATTAATCCAAAAAAAATAACTTGGATTAAAAAAATTAACTCAGATTAATCCTGATGGATATGGTTCCACTTTCATGGCATGTATTATGTTAAATTTCAGATAGAAAATGGAACGGTTATCAAGTCAAACTATACAAAGATTATGGCCTAGCTCCTGACTGTCCAACAACATGTTTGGGGAATCCTTTGGGGTAGGGGACAGGTGTGAATTGCCCCATTTGAGACGAACAAAGCCAACTATTCAGTATCAGGGCCTTTACAAGGCAAAATAAGGATCCAATATACCCTAGCATCCAAATTCTTACTGGAGGAAATGAGATGCGATTAAAAGTGATTAATCACGATTAATCTTTGAAAAATTTTGTGATTAATCAGATTAATTTTTTTAATCATTTGACAGCACTAGTTTTAAAAGGTTTAAGTAGCCTAATTTGTCATCTGACATTGTACCAATTAGACTACTTGCAGTACAGCCATACTTATTAGCCTGCCATAGCCCGACCATAATACTGCTGTTCATACGTATCATGGTCTGGGCACGGTCCTCTGGGGCGTGTTTACATCGGTAGGGAGTCTACCGGCCAATAAGCGAAGCTGATTAGACGAGCTGTCCAATCGTTTCAAACCAGAAGTGAATGCCCTCCTCCCCGCAGTATAATTGCATCAGGTTAAACAACCTCCAGACCATGATACGTATGAACATTCGTATTATGGGCGGGCTATGTCAGGCTAATACTTATGGCACTATCATAACTTGTCACTGAATTAAATTCAACTTGACGAATAAATGCTATGTGTCACTTGTTTCTAAAAATTTCAACTTTCAAATCTCAAAATTTAGCCTTTATATCCCAAAATGTAGACTTTTTATCTCAAAATTGTGGCTTTTCATCTCAAAATTTGGATTTTTTTCTGACCACTTTTTTTTTGCTGGCGGAAACGGGCTTCCATATATAGGCTGGGCCAATGCGTAGAAAAAAAAAAAAGTCCAGGGATCTTAAGCAAGGCGAGGGGCAGCTTTTGGCAAGGTAGCCGCCTAAATGCACTGCGGGAAACCCGGTGCGTGCGTGCATGAACGAGAAGAAATGGAACTATGAATGAATGGAACAATATGCAGAGAGATATATGTGAGAGATGTCTGAGAGATATGTGAATGCCCGAAGTATAGGATCAGCTGATTGCGTAGCCTAAATGATGTTTGGCTGTTGCGAACTCCTCCCGTGGGAAAGGTTTAAAGCCAATCGGGTGCATTAGGCTACGTATGTATCCTATAATTTGGCTGTGTTTTACAGCGGATGAGATTGCCCAACTTTTCTTATGGATAAAAACAAGGTCTGCAAACGTTGGCATTGCGATGCACTACAGGCATATGCATAGAGAAAGACGTTGGATTTGCAGCAAGATTATTGCATGCGTGTCAGAACAGATTTTGTAGCAGTTTTCACCAACTCTGTTGCATTTATTGCTAGCCGAACAGAACGGTGCCAGTCTTTTTTTTTTATTTTACTTGACAGGGCTTTAGCCTCGAATCGACTGGCCAGGTCTAATGACGCGCCTGCAGTGCTACAAAATCACACACCTCAGACCCCCCCCCCCCACGCACCCCCAAAAAAATCCTCGGATCTGCACGATTCACAAAAGTCCCCCAGACAGCCGTGAAAAAGGCGGCATCCGCCAATGCAGATGCAGATACTGTACGTATATGCTGACACAGGACAGGAGATTGGCTGAGAATAGGACAGGAATGGTACTGTACACAACCCCACTCTAACGCAAGTTACACACTATACACATCTGTCAGCGGACGATTGAGTCTGATGTGGAGGGAGTCGAGTTAATTGGCTGACGGATCCGTTTCTGCCTGAAAAATGGAACATTTCTCAACACAAGCAATGGAGCCATTGAAACGGACGAGCCCACAATGCTTCTTGAGAGAGCTCCAGCACTGACGGATATGTAGTGTGTCAGACAGCAGTAAGGGACAGATCCCAGACATCCCAAAATAAGCAGATTGGGTAGGCAGGTCTGGAGAGGGTCCGGAGGGAGGACCAGGAGGCTGGTAGGGCCAGGACGGCTGGGGAGAAGATCAGCAGGCCGGACCAAGAGGTGCGGAGGGTCCAAGTACTCAGGACCGGGGCCTGGAGCGGACTCTAGCGGAGAAGTCAGGAACCACAGCTGGAGGAACCAGAGGGACCAGAGCTTGGTCTGGCCAAGGAACTAGAGGAGCAGTGTGGGCCATGAGCCGGAGCAGCGTCTGGTCAAGGAACCAGAGCAAGTGCCTGGTGTGGTGCAAGAGCTGGAACTGGAGGAAGCAGAGGAGCTGGAGAAGCCAGAGCAGAGTCTGGGTGAGGAGCCGGGGCCGGCACAGGAGCCGGTGTGTCCACCTCGGGTGCATGGGACTGCACTGAGTGTAGAGCAGGAACTGGAGTCAGACGCAGTGCTGGGACTTGTGTCAGGTGTGGAGCAGGAGGGCTGCTGAGACACGGACCTGGAGCTGGAGCAGGAAAGCTGTGGGCAGTCAGAGTAAGAGCTGGAGGGCTGCCAACTGCCAGACAAGGAGACTGGTATGCTTATTGCAAGACTCCTCCTCCTCAGTAGTCCACTCATTTCCCTCCTCTGTGGCCCATGCACTCATCATCCTCACTATCCCAGTCACTGGACCAGTGCTGCCTCTCTAGCCAGTGGTCCT
This sequence comes from Sardinella longiceps, assembly GCA_027497455.2. Taxonomy (NCBI): domain Eukaryota; kingdom Metazoa; phylum Chordata; class Actinopteri; order Clupeiformes; family Clupeidae; genus Sardinella; species Sardinella longiceps. The sequence goes on from JAODXP020000019.1 coordinate 25,868,101, forward strand.
CAGCCACCTAGTCCTCACAATCTGGCTCCCCCAGCCAGTTGCTGACCTTACACAATCGAGGGGTGTTTTACTTCGGAGGGCACTCGAAAACAAGTGCTAGTCTTAAGGGAAGAGAAATGGGACTGGGCCTTAATCCTGTTTAGGTCTCTCGGAATATTCATCATTCAATGTCAGCACAAGAAAACGAAAATAAACTTGATTCTCAATTCAATATTGTCTTCCCCTTGTATATCCTCACGTTTCAACTGTTGTAGGCTAATGAGCTGTATTTAAGCACATCTTCCTGGACATAATGAGTTTACGATTGTAGTTAGTGTTGTGGCCTTCGTTGTTATGCTGGAACAAGCACTGCATTTCTTATTGCATTGTGCACCCATAAAATAGCATTTCAGGAATGCGTGTCTGGCAAGGGCGAGGACTGACAAAGGTGCAAAGTCATCTCCTATTGAAACAATGTGAATTTCTTGACAGAGAAACGAATGATATGCTCGCAGAGAATAGCAATGACAGCTTTTGCCAGTCGCAAAAGCAAAGCACAGTGCGCTATATGAGTGTTGTCATGTTTGTTTCCAGGCGGATTTGCAGAAATCTCAGACATGAGGATTGTGCTGCTGGGAAACAGAAAGGCTGGGAAGAGTTCATCAGGAAACACCATCCTGGGCAGAGAGGAGTTTGATACTGTAGGGAGAACAGCTGAGTGTGTGAAGAGAGAAGGAGAAACAGCAAGGAGACACATCACTCTAGTGGAGGCACCAGGATGGTGGGCTAACTTTACTGTAGAGAAAACTCCTGAATCTGATAAAGGAGAGATTATCCTCAGTGTGTCTCTGTGTCCTCCACGACCCCATGCTCTACTCCTGGTCATTAGATTGAGTGACTCATTCACAGATACATTCAGAAGAGGAGCGCAGCAACACCTGGAGCTTATGGGTGAGAGAGTCTGGAGTCACACTATAGTGCTGTTCACCAGAGGGGACTGGCTGGGAGACACAAGCATTGAGCAGCACATTGAGAGTGGAGGAGAGGCTCTGCAGTGGGTTGTAGAGAAATGTGGGAACTGGTATCATGTTGTAGACAATAAGAAGAGTGATGGTGGCCAGGTGACAGAGCTGCTGGAGAAGATAGAAGAGATGGTGGCACGAAATAAGGGCTGTCCTTTCCTGTTGAAGCACAGTATGGAACTTCCTCTCCAATGTTAGTATACTTTGCTTTACTTTATTTAATTGTGAAAGTATATGTCTTACATTTTATGAATGGAAAACAGTTTCATGATTAAGGGCGGACAAGTGCTTAATTCCAAAATTAGCTCCATTCATTTCATCCTGCACTAAGCACTTTTTTGGACTTAAGCACCTGGGAAAATACCGGCCTAAGTCTTTAAGTGATCATCAACTTGTCCAACGATTGCTCCATAAACCAAATGTTTATATTTTCACTTTTGTTGGGCAGTTAAAGAACACCTACCTGATGACGTTACTGGGAGCAGATCTAGCAATGACTCTTTGTCTGATGTCTCTAAGACCCTGAAGCTCCTCTCTGTGGCTGCCTCCTCCAAGAGCTCTGGCTATGAAACAGAAGACTCGGCAGAGCAGAGTGGATCTGGACAGGCAGGGACTGTAATCCATCGTGCAAATGCACAAGGAGATGGTGAGATTGGTCAACAGAATTATTCATATTTGTACATGAAAAAAGAGGCTCATCTAAAACATGTCATAAAAACGGTCAGTTACCTTATTAATTACACTTAACCGTCACAATGTTGAATCCATTACTTTAACCATTTTGATCAGTCAGAAACAGGATATTTTCAAAGGTTTCCCTGAAGTAGTTATTCGGTCAAATTTTTGCTGAGATGCACTGATAGTTGACACTAACAACCCTAAATTTAGCTATATGTTGTTTGATTTTGTTTAACAAAAGGTTTGATGTTGGCTTTAAATTTGTTTGACTGTAAGCATATTCTTCTGTAGGCTACCCGAGGGGAGTTCATTTTGTGGATCCATCTACAATAACTGTGAATGAAAGAGATTGCATTGGAAGGGGATCCTATGGAAATGTTTACAGGGGCTCATACCAGGAAACTCCTGTTGCTGTAAAGATCATCTCATTTGAAGATAGTTCAGTCATCACAAATGAGTTTCTCATACCTTTGTAAGTATGTTCTTATTCAAGCTGTGTTTGCAATTTCTTAAGTCAACTGTATAGGAGTCTAACAGATGGTATTTTGTTTTAGTTGTCTATACTGAACAGCAGTTTTAACAGTTGTATCTCCAATTTGGTTTTACATTATTGATTTTCCTGTTCAAATATTGGCAAATGCTTACATTATTATTGTAAATATTCCTCAGGCGTTTGTCTCACCCCAACATTGCGCGGATGCTGACTGTAGCCAAAAGTGAGACTGAGATCCTCATTGCTAATGAATACATACATGGAGCCAACCTGCAGCAGATTCTCTATAAAGACTCTTCCATTACGGTGGGTTAATGATAGATTAATGATACTTAAGTAATTATTGTCAGCAAAGTTCTCTATACTGATAACTGTTCAAAAATATATTTCACTATTCCTTCAGTTGCAAGGCGAGGATAAGTTGTTTGTGGCTTTAGACATTGCAATGGCTGTTGGGTACATACATGGAAAAACATCATCCACCAAGACCTGAAGCCAGCAAATATATTGGTCAGTATCATTTTTTGGCAAAACACAGTTTATGATATTCATAGAGCGCTCTTCTGATAATTTTACAGCACTGCAGTGAGTGACTCACACTCACACTCTGATATACTATACTGATAAGCGACTCAGGTGGGGGTGTATATATACTGTATAATCTTTCTGTGGTGTGGGTAGTGACATGGGACACCAATGTGTGTGTTTGTGTGTATGTCAGATGGATGAATGGATGGATGGATGAATGAAGTTTGATGGCTGTCTCTCTGTCTTGGATGCTGTAACAATGCAAATGTCTCCACTGCGAGACAAATAAAGGGATATCTCATCTTATCTTATTATCCTGTTGTTCTAGATTGCAGCTGATAACAGAAAGGCATATCTGACTGACTGGGGCATGGCAAACTGCAAGGAAACCATATCAGTAACAGTGGGAAGCCCAATGGGAGGAACCCCTGTCTATATGGCCTGTGAGTGCCTAGTCCAGTGCAAGAAGTGCAGCACCATGTCAGACATGTGGTCTCTTGGAATCACTTTTCTGGAGATGTTCACAAACTCTAAGCCTTGGGCAACCATCAACCCCGAACAAATACGTGCACTCCTTTATAAACGCCAGAGTCCTCCTGCTCTGACTAATCTACAGACTAATCTTCATGATGTTGTGAAACCACTGATTGAATATGATCCCAAGACTCGCATGAATGCCAAAAATCTGGTGTTATTGTTGAAATCCAAAGTGGATGTCAGCAAAAGATATGGATTTAAATGGTAGGGAAGGATCTGAAAAAATAATTGTTTGATGGATAAATTTGGAAAAAAAAGGGGTGGGGGGGCACTGCAGGGTGTACAGTCAAACTTAGAAACCGTGATTATGTGTAGTTTCTAGGAAAATGATAAGAGTGCCAAACACGGTTTTGGAGAGGACCCTATAGCCATAATATATATTTTTCAACTCAATTGTTTCTTAGTTGGATACATCTGGAAATGATGGGCTATAATGTGATGACATGCAATTTCCATGCAAATGATAAGAGTGATCAGAGCTTTAGAGAAGAATGAAATGGAGATGGAGAACAATTTGATTGTGTTTCCCAAACACCAACTGTAGGACTAATTCACAGCCATTACTCAACCCACCTAGCCTGGGAATTCCCATGCTCCTTTGCGCGCTTATTCCATTTCACTCTGCAGAGGAGCATGGTGACCATGGCCGTTTTTCTCGCTTGCTTTCGGTATCCAATCGTAGAACAAAAAGGGATTTGTACAGCCCTCGATTGCATTTTACGTCACGTGGTGGCTCTGGTATTGGCTCCGAGGTATGTACAGAGGCTATGATAGACATTCGTAGCGCCCAATAACCGGCTATGGACAATTGTAAACGATGCTTCCGCTACGAGAAATGCAATAGGTAGGTCCCCAGACTAAATATCACTTGTCGCCAGGCCACAACCCACCTGTACTTGTAAGAGATTAGAAAATTATAGGCACTGACTGTCAGTGTTGGGCAAGTTACTGCAAAACTGTAATGCGTTATTTATTACCTATTACTGACATTTTAAAGTAATCCCTTACATTACAATATTAGTGTTTTGAAAATGTAAGGCGTTACATTACTGTTGCATTACTTTTAAGTTGCTCTTCGGGCCCTTCGGTAGCCTATGACCTTCATTAGTTCGTTATCAAGGTTGAGAATGACAAGCGGAGACTGGGAATTTCTACATTAAGTCCGGCACAGCAAACGTTTTACCCTTGCTGACCAAGTGATTTTTCAATCAGTGATTTTTGGCAAATTTGTACGAAGGAAAAAAACAGCACTTCATTCCAAATTAAAAATGCATTGTAACTTGAGTTACTAACAATTGTACCGAGGAAAATATTACCAGTTTTTTTCTTTACATTACCAAGTTACCACAAAAAGCAATGCATTACAGTAATTAGTTACTTTTGTAACTCGTTACTTCCTCACTTGCTCCAGTGTTGCAAAGCTCCCCCTCCCCTATTTCCTCCAATAAACTCATATTACCCCATCTGAGTGCCAGTGAACGTCACACAGGATCCAATGGTGCCAAAACAATCAATATCAATCAATCTGTATCAATCAGTATACACCTTGCTTAATGTGAACAAGTCCTACTTTAGAGAGTTTTCATGTACATTGTAATTCAATTAAAAAAAAAAAATCTGATCAATTGTAATAAAATTTACTTTGAAAACAATGTTAATAGGCCGGCTGTATTGACCTACAGTATAAAAATGTTTTCTTCTATTTTGAAAAAAATATTTGATATACCAGAACTGATTGGCCAGCCAAAAATCTGTGGAAAGAAACCTAAGCTGTCATGGTTGTAGCACTCAGTAGTGGTAGCCTGGGTATATATTCATGGGGCACTGATGTAATTTTGCAAAGGGGACCCAAATGGCCAGCAACAGTATTGTTTGTGTTTCTGCTAATGCCTCACCTCAAACAGCAGAAGGTGCAGCATATCCAGGGCCGGATCTAACCTTTTTGCTGTCCAGATTTGAGTTTTCTAGAAATACTATTGAAAAACTAAAGAAAATAAGAAATAAATGTATTTTGATGCCCCCTTGATATTGGGTGCCTGTGGTGATCAGCTAGTTCATCTATGCCTACCAGCCCTGAGCATGCTGGACTTTTTATAACAGGTGACTTTTGCCCACTGTGGATAATGGCACGTCCATAAAACATGTTTTCTATCTCTGAATAACAGGACATTGAAACACAGAAGCTTACATCTATTGTAGTGAGACACAAACTGCCCAATTAAAGACTGGATATACTGTAGAATATCTACACAGTACACCATTTTACTGTATCTTTGTTTCTTTGTAAAACGTGCACTGACTTATGAGTGATTTTAACAAGAACGTTAATGTCTTCTTCTAAGAGGGATTGCTGGTGAAACTGAGCATTGAGGCCCCACTTCTCTGTGAAAGTTGTTTAGCCAGTCTCACTGCCCCATCATATATCAAACCTTGATCTACAGGACTAAATATCCAGCAGTATCACAGCACAAACGCTGTACATGGTGCACAGGATTTGAGTTTATGGTTGAGTCTATATTCTCTTCAGAAAATGGGAATGAAGGGCTTTAAATATGGGCCCTATTTGTTTTATAGGGCTCCTATTTCTGTGCAGGAAACTTTTTTCTCTACCATGATGATGTCTTACAAACAGCAACCACATGGGGGTGCTAATATTTTCAAGTTGCAACATTTTTGAGAAATCCAGTGCACCACTCCTAGCCTGACATAGCCCGACCATAATACTGCTGTTCATCCGTATTCATGGTCTGGAGGTTTTTTAACCTGACGCGATTATACTGCGGAGGGGAAGGCATTCACTCCTGGTTCGAAACGATTGGAAAGCTCGTCTAATCAGCTTCGCGTATTGGCCGGTAGACTCTCTACCGAGGTAAACACGCCCCAGAGGACCGTTCCCAGACCATGGATACGGATGAACATTCGTATTATGGGCAGGCTATGTCAGGCTACACCACTCCTGCAATTGTTCCACTTCAGCACCCTGGCCAGCAGCTACACATGTGGAGCGATCAACCTTTTTAACAGTGAAAACCTACTGAGAGATATTTGACTGTTCCATTCATCACAACCATTTGGTCTCCTTTCTGAGGGGAATAAAATATCAGATATCTGAAGCTCATGCTCTCAGATAATGATTAAAATTGGGAATCTTAAAACTTTATGAAGGGCAGGGCCAGACTGGTGGGAGGCTTCTCCACACACACACACACACACACACCTGGAGGAGGCTGGCAGACCACACACACACACACACACACACACACAGGGCCGTCGCAACAAGGCAGGCAAACCAGGGAATTGCCTGGGGCCCCAGGCTGAAAGGTGCCCCCAGACTGTTTGATCATTTTAGTAGTTTAGTTAGTAGGGCTTTTCAATAAAATCTGAGTTTAGACTGGAATAAAGTTCAACACAAATTATATTAATAAAAGATGTTTGAAGATTATAATGGTGGTGGTTCAAGTAGGTGTTTATGGGAGGTGAAGGGCCCCCATCTCCGGTTTGCTTGGGGCCCCTAATTACCTTGAAACGGCCCTGCACACTCACACATGAGTGGGCGCCTCAAGAAGGGCCACACACCCCCATTACCTCCGACAGACCGGGGCCCCCCAATCTCCGCCGTTGCTGTTGCTATGAGGACCAGCCCCACGGGCCTCGTTGGGCCCTGATTGGTTAAGTACGGCCACAGCACAGGAAATACAGTATTCTGCCTCCTAAGGCTTCCTCTCCTAGCCATGCTTCAGAATAAGAGTCTTTCATCCCTGTACTGTCAGCCTTCCAAAGAATAAAACCTGACAATCCAGAAAGTACACAGCCAATGGGTGGATGTGTTTTATTGGGACTACCACAGTGTCAGTGGAGTTCACAAAAGCACTTCACTACACAAATAAAAACCACACAAATACAACCATCTTTACTGCTGAATCTACTTTATATGTAGGCCTTCAACATTCAACATCTCAGCACATACTGTAACAGACAGAATGAATATTACAGCTCATCTTATTGTTTCATAAAGTGTTTTTTTCTTTCCGCTTAAATGTGTTCAATTTAAATCATTTATATGATGAATATCTCAACAATGTCAACATCATTAAATACCTCTTTGGGACATTTCCCTGTTGTATGTGCACTGACTAAAGACAATGATGTGAAATTATATTCATTTATTGGGGGTGGGGTGTGCACACAGG
>JAODXP020000019.1:25875627-25951029 GCA_027497455.2 Sardinella longiceps
AACCTGATTGTCATCATCTGGATGCGTTTCGCTAAACTACACGCTAGAGGGCGTTGCGGTTACCTCCCCGCATCCATCTGAGTGCCGTGAGCTTCAGTCTCACTTCGAAACGAATGAGCCAATCAGAGTTGCCGGGTGGGTTTTTCCATGGGTGGGTGGTGTGACGCAATCAAGGGAGCGACGGCGGTTGTAGTCGGGCCCAGGTCAGGAAGAGAAAACAACGATGGCGGCGTGCGCTAGGAATCCCAGGGTCGATATCCATTCTGCTATTTCCAATGTTTTGTCAAAACTACCGCGTGTGCATTCTTTAAAAGACGAACAGAGGACGGCATTGGAATCGTTTGTCGGTGGCAATGATGTTTTTGCTCTACGCACATCCGACAATTGTCGTTTATCGACGGAGGAGCACCTGTCCGTTTCGGTGTAGCCATGCTGCATTGTTTTGATAGCTAGCCTAGTAGGCCTGGGGTAGAGTACTCATTTTCCGTCTGTCGCAGTGAAATGACGTTACAACAGTTTAACGTGAGTGGTTGAAAGGGCGCGTCAGTCAAGACGACGGACATACTCTGTGTCCAATCACATGCAAGATTTTTAAGAAAAAAACTCTCCGTCGAAATCGTTTTGGTTTTGGTTCCGCCCCAGATGGTATTTTGAATACCAGATGGCGACAGTCAGGTTATATTAACGTTACCACCAAAACGAATTAAAATGTAAACAGTTTAAAGGAAAGCTCCGGAGTAAGTTTAAGCATAGCCCTGCCGCACGAGCCTTCTAACAGAAACATATTTCGCTTGAAATGAAAGAATTTCGAACAGCATAGACCTAACGTGAACACCAAACACTTTACATTGAGTCAAAGGCACCTCAGATCTTACTTTCAGTTGTCAATAGTCAGGTCCCATTGATTCGTGTAAAGTGCTTGTTCGCTTCTGTGTTCACGACCGGTCATGCTGTTCCAAATTATTTTGTTCCACTCGCTAACTAGCGCATTTAGCAAGCTCTTTCAACAGGGCTATGCTTGAATTCACTCCGATGCTTTCCTTTAAAGGCTCTAAGGCCTTGCCTCTATCTTACCAGGAAAGAGGTTATCAATCCCGTTCTTGTCCAGCCTTTTCAGAAGTTTGGGACAAATTCCTGGTACTGACATGATGGGGACCAGGTTCTTCTTGATGTCCTTTTGAATCACATCTGGTTGTGCCAGCCACTGTGGCAGGACTCGGTAAACCTGTGCGACAAACAAAAAATATAAGCATAAGCATATAACCCAATATGAATAGGCCAAGGAGTAGGTTTTACATATTCTGTTGACTACCTTTGACACAGCTTTCTTCTCATATCCTCCCAGGATGGGGAATCCAGGTGAGGAACTGGGCTCAGATGAGACACCTGTCTTGGTCTTGGATTCATTTGTGTCTTCAGTGTTTTTCTGTTTATCTTCAGTGCTGCTTTCAGATTCACTGGATACCTCTTTGTCCACTGCTTGATCTTGTGCACAATCCAAACAAAATAAAGTTATTTCAGCAGCTTCCAAGGCTTTGCTAATTTTTGGACATCATTGAGTCTTACAATCTGATGCATTATGGTAAGTTTATTTTTATTTTATTATCATTATTATTGTTATTGTTGTTGTTGTTGTTAAGATAAGATAAGGTCAAGCATAACTGGACAGCAGAGGTTAATTTGTATGAATAAGTTTAGGTTAACTAGCCAACTTACCTGTTTCAGGTTTCAGTTGACTGGACTTCTTGTTCAACTTCTTCACTTTGGCTTTAGTGGACAGTTCCTCATTATCTTCAGTTTTGCTTCTTTTCCTTTTCACCTTTTTCTCTTCTGTGTGGTCTTCACTTGATTTATTTTGATTTATTCCAGAGAGACATGCTTCATCTGTTTTCTTGGCCTGGGTTTGTTGTTCCCTTTCTTTAGCCTGTTTTTGTAACTTTTCAAGCAATAGCTTGGACCGAGACTCTTTGGCACTATCGTCGTCCTCTTCATCCCCAAGATACCTGCAGTTGAGTGAGTAATATAAAAATCAGTGTAACTTATCATGATGTGGGGAGTAAAATAGTTGACATAGAGCATTGGCTACATCAGAAGAAATGAATGGGACATTCGCCCTTCACTACATACCTGTTCATTAAGAACAACGCCATTCTTCACCAATATTCTTCTTGTTTTAAGCAGTTAAAATCATAAATTCGGTTTTATACTCTGATAACAGTCAACGCTTGTCCAAAAACAGTAGGGAGCAACTACGGTGAAAATGCCATGTGATTACTGTAAGCAAAAGATGACGTAGGTCGCAATCTGATGACGAAATGAAACCCCAACCCATTCACCATGCTGCCCATGCCCAAACAAACTAAACAACAACATGTCTGAGGAGTAAAAGACGTTAAATCAAAGAAGAAGAAGAGGAAAAGACAACAGAGACATAAGTGGAATTCAAGAAAACAATGTTCAGCAATAAATTGTAGTAATTACCAGTGTAACAGTAAACACCTTGCCTTCCACCGTTTTCCCAAAGACCCTCTCAGGTAACGTTATTTTACTAAACTGCATTTTTTACAAGCCATGTTTAGGCTTGCTAACATTTGTTAGCTTGTTCGTTAGAAACTTTGTGATAATATAAGACTGATTAAAAATGTTGAATCAGCTTTCGCCTTTGCAGACATTTTGCGCGCAGATTGCAGCTAACGTTGATGTAAAGTGAAATAAACATTGGCCTGGAAATGCATCACTTAATATTGTTATGCTGCCTCCAAGTGTCTCCAGCCTCCAGTACCGTTAACGTTACATAAGTGAGTGATAGACTTGCTGTTTCTTTCATTCAGGTGTGCGAGGTGGGTGCGGAATCTGAGAAATGCATCATTAATGCATGCAACCCACAGGGTGTGCAGTGCTCATTTTCACCCATCCCAGTTCCAGAGGCTTTCTGATATGTATGTAGATGTATGCTTGAAAATATAAAAAAGAACAAACAAGTTGAAATTTCAAAGAAGTCGAAATATACCTATTGTATTAACGACAAAATGAATCTCTTTTTCATTATTTTGCAGCCATGAAGGGTTGAAATGGAATGCTGTGCCCACAATCGTAGATGCTCCTAACAAACCACCCATGGATGTAGAATTAAAGAGAAAACCTCCAAAGAATTGGGAGAATTTAGAGCCCAAAAAAAGTATGACTCTTATCAGTGCAATATTATATTTATTGTTTCCTAATGCAAATATAAAGGACATTTTGATTTGCCATTTACAGCCCATTTACTAACTCCAAATTGCTGATCATGCTACAGTGCCACAGTGTGTGTAATGTAACGTTAGCAGTGAGAAGGGATTCTTATTGTCTGTAGTGTGATGTCTTTATGGTCTTTCATCTTTTTTAATAGGAAAAAAGTGTCATGCTGTTCACCCACCAAATGCTGGTACATCCACTGAAGAAAGTTTCCAACCGCCCAGCCCCAGTGGTTCGTCAGACATTGGTGTCACTGAATCTTATGAAGCACCAGCTAGATCTTCAGTGGCAACACAGACATTACATATACCACCAAAGCCATCCGTACCCAGCCATACTGCAGTTAACAAGGAGCGTGCCCTGATGATGAGGATCAACAGTCTTAAGTCAAAGGTCTCAAATCTCAAAGCAAGAGTGAGGGAAATGAAGAAGACCTGTAAAAAAGGTGTCGATAAGGAAATACTGATGTATGAGTTGAAGAAACTCTTACCAGCCAAAACCTATGCTTTTGTGAGCACACAAATCCGTGAATCCCAGCACAAAGGGAATGGTTTGCGGTGGACTGCTGAAGAAAAAGCTTTCTTCTCCACTCTGTTACGGGCCAGTCCAAAGTGTTATGAACTGCTTTTTAAAGTCATTTCTATGCCATCTGTTCGCACACTCCAGAAATATGTGAAGGGTGCTGATCACACATTGGACCCTAACCCAAAATCATCTTTGACCACAAAGAAACCTAAGGAGACCAATAACCTAGGGTAACCCTAACCCCAAACATAAAGAGGATAGGACCTGAAAGTGCCTGTTGCACTCAGGGATTTAAACATAGCCCAGTTGGTAAAAAAAAACAGCAGTTCCATCTTTCACAGCTGCAGTGCAAAGGAAGCAGTTTACCACCAGTATGCTTATTGATGTATGGGTGCAGTGTAGCCTATGTATGTAGTTCTACTGTAAATTCATTCATGATTATACATAGTCCTGATTGGTGAAGCCAAATCTGAAGTGCTAGTTTGGCATTCGCCAGACTAGTGCTGTGGATCATTTATGTTAAACAATCACCAGTCTAAACTTAGTAAGGAAAATTCAATTGTGTTTGGTAGAACATTGGTTATAATATGTTTTTGCAATAAATCATATACCATTGGAAGCCTGTTCCCTTTCCAATTCAGCATTGCTGACTATCTGGGTTGCACCCATAAAGAAATTGCCAAACCTCTGTGACGCATGATATGTTATCTGATTTTATTTCATTCTCTTTCCTGATGAGCAGGGTTACAAATAGACGGGTCAATATGTGGGTCAACCCCAAAAAAATTGATACAAAAGGTTTTTTTATGGATTCTTATACTATTGGACATGCTAAATGACATACTAAAAATCTAAGAAAATCTGACCTTGGGAAAGTGGTTATTTTCAAGATGGCCGCCAGGGCCTTGAATCTCAAGTACTATCCAGCATAAAGGGTTGAATTTGAGTTGAAATAACAGGTTTTTTTCTTAATGATAGAATGATATGTAGTGAACTACACATCAATGACCTCTAAATCTGATTAAACACCAACAACATTTTCCTAAGCTAAATGGAGTTCAAGATATTGCCAGAATTAGCTTCCTATCACCATATTGGGCGCCATCTTGAAAATGGTCCCTTTCCTGAGGCCAAGTTTTGCTGGATTTTTAATATGTTACTAAGGACTTGTAGAAATACCAAAATCAGAAATGTGCATATTTGTAAACAGCATATTTGTAAACTAAATAGTGTTCAAGATATAGCCAAAATTAGCATCTTCTGCCTATCTTGGACGCCATTTTGAAAATGATGCATTTAGTTATATTTTTAACATATTAATGACACCTGGAGGTATCAAAATTAGTTGAAAAACCTTTTTATTTATCAATTTGTTTAAACACCAATATCTTTGTAAACTAAGTAGTATTCAAAATACAGCCATAATTGCCTTCTTCCAAATATCTTGGACCGCATCTTGAGAATGACCCCTTTCTTGAAGTTAGATTTTCATAGGTTTTAATATAATGTAAATGAGGACATTTACATTATACATCATTTACATCATTTTTAATTTATTTAAACTCCAATATCTTTGTAAAGTAGATAGTGTTCAAGATATAGCTACAATTAGCTTCTTCTGCCTATCTTGGACGCCATTTTGAAAATGACCCATTTCCTGAACTTAGATTTTCTTAGATTTTTAATATGTTAGTCAGGACATCTAAAGGTATTAAAATCAGTTGAAAAACCTTTTGTATCAATTTTTTTAAACACCAATATCTTTGTAAACTAACTGGTATTTAAAATACAGCCGCAATTAGCTTCATTCGATCATCTTGGACGCCATTTTGAAAATGACCCATTTCCTGAACTTAGATTTTTAATATGTTAGTCAGGACATCTAAAGGTATCGAAATCAGTTGAAAGACCTTTTGTATCAATTTTTTTAAACACCAATATCTTTGTAAACTAACTGGTATTTAAGATACAGCCGCAATTAGCTTCATTCGATCATCTTGGACGGCATTTTGAAAATGACCCATTTCCTGAACTTAGATTTTCTTAGATTTTTAATATGTTAGTCAGGACATCTAAAGGTATCAAAATCAGTTGACAAACCTTTTGTATCAATTTTTTTAAACACCAATATCTTTGTAAACTAACTGGTATTTAAGATACAGCCGCAATTAGCTTCATTCGATCGTCTTGGACGCCATTTTGAAAATGACCCATTTCCTGAACTTAGATTTTCTTAGATTTTTAATATGTTAGTCAGGACATCTGAAGGTATCAAAATCAGTTGAAAAACCTTTTGTATCAATTTTTTTAAACACCAATATCTTTGTAAACTAACTGGTATTTAAGATACAGCCGCAATTAGCTTCATTCGATCATCTTGGACGCCATTTTGAAAATTACCCATTTCCTGAAGTTAGATTTTCTTAAATTTTTAGTATGTTATTAAGGACACCCAAAAGTATTAAAATCAGTTGAAAAAAAACTTTTGTACCAATTTGATCAGACAGCAACGTTTTTGTAAGTGTCAGAATTAGCTTCTTTTGGCTATCTTGGCCGCCATCTTGAAAATTACCCCTTTCCTGAAGTTAGATTTTCTTAGATTTTTAATATGTTATTAAAGGCACCAAGAGGTATCAAAATCAGTTGAAAAACCTTTTGTATCAATTTTTTTGGGGTTAGGGGGTTATTTTCCATATATTGACCCGTCTAAAAATAAAGAATTTAATTGAGAATGACCTTCTAAATTTCAATTCAATTCATCCAGTGCAGTGGTTCTCAAAGCGGTCCGTGGGCAAGCTCAAGCGGTCCGCGAGTTAATTTCCAAAAAAATATGTGATTTTAGTCAGCGTGTCGTTATTTGAAGGCCAAAGATTAGTTGTTCACTGAATATAAGAGGCAGAGCTGTAATTTGTTTACCAAAGCATTTGAAGTGCCTACTGTATAAAAGACTATTAGAAATGTCTATGCAAGCCCACTGATCTGGTTAAAGGGTAGAAGCATGTGACCTGCGAGGGTAGGTGGTCCCTGAAAACATTTTTTTGGCAAAGTGGTCCTTGGTTTGAAAAAGTTTGAGAAACACTGCTCTAGTGAAATAAAATAACTGAGGGTCAGAGCTGGTTTGCTAATAATTTAACATTAAGAATTAATGTTGGTGTCAGTAGTTCCATTTAGAATATTTGAGTGTCACATTCTCACTGATATGTAATAAGAATGAATTTCTCTGGATTGCAATTCCTGAAATTCCACTTCCTGCAATTCAAATTCATTCATTGAATTAAATTTAAATTCTGAAATTCAGAATTTTGTACAAGCCTGCTGATGAGGTAGGCCTATGTACTGTAACTGTTAAAATGAATTGATCTCCAAAGAATGAAAGGGTGCTGCTTACTTTGTCATTGGCAAATAATGATAATTGACTCATATTGTTTTAGATCTCTTCAGACTGATCAAAGTCAAAGCAAACTTTATTGTCAATAAGCACTGCAACAGTACATTGCACGCAGACTGAAATTGCATTTCTCAAAACTCCAAATTTGCAAGTTAAAATTAAGACAGAAGTATAACTAAGATGTACTGTATATAAGAATCACAACTCACTAGACATAAAAAAGTGCAAAGATATGAAGATATCAGGCATGGTAATAATAGATAGCAGTAACATAATAACAGACAACATAACAGACATTGTGAGCATACATTCTGGACTGTCAGTGTTTCAGAAGTCTTTGTTACTGGAGTGCAAAACCTGAGTTAACAAGATGCAATGATGATTAGAATGTGGTTATGTAACACATGATGAATAAGACCTGCCAATAAAATAAACAAGTTCAGTTCTCTTGACCCGTTTGAAACCAACCTAGGTTATACTGATCAAAGTTCACAACTTCCATGTTATGAAGCTGATATGAAAGATAATAAACCTTTTAAGAGACTTGCTTTAAAGTAGGACATTTGCTTTTGACAATTTTTCATTGATAGAAACCATGACTACTATTACTATGATATGGTTGCTAAAGAGCAGTGGTGCATACTGCAATGCAGGGGTTTTCAACTAGTTTCAGGGACCACCATTCTGACAAAGAAGTCATCGGCGGCCCTGCGCTAGGGTGGTGCTACTGGGATGTTAGTACCGTAACAAAAAGATTGCAATAAATAACATGAAAAGACATTTTAACTAGTGACCAACACATTTACCCAATATGTGGTGGGTGGTAGCATAGTGGTTAAGGAGCCTGACTAGCCTGACTAGTGTGCTAGTACAGTCTGGAAGTTGTGGGTTCGAATCCTGGCTGCCACCGTTGTGCCCTTGAGCAAGGCACTTAACCCTATGTTGCTCCAGGGGAGACTTGCCCTGAAGTAATAGATAGTTGACAAATGTAAGTCGCTTTGGATAAAAGCGTCTGCTAAATGCATAAATGTAAATGTAAGTATGCAGAGAGTTCATTCTTACACTGCATTTGGAGTGATGGACACATTAGAGCACAGTTGTAAAATGATTCCTCTGCTCAAAGCTGTGCTTGTTTCTCAAATAAAGTTTTCAAAAAATCAATTTCATCCATAAGTTGAAAGGACCCCATGTTGAAAACCCATGCTTCAATGAACAGTACCCAACAGTACATTTATAGCCTAAATGGAATGCAATCAATATCACACTTTTGCACCTCTAACTCTTACATTAATCCTCCCTTTGTAAGTCGCTGTGGATAAAAGTGTGCAAAACTGTATAAATGTAATGTAAATTTGCATATAGGTATAAATACTAAAATGGTCATTTATTGTGTTGAATTGCCTTACACATTTCTAGAGCACAGAATATGAATTTGTGTCATAGAATTGTGGTTGGGTTTATTCAAGGGTGCTGCAATAACATCATTTCTTCCAATGCAGCCATGAGATCAGGTTGGAATTGTATTGATTACTTTCATTAAATAAACCTCTGCAACCTTACATTTACATTCATGCATTGAGCAGATGCTTTTATCCAAAGCGACTTAAACAAGAGGATTAACAATCAAGTTACATAGGAGTCTTAGAAGAAAACATCACTTGGGTCTTTAGAGTGTGGTAGTGCTACAGGAGGTGTTCTCTAAAGAGCTGGGGCAACAGGGAAGCTAGACAAGTGAACTGGTGAGATGGAGAGTCACTGATGTGAAAAAAGAGAACCCAGAATACATTACCATCAATAATGGACAATGACAACCACCATGCACAGCAAAATGTCCAAACTGAGACTCCAGCCAAGAGGCTGAGGAGATCCCATAGGTCATTCAGGAGGAGTGAGTTCAACTTGTGTTTTTTAGGCTGTAACACACACTGTCCCTACATCTTGTCCTTATCTGAATTTGCATACCTTCAATTCCTGACCGTCCATCTTTTAAAATTCAATTCAATCTTGATGTTAGGACGGTTATTGTTAAAGAAAGGTCAAGTGAGGAATAAAAGTTATATTTAATAGCCTAACATTGGCTATAAATTATATACATTATTATATACTTTGACAATAAAGTTCGCTTTGACTTTGAAACTAATTGCATTATAATGGCAAAAATAAATGTACAAATAAAACAATCTTTGAGTGTAATAATTAACCAAAAGTGAACCCTGAACTGAGGAGTCGCATGATATAATCTTGATTACAATAAAATATGTGGCAGTATGGTAGAGCGATGAAACTTTGACCAGGTAGGTTAACTTATTTTTTAACATTCAATATTTAAAATAATGGTCAACATATTCATATATTTTCTTGTTGAAGACCATTTTTGTTCACATTTTTGTCATGCTTACGACAGGATTAACTGTGAATAACTGTGGCAAATGTACAGTATTTGCCAACAGACAGAGAATTGGAACTTATTGTTTAAGGCTTAGTGATGTTGAGGTTTTGGTTTATTCCTCTTACATGCAAAGAAAATGTCAAAATGGGAGTATTTCCTACTTCCTCTATTTGAGTTCAAGTACAATATTTCACTTGGTATCTTAAACGTTTTGATAATTAGTTGGCACATACCTCTTGCAGACCAAATAGTTGGATTCGGGTCGGATAGTATTGATGGTAAGCCTAGACCCGACTGGAGGAAAGTAGATTTAGAAAAGTCTTTGAGAAAATTTAAATGAAATGCACATTGAGATGCTCAACAAGAATTGTTCTAGGGGGTTGACGAGTTTATCAGCCCTATTGAAAATGTGTCATAACATTTTCTGCAATTTGAGGGTTGCTCAATTGTTTTAATTTCTTTTGTTATTGATTAAGCACAAGCTTATTGAGGCCAGTTTGCAATGTGCATCACATGCATTCTAATCTGTGAATGGTTATTTTAATTGTTTTGACTGTCTCTGCCTAACCTGTCGTAATATCGTCATTTCAGGCGCTTTCCTTTGGTAAAAAAAAAATGGGGAACATAAAGTTGAGTACAATGTCTACATCAGATCATCAGCCATTAATTATTTCTTTTACTTTCAGAGAACTCCAAGAATATCCCCAAATACTGAATATGAGCACTTGCCACAAATGTGACTAGCCATGGCACAACAGAGGGTGAGCAAAGATGGTTTTATTTGTTTTATTCTGAAATTGTACAGCATGTGAGTCCTACGTGTTCAAGTATGATATTGCATGATATACTTCTGTCAAGAAAGGTCAAGCAAGAAAAAATAATTTAAATTTTAAATACTTTATGAGAGGGGCCCCTAAGATTGACTGTTTAATCATTTTAGTAGTTTAGTTGGTGGTGTGTCTCAAGAAAATATAAAGCTGGAGTTAGACAACTGTAAGTTCAAAAGAAATAATTATATTGATGAAAGATGCTTGAAGATTATAAGAATGTCATTTGTGTAGGTGTTGGGAGGGGGCTTGACTATAGGACTCAAAATGAGCGGTCTCGCTTCCATCTCTACTAAAAACTTCAAAAGGCCTATACCAAGCTATTCTGGACAATTGCTCGGTAGTTATTTTAGGTTTTAACATGACTACCTTATTGCATAAAGCAAGGCCCATAAGACAATTTTTTGGTTGATTTTAATAACTTGTTAAATGTACACCAAAAATGGATGAATTTTGGGATTAACTAAAAGAAAGGCTGCCAGTGTGGTATTCTTATCATAGGCCTACACACAGTAGTAGTAGTATGAACTTCCACTAAAGGATTTTAGCTCCGTATCATATTAGTCTGGCCCAGCCCACCTACTTCGGTTCGTGTACGGTTTCGCCAATCAGCACACAGTGTAGAGCGATGTCTCTGAACTTGCCTGTAGTTTAGCAGCTTGTAGTTCAATGGCATAAGAGCGCGTTCATTATTCTCCCCCCTACTTTCCAATTACCTTTACAAAATTGGTACATGACATTAACATCCATGATCTTGAGGACTTATTGCCACTACGATCAGGGCCGGTTCTAGGCATAGACACATGAGGCGGTCGCCTAGGGCACCAAATATCAGGGGGGCATCACAATACATTTCTTACGTTACTTCTTCAGTTTTTCTTTAATATTTTTAGAAAAGGGGGGCAAAACTCAAATCTGGCCTAGGGCACCAAAAAGGCTAGAACCGGCCCTGACTACGATGTCAAAATAAATCTGAATTAGCCAGCGATCTGTTACTACTGAACACGGAAGTTGGAGGCGTGAGGGCCAGGTGAGAGAATACGTCATATCCAAACGGAAACATGTTTCAATTGCATTGTTCCAGACTGTATGACGGAGTCAACAGTCGGCTTATTAGCCAGACTGCTACATAATAGCCAGATTCACAAATTTTAGAGATGAAACTGCAGAGGAACTCGAAACTCGAAAAGTACTGCACGGATTTGGATGAAATTTTCGGACAATGTCGGTGATCCAGAACATGATCTGGAATTTATATTGTGTCTGTGACCACATTGCCTTGGTGGAGGTCTGCGCTCTCTGAGCGCTTTTCTAGTTGTAGCCTACAATGTTTCGAGTCAGCTTTAGTCTTTTCTTTCTTTTGCTACATGTACAGTACATTATCCCATTTATACCTCAGGGTAATGTTTTAAATTATAGCCAATAAAGTTCTAGGTCTCTGCAAGATGTGTCTTTAGCTGTCCTGGCTAAAATCAGTGTGGCTATGAAGGGAAATGATTTCAGTTTGTTGTGCTATTACTTTAGTGACACACAATGATAACAGTCAATGGTTACAACATATTCCACTGTTACTAAGCCAAGCTGTTTAGATATGGTTCTGGTTGTAGTTGGTAACTTTGGTTCTGAAGAGTGCTAATAGAACAGGGATGGCTGCCACAATAAATACCTACAATTATCACTAAAATAGATGGTGCTGCCAGGTGGATCTTTTACCAGTGGGTCAAAATGATCACATCGCCACAAGCACAGTAAAGATTCTCCTTGTTTACCAGTGACTGGTAAACAGAAATCATATGTTTACGCAGTTTTTGAGATTTGGATTCACCAATATAGGTTTTTAAATGGGACCTTGAGAAAGAATTTGAGAAAATTCTTATGAGGATGTTGGTGAATAGAAATGGGAGCAATAGAATTGAAGAGTTCAGATGCAAAACCCCCTAACTCCATTTGACCACTTTTTGAGAAAAAGGCCATTTTTTACCAGGCGCTTACAGTGTTTAGATTGTAAACAGATATTTTAGACATGGCGGGGAGTAGGTTTTATTTTATTTTTTTCACAAAAACATTTCATTTACATATTCTAGATTTATACAGGATTCACACAATATCATTAACTCAGTTTTCACAAAAATGGTTTTTAGGGGGTTTTGCATCTGAACTCTTAAATTTTTTTTCGCTCCAAACCAATGGATCAAATACAAAAGAGTGACATGACAACTATACTGTAGGATGCCCTATGCACTACTAGCCTGGCGAATGCCAAACTAAAATCACAAGTGATATTTAGTCTGGGGACCTACCTATTGCATTTCTCGTAGCGGAAGCATCATTTACGATTGTCCAGAGCCGTTTATTGGGCGCTACGAATGTCTATCAGAGCGTCTGTACATACCTCGGAGCCAATACCAGAGCCACCACGTGACGTAAAATGCAATCGAGGGCCGTACAAATCCCTTTTTGTTCTGCGATTGGATACCGAAAGTAAGCGAGAAAAACGGCCATGGTCACCATGCTGCTTTGCAGAGTGGAATGAAATAAGCGTGCAAAGGAGCATGGGAACTCCCAGGCTAATGCACTACATCACATCTTCACATTCTTAAACATTTAGAAAACACTAAGGCTTACACTACTTATGGATTTCAGCTCTGCTATCATTTGTATTATAGTGGTAGAGGTCTGCGTTCTCTGAGTGCTTAGTGCATATCTCATGCTTAAGAAGTTCATTAGTACAGGCATAGTAACCCATTTCCACATAGAAAAAAACTAATCGGATCATATTTACAGTATTATATATACGAATATGAGTTATTGCTCTAGTTTCAGTAGAGGATATTAGGTTAAATGTACTGTATGTTTACATGTTACCTGTGTGTACATGTCTGTCTAATGTGTATCACACTCTCATGCAAGACAAATTTCTCTATCCAGAGATGATAAAGGCTCATCTTATTTTATCTCATCTTATCCTATTCCCATTTAGGATATGTTCCCTCACATCTCGGATATGAGGATTGTGCTGCTGGGATGCAGGAATGAAGGAAAGAGTTCAACAGGAAACACCATCCTGGGCAGAGAAGAGTTTGATACCTCAGGAAGAACAGCTGAGTGTGTGAAGAGAGAAGGAGAAACAGCAGGGAGACACATCACTCTAGTGGAGGCACCAGGATGGTGGAATAACTACACTGTTGAAGAAACTCCTGAACGTGACCAAAGAGAGATGGTCCTCAGTATGTCCCTGTGTCCTCCAGGACCCCACACTTTACTCCTAGTCATTGATCCAAGTGACTCATTCACAGAGACATACAGAGCATCAGTGGAGCAACATCTGGAGCTTCTGAGTGAAACAGTCTGGAGTCACACTATAGTGCTGTTCACCTATGGAGACTGGCTGGGAGACACAAGCATTGAGCAGCACATTGAGAGTGAAGGAGAGGCTCTGCAGTGGGTTATAGAGAAATGTGGGAACAGGTATCATGTTGTAGACAACACAAAGACTGAAGATCAGCAGGTATTACAGCTGCTGGAGAAGATAGAGGAGATGGTGGCCGAAAACAGTGGCAATCATTTTATATTTTACGCAGAGATCTTGGAAATGCTGGAAAATAAGAAGGAGGGACACAAGAGAAGAGCAGAGGAAAGGAAAAAGAAGGTTCAACATCAGAGAGAGATTCTTCAATC
This sequence comes from Sardinella longiceps, assembly GCA_027497455.2. Classification (NCBI taxonomy): domain Eukaryota; kingdom Metazoa; phylum Chordata; class Actinopteri; order Clupeiformes; family Clupeidae; genus Sardinella; species Sardinella longiceps. The sequence continues at coordinate 25,889,669 of JAODXP020000019.1, forward strand.
ATCTGCAGGTGAATTGCATTGCATTGTTACAGTAGCCTACGCATAAAATATATTCAATTGTTTGTATGAAGGGCCAAGAGTGAAGCAACTTTGTTTGGTTCGCGCTGCAGACTATGATTGAGTGTAATTTAGTTTAATGGTGTGCAGTGATTTTGATCTTTCACCTGCACCACAAGCTTGTACACAGGGACTTTGATCAATGCTCACTTCACTTTTCTCTATGGTTCACCACAATGAAAAGTGGCTTTAGGATATAACAACTTGAACATCTAAAGAAAATTGATATCACTGCATTTCCCTTATCCTGTTCATGCAGCATTCTTTATCCAAAGTATATATTACATGTTTTTTTATTCTTTTAGGTGGTGAGTCACACATATCAGATATGAGAATCGTGCTGCTTGGAAACAGATACGCTGGGAAGAGTTCATCAGGAAACACCATCCTTGGCAGAGAGGACTTTCACACCTCAGAAAGAACAACTAAGTGTGTGAGAAGAGAAGGAGAAACAGCAGGGAGACACATTACTGTAGTGGAAGCTCCAGGATGGGGCAGTAACCAAACTGTAGAGCAAACTCCTGAACATGACAAACAAGAAATTGTCCGCAGTGTGTCTTTGTGTCCTCCAGGACCCCATGCTATACTCCTAGTTTTGAACATAAGTCTATCATTCACAGAAGAACACAAAAGAGTAGTTCATGAATACCTGGACCTGCTGGGTGAGAGAGTCTGGAGTCACAGTCTGGTGCTGTTCACCAGAGGGGACTGGCTTGGAAACGTAACCATTGAGCAGCACATTGAGGCTAGTGGAAAGGCTCTGCAGTGGATTGTTGAGAAGTGCGGTGACAGATATCATGTTTTAGACAATAACAAAAGTGATGATGACCAGGTGATGGAACTGTTGGAGAAGGTAGAAGAAATTGTTGCTGAGAATCGTGGCTGGTATTTCAAGACAAAAGACAGCCTGGATCTGCGTTTATATTGTTAGTATAAAGCAATTAAGACATACACAATGAATTATATTAATGATGCTAATTGAACAACCCCAAAGTCCAGGCAGAGGTTTGTTTGTCTGAATGTCTTCTTATGCATATTTTCAGTTGGAAAAGAGAAACCTAATGATGACTCCATTCATAGTTCTGGATATGGAACAGCTGAGGAGTATAGCAAGTCTGGACCCATGAGCAACCCAGCCAAAGTGCACAGACAGAGTTCACAGGGAAAACAACTTCCTGAACAGATTCAAAGTAAGTCTATATTCAACCAAATCAGTCACATGACTTAATTGCTGAATAGAGAAGCTTATTTGGCATCAATAACAATGTATTGTCAGTATACAGTGCATCAGGGTAATAAGTCTACTCCCCTCATTCTAGCCTGCCAGACGTTTGTGGATTCAAGCACAATAAATGTAAGCTATACAGAATGCATTGGAAGAGGTTCTTATGGAGCCGTTTACAGAGGATCATACCAGGGCACTCCTTCTGCTGTTAAGATTATATCCATTGGAAATGATTCCGTCATTGCCAATGAATTTCTCATACCTTTGTAAGTCTCTCTCTCTCTCTCTCTCTCTCTCTCTCTCTCTCTCTCTCTCTCTCTCTATCTCTCTCCCCAACTGTGTATGTTTTTATATGTTTGTTTGCTAGGTGATGGTCACACTCCTGCCACCAGTCTAAAAAATAAATTATTTAGAATGTAACTATGGAATGTGATGGTAACCATCACCTAAGTTTCTGAAATGAACACATTTAGTTTCATACACCCACAGGAAAGCCTTTAGAGCAGGCCTATTCAAATGGCCCATTTGAATCCTTAAATAGCCCTGGTATAGAGAATGTTGAGAGAAAAACTGACTTTGCTGTAGTAATCATAAATGGGTGTCATTTTTCCAATATATCAGATGAGGTCATGTTAACTAACTTACTGAAATTCTTATTTTAAATATATTCAGTCAGTCTCCATCTTACCTCACACACTTTTTTCTGTCTATCAGGCGTTTGTCACACCCCAACATTGTGCGGATGATGGCTGTCGCTAAAAATGAGATGGAGATCCTTATTGCTAATGAGTACATCCATGGTGCCAATCTGCAGCAGATTCTCAGTAAAAATATCCCCATAAAGGTGGGATAGCATTATATGCCTTTGTTGTGATTTTCCAGAAGTTTCTTAAGAAAAAAACCTGGTGTAAATCAATGGTTCAGGCTCACCAAATGCTGAGAACCAGAACACATGACCAGAACACATGACTGAATAGGCAGTACAAACTGAATGGGGCACCGTAACTCACTTTCAGTTTAATATTCTAATTCCCCATTCAGTTAACATTAGCTGCAAGGCTTATGGAATTATTTGGTTGTTTTTCCTGCTGACAGCTGTCAGTGACCTTGAACAGCAGGGCTCTTGATTCAGTCCAGATTAAAGATATACGCCGTAACAGTGAATTTACTAATTTTCCAATTAAACAAGAATTTTACCCTTCTTCTGTTCTTCCAGTCGTTGTCTCTCATAGTATTTTTAGCATCAGGCTTTCATACTGTATTATTGAATTCTTTATTGCCATTAGTGTCCATAGAGTTCCGGTATTTTTCCAGGGTTTTTTTTTCCACTGAGACAACGGCTGGATGAAAGATGAGAGCATAAGAAAACAAAAGTTCCTTGCCAGTTAGCGTTGGCTGTTTATTTGGTTTCCGTTGCACCAAAGTCATTCTCATAACATTAGACAAAGTAACGCAAAAGGGCTATTGATTGATTTACTCTAGATAATTAGAGATTGTTGGAAGAAGTTGGAGCTTATTAATCACCTCTTGTTGATTCTACACATTTCACACTTGCTAAGTTCTATATAAATTCTAGTAACGTAAACTCTGTTATCTGATCATATACAGTAGCATCTAGTAGCCTATCAGAGGAAGCTACAGTATAACTTTCAATCCCTCACATTATGAGTGATGATCATAACATGAACAATTTTTGAGACTGCTCTGTGTCATTTTATAGTTACAGTATGAAGACAAGCTGTTTGTGGCTTTAGACATTGCAATGGCTGTGGAGTACATTCACGGAAAAGAGATCATTCATCAAGATCTGAAGCCAGCAAATATAATGGTTAGTGCCTGGACCCCAATTAAGCCAACCGGATCTTGATTCATAGTTATTTATTTAGCCAGACAATAAATCAAATGTGCTAGTGTAGCTTATGTGGATGTGTATTGTTTTTCCAGATGAGTAGACCTGTTTTTATGATATGTGTGTCACAAAACATTTTGGAACGATACCGAATGTGAATGCAAATGCAATTCAAAGGGCACCATTAATCTTACTTTTGATTTAGAGGGATTTTGGTGTTGTTTACTCAGTTAGTCAGGGAGCCAAGGTCTCAAAAATGGGTTGGACCGGACACCGTCTGTTATACTTTTTATTTGTGTTTTTTCTGTTAATTTTGACCCTAAGAACCAATAATTGGAGGGTCTGCTCTGCCGGAAATATCGCGAAAAAAATTTGTGCCCATTTTAGTGTATATCGTGTATTATTCATCAGAAAAATGTGAAAATGTGATTTTTTTTCCCTCTTCTAATCCTCAGTCTCTGTCCAGAAATACATTGCAGATGCACAGAACACATGTACTGGCAACATCAACTGAAAAGAAAAATCTTTTTACACATTTTAATATGATTTCTCATCAGTTTTGTACAAAAAATGGCCGATTTTCTCACTTTTTCCAAATATTTTCATATTTACTTCATTGCTGGCAATGAACTATTCCCCCATCAGTCATCAGTCCATATGTCATACTTTTCACCAAATTATATACTCATAGAGGTTACTGTATAAAAAAGTTTATAAAAATTCAACCAAAATTATGGTATCAGTGATGAGTTCAATTCTAGTTTGTAATGAACAGGCTTAAAGCCTCAATATCATTTTAGGCTACTCTGAAATGTCCGAATGACATAGCCTACTGGATATTTAAAATGGTTGGCAGCACAGGGAATCCACGTGGAACTGCACTCTCTCCTGCACTGTTCACTTTGAACACCACAAACCTCAAGTACAACTCTGAATCATACCATATGAGATATTCTCTGACAACACTGCAATTGTTGGGTGTCTCAAAGATGGCCAGGAAAGGGGAGTACAAGAGCCTTGTGGAAGACTTTGTTGGATGGTGTAGTTCTAACCATCTCATCGTCCCAGTTCCCAAGAAACCCTCCATCACGTCATTGAATGCAGGGCCGTCGCAACAAGGCAGGCAAACCAGGCAATTGCCTGTTGACTGTTTAATCATTTTAGTAGTTAAGTTGGTGGTGATTTTCAACAGAAAATGACTTTAAACTGGAGTTAGACAACTGTACAATACAAATAATTATATTGATGGTGTTTGAAAATTATAACAATGTGGTTCATGTAATTATTTACGGGGAGTGAAGGGCCCCCACGTCCTGTTTGCTTGGGGCCCCCTAAGTACCTTGAAATGGCCCTGATTGAATGATTATGGACCTGTGGCCTTGACTTCATTCACTGTGAAGTCCTTTGAATGTCAATTAGTCAATAGTACTGCCTCATCTCAAAAACATCACCATACTGTACGTCATTAGTTGGACCCCCTGCAGTCTGTCTATAGGGAAGTGGAAGTGGATGATGCAGTGAACATGGCTGCATTTCATTCTGCAACACCTTGAACAGCCTGGGGCCTGTGCTACAGTGCTTTTGTGGACTATTATACCTTTTTTGGATTATCATACCTAAAATCCTTACCACCAAAGTCTCTGAGTTCATTTCCTGCCATCTGTCAGTGGCTCTCCATCTTCCTGACTGGCAGGAGAACTCCTAGAACAACCTAGAACTCAGCACTCTATAGCTCTGCTCTCAAACTATAGGGCGTGGACACATGTCAGGCGGGCACAAGACGTCTCCTTGCTATTGACCAATAGTTACATAGACTCTCAAGTTTCAGGGATCCATCATCTCCCAGAATCTAAAAATGGGACATCCAAATTCTTCAATGGCATCCTCAAAAAGGCCCAGGTAATACTTCCTACGAACTGTGGAAATATGGCTCACCACAAGAGGTATTGGCCATCTTCATCATCATCTACACTGCTGTTTTCTACACGCACAGACTACTATACAAAATTTGGTTGAAGGAAAAGTCATTGTGCACCCCTAATATTCCTATTAAGGATACAGTTTTATACAGTTTTTTTTCTGTTTCATGTCGGAAATGTGACTAGGAATACTTAAATTTTGTAAACCAACAAAAAAAAAGAAAAAGAAATAATTGAAAAAATAAAGAAAGAAGACTGATAATCAAGTCCTCATTATGTTCAAAGTGGCATAACTTCCAGGGCACCTAGAAACAAAATTTATTAACTTTTGTTATTCATACTAGGTGAGTTTTGTAGAAATATACGAAGTTTAATCTTTTGCCAGTGTGCATTATCTTCTACGACTATGTTAAGTTTCCAGTATTTGGAAACATGGCTTTTTGAGCTTGTTGATTGCCAATTAGTTGATAGCCCAACTAGTTATCATCCCATTTACATGGATTCTGGTTGGATTTTATAATAGTTGGTTGGGAAGTTAGTTGGGAATAGTTGATTGACAATGAAGTAAAGGAAAGAAATATTGAGAAAATGCCTACTTTTAGCACTAAATGGAGGGGAAATCATACATAAATGTATTTTTTTCCAATTAATGTTGTCAGCACATGCATTCTGTGCATCTGGAATGTATTTTTGACAGCCACTGAGGATTTAAGGGAAAAAAACTTTTTCACATTTTTCTGCTAAATATTGAAGGGTGCATACTACTGATGCGCGGGCCGGCCCGAGCCCGGCGGGACCCTCGGGCTAGCCCGCGGGCCGGGTTGGGTCGGGCCATTATTTTCATAAGAATCCACGGGTTGCGGTCGGGTCGGGTCAGATCACAGACAGTCATAATTACAACGTTAAAATCACATGCACATCCGAAACAGCAGAATGCCTGCACCTGTGTGTTTGCTCTCTCTCCCTCTGCGCACAGCACCAATGCTGAAGGCAACCGAATGCAAGCAAACAGGCAGCGTCTAGACTACTCATGTGAAGCGCTCTCTCGCGCTCTTGCTCTCTCTCTCTCTCTCTCTCTCTCTCACGACAGCAAACCTAAAAGAACTGACTTAGCTAGCGTGCTAACGAACTAGTTCAAGTGAATAGCAAGTAACATAGCAACAGTATGCTAACTAGAAGCAAACCGTTTTAGACTTCGCTTAAACGTAATATTTTGCACTAGCCTTCGCTTATTTTTGGTCTGTCAACTTAAACTAATCTCGGCAACATTGTCCAGCTTGTTGTCATTCAATGAAACACCACTTCTCAATTTAAAAAAAAATTACGTTAGCTAGCTCGCTAGCGTTAGCTCGCTAACAATTTGTAGTAAAATGCAGCAGCCTAACCGGAATTAAACTTCTGCTACAAATACGAACTATAACAACTTACATTACTCGGCTTGAAATGATGATAGGCAGTTGTAGAATATGACAAATACATCCAAAAAATCCTCAATGACTCCAAAAAGACATTATGAACAGTTTATTGACAGTGTCCCACACATCTCATTCACTTCACCGTTACCCAGTTTGCATAAAGGGGGTTGCCCCCGCCCTTGCCAAAGTATTTGTTTCTTTCAATTTTGCAAATCGTGGATGATCTCTCTGTAAAAGTTTGAGATGTTCAGTAAATATCCAATACATCTAAACCGTTTGCTATTTGTCTAATTTTTTACATATTGCCAGGGCAGTTCCAAGCTTAGAACTATTTTGGGGGGCGGAAGGAACGGATAAAAATTCACAACTAACTTTATTGATCCAAGAGGGAAGTTCGTTGCTGGCAGCCCATGACATTTCCATCCCCTCGCGCGGCCGCAGATATTTCATTTGTGTTGTTTAATATGCCTAGGCCCTATATAAACAAATAAACTTAAAAAATTAAGCGGGTCGGGTCGGGTTAAAAATCATTGCGTAATCTTTCGGGTCGGGCGGGCTGGGTTGGCTGCGTGATGGGTCGGGTCGGGGCGGGTCGTAAAAATCATCGGCCCGCGCATCACTAGTGCATACACTAAAATGGGGACAACTTTTTTTCGCGATATTTCCGGCAGAGCAGACCCTCCAATTATTTGTTCTTGGGGTTAAAGATAACCAAAAAAACAAAAATGAAAAGTATAACAGACGGTGTCGGGTTCAACCTATTTTCTTGAGCTTTTTAGACCTTGGCTCCCTGACTACTCACCTTAGGTCAGTGTTGTTCAAAGTTCAATCCACCCGCTAGTGTAGTCTGCATACTCCTGCAACAGGTCTATTCTTGAATGACGCTGAACTCACTTTAAGGATCATTTGTAATGGAGAAAATCTAATATTCAAGAGTATTCAGTATTCTGGTAATATTGTGTAAACTTTGCCATTTATTCATTAATGCCATTTTTTCTCTCAGGTTGCAGCAGATAACAAAAAAGCTTACCTTACTGACTGGGGTTTGGCAAATCTGCAGGAAACTGTGTCGATGTCAAGGGCAGGTCACTGTGCGCCACAAGGAGGAACTCCATCCTACATGGCCCCAGAGTGTCTGGTGGACTGTGAGGACTGTAGCACCATGTCAGACATGTGGTCTCTTGGCATCACTCTTCTGGAGATGTTCTCAAACTCTAAGGCCTGGTCATATTCTAAGCCACCTGAGTTGAGGAGGACTCTCTCCAGGAAACAGGCTCCACTCACACTGAGTAAACTGCAACCTCCATCTGATGCCATTGTGAAATCATTACTTAATTATGATCCTGAGTGTCGCACAACTGCCAAAGACTTGGTTATAATGTTAAAGTCAAACCTTGATCTTGACAAACGATATGGGTATAAGTGGTAGGACGGTGGATGTATGATATAGATAAGGTATTAGTTTAGGGGAACTTTAAACCAAAGTATTTTCACCAAAACACCATTTCTAGCCTCTAACACAGCTCAGAATTAACCTGAGAGGCTGTATAATTACAATGTATAGTCTGGCATTGATTGATAGACCAAACTCAATCTTGGGTGGTACCCAACATGGAACCAGCAGCTATTTTACAAACTGCCTTGCACGCAATAGGAGAAGGCTACAATGGTAGTGTCTATTTCTGGGCTAGCTCAGAATGGCACTTACAAAGAGCTGCACTTTGTCTTTCCTCACGCTACAAAAAGCAGTGGCTTTTTTAACTTTAGGAATAAAAGGATTATCAAATTAAGCTGCAATTCCAGTAATACTATGCTTGTAATATAATGGAGAAAAATGCAGACATATGCAATGATAGCCAAAAGCTCAAGTTCATGAGATTGTCAGTGCAAGACCTTTGCAACTTCCAAGGATGTTCACAAGTCATTTTTGTGAGTCCAAGTCAAGTCTCAAGTCTCTGAGCTCAAATCGGTGTCAAGTCTCAAGTCTTTGAGGACCAGGGCCAAGTCAAGACCCAAGTCTTTGGTCACAAGTCCAAGTCTGAAGTCTCTGTTCTGTAACAGCTTTCATGGAACATTGTGATTTTGGGTATCAATAGCCTTGCCTTGTTGTTGGATGCTGTATGCCATCAGTCTAACATTCCATAGCACCACATACTCTACTAATTCAATACTCATTGTTATCAGCATTGATTAGCACTGGTGTAGCTTGTATAGTATTATTTTATATTCTGTTGCTGCTTGCGTGAACAAAGTCACATGATGTTAGGGAAGGGAATAACAAATTCATCAACATGTGAAAGTTCATTTGAGATGTGAGTCTCACATCTCACATCTAAGTAATCAAACTGTGTAACTGTCTGTACATTACAGCTTGTGAAGTACTGCCTAGGTAGGTAAGAATGGCATAACAAGAAGTCCCTTTGACTGGGCATTTGACACATCATGGCGAAAATAGCTTAATTAGAATTAGAGATATTTAGACCACTGACTGAGGTTATAGTTTTCATCAATTGCATGTAATAAAACAATATGGCAACCCGCAACTAACATTTTGACTTTACCTCTATTGGTAAATAATATGCAAATAGCAGATAAATGAATAGGTGTTAATTTGCTCTGCTGATGATAGTTTAATGCATGGTGGATACAACACAGCATCAGTTTTGCCAAAGCAACTCTATGTGAATGCATGGCAAAAACCTGTGTAGCCTAATAATTGTTCTCAAGAAGCTGACCATGAACTGAATGAATGACATGCTGTATATAGATTGCTCAGACACGTGATAAATTGGCTGAAATGCCTTCAAAAGACAAAAGAATTATGGGTATGTCAGGCTAACATAGGCTGGCATAGCTGGCCAGAACAAAAATTCTTTCCATGAAAGATATCATTTTCAGGCCGTGAAAAGACAGAATGTGGATTTCCGCTTGTAATCTAGAAGGTGGTTAAGAATTAGACATGCAGATTTATTTTAAGGAGGATTTTGTTTGTCATTGGCATAGGCAACCACAGGCCCTGCTCCATCCATTGCTCCATTAATAACCTTCATTACGTATTAAAAACTGTGGAATTAAAGACTGAATGATATGACATACAAAGTATATGGCATTTTCTCTGCCCTATGTCTTTTTGCAGCCCAATTGTAAATATGCTTGCCTCCCTGTTCTTGACAAAATGCATACGGGCAATACATACATCACACAGGCAATCTCTATCCTATAAAGTATCTCCAATACAGTGTTGATTGCAAACTTCAGTTGTAAACATTAATGATCATAGCCTACATCTCTGTATCAGGTTGTCTTCACATTTTTTTTTTTTTTAAATTAAATTAAATTGAATGTGATAGTAAACAATTTTTGTAACGATAGCAAACAATTTTACAAATTCTTCAGTATTGTTTATTTCAGAGGGGCTACAGTTGAGGCACAATGTTTTCCTAAGTCTATGAGCCAAGGGCCTCATTCTCTGGGTTCTCAGTATCACTTGGGAGTGGGCACTATCTTCAACAGTCTTAAGTCACAGGTCTCAAAGCTAGAGTGAGGGAAATGAAGAAAACCAGTAAAAAAGGTGTCGATAAGGAAATATTGATGTATGAGTTGAAGAAACTCTTACCAGCCAAAACCTATGCTTTTGTGAGCACACAAATCAGTGAATCCCAGCACAAGGGGAATGGTTTCCGGTGGACTGCAGAAGAAAAAGCTTTCTTCACTCTGTTACAGGCTAGTCCAAAGTGTTATGAACTGCTTTTTAAAGTCATTTCTATGCCATCTGTTCGCACACTCCAGAAATATGTGAAGGCTGCTGATCTCACATCGGACCCTGACCCGAAATCATCTTTGACCACAAATAAACCTAATTAGTCAGGGAGCCAAAGTCTCAAAAATGGGTTGAACCTGACACCGTCTGTTATACTTTTTTTTTTTTCGGTTAAATTTAACCCCAAGAACAAATAATTGGAGGGTCTGCTCTGCCGGAAAAGTTGTCCCCATATTAGTGAATGCACCCTTCAATATTTAGCAGAAAAATGTGAAAAACTTTTTTTCCCCTTCCAATCCTCAGTGCCTGTCGAGAAATACATTTTGTACGGAACATAAACGTACAAAAAGACAAGACAAGTAACACATACAAAAAAAAGAAATATAAAGAATCAAAACTAAACCAAGAACAAAACAAAAACACAAAAGACAAGACAGCAGCACGACCCATGTCATGTCAATAATGGTAGGCAGGCCGTGCTATCTAATGGAATAAAGCACAAAACACTTGAAGCATGCCACTGCGGTACAAGATATTACTGACAGTATTCAGTAGACCAGCTACCTACCAAGACTGAAGCAATTGCCAAAGACTAGGCCGATGACTTCACCCATGGTGGCAGGGCAGCAGATACAACAAAATAAAAATAAAGTGTTAAACAATGAACCAAATAAAACACATAAAGACATAATAAAACATATACATACCTGTGGCTCCAACAGAAACAGGGACCTAGACCCTTGGAGCCTACCTCTTCCTAGTGCCCACAGTTAAAAAGAGCTCCATGAGAGCTAGATGGAATGATTAGCTACTTGCCCCCTTCCTTGCCTAGCCTGACATAGCCCGCCCATAATACGAATGTTCATACGTATCCATGGTCTGGGAACGGTCCTCTTGGGTGTGTTTATATCGGTAGAGAGTCTACCGGCCAATAAGCGACGCTGATTAGACGAGCTGTCCAATTGTTTCAAACTAAAAGTGAATGCCCTCCCCCCCGCAGTATAATCGCACTAGGTTAAAGAACCCCCAGACCATGAATACGGATGAACAGCAGTATTATGGTCGGGCTATGTCAGGCTATTCCTTGCCCCCTACCTCTTCCAGAATGATAAGTAGATTTAGAGAAATTGAGAAAATTCCAATATTTTAATGTTTTTAAAATAAAATGCACTTGGAGATGCTCAGCAAGAAGTGTTACAAACATTTCGGTCCTCAGACCTTCTTCAGTGCAAACCAGACACTCCACTGAAGAAGGTCTGAGGCGTTTGTAACGTTTGTAACACTTCACCTGCACTTTACTTTTATGGTGTGCGAGTTCATTCTTAATTGACTAAAACAATTAAAGCAATTTTTGATTAAAAAAACTGATTCTTGCCATTAAAAATCATCACTATACTGCATGCACAATATCTATTAGGTGTCACAGTTAGGTTTTCATGTCGTGAAGCTTTACTCATGGCGATGAGTCACCACTCTAAACCAGATGCGTCCTAAAAGAATTTATTTTTGGCAAACCCATCAAGATTTCTATCTCTTTCATCTACCTGTGGCTTAGCCTTCGAGTCTCAACATTTGTTTTGACTCGGTTTTGCATTGGTGGGTCATGAGTGCATTTCCACCACCCATTCAGAAATAGAGAGCATTTCTGTTCCACAAGCATTGCAAGGACCTAGAAACCAAAGTATGAATACCTTCTCAAAGGCCCTTGCCGCACCCATAACTTAGCTAATCAGGCTGAGATCAGTTGCGCTATACGTTTTTGTTATACCCATATGAAAAAGATCTATATGAAACTTACATTTTTCCTATGTTGCATAAGAATCTTATATGTATTTTATAGAGGACACAAAGCTCTTACAAAATCCATTTAAAATGCATATACTGTGAAACTTGATTTTACAATTTTTTTTTAATTTTGTCCACCCAGGTTTTGATCCTTGGACATCCTAGATTTCATTTTTGTAGAACAACCTTTTACAGCAGGCCATGTCTGTAAAAACCCCTTTGCCCCTAGGTACCTAAAAGTTAACCTTGAAACTGAATGGTAGACTTCATTTTTATTATTACCTCCGCCAAGGAGGTTATGTTTTCGGTCGCGTTGGTTTGTCTGTCTGTTTGTCTGTTTGTCAGCAGGATAACTCGAAAAGTACTGCACGGATGTTGATCAAATTTCCGGACAATGTGTATGTAGCAGGCTGACTATGCCTGCTTGCAAGTCTGCAAGTTCCTCTCTCTCACAACCCTGTTAACGAGGGGGCGGGGCAAGTAATTCCATTTGGCAATCTAGCCACCAGTATTTAAAGGGCCTAGTTAGCAGCATGGTAGGCCCTGCTGGCTCTGCCTCGGATGGTTGTGTGTGGCTGGGAGTCCACCACCTGGTATGCTGCTCTTCAGAATGTTTGTTTTTGTGTTTTTAAGTTCACTGTGTTAAATGATGTGTGTTCTTGTTGTAGCCCCACAAAGGTCTGTACCTCTGTCTTGGTACAGCTATGGCTGTACATGCACACTTCGCCTTCTTCAGGTATGTCCTCTTAGCTTTTCTTAGTCTCCATGTTACATGGAGTCTTGACTTTGTTGTACACTGGTAAGAGGGACTCCCTCGACTCAGCTATAACTACATAAAAAAAGGAAATGTATTTGTATGGAAGGCCGTTTTAATGTGTGGGCTTTTTGTGTTCCAGGTAGCATGACCGGTCTATTGGTACCATTCTCCATCTAGGTCGTGCTGCTGTCTTGTCTTGTCTTTTTGTTTGGTTTTGTCACATTTTGTTTGTACTGTAGTATCCTTTTTGTTTGTCTTTGCTTTCTATTTGTGAGCAACTGGCTTGCATGTGGCAGCTGCATACCTGATGCTTGCTCTGTCCGTTACTTGTATTCTTTTCTTTAAATTGTTAGTGTCCCATCCTTTTATATTTGTGTTTTGTCTGGCAGGTGGAGGGCAGCTACTTGGGCGGTGGCTAGCCACCTAGTGTTATGTGCAGGGCCGGACTGGGACCAAAAAACGGCCCGGGCATTTTCAGCCATGGCGGCCCACCATCATTTTATTCACTAATAACAACGCTGTGGCTAGCTACAATAACACTGTAAGTTGGATATATTGCATGAAAATTAGAGATTTATTTAAACTAGCCCAATATCCTTCATGAAAATTATGAGTAAATGACAGCCCCGGCCCAAAAATGACCGTCGGCCCACCGGGCATTGCCCTGTATGCCCTATGGCCAGTCCATGCCTGGTTATGTGGTGGAACTGCAAATTCCAGTGTGCCACTCAGATTGCTGTGATTGCTGTGCATTGCTGTTTAAGTCACTGCTTGCCATAACGTGTGTGTGTGTGTGTGTGTGTGTGTGTGTGTGCTTGCCCTCTCCATGTAAGCCCTCACACCCTGCAGACACTCCCATTTCCCTTTCCTTTTTAATATACATATTTAATAAACTGGTCATCCTGACTAGAATTCACGTCTCAGCCCTGTCATTAAGAACCTGTGTCGGTACTCAATGTGTAAAGTGTATCTAGTGGTGTCATAGTTCCCTGGGTGTTGGATGGGACCAGCTTCCCAGGGTGGCGTAGTCGGAAATCCCCTTTAAACCCCACTCTTGTAACTTCACCCTGTTACATGTATATTGGGACAAGGAAGAGCTGGTGGCGATCAGTGATCCAGAACATGATCTAAAATGTATTGTGTTTGTAACCACATTGCCTTGGCAGAGGTCTGCACTCTCTGAGCGCTTTTCTAGTTAAAAATCAAATGCTCTGTTGATTATTTCATGGAACTGTAAATCAAAAATATGATGTTTGCTTAGAAATAGTTTTGTGTTCTGTTGCACTACATATTGGCTATATTTCCACATTTAAAAACAATCTATGTGTTTGGTGATTTTAAAATGTTTAAAATAAAATATCCTGCCTTCATCCTTCTTCTCCTGCCTTCAGGAGGAGAAGAAATGCATAAAGTGTTAATTAGCCTACAACAGATAGAGAGGTAGATACAATAGATGACAGGAAATGTTCATAATTGACCTGTGTTGATTTGGAGATGATTCAGCTGTTGTGAAATCATCTGTACATTTTTGATAATCTGCTAGAACTATTCTGTTTTTGTACTCCTGTGCTTTTGCTTACGCATTACAGTGTCATTAGGAATTATGGCACCACAATCCCAACAATACAATGTTTTGCCCCCGCGAGTCGTATGCCTGAGCAGATCCGTGCAAGAGCTCCGAGTGGCTTAGAGTATCTACTCTCATCACCGACAGGCATCACCAGGTTAATCCAAAATAGATTCAAAATGTGTAACCACTTTACACTGCATCTGTGATAGTTTTTACTGACAAAATGTCCACTTGGACTGACAATTCTTGCAGGTTTCCATAACATCCTTCTACCAGTGATGTTCACAAGTCATTTTTTCCAAGTCAAGTCTCAAGTCTTTGTACTCAAGTCCAAGTCAAGTCCCAAGTCCTGAGGCGCAATGCTAAGTCAAGTCTCAAGTCAAGTCTCGAGCCTCCCAAGTCCATGTCAAGTCTCAAGTCTTCTCCCCAAGTCGAGCCTTTTTGAATCTTGGAAAAAAAATTCCCTTTGACAGGGTGAGGGTGGACATAATTATGCACACAATCTGCTATTGACAAATCAGCTGTAATGTTAGACCTGAGAAAATTTAGAATGCAGTTGTATGCATGAGTTACATTGCACCTAAGAAGAAATATTGTGCTTATGCTTTCCCATAACAAACATCAGAAAAAAAAACAAAATAATGAAATGAACACTTCTGTGAAATGAACATTGTTCACGAGTCACAAGGCTCAAGTCCGAGTCAAGTCTCAAGTCACTGAGGGCAAGTCCAAGTCAAGTCTCAAGTCTCCAGAATGAGCGACTTAAGTCAAGTCCAAGTCCAAGTCTCGAGTCCAAGTCCCCATCACTGCCTTCTACACATTTCTCTGGTTTTGTTACATTTGTGGCGTCCCTCTGCACATTTCTATAGAGCCACCTCTACACTTCACACCTATCGACTATAGTTTATTAAGTACCTGAACTTTTTTTTTCCTATTGTAATCTTCAAAGTTCTCTCTCTAATTTAGGTCGCCAAATGGGTGAGAGAGGAGCTTTGCCCAAAAGGAACAAGGCATTTCTTTGATGTCTGGCACGTTGGGAAAAGTATGTAAAAGCATGTGAAATGTATTATTTCCATCACTGAAACTTTAATGCAGTTCATGTAGTAGTGTTGCTTCGTCAACGAAAACTATGACGAAATATCGTCGTCAACGATTGTTTTTGACGTGAGGAAGACGAGACGCATCGAAAACGTTGCTCGGGTGACGACAACGATAACGAAATATGTCACATTATTGACGAATAAAGACGAGACTAAACTATGCTAAAATGTCTCTTCATTTTCGTTGACGAAAACGAGCTTCATTTTCGTTGACGAAAACGAGACACAAAGAAATGTAACGTCGTTTCGTCTAGTTTAAAGCCTGTAGCAAATCATGGTGCAATGGGGACACAGCCTAGCCTGACATAGCCCGACCATAATACTGCTGTTCATCCGGATACGTATGAACATTCGTATTATGGGCGGGCTATGTCAGGCTAGACACAGCCACGCATGTCTTAATTTGTAGGCTACCTCCGACCTTGGATTCTAGACTTTTTTGTTGGATCTGGCACCTGTAGGCTATCTTAAAAAATCTAGGCCTATATGTAAAAAAAACACTGTTTGTCTACAGTTAAACGTTATCTGACTTTGAGTTTTGAAATTGACTGCATGCGCTCCTCTCGTGGGAATTTTTTTCAGCCAGTATCCGAGCAGTGCCGGAGAGTATCCAGCGCAGGCACCAAAGTTTTACTAGCAGACAAATTTGGTGCAAAGCATAGGCATACTTCTGAGTTCATAACTTCTGCTGGGCCTATTTAAAAATGCGTAAATAGGCCTAAATTTACTCTATGTTCTTGAGCACACGTCAATTTATCTTCACAAAAAGTCTATACCGGGCAGCTACAAAGTATTTATCTGGTTCATTATTTCCATTAAATAAACATCTCCATCTCATAGTTTAAACTTTGTAGGTGGTGGACACAGCCATCGTTTCAAATACGCCAACAACGCTCCCTAAGATGGCTCTAATTAAGCTTTGATTAAGCTTGTCAAACTTTCAGGTGTCAACGCTATGTTCAGTAAATAGGATCTCACCCCAACAAGACGGGCGAGCATAGAAATTGCCTATTTTTTCTTCTTCAAGGGGCAAGAGCACTAAAAACAAACCTTTGACCCAATTGTTATTCTGTTGATATTAAACCAAAGATTGTAGGTGTATTACTTCTGTCCATGGCAGGCCCGGCGACAGTAGGGGTGATTCCATTGCGGAGAGGGGGCGGCAAAAAAAAAAAAAAAAAAAACTTGCGCAGAGAAGGACACCAAGATAAAACACAACACCGTATGGACTACTTGTAAAAATGTGAGACTGCAGGTGAATGAACGACTTATGTGTCAATTCCCCAAGAAGGCGATTCTGCTCAGGCCGTCTCCTTTCTGATCATGTTGCGCATAACATGGAGCGTCTGTGTAGGCTAAATAGGTTTTGTGGAGTAGTCTAACCGTATGCTCGCTTCATGTTTTGAACACAGTGAGAAAAATGCACTCACCAAATAGTTGGCAAAAAAAGAAGGCTCTCTCACCATTCTGGCTGTTCCGAAACTTGCGCACAACGGTTATATTATTACTAATTTCGGTGGCAAGTAATGCTTTCATTTTCCCATTCAATCATCAATAGAGATTATATCATGTACAGCATATTCAGAAAATCTATTCA
Source organism: Sardinella longiceps (assembly GCA_027497455.2). Classification (NCBI taxonomy): domain Eukaryota; kingdom Metazoa; phylum Chordata; class Actinopteri; order Clupeiformes; family Clupeidae; genus Sardinella; species Sardinella longiceps. Next base: position 25,906,703 of record JAODXP020000019.1, read on the forward strand.
TAGGTATATCTAATGAGATATTGAAGATACAGGGATCATATTCCTTTGAAAATGAAAACTAGAAAAAGCCTTTGAAGGGCGCGGTACGGTCCTCCGCTAAAACCACGTACAGCAACAAACAATACCAAAGTTTCATCCAAATCAGTGCATATTTCGATCATTAAAAGTCTGCAATTATAGGAATAGACTAATTCACAGCTGCACAGTGAAGCCTAGAAGAAAATATCTTATGTAAACTGATAAACTTTCTTGCCTTATTGATCTAACTGGAGTAGGCCTATTGACCTAAGCGCACGTAAACCCACAAATAACTCAAGGCTTCAGTCGAAGGCAAATGGGAAAGTTGCATTACATAAACAAGACATTTTGCTTTGAATCTTTTGCTCAGTAAGTGGCAATTTATGCCTGGCAGTCAGCTTATTAGCCAGGCTAAGTTAACATGCCCCCTATCAGTGAAATGCAGTAAATTGCAAGTCTTTGCACAATCTGCACAATGTTAATAGTCATCCCTTCAACAATCAAGTGGTTATGGATTTGGAAATTTATAGAAATGTCATTTTGGTTTCAGAAAACGGACTAGATTATTTAGATTATTGTTATTATTATTATTATTATTATTATTATGAATTAATGTTGGCAATAATAATAACAAAACATAGCTATGCAGTGATAAGAAAGGCATGTCGTTCAGGGCAGGCAGCTTTCTAATCTATCAGGCACGTTTTCTGGGAAGAAGTTCTAGTGCTTATTTTACTTTACATGGTCATATATTGCCACCTATTGGTCATAAGAAGTAATGTACAGAATTACTGTTGCATTGCAACATAAGGTGAGTGCTTGGCATTTTACATTAAATTACTATATGAGATGAATGCAGTAAAATATTGTTGACATTTGACTGGAACTTTCAGAAGGGAGGCCCACATTGATGGGAACCCATGGTGTAGACTAAAATGTCATCTGTTTTCATTCACTAAAAGTAGACTAAAATGTCATCGGTTTTCGTCGACTAAAACTAGACTAAAATAGTCATGGACAAGTCTGACTAAAACTAAGACTAAAATGCTCAGACTTTTAGTCGACTAAAACTAAGACTAGACTAAAAAGAGATAGCATGACTAAAACTAATAAAGACTAAAATGACTTCTTGACACAAAGACTAGACTAAGACTAAAACTAAAATAGGCTGTCAAAAACAACACTATCATGTAGTTGTATTTGGACTAAATCTAATGTTTTGTTGTTTGCTTTCCGAACAAGGTCTGGGGAAAGCTTTGGATACTGCAGCTAAGGATAGACAGTGCGACCAGTTAAGTTTGTGGAGACCAGCCATCGTAAACCATCTGTACTGGACGGCAGCCTCAACCCCTGATGGCAACCCGGCTGTGATGGAGGCCAAGTGGAGTAGTCTGGTAAATCATATTCAGGACATCCATGATCATGACACCCCTGCTTTACCCAGTTGTCCCCTCTGGAGGGGGAGCAGCGCAATAAGGAGTGGCTAGAACCAGGTATGTACAGTATACAGTACATGACATTATGCATGCTTTGGTTAATGTTTATCAAAGTAAATGGTTGTTTATTAAGTTTAAGTGGTGTGTTGTTTCACTTCAACTATGTACACTGTATATACACTGTTTGATGTGTCACGTCAACATATACACTGTATAGACCAGGTCAAACTAATTTTTATCAAGGGCCACATGAGCATTGGGAGGGCCTCTGTCAAGTTTGCTTGCGAGGACGGATTACATCTATTGAACACACATTAATATGTAGGCATAAAGTGCATTTGCAAAACATGGTAAGGGTTAAGACAAAGTACAGGACATGATTAGACATGTTGTACAAATAAATGTTTTTAATAAAGTTCACAATGAAGTGAATTTAGCAGCAGTCAAAGTAAAGTGCAGGATTACAATTCAGTCATCAATAGTCTGATTGCTTGGACAGGATGCTCTTTGAGATTCTAAAGGTGCAAGTACTTATACCGCCATAGCTCTAGCCTGATGGCAGAGAAGAGTGCATGTAAATGGGACCTATAACCTCTTTTGTCTCTTCAACCTTTTCCTTCAAGGCTCAGTGGCAGCAGTTAAACTGGAGACCATCATTGCCAAGGCTTCATTCCTAAAGGATGTAAGGCAACTCTCTCCTCAGCACCAAACATTCTCCCTTGAGGCTTTCCACTCCCTCATTTTGCACTTTGCACCCAAGCACACTGCATTTTCTTACCTTGGGATGCATAGCAGGTCAGTACCTTCTTAAAATGGCGTATTTTGTCATACATACACCAGATATTAGGTACAAATACGTGATTAAATGTGTTATTCTATAGGCTTCTCTTGGCGGCACTGCACTACAATTACAACGGCAGCAGAGAGATAGCACGAGGGAGTGATGGTGTGGCGCGATATGCCGTGCAGTATCCACGTTTTAGACGAGGTGCCTATGTTGTGCGTCCTATTAAGCAGAAGGCCTCATACGGTAAGCACTGGCAGGTATACTATGTTTTTACATTGGTGTATGATGAGACATCTTTAATCAATGACAGCGATCCACTTGTTTTATTATCATCATTATTTACACAGGTTATGCAACTGCATTGATTGAGTCCCTTCAGGAGAGCTATGCAAGGTCACCCAAGTCCCTTCGAGAGATTAGTCTTAATTTGTCCAGCAATGCACTCGCCCCCCTTGCCAAATCATTCTGCCAAATTCCAAAGGATGAGGCAGTTAAAGCCTATCTTGCCCAACGCTCACGTTTTAACATAACTTCTGTCATTTTAACAAAACTTCTGTGATTCTGTCATTTTTCTCCCAGACATGTTACATTCAACCCCTGAATTGTAGTGTAAGTATACCTTTGGGTCATTTGCTATGCCTTCTTTATTTGTTCCTTTTTTTACTTGGTGGTGGGATCCCTGCATGGCAATGTTGCTTCTCAGTGTCTATTCTACACCAGGGGTGGCCGGAGGGCCGATCATGATGTCTGTCAAAAAGTAATTGGCCTGTTACATTACAATCAAATATTAATATAATAAGAGCTAACTAACTAATTACTAACTAACTAACTAATTGATTTTTCAGCATATGACCAACAAGCAGAACAGTTTGGCCACCCCTGCTGTACACACTCTTCATATGAATACACACTCTTCATATGAATAGATGTGCTCGTATGTGCTTGCTTGTTTGTGTGTGTGTGTGTGTGTGTGTGAGAGAGAGAGAGAGAGAGCGAGAGCAAGAAAGTGAGTAAGAGAAACTCTCAGCTTACCCTGTAAACTTCTAATTAAATAAATAAATTAATTGATTAATTAATACAGTTCTTTCAGTTGTTGGATGCACCTCGCTTTTACTCTCTCCTAGTCTGTACATTTTCATTTGGTGGTGGGATCCTATCTCTTTTTGGAAGCCGCATTCTTTTCTGTTATGTGTTTGCATGAAATGTAAATAAATGTACGTTTCTGCTTAGCAGCCATTATAGCAGGTAGTTGGACCTTCTGATTTGCTTGTGTGCCTTTGTCTTGGGTCACTGTGTGTCTGTTCTACGTGCTCTTGCCTTGATGTCTGTGTGTATGAATGTGGTTTGTGTGTATGTGAGGGTGAGACTGACAGTGTGAAGACCATCAGGTAAGACCACAGGTAAGACCACATAATACTTGTTATTTATTATTTTGAAAATAAATAATGATTTCTTTTGTATCTCACCCCTTAAGTGTTTTCAGATTTGTTTGCTTCAAATTTGTCTCTGTCCTCCCACTTTCGAGGAAGTCCTGGGTCACACTGTTTTTTAAGACGAAAGGCATTCTTTACAAATGAACACAGGTTGTGTCACAGGTTTTTTTTTGGAAGTCTTATCTCTCCTCCTCCTTGGCTCCGTGTCCCTGGGTAGATACTGTTCATGCTGTGCTGTCAATGTTATGCAACTTTGTCAAGAGAAGTGGTCGGAGGGAGGGAGGGGGTTAGTGTGGGGGGCTCCACTCTCACATTACACACACGTCGACGTACGTCAAACCAAATTCCAGGAGTGTCCCCCAGAGCTTCTGTCCAGAGGCTACAAGGAAGGCTACTCTGGGGCATTACCCTGGGGGCCGAATCTGGTCTCCACATAGTGCCTTATTCTTGAGGTGGCACTTCAAGCAGTACAGTAAGAATGAGCAACCTCATGAGCAAATCATTCTGGTACTACATAGAACAAAAGGAAGAGGGAACGCCCACAGGGACAGAACCGGCACTGACAGATGTGCGTGTTTCCGATGGTGTTGAATTACTGAGATGAAATTCAATTTCACTAAGATAAACTTAAAAAAAAAACACACCACGTGTTGATTGGCCACAAGAAACTGCCTGATGCTATCCGGGCTCTGATTGGCTGAGAGAGGTACAGCCTCAACTTAAAGAGGGTTACTTGAGTTCAATGATCTTATCAGAGTGATGTGTGTGAGGTTTTGCGCCACCGTGGGTTGTGTTTGTGTTGGGATTGCCAAGAGTGAAGGTGCCTGCATGCCCTGAATTCATTTGCATGTGAGAAGAGCAGAATCCGTTTGTGACAGAGAAGATGGTGCGCCTGCGCGCACATGTATACATTCACAATAGCTGTGCTGCTGACCCACTTCCAGCCTGAGAAATATACCAGTGCTAAACCATTCTACATGTTTAACTACAGGGCTTTGGTGTGATCAGATATGTTGCTGGAATTTCTGGAATGCGGATCATGATTCTTTAATATTTTACAGTTGATCAACTGTAAAATTGTTAGACATTAAAATGCCTGTGTTCTGTGTCTTTTTCTCTTCTCTCTTTGCTTATTTGTTGGAGTTGAGTTAGGCCTATGGCTATGGGGTTAATTATGTCTCAATAATATTTGTAAATGCACAGAAGGTTATCTACAAATAAGTAATGATTTGCAAATGTGTTCAGATATCCACAAATGCAAATTTCAAATTTGTAACTTGTAAGTCTGTCTTCACAAATAATGTTGTATTTGCAAATATATATATACATTTATTTGTAAAAAAAAAAATACACTCGTAAAAATGAAAATTATATTTGTAAAAAAAAAAAATTACATTTGTAAACCTGAAAATTATATTTGTAAAAAAAAAATACATTTGTAAAACTGAAAATTATATTTGTGAATTCTATTTCCGCATTTGTGGATCACCAGATACAAGAGTGTGAAAGTCAATTTGAGCCGTCTGCGGAGGTCTGGTTCCCGGAAGTGACTCCCCCTTTAATTTTGCCATAGGCGTTTCGAAAGGCCCGGTTCAAATAGGGTTCTAATTGTCCACTGTGTCTAACCAGCTACGGGGTACATGATAAGCAACTGATCTTTCGTGTCGAGTGAAAAAACAAACGAAAATACCAAAAAAAACCTATGGTACAAACGTGTGTCCCTTTCATTTCCCCTCAGTGCAAAAAATACAATACCCATAAGCCACTACTTACTCCATGTCCAGCCGACGATTTCCTTTAACGGTCATTGGTATCTGCTCAGGTCAACGATAGCCACGCGGTCGTGCTCCGTCATCGAATTCTAGTATTTTTTGTCAATATCTGCTCTTTGTAAATATTTTTTGCATCAGAAGCCAAATAACCATACACAACTCTTTATTCAACGTTATTTAAGTGTACCATTCGCTTGACGTTACCGTTAGCTTTGCTGGTAAGGTGTAGTCGTTAGCAATTTCCTCCAGGTCAAGCCTGGTAACGTTACATTAGCAAGGTACGTTAGCCAGTTAGCGATAGCCTGTTAGCTAGGGACCAGGAAAACTAGCCTTTCATTAAGGTGCCGTGTTGCATGCGAGCAAAAATATATTTCCCTGCCTGCTCACTCCTCTTTATGGTCAGAGCATTTGGTTTTGTTAAACCAAGCACGTTAATCTCTGAATGTGATGTCAAATAAAATTTCAAGATCTTTGGGCTCCTTCCTCTTAGCCGTGAGCTAAATGCTTTGCTAGCACAACTCACCACAACTTTCTTGTCCTTCATGCTAGCCTTGACAGAAGCCACAAGCTACCCCTGTACCACAGAACAATGCCCCGGTTTAAAATATTGGCTTTACTTTACTTTTCTTTAGCAGCAGCCCACCATGAACCTTTGTATGTTTCACAAGTGAAGAGACTGATGGTTCAGAAATATAATTTATTTTGAAATATGCGACATTACAAGGCAAACAAGTCATGGGCTACATTTTCGGCACCTTGGGCTAAGCGATGTCTTTTCAGAGCAGTCTGTAGCAAAGACCTTTTATTGCCCACTCCATTTGAACGGGACCACCTTTGTCATCCTGCTGCTGAATTGTTGTAATTGACAATGCTTATCTGTAGCCTACTAATTGCGGGGGTAAATAAAATGTAACTAAAGATGCCACTAGTCCATAGACTGTGCCAACAATGCCCTTTTACGTTACAAATAGCCCCCAACAGGCACTCTCCCACATTTAAAAGCGAGACTGACGCCACAGCTGGTAGCCTATGAGTTGACTGAAGTAGCCTGCTTGCATATAGGCAAACTTTAGCCTACAGAAAATGAAGCGCCTGTGTGCAAATTTAGAGACATTACCGCGAAGTCCCCCGAAGAGTTTTTAATCTAAAAAGGTGTTTGTTATTGCAGCCAGACCCTGATACATCTCGCTGCAATAACGTGATTTGCACCACAACATTGGAATGCAGGGCAAGATCTGTTCCTGATGGGTTTAAAATACCCCCAAAACGATATGGTCTCAACCCCGTTTAACCACACGTTAGCAGGACAGGCCCTATTTATTTAGTTGCACCTGTCAGGCTTCACATAAACATTATGGAAGCCGTTTCCGTCACAGATCATGGAAGCCTCATAGATCATACGCTGTGCAGGGTAGTCTTTGCAATATGAGCAAGATATTTTTTTGAGAAATTTTACATAATAGCAGAAGTAGGCCTACAGTATATAAATGCTAGTATGACCAAAATGTATGAACTAAATCCATTTTTGTTGTTGTTGTTGTTAATATTGAAGAGATCAACCCTTGTTCATCAGACTCACTTTGAAGTGTGCCTGGTCTTTGCAGGAAACATTAAAACAGCACATAATGGAAAGGCTACACAACAGGGTCTTACATGCTCTCCAGCAAGCCCCAATTGATCCAGACTACCTGGAATTTGTGTGTGCCCAGGAGATGGTGTTTTTGGATATTATTTCGGAACATGTTCCAGTGCCCCAGGATGTCACTGATGCATTGTCAGCACTGAGTCGTGTATTGCAGGATACAAGGCATCAGCAACAACAGGGCCTTTCCCCACCTATTCAGTTTTGCAAATCACGTGGAAGAGGACGACCAACCATTTCACTCTGTACAGAATATCTTCAACACCTGGTGGAATTTGGAATCCCGGTGACTGCAATTGCTAGTTTTCTTGGGGTTTCACGTGCCACTCTTCATCGACGAATGGCTGCCAGTAACATCTCTGTCAGGGGACAGTACAGTGCCTGTACTGACGCAGAGCTTGATCAACTCATCTCTGAAATAAAAAGCAGATCTCCACATGCAGGCTATAGATCTGTCAAGGGAATCCTGCAAGGTCTTGGTCATCGCGTCCAGTGGGTCCGTGTCAGAGCTTCAATGCATCGTGTTGACAGCCTTGGCATACTGGAGAGAATGTCACAGCTTGGATGTGTGATTAGACGAACATACTCAGTTCCATGCTCCAAGTACCTTGTGCACATAGATACCAATCACAAGCTTATTAGGTAAAATCAGCACACTGCCCCCTAACATCACACATGTACACCATTATTTCCATTATTTTCACCCCTGCCCCACATGCACATTGTAGGTTTACACAGATGTACACAGACAGTGCACATCAGTCATAATTTCACTGCATTTCCCACACCCGCATATGCTTAACAAATAAAACTAAAAAAAAAAAAAAAAAAAGGTTTAAAAGTTTTGAAAGACACTTCAATTGTTATTTCATCACAGTGACAATCCTTTTATATCACTCATTAGGTACAACATGGTCATTTTTGGTGCCATCGATGGATATTCACGCAAGGTAAATCTATTCTTTTTAGTCTGTGTTGTTTTAACACTGGTATGCTAATTTTTCTCCTTAAAATGTCATTGATTATTAGGGGCATCTACTTTGTAATTTCATCAATGAAAATTGTACTTTGCTGGGGTATAGTGGGCTTACTTTAGAATCTTGTTTATAGTAAGTCCAGTAGTGGTGGAATATGTATCCTATCATTTCAGATAATGTACTTGAAAGCTGCAGACAATAACAGATCCGACACCAACCTTGCCTTCTTCAGCCAGGCTGTACAGGAATTTGGCTATCCACTCAGGTTAGTTTTTAACTTGGGATCTGATATCCTCAGCTGCAGTGCATCTCTTCATGAAACCTGATGAGCACTGCAGTAACTAAAGTTGATGCACATGATTTACAATAAGTATTTCATATAATTATCAAATGGGAAATGTTTTTGTGTTTCGTGTCACACAACTCATGATGTTGCTTTGTATCAACATATTTGTATTAGAGTTAGAGCAGATCATGGAGGGGAGAATGTTGGTATTGCTCGTTTGATGTTCACCATGCGGGGGCCTGAGAGTGGCTGCTTTATTGCAGGACGGAGCGTCCATAACCAAAGGTAAGTTTCATCTTTCTCTCTAAAAATGCTTAAACTGCCAAAAAAAGTGCATGAAAAATGTAAGGCTATATTTAGTTGATCTTTTTTCCCCTTTGTTTTTAACAGGATTGAAAGACTTTGGCGGGACGTTTGGATGGGTGTGACTAATGTGTACTACCACATTTTTCATATGTTGGAGGGAGAGGGTCACCTTGATTTAAGCAGCGACACTCACTTCTTCTGTCTGCATTATGTATTCCTGCCACGCCTCCAAGCAAGTTTGGATTTCTTTCGTGATGGATGGGACAACCACCCTCTTCGGACGGAACAGAACCTCACTCCAAATCAGCTGTGGGAAATTGGCCAGATGCAGCATTCCGTTGACAATCCACAGGTATTCTAATAATTATCAGTGAGGTCTGATTTGTACTGACACGATTGTTCCAACACACCCTGTTCTCCCATCTATTCAGTCATGAGAATAATTAGTCTGATTCAAGTCCCACCATTACCACTACTCTACGCAGTAACATTGAGGAGGCAACAGGAAAAGGGACATTCAGCCAAATTGTGAACACAATAAAGTAGACATATCTGTAACCTCTTCTCTGTCTTCTACCTTAGATAGTGTTAATTTTTCAATCTAGATATTTTTCTTCCTTTTTAAACTAAAGGACATGAACATTCCTGAGATAGACTGGGAGGAGAGTGGGGAGGTTCCAGAGCCAGACCATGGAGTAAATGTTCCACAGCTGGAGAGCCCTCTCACTCCTGAACAACTGGAGACACTGATGAACCTTATTGACCCTATGCAGCCGTCAGAGTCCCATGGTGCTGACATTTATATGACTACTGTACAGTATGTTGACAACTTGCTGGAATAATGTTGAAATGTAACGTCACATTAAACATGCCTTAATAACTTCAAACAATGAACTATGATACAATGTTTTTTATCTTTAAATTGTTTTATAGGGTGTGAAGGACAAAGTAGGTCATTTCAACCATTTCATCTCACTGTCTTAGAAGACAATCCATCCAATTTATAAATTGCTTCAACATTACCAATGGTATAAAACACTACAGTAAAAAACAACCCCCTTCCCTTCCCTTCATTGACTTTCCTAGATTCATAGATAGAACATACACTGAACAAATGTGTGAAACATCTATGACTTAATACATGTGTATCAACTACACTATGATTTAACTGTAACTTAAACTGAAACCACTGTTGTTTTAAAAACATTACAGGAATAGCTCGCCTCTTTCTAAAAAATGTTTTTTTATCCCCTTACCCGGAGTGACATATGTGGGTAAGAGCATTTTGGTCTCAGTGCTTGCGTTCTCATAGTATGGCATCCCCAATTTTACCCATTTTTTAGCTTTAGCTTTGCATAGGCGATGGAATATAATGTTGCCAGATAGCAATTCTTGCCAACTTCACTTGCCAGCGCCTATGGTAAGCTAAAGGAAAAATTGGGGTTGCCAGACTAGGACAACGCAAGCACTGAGACCAAAATGCTTTTAGCCATAGACAGTATGTAACTCCAGGTAAGGGGGTGAATAACCAATTTTCATAAAGAGGTGAACCTTTCCTTTAAGACAGCTTCCTTTCAAACAAAAAAAGTTAAACTAAGCCAAAGCCACTGTCCACAGACTCTAGGCAAACCATCAGATCAGATTTTAGGGCAGAGTGGCTCGAGTAATGATCTGGAATACGAAGACGCTCATAACAAGTGCTTGAAGTTGGCAGGTGGTTCCTTCCCCTGGACTTGACGATCTCCAACTTCAACTTGTTTGGGGGAACCTCCCAGCCAGTCCAGAACTTAACAAGTTTTGACAAAGTTCCAGGGGATGCTATGAAAAAGAGAAGTTTATTTCATTGTGTGTTTGTGTATATAAATAATATACTGTAGGGCCTACATACATCCACTGGGGTTTACAGAATCAAGTTTGGGATCACAGAGAAAAGGTTCTTGTTTTCAAACCAAAAAGTAAATAAATTTGAACAAAACTATAAGTGTAATAATTAATAGTGTGAGTACAGTTGTAAACATTTAAAAAGATACATTTTACAGGGTTCCTACAGGTTTCTTCAAGTCAAATCTAAGACGTTTAAAGACCATTATGTAAAAACTTAAGACCTATTTCACACACCTATGGCACACACCTATGGCAAAGAAAAACCTGCCGATCCACTGTAGTTGTGGTCATAGCTGCAGGAGTTGTAGTACTTGGCTTTAACACCCTGGTGATGGAAGGTGTTTGATCCTTCCCTTTGATAGACTAGATGTGTTTGGGTGGCAGTACGTGGTACACACTAACCAGCGCACAGGCTTGGCAAATACCGCAAATATCAACATTTTCCTTTGTAAATAGCATTGTTTTTATGGATTTCAAATGGGGGTGGAGAAGCATGTATCTTCACCATGAAAAGCCACTTCAAAAGAACAATTGAATACCAGTACTTTGATGCTTCATAAAACTGAACAGAGTACACCTATAGCAATCCCCCCAAAAACTCAATTTAACACATCCTAAAACTCATGTGTGAGCTTGCTTTCTTCCACAGGTTTATGGGTGATGGTGAGACAAACCGAGCCTCTAGCATCTCAGCTAAGTATGACTGACAGTTCAGTGTCTGGGCCCAGGCGTCAAATACAGCAAGGGCTGTACTAAAACACCATCAAAAAACAATATCAACACCACTATATAAAACAATGAAAGAACATATATTCATATTCACTATTCAAATAGTATCAAATGTACTATTTGATAACACTGACAAAACGTGTGTAGGCTAACCTAATGTGTTTAACAGACTAGGTTTAAAAACAAAAGCAATGGGCTTGTTTCACACCTGAACATTCCAAGATTCTAAAACCACTGGTAGTAAACTGAACATTCTATCATTGAAATGCATTGGATTTATGCCTCTTTCAGACTTTATAAAAATGGGAATAACATCTAAATTCAAATATGTATTATTTGAAAGAAAGTTAATTAAGACATGTTTTAAATGTTATTACCCATTTTCTCAAGGTAGAAAGAGGCATAAATCCAAAGCATTTCAATGATAGAATGTTCAATTTACCATGAATGTCCAGTCTACCAGGAAATGTCGGAATGTTCAGGTGTGAAATAAGCCCATAGGCTACAGGTAATTAATAGCGTATGTATCCAAGTAGCGCTATGAATAGCAGCTTATGACTTTCTCTAACAGTCAGTTTGTAAGGCTGCCTTTCTTGTATTTCTCCCCTGAGATGCATCTTCGTTCACGACTCAATCAGGCCATGCGCATGACCTTTCAGGTAAGACTGAATGGGTTTAAACAATTTCAGACGCTGAGGAGTATTTGAACTGCACTATATGTTGAACTAACTTACCATCTTCAACAAATGTTCGAAAAAAGCCTGTGATGGCACTGATGGTGCCAGTTGGAATGTCATCATCAGAGTCATCACTGTCATCTTCTTTGGACTGGGGCCATCGGATGGATTGAAGAATGCCCTGAAATTAAATAATAATAATAAAAAAAGAACACACACACACACACACACACATTGTTCATGTACAACTGTTATGTACATAAGTGCTAACACAATTGCCATAAAATTACTTATCATACTTGTGAAGGTTACTTAACATACTTGTGGGGTAAGCAGGACATCAGCTTCTCGGGGAAAGAAAAGGGGAACAACGTCGGGCCGTGTGACTAGTAGTGACCAAACACCTGTGTCCTTCAATCCCTTTCGGAATTGCTTGATCTGCTCATGTGCTCTTCCAAGTACCTGTGAAAATATAAAGTGTAAGGTTTTAAAAATAAAAGTCATGGTGAAAGTGTGATAAGGTGGGGTGCTACCCACTCGAGCCCCATACCTCTTCCCTCATACAACACCACACAAACGCCATGCCCACTTCCCACAAACAACAGCACAAACTTCCACTAAATGAAATCATGGAGACACCAATACAGGTGCACATTACCGCATGAGAAAGAAGCTGCTGGAAGAGCAATAGACGGTTGGTCTCCTTAGTTGGGACTGGACAGCACCAATTCAAGCAAAGTTCAGTTACTTGTGAGGATTCGTCTTCATTCCAATCTTCTTTTAGAACCTATTAATAAAGACTCATTGAAATAAATAGCAGGTTTTCACATGAATTCATTAAGCATTGGGAGTGATGTTGGGACGATATCACCACTGTGTGTGCTTTTATACAACAATTCCAATACCACATTAATAGTAACAACTAATCCTGGCCAAGATTATGAGGCCTATTCTTTTTTTTCTGCACACAGTGCAGTGCATTATGTGGCCTATAATTATTGTCACTAATTTGACGATATGGCCAAAAAAATCTAAAAAAAAATGTATCTTATCTAATGTATGTTATTATTGTTTGCAGTAATGTTTATGTGACCTGTTTGGGTTCCACCTATGGCTTCAGACAGGCTATAGAAATCTTTGCTGCCTTGGTTGACTAAGCTCACTCGCATCATGTGTGTAACACTACAGAATTCTCGTTGACAAATTAAAAGCCTTCAGACTTCCACACAGAATGGTTTTAATGCTGTTTTAGTTCTGTGTATTGATTTTCCCATGGAAAATAGAGTAAATAAATAGTCAGAGTAATACCTTATCTTGTCTTATTTTAGTGGAATATTTCCAAACTACAGCTTTCCACTTTCCAAACTACAGCTGAGTGTGGCCCTAACTATTCTGTAGAATGATCAAATTTATAGATAGCCTAAATCTATCAATTAATTGCCTAAGCTCCACTGCTATTTAAGCCATACAATTACTATTTTCAAGTTGTAGGCCTATCAAAGTTTAATTTCGATATGAAAAGATAAAAAAAAAAAGCTAACTAGGCTACGTAGCCTAACTTGCCAAATCCACTTGTCAGTATATTGCTACAGTAGGCCTATTTGTTCACATGTGTTACTGAAACAAGCCTATCCCTTTGAACTGGGTATTCTTTATCAATTTCTGTGGGATTTGTGCAAGATCAGAGCGGGAATCATGGCTTTATCAACATTGGCTTTGTTCTTATCACTTCTGAAGTAAGCGCTCGGTGCGCAGACTCACACACACATATTGGAAATTTGAACACAATGTCCAGTATTCCTTTAAATAGCACTTATTTAGTAACTACACAGAAATCCACAAACAAATGTTAACCTAGTACTATCTGGTGAGAGGGACATTTCCAGTGAATTCTGTTCATTTTCGGTTTGATCTGTTTGATCTCTACACTGCATGTTTGTACTTGTACTGCAGGTTAGCTGCCCACATAACAGCAAACAACATCAGTATCATTCATTTTTTAATGACCACCAATTTTTGAAATGCGTGAGGAATTCTAATAGCTAGTAAACTTTGTATAAAGGATGGTTCATTTGACTCAATCATTTTTTTTTCAGTCACAAGGTTTGGCAGTTTTGAGTTCTAAAATTTAAAGCTGATATTATCATCCATAATATCAGTTCCTACAAATGTAAATATTTATTTATTTATCTATTTATTTAGCCTTTATTTAACCAGTAAATGTCCCATTGAGTTACAAAACTCTTCTAGGGAGTCCTAGTGGCACCCAAAAGTTACACATATACTGTATACTGTATTGACATAGGCTACTGTAGGAAGACATAAACAGACACACAAATGCAACATAACACCATAGTATGACTCATAAGGCAGACAAAAAAATTAAGAAAGAAAAAAGAAAGAAATTTAAAAGAAATAAGACCTGCAACTTCACACATACAGTATAATATTGAAAGCAAACACGGGTGACCTATGCAGACTGTATGGCAATTAATCTAGCAGTTATGATAAGGCTCTTAGAAGTATTTGGAATGTTTGTGTGTCTTTAGTATGCTATGATTGAACAAAATGGGCTTCTGTTGTTGTCTTTACCAGGGGTGTGAATAACTGCGGAGGATGCTGTTAATGACCAACAATAGGCCTACACATGGAGGAAGTTGACTGATCATTGTTTCCTCACTCATAATTTCTATTTATAGCACTTCCTGGAAGAAGACCATCCGTCTTACCTTTTTTATCTTACAGACACAAATCACCTCTTGTATTGACCTCATCTTTAGGAGAGATAAGTGAGAAGTCAGTCGTGTCTTAACAAGCCTTTGAAAGCTGTCGCAGCTCTCCCTCCAGCGACTCTCTACAGAGACAGAGCACTGAGATTGAATAGATCAAACTCAAACTGCTATGAGGCACCTATGATTATTTTCTAGACATACCTGCATAGCCAAACCATTTCCTACTGATACTGTATGTCTACATTTCCAGGCTATCAATGTCAATCATAACTCAGTCAATGTGTCGTAACTAATTTAAGATGCTGAATGCTCATCTGGCATTTTTCTATCCTTTTCGCCTAAAGGAAAAGGGTTTATTTTGACAGGCAGAACAAAATTTAAGATCTCAGTTATCTCTGCAAAGAGGCGGTTTAACATGAATTCCTTTGTACAGTCAGGCAATAATCATAGGCCTACAGTACATAACACACATAGCTACAGTAGCCTATACACACCTGGAGAGTAACTTGGCAAACTCCTGTTTTTACCACCAGCTAATATCAGCATGCTCTTATCTACAGGAAGGCTACACTGGATGTGTTAAGTCAAACACTTATCTGCCATAACAATTAGCATCCAGTATAAAAAAAATTGAACTGGCAACACCATGTGGCAGCACAGTCAACATTCTAAAAAAAAACCTCACCATTCATGTCAATATTATTTTTAACGGAACTTGACTTCCCTTCCATAACACATCCAGTGTGGCCCTAGCCTTAGTCACTCAAGGGAAATCCCTGAGCCACCCAGGCAGCCAATAATCAGGTGCTAGTTAAGGAGAGGAACACATGAATCAACAAAAAGGCTTTAAATGCACTATATGTGGAGTTTCTAGAGATATGAGGCATAGTGAGAATTATACATATTAGTTTATTAAAACTAAACCAAAATGGGATTTCTTTATACCAATCCACCAGGATGCCCTGCCTTAACGTATAGCTGTGAGGGACCCTCATTGCTATACAGGTTTTGCCTTTCTGTGTCCTACAAATAGGCCAACCCAGTCTGCAAAAAGCCAAGGTTGCTGCCCTTTATTCATCAAGCCAGGACTAGTACTCTCTGCTTATGCAGTCAGGCACTTAATAAACGTAATAATCTGGCAGATTTAATGGTGTTGGGCTGTGAAATACAGGAAGGTTCCTGTGTATGGAAACTGTCCTAAAATGACCCCAGCGGTGGGTTAGCCATATGCTGGCTGTCCTAAACTGTCCTAAAATGACCCCAGCGGTGGGTTAGCCATATGCTGGCTATTCATGGATTGCTTCACAAACTAGCCCTGCATGATGCTGTTAATATCTGCCATGGCCCTTTTCAGGCTTGTTTTTCCTCAGAATTATTTCAGATGTTGACTTGTTAGGCCACTAAACAAATTTTATTGTTGTCATTCTCAGATTAGACAGGCCCAGAGCTTCCTTGGGGTGGTGTTGTTGTTTGCCTGTTGTTAATATCAACAGCCATAACAAATTTTTAGACTCTTCAGTGGTTTGCTATGCCTTGATACTTGTGTCATGACTCACAAGACAACCTGAAATCAACATAATGTGTGTGTGCTAGTGACATTGTCCTTTTCATATAAACATAATTATTTCAATATGTTAATTTCATGATTTTAGGGACGTGTAGTGAAGATGGAGAAAGTAAGACTGGAGGAATGTGAATGTGGCTTCTGAGCCAAATGAGTCACTTGATCCCTAATCCACAGCTCCTGTTCAGTTGGATTAGTACTGGAATTGAAGGGACTTGAATTTTCAGAAATGAAATTACAAGAAAATGTATTTACTATTTTAGATATATTTTCTGTATTTGATCAATGTCGACATTTAGTGGCGTATTTCTAGTCTAGTGTAGTGTAGTGTAGACATTTAGTGGCGTATTTAGTCTGAATGAAGGGTCCACAAGTGGTGTTTTTTAAGCATGATGAGGTCTGGCAAAACAGCAATACCATCATCTCTATTGTTTGTGTCTGATTCAAATCTTTGTTGTTTTGTAATCAGTATAAAGGGGAATTTCGGTAATGGTCTCAAGATGCGCAGAGAGGCTCGAGAGTAAACACATGTTGTTCCTCAAAGTCAAGAATGCTTCCTTGATAGAATGAATATATTCCAACCAGATGCTAAAGAAGCAAGGCTAAGAACCTCACATGTATTTGAGATTTAATGTGTTTGAGTATTTCTTGAATGATAAGGATTATGCATCCTTGAGAATTCAAAGAAAGAATGATTCAACAAGAGTCCCGGTAGAATTTTGGAGGACTGACTGTGGAATAGTGTTTGGCGGTGGGCGTTCAATGACAAGCAGCCGTTGAGCATCTGTCCTTGACTGTGACTAGCCAGGGGACTGTCTAAGCTTGGGGTCACTACAGCTTCTCAACACCCTCAAATTGTTTTATCCAAAATACATGTCTGCCTGTAGCACTTGGGTTATGTACAAAGAAAGAGGAGGAGGGGAAGTCGGGGTGAAAGCTTCCAATGACAGTGTTCTCTGTCATGCTCCTCCAAATGCAGTGGGCTGATTACCGGAATTGTGTCTGGTTCTGTTTAAACTGTGCTCTTTGTTTCCCTTATGAACACCAGATTTTTGTTTGAGTAGACTTTCACGAGGACCACGAGAAACGGTTTTATAGACGACATTTTTGACAGAAAATGCCCTGAATGAGAACTATGGCGGCATTCTATAAACAGAATGCAATCCCACCTCAGGAATGTATGCCACACCCACCCATTGTGCCCTGTATAGACACACCCACTTAGTCTTTTAATATGCTTCTAGTGACATGCTCTTTGTCTAAAGATGTATTTTGCATATGTTTGGGAATTCATCGGATCAGGTCTTAAATTATTCATAGCCTACATCATAATCCACATTCAATGTCTCCTCTGAGAGGTAGGGCTTTGCAAGCAACATAAACACAAACTGTTTCTAACCGGATATGACATCTCCACGTTGGCCAACTGCTTCCCCAACATTTGGGTTGTGTGTTTGCCCATGTGCATGAACTCCAGATACTTTATCTGAGTGTGCTTGTGGGCTGTGCCTGTGCTCATGTTCTGTCCTGTTGAGAAGCTGGCCAGCCGCCGAGGTGGAGGGTACAAGTGGGCAATGAACTCTCTCACCTTGTCTCTAGACAGGGCTGACCGCTGACCACCGCCACTGAGAACACACTGTGATATCTGCCAGCGTACGATATTAAGAGGTACTCACAATATTTGCTCTTTCTAACAAAACAGTTCCTAGGTATGATCTCTCATAACAGACTCGGCCAGACAGGCCAAAGTGTTCGCTCTCTAACTTTGTTAGAAAACCATGGCATTTGAATGGCCTAGCAACATGTTGTTTGAATGGTGCTAACAAATGCATGATAGGCAACTAGACTACAGTCTTTTAAAAATAGGCTCAGTAATTTCTCACTGTGGTTGCTGTATCAGCATAGTATCAGCAGTCGTGTCTCCCAGATAAGCTACTGTGTAACCTACTGACATAGGTGTGGCCAAGCTACAGTACCTGACTTCACAAGCTGTGCATAATGGAGACACCCAACCTGCTAACCCGGATATGATCCAGCCTGCCAACTCTCAACACCCAAGAGTGAGGGTGCCTGCATGCCCTGAATTCATTTGCATGTGAGAAGAGCAGAATCCGTTTGTGACAGAGAAAATGGTGCGCCTGCGCGCACATGTATACATTCACAATAGCTGTGCTGCTGACCCACTTCTAGCCTGAGAAATATACCAGTGCTAAACCATTCTACATGTTTAACTGCAGGGCTTTGGTGTGATCAGATATGTTGCTGGAATTTCTGGAATGCGGATCATGATTCTTTAATATTTTACAGTTGATCAACTGTAAAATTGTTAGACATTAAAATGCCTGTGTTCTGTGTCTTTTTCTCTTCTGTCTTTGCTTATTTGTTGGAGTTGAGATTGGCCTTTAGCTACCAAAAGAAAGCATGTGATTGTGATAAAAGTGGGACTCTTAAAATAAATGTGGAATGTGCCACCTCAAGATCTCTACATAAATGGAACACATGACGAGATTTCCTTTTGCTGGCTGATGGACTTGCTGGCCAATGACTTTGACATCAGTGGGGCTTGTGGCCAGTGCTTTGCACCTGTTGCCCTGCACACTGCAGATGTTTGGAACAAAGAACATGTTCATTGTGTATGTATTTAAGGTAACATAGTACATAACAAGCGGTCCAAGTGTTGACAAGCACAGATTCAGGAGTAGTGTTGTTAATATTCTTCTCGCGTCAGAGAGCACTCCCCTACTCGGCACCAACCGTGCGCAGCTTTGTTTGTTTTCTATTCGGAGTGCGTGAAGAGTTAAGTGACGCAACGTGAGAAAATACTACAATTCATTCAACGTTCACTTGCCACGCCTTTCAGCGTAAACCCAGGGGCTTGACCAATTAGGAGAGGAAACAGATGGGCCGATGATCAGCTGACAGATGTAGGGACCCTGGAACTATTTAAAACTAATGGGCAACCTGATTCAGGTTTAAACATTTTCCAGGCCCTGCGCGCTCGCCGGTGTAACAAGATATTCGCGCTGCCTCTGCGCTGATTTCTATATAAAACTATAGGACCAATCTCTCCCCACAAAACCATTTTGGCGGGTTGCAAAGAATGAAAAGTACTATCATTTTACATATTTTTTTTATTTATTGTGCGGCATTCGCCTTTTCGTCTGGATTTGAAGAGAATGAACTCCTAGAAGGTAATACAATCTATAGTGTTTCTTATTTTGCCGGCCGGTTCAGATGGGAGCAGTCGTGTTCCTTTAGAAATGTAACGTTACGGGCTTTGTATCCTATAGCCTAGAATTTATGAGGCTTTTAAAAAGAGAGGCTTTCATTCAGAAATGTATCTGTAGATCGCTTTCCTTTGTCGATGGGTTACTTTGGCCATTGTTGTGAAATTTTGAATGGATTTTGGAAGGCAAATTGTGTGCATCAATGGCTTACTGCTAAATAGATTCCGTATTTGGTATTCTTGTTGAGAAAATGGGCGGATTTTAAAATTAAACGAATAATGCCGTTTAGTTTGGGCTACAAAATTCTTCATAATAGTCACTGTAGTAGGCTACTGTGTGTGACCGAGGTCCGTGTACTTTTTCGTTCATTCATTATTCTATTTTGGAAGTCGCACGAGAAATGAATAAGGACTCGTTTATGGTGTTTTACGCTTGAATATCACTTATGAAATGGAAACAAGCGCCATGTTTTGATATCGTTTAGGAACTGAAAATGAAACGCTGAATCATAGAAAAAAGAGAATAGCAATAAAGAAAAACATCCATCTGAATTGCGTCTTTGGTTTGTTAAGCACCCAGAATTCGGATGACTTGGAAGTAATTCTGGAAGTAGGTGGTTAAGTTTTTTGGTTTATTTGGAGGCAAATACCGACTTTGCAAGCATTGTTGCAACAGTATTCCGGAACGTTGCTACACCTCAAAAGATGTGATTGATCTGTGATGAGTGTGCGAATAAAATTTTGTGATGCTCACAACCTCGTGAGATGGTTGCATATAGCAAGCAAGCGCCACAAGCAAGTGCATGCAAGCGCCACCACAATATTGAGTAGGACAGAGGACGGGAAGGGTAGACCAACTGTGATTGAGAAAGGATTTTGACAGCTCTGATTATCAGCATCTTCCATCAGCTTCCCTGCTCATCTCCAGCCTTTACCTGTGTATGTAGTCTACATGGACACATGGCTTCCCAACGATAATGCCCCAAATATATCAAAGAGAAATGTGCATTAAAAGTGCGTAAAACAGTGGTATGAAGAGCAAGTGCGCGCGCTTCAGCTCATTAGTGAACTTGCCAGCTAAAGAATAGCCTACACTATTATTTTTCTGTTATGTCTTTGGCTCCGGCTACGTCTGGAGCGTCTTTGCGTATGCCTCGTATGGTCGCCAGCTAACTTAGACCTTTTCTGGTGTGACTCTGCAAACTTTCCTTCCGGGTAAACGGAAGGGTCAGTCAAATGAATTTCAATAAATGAATAAACAAATACATTGAAAAACGATCAAAAATGTTGTAATTCCTTATAATACTATTATGGTATGAGACAACACATGCAGAAAACCAAATACAGCCATGTACAGTATGGCTTTGTACAAGACAAGAAGTTGCACCCTTTTTCCAATTTCATCTTTCATTCCAAAATAGAATAATGAATGAACGAAAAAGTACACGGACCAGGTGAGTTAGGCTGCCTTGATTTTTTTGTTTCTTCAACTGAAAAACCATGCTGCCTTGGAAATTGGTTCCAAATGATATCGATTTCAGTTCTTAAGTGAAGTTTGAGGGATAGGCTACGTGAACCAAGGCGAGTGTGCGGCGCCATGCAAGCACACGTCTACCGCCAACGTACACAGGCTTACTGCAGCTGTTAAAACACCTACTCTGGCCACACACGCGAGTAGTTTGAAATGATAGGGTATACCACACAGTTAAAATTTTCTGTTGCCAAACCCACCCTTTAGGCCTATGCATAAAAATAATATTTTAAATGTAGTTCTATTGTTTTTCTGCTATTTGTGTACCTGTTACAACCTACCCCAATAGGTGTTAGGTTGTAACAACGGTACACACTACATTTGTCATGATCTCACAAATTCTGTGATATAGTATGGAGATTTAAATGGTTTCCACTTGTAGAAGACAAGTGTGGGTATGCTGCCTGTAGCCTTTTTTCAGAATTGTAGCTTTTAAAAAAAAATGGCCGTTGTTAGGTTACTTCCATACCCGGTCTCCCCTATTCGCGCTGCCTCTGCGCTGATTTCTATATAAATCTATAGGTCCAACCTCTCCCCACAAAACCATTTTGGCGTGTTGCAAAGAATGATTTTACATAGGCCTAGTCTTTTTTTAGTTATTGTGCGGCATTCTCCTTTTCGTCTGGACTTGGAGAGTGCTTCTAGAAGGTAGGATGCAATCAATAGTTTCTTATTTTGACAGCATCAGATGCGAGCTGTCCTGTGTCCAATAGAACTTATCAGGCTTCCAAAAACAAATATTCAGAAATCTGTAGATCGCTTTTCTCGGTCGGTGTAGGTTAGGCCAACTTTGGCCATTGTTGTGAAATTGTGAATGGATATTGGAAGGCAAATTGTGTGTGATTCAGTTTACATAAGGTCATTGCTTCCGTAGTATTTGGTAGACCTGTTACTGAGGAAAGGGGCGGATTTTAAAGAGAACCTGCAGGATTGCGTGGAGTCATCCAGTAGGCTAAGCTAAGAACCAAAAAAAAAAACCCTGGTTATTAAGCGTTTCTGCCAATAATCCTCCATTTAGAATTGTGTAGCCTAGTCGATGGAGAACGCCGCTAACAAAATGTATTGACAGTTGAATGCGCCGAGAAGTCACAAATCGCATTGTAAGTAGGCCTAAGTCACGTGACCTAGCTTGCTTGCTAACCAAAACTTAGATAGCGGGACGCGCTTCCTGATCTTGCATAGGCGGTATGCCTATCTGCCTCTAGGAGGGTCGGACAATGTCGAGAAGGGATACTTGTTTTACTCCGG
This sequence comes from Sardinella longiceps, assembly GCA_027497455.2. Taxonomy (NCBI): domain Eukaryota; kingdom Metazoa; phylum Chordata; class Actinopteri; order Clupeiformes; family Clupeidae; genus Sardinella; species Sardinella longiceps. The sequence goes on from JAODXP020000019.1 coordinate 25,928,951, forward strand.
AACATGTCATTTATCAATTCTAGTGATTTCTTGGCAATTTACATTAAGGTGTAGGCTAATGAATATGAAACGTTGAAATTTTACCAAAAAGTTGCAAGTGGGGGCTTTAAGATTAAACGAATAATGCAGTTTAGTTTAGCCTACCCTACAAATATAGGTTAACGTTGCGTTATAGCCTAGGCTATCAGTCAATGCATGTGAGTTAGACTAGGCGGGCCGTGTAACGCTTTGCAGTGCTTTGATCCATTTTTAGAAATCACATGAAAAAGATGAAAATTGGGTTCAAAACTTCAATTTTCCATTTTTCAGACAACTCAGATAATAGGTAATGGGTGCTGTTTGAGTTTGTGTAGCCTATTTCATTGTTGTTTGATGGTTGTTTTTGAAAGAGTGGATAGTGGAGTTAATTTGATACCAAAGTAAAAATTACCGTAGTCAATATTTCAATTTCCCATCGTCTTTTGTAGAGAGAGGCCTGGGCTATAAATGAGATGGATGGACTTATCAAGTCAGCACGAGATGTACTGACCTGACAGAACTACTGGCCCATCTGCAGGCAAACTCTCTAATACAGAAGCCTATGAAGTTGTTGTGATTTTAATATTGTATGTTGAGGATGCACCATGTAAAGAAATGCTAACTAGTTTTCAATGTGTTTTTAGTGTCAAAAATATTGAGTGGTAGCGGAGATGGCAAAAACTGTCTCAACTGTAGGCTACTCAGTCTACCATTATGTAAGGGATAATGAACGACACGGCGTGCAGATATAGAAAAATAATGCACGAATTCGAAGTTCTAAAAGCTCACGACACGCGCCCTATGCAGGCAAAAGTCACAGAGGAATGCAATGCATAAACATGATAAATGATGTTCAGTGTTTCACAGCATTGCAACTTATTTCTCTTTCCAGGTGCAGTTTCACAGATCTCAGACATCTCAAGATTTTCCAGCTGGGATAAAGAAGAGATCTTCATGAAACAAGCTAAAAGCTACGAATTACTTCCTCCTACAAGTTAGTTCTGAAATAGTATGACATTAGCCAAATTTAATTTTGAATACTGAATATTCTAGTCAACAGTTTTGATCTACCTTTTGTCTTATAGTGCCAATGGATGATTCTGGATGCACTTCGCTAGAATCAAAAGATGGAATCAAAAGTGAACCTACTCCCAAATCTACTGCTTTGGAGCAAAGAATGACTAAAGGTGTGTCTTCATCTTTGAAAGCCATCCAGGAAGTATTTTCAAAATTAGCAATACCAAAAGTGTCTGTAAAACACCCACTACCAACTTCAACTAATTCAAATTGTGTTTTGAGAATACCAAGCCACTTGTAGTGAGAAAGTTAAAAGCATGTCTTTATTTTATGGGCATATAATAATTAAAAAGATACACACTTCTAGCTCGAAACTTTTGTCAGGAAGTAAACAAATATCTCACTCTGAGAGAGGCCTGATTAAAACCTTATGGTTGGATTAACAAGTGTGATCATTATATCATCAATTAACCAATTGCAGACAAAACAACATAATAAAGAGCTGAACAAAACGTATAGATAGCCAACAGGGCTTCTTATGTCCACACAGTTGGGTCCATCAGATAGAATGCGAATCATCCATCCTTGAGAATTGAGTAATTCTTTAATTAAGGTCTGTTATATTATTTTATCTGGGGGTTGTGCAATTTCACTGGGTTTGTGCAATATCGTCTTCTCGCTAGTGGAATACTAGGGGGAAGTTTCATTGAGGGTTGGGTGTCAGTACTTGGCTGATGGAATACTAATGGGCTTGTGCAGTTTTTAATGTTCTAGTATAATACCTGACTTTTGATATTCCTGGGTTTTGCAATTCTACTGGGCTGTACATTATTACTACTTGTCTTGTGAAAGTGCATCTACTTTGACTGTGACTATACTGTTATGATCCTTGTTCTTATTTACTTAACTTAACTATTTGTATCTAGGTACTTATATGATATATTTTATTTGTGCATCAGATGGTTGCTCTAAATGATATCTCGCTGTCCCTGGTTGTATAGTGACAATAAAGATTCATTCATTATTAGTCAAAAATAAATCAGTAAGTAAAATATTTAATTAAAACTTTTCTAGGGGTACTTAAAGGGAAGTTTTTAGCACGTTTAGGTCGTTTTCTGGAGTGTTTCGGATGAAATAAAATCATCTACACCAAAATTTAAACCATTGTTTTAAAACATGTGCAGCTCACAAAGTGGTTAGTGGTGTCCGTTGATGTTTCAAAACAATTACTATAGCGCAATACAGTTCTTATCCAGCTTTATTTGTCTTTTGGTTGTGCTAGTTGGTATTACTATGCTGAAAAAAATGTTCCAGAAGGTTCAAAATACCACATAAATTGTGTCAGAAACTGTATTTCGCTACGTTAATTGTTTTGGAGCATCAATGGACACCTGTAACCACTTGGTGAGCAGCACAAGTTTTAAAATAAAGGTTTAAGGTTCTTTTAAGGACATTATCAGACATGCACAAAGCAAGCCATTCTGATAGCCTGACATAGCCCGCCCATAATACGAATGTTCATACGCATCATGGTCTGGGCACGGTCCTCTTGGGTGTGTTTATATCGGTAGAGAGTCTACCGGCCAATAAACGACGCTGATGAAACGAGCTGTCCAATTGTTTCAAACCAGAAGTGAATATCCCCCCCCCCCCCGCAATTTAATCGCGTCAGGTTAAGGAACCTCCAGACCATGAATACGGATGAACAGCAGTATTATGGTTGGGCTATGTCAGGCTACCATTCTGAAGCAGAAAAGGGGGGATTTCAAATAAGCCAAATATCAGAGACAGGAGCAGTCGTCAAAATTTTGGTGTCGATGATTCTATTTCATCCTAGACACTCCAGAAAAGTGGCTAAACATGCTAAAAAGTGAACTGATATTCTGATATATTAGCCGGTAAGAAATAAAATTTAGTGTATAACATACTTTTATTAGCTTGTAATTAATGCAGTAATTAAAGTATTAATGAATGTGTATGTACAGTATTACAGTGCTTTACATACAGTACGATGAACACCAGAGTCACAGGGACAAACTCTAGTTGTGGGTCTAATCATTTTTTGATCAAGAAACTATAGCAGATCCATGACTCATGGGTTCAACCCAACTGCAAGGGGCAAAGTGAAGTACACGTAGGCTTACAGTCAATATTTTAGTGATGGATAAGGCCACACCAATAAAATTAGTTGCTTCTCTGATAAACATAAATGATGTTCAGTGTGTTTCATATTGCAACTGATTTCTCTGTCCAGGTGCAGTTTCACAGATCTCAGACATCTCAGGATTTTCCAGCTGGGAAACGGAAGAGAAGATCTTCATGGAACGAGCTAGAAGCAAAGAAAGACTTCCTAAAAGTTAGTTTCAAAATAGTATGACATTACGGCAAATTTATTTTTGAATACTGAATATTCTAGTCACCAGTTTGACGGTGACATCCAGGCTGTGCTTTGGGTGATGTGCTGGCATATGCTGGCTGTGGTAAGCGTGACTGTTTTTCTCTTACAATCTTTTTGAATGCCTAGATCTAGAGTCCATGGCATGTGTTTTTTTTGCCATTCAAAGGATGTAGGTCATATTTTTGAATATTTTTTTGAATATTGAATTTATAACCCCACTGTACTGATATACCCCTTGGCCTTTAGTAAACATAAGGATCATATGGACATAGAATGGGTGAGGGCCGGATCAATGCTTTGGAATTGTATTATGAATTGTAAGTAATTATTGTGTTCTGTTCATGTGATTTCTAAAAACACACACACACACACACACTCTCTCTCTCTCTCTCTCTCTCTCTCTCTCTCTCTCTCTCTCTCTCTCTCTCTCTCTCTCTCTCTCTCTCTCTCTCTCTCTCTCCCTCCATTTGGTCATGTTTAGGCAGAAGACCTGCCTGCTATAGCTGCTGCACTTTGTTGGGCTCAGAGGACTGAGTATTGGGGGGGGGGAGTGGCCACACCACTCATCTCTTGCACACACACGTGCACTTTATGGTTTTGGTGTTTTTTCATACTTAACCGTTTAAAATCTGATCATATTTTCAACACAATCTTTTGTACCAAAATGCCATACTAGAACGTTCATTATTTTTGTATGTCTTTTATTTATATATGAAAAAAAATGCCCCGAAGTCAGGTTAATTTATGAACTTGATGCAAAACCTTCATGCAGGGACGCAGTCATTCTTTGCTGAAGGAGTGGTAGGTCACAGACAGTGGTACTCAGTATTTTGTAGAAAGAGAATGAAAAGTGTCTTGATTTGTCAGTCTTTTTGAGAAGTGTCAATTTGTATGTGCCTTTGAAATACTGTATCTATTATTTGTTTGTTTACATAATGTAAATATGTTCAAAATAAATTCATTTGTTGTACTTTGTCTGCCCAGTAGTCCTCTTTGGTTTGATGAACACTGATTCTATGTAGCACAGTTAAAGGGACTCTAGGCAAATTTTCACCATTGTTTGAGGTATTAGGCAATTCAATTCAATTCAATTCAATTCAATATGTCAGAATACAGTTACTCATGACATTCAAACTTTTTGCCACCTGACATCATTAGTATGTTCTAGCAGTGGCAATTGCCTGCTGCCCCTTTAATCAAAAGCAGTTGGTTTGTCTCCTAAATATGGCACCACCATCTATCTGATCTCTTGCCTATTTCTGTCTACTTGCCATATTTGTTGCCAAACTAGTCTAGAGCTGTACAATAGAAACGGTGACCACAGGATTCAGTAAAATGGCTGCCCTCTGAAAAGAAATGTGCCGTTTTTGTAAAAGGGCTGCCCCTCATTTCTACACAGTACACAAATACCCCTCAGGACTTGGTTTGGCTCCTGAAGTTGCTAGAAAGACTCGACCAACAGATTTTTTAATGTTCACGTTAACAAATATATCCAATTATCCATCATTACAAGTCAGTTTAAATAATTAAAACACTATAAGGAATGGTGGTAATATTTGAGCATTATACTGTACATCCTACAGTGCTTGACAAAGATTGACTTCACTTGCTGATGCAGTCACAGAGCAGAGACAAGTTTGGCATTACACTGTTCAACGGGGCTTGTGTAAAACATGAGCCAATGGAGGGGGGGGGGGGTGACTGATCTGGGTGGTGTGTTATAGTTATAAACATTGTTTAATGTATTCATTAAGAAGGTTGAACATTTTAAAAGATAGGCTACTGAACATTCTAGCTCTATTGTGAAAATTATTCAATTCTGGAAAAGTTGTGAATTTGCTCTGCAGGTCCTAATTATGATTCAAAGTCAGGTTGGTGACACAGCAGTGCTGTTGAGGAAGTTTTGAATAGCTATCTAATAAAGCACATTCTGATATGCTTCCATTGGTGCCGTCTCTTGGATTGGATCTGTCTGGATCTGCCTTTCTAGATGGGATCAGTAAAAACATTTACATTGCATTTGTACATTACATTAATACCTTTTATTCCCAGCCTTACAAAGTCTGTAGGGGTAACTATTAGGGGTGGTAAAATGATTATTACTTGTTTTTATGGTTTGCTTCCTCAAATACTGTTTTAACTTCTCAAAATTGTCTCACACATAATTGTCTCAACTCGTATTAATTAGAGGCGGTTTATTAGTAACAACACAAAGTGCAGAAATCCCAAGTGGGTTGCTGGAGAAGGTGCATTTCTACACGTTCTGTCAGCTTAGAGATTTGGCAGAGCTTTTAGGGGGCATGGCATACATTGCAAACCTGGTTGATTCCCAGAATGTCAGCATTTCATGTTGTTAGAGCAGAGTGTCCAGAACAAATACTTATTCTTACATCTTTGACCCCATTTATGGCGTCAACACAACTGTTGATGAATTACTTAATCATTACAACTATAGTCAAAGATATGACTATGAAATCAATGTTATCATGGGACACTCATAATTTGTCTGTAAAGCCAAAGAGATTCATAGAACTATGGAAGTTAGACTAAACTTCAAATCTTCAAGACCTCAACTACTGTATCTGACCCTCAGGCAGTAAACAGCACTGACCAGCTCAACGAGCATACTATCAGATACACTGTACATGGACTAGGTCAGTCCTCACATGCAGCACAGCCAGCAAAAAGATAGACAAACAAGAGATTAAGATATTATACCTGAGCTTAATATTTAAGCGCTGCATTCATCACTTTCACTAATGTATGTTACTTTATTGTCTTGTTTTGCCCTTCCTATCTCTCTGTTGTTGTTTCCAAAATGGCGTCCAGGGAAAAGACCCTCTCCCTGAATGATGACGACTCCCGCTCCGAATCACAGAGATACAGTATGCATGAATATGATGAATGATGTTCAGTGTGTTTTACAGCATCACCTGCTTTCTGTTTCCAGGTGGAGTTCCACAGATCTCAGACATGAGGATTGTGCTGCTGGGAAACCGATTAGCTGGGAAGAGCTCATCAGGAAACACCATCCTGGGCAGAGAGGCATTTAGTACCTCAGGAAGAACAGCTGAGTATGTAAAGAGAGAAGGAGAAACAGCAGGGAGACACATCACTGTAGTGGAGGCACCAGGATGGTGGAGGAGCTACACTGTAGAGCAAACTCCTGAACATGATAAACGAGAGATTGTCCTCAGTATGTCTCTGTGTCCTCCAGGACCCCATGCTCTACTCCTGGTTATTAATGTGAGTAACTCACTCACAGACACACAGAAGAGCAGTGCAGGAACACATGGAGCTTCTGGGTGAGAGAGTCTGGAGTCACACTATAGTGCTGTTCACCAGAGGGGACTGTCTGGGAGACACAAGCATTGAGCAGCACATTGAGAGTGGAGGAGAGGCTCTGCAGTGGGTTGTAGAGAAATGTGGGAACAGGTATCATGTTTTAAACAATAATAAGAAAGATGGTGGCCAGGTGACAGAGCTGCTGAAGATGATAGAAGAGATGGTGGCAGGAAACAGTGGCTGTTATGAAACCCCCAGGGAACAAGCTAGAAGCAAAGACCTCCCCCCTGAAAGTTAGTTCCCAATAGTATGATGTTTGTTTCAATATTATTTTTCAAATAGAATATTTGATTAGTATGATTAATTTGATTCCAAAGTGTGGACTATTGACATTTTAGTGAACCTATTTCATTTGCAACGTGTAACTTGACATGTATCCTGATCACTTAATTACCTATTGTTATTCATATTATTCATATATTTAGAACAGCATGCCAATTACCATCTGATACTTTGACACATTCCCTCTAGTCACTATATTTGTATTGTCTGCTATTTGTCACACACAGTGCAGTTGGATGACTCTGGATGCAGTTCACTTGGCTCAAAATCAGAAGGTGGAATCAGAACTTTGGAAAAGAAAATGACTCGAGGTGTGTTTTCATCTTTTTAAGTCATTCAGGAAGTATACTTCTGGCATTAGCGTTACCAAAATTGCTGAAGTTCAAACTACTAACAGCAATATATAGAACTGCAGAATACTTTTTGAAGAAGCTTTGAGCCTCTTAAATTTACATTATAGCCTGCATTCTGCCGTACTTTTTCAAACCCCCTTTGTTTTTATGAAGAATCTTCTACTCCCTTCAGCTCCTCAAATGTGTTTTTGGTGATATGTGGGACTGATAATATTGTATGATTTGTATCTGTGTGTTAATGACTGTCAATAAAATGTATTTTATTTATTTAGTTTTCTTGACCAGAGTTCCTTTAGTGGATAAGGAAGCTATAAAGATTGACCATAAGCATTTAATTGGTGGAGGCGCCTTTGGAAAAGTGTATCGGGGATCCTATCAGGGAAGTCCTGCTGCCATAAAGATGATGTCTGTTGAGGAGAATCCACCAGATAGTCTTGAAGCCATTATACCTCTGTGAGTCTTCTTCATACATTTCTTCTGTTTTTATCCAACAAGGAATACTGCATCACATGTAGAGTGTGGTTGGCTAAAGTCTGCATGCAGGTGATCACTGCCTTGCAACCAATTTAGCATTCAAAAATCATTGGCTACAACACTTCTGCTTACTCATTTTCATGAATGGGATTGAAGAAAAGATGGAGTAGAGTTGATTGGATTGATTGTAGAGTAAGACAAAGTTGAACAAACGGTCAGAGAGTATAGGATTTTATACTCACAGAATGCCTCTTGGCCAATTAATAATCTAATTAATCCGATCATCCAGTTTACTCATTTGATATCCAATCTGCCTTCCGTACATTACGGTACTGCACATGGAAGTGGTTTGATTTCATAATTTCCAGAGAATTGTCATACCTTTATGAGAACACATGAGAACAATGGACACATAAACAAAAAGTTTAGTTTCAGCCAGAAGAGCAACTGAAAGTAAAACTTGCCATGCAAAGACCTTCAGGAGTGAGGATGGAGAGAAACATGATGAAAATGTTAATGATTCATAATAGTTAATGAGTCATACTATGCAACACATTCTGTGGTGCATACAGTACATATGTCAGGTTTGTGGGTAATGGATTGGAGTGCAATATGTAAATGTGATATAACTGCTTTTGAAACAGGCGATTGTCACATCCTCATATTGTGAGAATGATGGCTGTTTCCCGGAAGGAAAATCAGATCATCATTGCATACGAGTACATACATGGTGCCAATTTACACCAGATCTTACACACTCAATGTCCCATAAAGGTAATTATTTATTGTTTTATTCTAAACATTAGACTATAAACAATACAAATATTATAGATAGCAGTTTTATAATTATATTATCTTATTTTGCAGTTGGACGAACAGGACAAGATGTATGTTGCTTTGGAGATTGCCATGGCTGTTGAACACATCCATGGGAGAAATGTCATCCACCAGGATATAAAGCCAGCAAATATATTGGTTGGTAGAGGGGCTAAGAAATTGCAGACAAAGTTATTTCTGAATGTATAATTTGTATAATTTACTGTTGTGTATTTGGTATTACAGTAACTATAGCTATTTAAATGCTATTACCTGGCTTTTATCTTCCCATGGCAGATATCTGAGAGGTCCAAGACAGCCTACCTGACAGACTGGGGGCTGGCAAACATGCGTGACTCTCTGGCCCAGTTTGGAGCAGTGAAGGGGCAGTTCTGTGGTCCTCATGCAGCAGGAACAGAACTCTACCAGGCCCCTGAACTCCTCCTGCACAATCAACACTGCAGCACCATGTCCGACATGTGGTCACTTGGAATCACTTTTCTTGAGATGTTCTCCGGCTGTGATCCTTGGACACAAAATAACCGTGCTGCAATAATGGGCCTGCTCTTCAAACAAGAGCCTCCTCATGCACTGGCTAAACTGCAGAAACTTCATCAAGATATTGTGAAACCACTGGTCAGATATGACCCCATGTCACGTATGAATGCTGAGGATTTGGTAACATATTTGAAGTCAAAAGTTGATTTGATCAAAAAATATGGGTATGAATGGTGAGCAAAGCCTGGGAAGACATAGTGGAAACAACTCTCTGTCTATGACATATTTACAGAAGAAAATCCTGTTATGACTTATGAGACTATTTTATCTATGGGTGCTCAACTGTTCACACAATTTTCCAGGAGAGTGACAATATCAACAAACAAGGTTAGATTAGACCCTTTGCTCCAAAGTGTGGTAGGTGGGTAGTGGGACCTCTTTAAACTTTAAACTTATTCGTTCTGTCTCTAATTTCTGTTTGCTGATTAGGCCTAGATTTCTCTGGCATGGTACTGTAGCAAAAAGCAATAGTGAGTGGAGGAACATAACTGTATAGGTTGGCATAAACTAGGCTAACTTGCTGACTAACTAACTAGCAATTGGAATTTCTGTTTTATAATAGGCATAGAGTTGCCATCACATGCAATAGTCACAAGTAGTATTTGCAAATTTTCTTGGCCATTAGCCTAAAATGTCTTAGACATAGGTTTATTACAAATGCTGGTCTGGTGGATGAGGAATTGGGCTTTATGAACATCACATTACTAATGTCACAGAACAGGTCTACCAAGCAGTTGTGAATCAAAGGTGTTATAATATTTGATAAGTGGGGTAGACAGACACATAGGCGGGTCAGGGGTCCCCCCCCCAGGAGATTTTGTAATAGTTAGATGTTATTTCCTGCATTCTGGTGTATTTTAACAGGTTATTAGATATTTTATTTAATTAACTGAATAATGTAATCCTGTCCCTACCCCAAACCCAAATTCTGAGCCAAAAACTAACTGGTATTTGGTTGATCCAGGGACACTGAGATTCAGCACTGCCATCTATGATTTTTAGAAGTTTCATGGAAAGTATGGGGCAATAGCCTTGGCAATAGGCCGACTGAGGATGGTGGCCCTGAGGCCTACATGGAGGAATTTGTTTCACCAATTGAGCGTAGGGTGTCTTAATTCAAGTCTAGCCTACAATCTTTTATTTTTCTTCTGAAAGCACATGGATCTGGAGGCCTCTGTTCACTCTCACGCACTTTGTTAACTTTGAAATACGTGGCTCCTGTTATCACTGATAGCAGGGGGAAAAGTGAAAATATATTACACTATACAGTATTCCACTGTCTCTAGTGGAAATATTTTCTACATATTTCTACCAAGCAAAAAATTAAGTTGAAATATATTACACTATACAGTATTCCAGTGTCTCTGTGGAAATATTTGGTATTGTTAAAATCTTACAAAAGTGAAGGGGATGGAATCATATTTATGTGGGCATGTCAAAACACCTCCATCCCCCCCGTCTGCAACGTCCCTGTGTACAGTAACCTATCTTATCAGAGCAATGGTAACATTATTAGCGCCCACTGAATTAAATTCAATAATTTAGATGGGCATCTTGTCCCAGATTACCCTCTCTCTAATGACTGCATAGATTTGTTCATGTAAGTGATAGGGTGGCTGAACAGCTTGGATTATGACATTTACAGTGAGTGTAGAGCATTTCCGACCATTGTTTCTCTCTCTCTGTTTAAAATATAATTTTAATTTCATATAGGTGGGGGGGATGGATTAATAAAAATGCAAAAGTGGGAATGGCGTATCCCCCCCATCCCCCCTGTTTGAAACGCCCCTGACTGCATACATTGAACATACTGTATAATAGGGCAATCTTGATGAACGTGCCATTACAGCCTAGCCTATAATCTCTATTTCAACACTTCAGAAAGTCAACTCTTCTCAACACCTGCCAGCATCTGGCTGCGTCATGTACAGAATGCATACTGTATGTAATGCATGACAGGTTTTTCAGGTTTAGAAGAGAACAAAAAGTTTTGAGGAAAGATATTTTACTCCTGTATGCTAGAACTACAATAGTAATAAACAGTGCAATAAAATCTGTGTAATAATTAGCCTACAGTGAACTCAGGACATCTTGAACTCAGGAGTGGCATGCTACAAATAATACATGCAATATGAGGTCTGTGCATCCCAACAGATGCAAAGATTGCACATTTTTAGCAGGGTGTTAAAGTAACTGACAAGTAATTCCATCCAGTACACAGTTTAGGTATTCTTAAACATTTTACTCATAATACAGATGTTCACATTGTTATCAGCAAGGAACTTTGGACCTCATAGTCTGACAGCTGAACTAAAATTATGGATTTATGGCACTCCTCCCTTGGGTAGATATCCTGCAAACATCACAGTGCAGCTCATCTGTGCTTTACTGAATACATTTGAAAGATTTCTAATGGGAGGAAACCGTAGTAAACACTCCAGCCACAATATTTTGGCTGGTAAAAAGGACGACAAGAGAGGCGCCAAGGAGAAGAGGGAAGAAAAGGGCAGGAAGAAGAAAGAAGAGAGTGAAGCAGAAGAAAGGAGAATGGAAGCAGACAGAAGAGCAGAGGAGAGGAAGATGAAGGTGCAAAAGCAGAGAGAGGCTATCAGATCAGGTGGGAAACATTTTTATAGCTCTACCACTCCAATCTTTCACTCTGTGTCTCTCTTGTTTAAAATAAAATGAAGCCTAGATTGGCAATGGATTTATTATACAGTAGTTCAAGTAATTAAAAAAAAAAAAAAAAAAACCTGGAACTGACCATGCACAGTATCGTGTCAAATGATATGTGATGTGATTTCTTTTTAGGTGGTGTTCCATACATTTCCGATTTGAGAATTTTATTGTTAGGAAAAAGAGGTGATGGGAAGAGTGCATCAGGAAATACAATCTTGGGAAAAGCAAAGATTGATACCTCAACATTAACAACCAAGAGTGTGACAGCAGAGGAAGAAGCCCCAGGATGGCGAGAGAAGTGCCTGTTGAAGAATACTACAGAGCGACTTAAACAAGAGATTATCCACAGTGTGTCTCTCTGTCCTCCAGGACCCCATGTAGTACTCCTGGTCATTGATATGAGGTTATCATTCACAGAGACAGACAGAAGAGCGATGCAGGAACATGTGGAGCTTCTGGGTGAGGGAGTCTGGAGTCACACTATGGTGTTGTTTACCTATGGAGAGTAGCTGGACGTCCGAGAGATTACCATTGAACAGCTGATTGAACGTGGAGGAGAGGCTCTGCAGTGGGTAGTAGAGAAATGTGGGGACAGGTATCATGTTATAGAAAACTGGGACCTAATGCAATATGATAACAAAGTGGGAGAACTGCTGGAGAAGATAGAAGAGATTGTGGCAGGAAACAGTGGGAATCACTTTGACAGAGACATGTTGAACAAAGAGCGGGAAGGGGAGGATGAGAGAAGACCAGGTGTTGAGGCAGAAACTCTGTAATTTCTTTTACACACCTGGATCAGTTCTGACAGGGTTTCCCATACATAGACCAATGGATGGTGCAGCACCACAGAATCATCTCTAAGCATGACATCAATATTGAGATTTCAAATGCTTCTTCTAACACTAGATGACTCTGAGGATGGATATGCATACAGGTGCAATATGGCAGCTCAAAGTGTGTGTTTGAACGCTGCCTGCTGTGCATTCTTTGTATAAACCCTGATGACTGACTTCATTGACCACCACAACACTTGATTCCCTCACTTTTATGAAAATCAAATGACAAATAAAACACATATTGCAAAACAATATTAATGTTACAATTTATTTAAATTCATGTGCATGTGTCTAAACAGTAGTAACCTACTGTATGTAGCTTACTGTACATTACAGACATCTTAAATCTTTATCTCTATAGGACTGACAGTGGTCAAAAGGCCACAGCAGGTGAGACCTAAACCAAGAGCATTCCTTTTTAAACAAGGGAGGGGGATGCAGTAGTATAGTCTGCACAGGCATCATGGCTTGCCCAAAGCTATCAGCAATTGTGCCACCTGTAGGGCTTAGTGCAGAGGTATCACAGCCAGACATCACTTCTACTGTATGATGTAGGCCTACATGTAGGCACATAGGCTACACAATAATGTAGAATAGTCTATAATAAAAGACCACATGATCTTTTTTAGAAACGTAGCCTAACAAGAAAGGTTGGTTCAAAGCCAAACAATACATGGGTTACTATTCTTCATCCCAATCCCAACAGTGTAAATTCCTTAATTGAATGAAAATTGTGTTTTTGTCAACAAAATCCAGGCCTACAGATCCAGTCAACATGTTTTTACTGAACATCGCCGCCCCTGTGCAAAAAATAAATTGCATGCAGCTTGGTATGCAAGCAGAAGTGAAAGCCTACCACATGACCAGAAACTCATTAATTAATGGATTATAGGTGCTCCTGACTCAAGGTTAATTGAGCCTCATAGGCCTACTACTACTGTGATATTTTGTCATGTAGGCTACTGCACGCTACACACTGCTTTCTGTAGAGATCAGTAGCCTAATGCGAGTAGTAGGCATTTTCGGAAATTGCGACTGAATCAATGATAACTCAAGATTATTCAAAACCGAAAGCAAAATCTGAGATAGGCTCTATGTTAAACTTGTTCCTTGTTCGCCATATTGCGTTTGCGTTCGGTCTATGCAGTTCGAAATTCTTTCGTTCCATGCGAAATCTGGTGCTCTTAAAAGGCTCTTGCAACAGAGCTATCCTTAAACTTACTCTGGAGCTTATTCAGGTCCGCTTGCGATGTGAATAGTTTTTTGTTCAAATTTGAAATGGTTTATTTTTTATTGCTTTCACAGTCTCTGCCTACCTGTCATTAAACCATTTCAGCTTTCCTCCAGCAAGACAATGTGGAACTTTTCGTTTCAGTAGGCTATACAGAGCTTCAGAAGTCAGACTTTTAACCATCAGCCATGGCTCAACAGAGGGTGAGTATCCTACAGATTAAGTTTATTTCAATTGTTGAAGTTGAATAATAACTTTATATTTCATAATTATTATTTAGGCTAATTAGTTTTATTGTAGGCTATTTCAGTCAAACTGTACTTATTGTGGGTTCAGATCGGTGTCATCGAAACAAGGGCTTATGTGCCCAAATAGTGTCATAATATTTAACGATATTTAATAGGATAGCAGGCCTGACAGTATTCAGGCGCAGACAGTGCCTGATTTCAGGCACTACTAGGGCGCGGAAATGCTTGCCTGAGATATAAAGAGGTGTGTGATTTAAGTAGGATTAAACAAGTGGGTTGCTGGAGAAGGTGCATTTCTGCACGTCCTGTCAGTTTACAGATTAGGCAGAGCTTTTAGGGGTCATTATACATTGTTGCAAACCTGGTTGATTCCCAGAATGTCAGCGTTTCATGTTGTTAGAACACAGTGTCCACAACAAATACTTATTCTTACATCTCCCTACTTTGACCCCATTTATGTGGTCAACACAACTGTTGATGAATTACTTAACCATTACAACTACAATCAGAGATATATGAAATCAATGTTATTCTCATAATTAGCCAAAGAGATTAATAGAACTATGTTAGTTAGACTAAACTTCAGATCTTCAAGACCTCAACTGTCTGACCCTAAGGCAATAAACAGCACTGACCAGCTGATCGAGCATACTAGCCTATCAGATACATGGACTAGGTCAGTCCTCACATGCAGCACAGCCAGCAAAAAGATAGACAAACAACATGTTGCCACTGGGAGCCCCGAACATCAGAGATTATACCTGAGCTGAATATTTAAGCTCAGCACTCAACTCACACTTTCACAAATGTATGTTACTTTATTGTCTTGTTTTGCCCTTTCTATCTCTGTGTTGTTGTCTCCAAAATGGCGTCCAGGGAAAAGACCCTCTCCCTGAATGATGACGACTCCCGCTCCTCGTCCTTGGGCACTGGCCTGGCTTCCTCATCCACCACCACCAACACCACCGCAGCAGCAGTGACGGCTACAACAGCAGCTTCAGACACCACCACACCCAGCACCACCACCACCACCACTTATTGTACCAGACTGATGAACGCTCCTCACTAGCTGCCAATGGCTCATAAAAAAGGTGAGTAATGACATAATGACACCACCCATTTAATCAAGGATGGTCCAATGTAAAGTCTGTTTGGGAAAAAAAAATATTTCCTGATCACATTTTATTTTCTTTCATTCATTTGTGGCCATTTAATCCAATTCAGTTTGTTACACTATGAGAACTCAACCCAATGATCAGGGGTCATGCAGTAGAATCACAGTTAGTAAATTGATTTGTCATTGTTTTGGTTAAGCATCATATCAGCGTATGTTACAGAGGATTGTGCCACAACACTATGGTAGTAAACTCAAACCATAGGTGGTCCAACGTTATGGCTAGACATCATAGTAGAGATCAGACAATCAAAACTCAGGGAGTGAGATCAGTCAGGGTGGTGAAATTTAGGTCAAGTTCTTTGACTAGTGCAATCATGGGAGGATCAGTCGCAGGGCCTCTTGGAAGAAGGGAGGTGGTCTCTAACATAGATACAGACGGCAAGTCTGACCACGCCCACAAATATAGCTCCGCTGTGGGGGAATTAGAGAAAAATAGTCCCATCTGGGGGAAAGAGCAGGCTCACACAGTGGGGAAGTCAATGGCATGCTAAGCTAGAAGTTACACTGAGCACCATCTACAAGGAGCCTGACACATTTTTGAGGGCAATGCCTGAAGGTAGTAATGATGGTCAGATGGTCCGATGTGAATTCTGAACTTGACACCCCTCCAAACGCGATACTGATGACAATTTAGATGATGTTTGTTAGCTTCATTAGCTTGCTAACTAGCCAACTTCATTGATCACCACAATAAATGTAGCTAACTTTAGCTTGCTTAACTGAGCTAATCAGACTTGTGATTGAAAGTTGCTTTACTTCTGACAGGAGCAAAGACAGCTGATGACATTTCTGTTAGCGTAACTGCAATAAACAAATGATGGGGAAATTATTTTAGTCAAAACACAAGCAGGCAAACAGGTCATGATTAGACAAAACATCTAATATGGACTTTGTTCAATTTTACTAAGCGATCTTTTATTGTTAAGCAATTTTCTCTACCTTGTCCATTCACCATAATGTTAAATTGGCCTCTGTTATCCCCCACGCCGACTCCACCCTCGCATTTTGGGGGCGTTAACCATACTTGCCGTCTGTATCTATTGGCCTCCTGTGGGGTTGGTCACAGTCCACTCAGGAGGAGTTGATAGCAGGAAGTCCATCCGTGGCATGATAAATGGACAGAGAAGAGAAAAGAGTTTGGCCAGTCTAGGTGATTGATTCTCCAAAGGTCATATAATATATGCATGTAGTGAGAAGGGCAGAGATTGCCTGACACATGAGAGAATTGTGGCAGCATTAAGCTAAGCTCAAGAGGTGAGAAAGTGTCCGGTCTGGAATCTGCATATATGACATGTTTCGTTTCATATTTGTTGTTAAAGGGCAACTTCAGTCATTTTCAACAAGAGCTCTATTGCTCAAGCTACTTGAGATCAGCCAATACTGAAGACGCAAGACATTTTGGTCCAACCATATAAGTTTCCTTGAACAGAGAATAATCACTTACAACTAGCCCAATGGGGCAGATTTTTAAGCTGTGTTTTCAGCATCTAAACATGCTCCAAATATCACCCCAAAAGCTATAAAACATCATCAGACACATTACAACACACCACTGTAGTGTTTATGACTACAAATGTCTGACAAAGTGGTTAAAATAATGTCTTCATGCAGTGTTTACAAAACTGTTTTGTAAACAAACAATGTTTGGCTGCTTGCATTAACACACAGTTTTAACACTTTTTCAGCCATTTGTAGCCATACACAATACAGTTCTGTGTTGTAAGGTGTTTGTTGATACTTCATAGTTTTGTGGTGACATTTGGAGTATGTTAAGATGTTAAAAATACAGTTCAAAATCCTGCCCCATTGGGCTAGTTGTAAGTGATTATTCTTTGTTCAAGGAAATCTATATAGTTGGACCAAAATGTCTTGTGTCTTCAGTATTGGCTAATCTCAAGTAGTTTGAGCAATAGAGCTCTTGTTGAAAATGACTGAAGTTGCCCTTTAACATGTAAAGAAATAGTATGCCCTCAATTGTGCTAGGTGATCTTTAAAGCCCCAATGGGTAGCCTTTGAGAAAAATGAAGCGCAGCGCATTTCAAATTACGTATTACAGCTACGGAAGCCTGCATGTGGATGTCGGTCTATTGTCAGTGTATAGCGAAAACTTGAAAGATATGACTGTTTTCAGCTTCCGTATTCCAAGATGGCGGCAATACATGGAGAGTCTACCCCAGTTAATGTGCATGCAAATGCAAAATTTCAAGGCAATACGGACACACGGAATTAATAGTGATGGTTAATATTTATGAGAAAGGACTAGCTTGTCAACAGGTAAAGCAGATGTTGATATTGAACAATAAAAACGTTACACATTATTCCTTTAATTTGTGTTGAGGAACTTTTATTTTGTCTTATTGAAAGTGGCCAATGGTGTGCATTGTTAAAGGAGAGTACCGGAGTGAATTCAAACATAGCCCTGTTGAAAGAGCTTGCTAAATGCGCTAGTTAGCGCGTGGAACAAAATAATTTGGTACAGCACAGACCGAATGTGAACACAGAAGCGAACAGGCACTTTACACTGAATCAATGGGACCTGACTGTTGGAAACCGAAAGTAAGATCTGAGGTTACATTGACTCAATGTAAAGTGTTTCGTGTTCGCATTAGGTCTGTGCTGTTCGAAAATCTTTCATTTCATGCGAAATATATTGCTGTTAGAAGGCTCGTGCAGCAGGGCTATGCTTAAACTTACTCAGGTATATTGCTTTAAGGGCACGTGATGTGTGAATATATAAGCTGTGTGCGCACTGTAATAAATTCTCTTGGACCGTCATTCCACAAGGATAATATGTGTAGTGTCAAGTTTATGGTTAAGGTTAGTTAGTCCTACTGAGTATGCACGGGTCTTGTGCGTTTAGACTATGCTAACATTTGTCCTATATCTACGGAGTTCGTTTTTTCTCACTGAGGCTCTCGCTTTCTATCTCCATCCATTTTTATAATTGCGGTTGTCTGAAAATGACAGGGAGATGCACAAATTTGAAATGAGAGATTGTCCCCATACTCCATCTCTCTCTCTCTCTCTCTCTCTCTCTCTCTCTCTCTCTCTCTCTCTCTCCATACACATACACACACACACACACACACACACACACACACACACACACACACACACACACACACATGCACAGACTTGCTGTTATTCATTCTCATCTTTGTGGATAAATATTGTATAGGGACACACAAGAAAACAAGTGTGTTCCACCAAATTACTATGGATACACACTGTTGTTTGTTTTTATCATTGTAGATTATTGTACTTGTATGTCAAAATCACAGAGATATGCATGGATATACAGTAATGAATGAGGTTCAATACATTTGACAGAATTACTTAATTTCTGTTTCCAGGTGGAGTTCCACAGATCTCAGACATGAGGATTGTGCTGCTGGGAAACAGAAGAGGAGGGAAGAGTTCATCAGGAAACACCATCCTGGGCAGAAAGGCATTTAGTACCTCAGGAAGAACAGCTGAGTGTGTGAAGAGAGAAGGAGAAACAGCAGGGAGACACATCACTGTAGTGGAGGCACCAGGATGGTGGAAGAACTACACTGTAGAGAAAACTCCTGAACGTGATAAACGAGAGATTGTCCTCAGTGTGTCTCTGTGTCCTCCAGGACCCCATGCTCTACTCCTGCTCATTGATGTGAGTAAGTCATTCACAGAGACACACAGAAGAGCAGTGCAGGAACACATGGAGCTTCTGGGTGAGAGAGTCTGGAGTCACACTATAGTGCTGTTCACCAGAGGGGACTGTCTGGGAGACACAAGCATTGAGCAGCACATTGAGAGTGGAGGAGAGGCTCTGCAGTGGGTTGTAGAGAAATGTGGGAACAGGCATCATGTTGTGAACAATAAGAAGAAAGATGGTGGCCAGGTGACAGAACTGCTGGAGAAGATAGAAGAGATGGTGGCAGGAAACAAAGGCCATATTCTTAACTTGAATATAAATACTTTAAAAGAACTGAAAGAGAAGAAGCGGAAAGAAGAGAGTAAAGCAGAAGAGAGGAAGATGAAGGTGCAGAAACAGAGAGAGATGATCAGAGCTTCAAGAGGTGAGAAAATGTCTGGTGTGGAAATCTGTACATCTAACATGTTTTATGTTTGTGCTTATCTATAGGATTCATTTTTTTCTCACAGCGTCTCTTTCTTTTTGCCATTATTCACACACACACACACACACACACACACACACACACACACACACACACACACACACACACACACACACACACACACACACACACACACACACACACACACACACACACACACACATACACACACACACACACACAAACACAGCTATACACAAGACATGTGCCGTTATTCATTGTTATCATTGTGGATGAATATTCTTACATGACAGGACAGGGAGATGCACAAATGTAAAATGAGAAATTGTCCTCCTTGTTTGTCTGTCTTCTCCAGGACCCCATGGTCTCCTTCAGTTCTCTCTCTCTCTCTCTCTCTCTCTCTCTCTCTCTCTCTCTCTCACTCTCTCACACACACACACACACACACACACACACACACACACACACACACACACACACACACACACATCCATAGACAAGTTTATTCATTCTCATCACAGTGGTTGAATTTTCCATAGTAATCTGCTAGTGTATGTGTTTCACTCAAACACATACACCGCGCACGCACGCGCGCACACACACACACACACACACACACACACATCCATACTTGCAGTTATTCTTGCTCAACATTGTGGATGAATATTCTATAGGGAATATGAAAAAGTGTGCTGCACGGAATGACCTGACACACACGCACACACACTGTTATTCATTTTTGTCAATGTAGATAATTATACTTGTAGACTATGTCAAAAGATGAAGATTCTATGAGAACAAGACAGGGAGATGCACAAATATGAAATGAGAGATTGTTCTCAGTGTTTCTTTGTCTCCTCCAGGACCCCATGCTCTACTCCAGCTCACACACACATCCACAACACCCATAGACTTGCTGTTCATTTTAGATTATTATACTTGTATGTCAAAATCACAGAAATATCCATCAATATGATGAATGAGGTTCAGTGTGTTTCACAGAATTTCCCAATTTCTGTTTCAAACACTCACATTCACATCCATATGTGAGTATTCTATAGAAACATGATAGGAAGATGCATGAATATGGAAAACTATGTTCAGTGCACAGAATTACCTGACAGACACTCTCTCACACACATACAAATCCATAGCCACACACTAATTTTTTACATTCTATGATTATGCATCGAAATCACAAAGATATGCATGGATATGATAAATGATGTTCAGTGTGTTTCACAGCATCACCTGGTTTCTGTTTCCAGGTGGAGTTCCACAGATCTCAGACATGAGGATTGTGCTGCTGGGAAACAGAGTAGCTGGGAAGAGTTCATCAGGAAACACCATCCTGGGCAGAGAGAAGTTTAGTACCTCAGGAAGAACAGCTGAGTGTGTGAAGAGAGAAGGAGAAACAGCAGGGAGACACATCACTGTAGTGGAGGCACCAGGATGGTGGAAGAGCTACACTGTAGAGAAAACTCCTGAACGTGATAAACGAGAGATTGTCCTCAGTGTGTCTCTGTGTCCTCCAGGACCCCATGCTCTACTCCTGGTCATTGATGTGAGTGTATCATTCACAGAGACATACAGAAGAGCAGTGCAGGAACACATGGAGCTTCTGGGTGAGAGAGTCTGGAGTCACACTATAGTGCTGTTCACCTATGGGGTCTGGCTGGGAGACACAAGCATTGAGCAGCACATTGAGAGTGGAGGAGAGGCTCTGCAGTGGGTTGTAGAGAAATGTGGGAACAGGTATCATGTTGTAGACAATAAGAAGAAAGATGGCGGTCAGGTGACAGAGCTGCTGGAGAAGATAGAAGAGATGGTGGCAGGAAATAAAGGCCATTTTATTAACTTGAATTCAGATACTTTAAAAGAACTGAAAGAGAAGAAGTTGAAAGAAGAGAGGAAAGCAGAAGAGAGGAAGATGAAGGTGCAGAAACAGAGAGAGACGATCAGAACTTCAAAAGGTGAGAAAGTATCTGGTCTGGAATCTGTATAACACGTTTCATGTTTGTGCTTATCTATAGGATTCATTTTTTTCTCTCTTTTTGCCTTCCTCCTTAATCCATAGACACACACTAACACACACACACACACACACACACACACACACACACACACACACACACACACATACATACTGTACATACACTTACCCATAGACATGTGGTGTCATTCATTTTTATCATTGTGGATGAAAATTCTTACATGACAGGTCAGGGAGATGCACACATGAGAGATGATGAGAATTTGTCCTTCGTGTTTGTCTCCCCCATGGTCTACTCCAGTTCTCTCCCAGCTCGCTCTCTCTCTCTCCCAGCTCTCTCTCTCTCTCTCTCTCTCCCTGTCTCTCTGTCCACACACACACACACACACACACACACACACACACACACACACATAGACAAGCAGTTATTCATTCTCATCACAGTAGTTGAATTTTCCATAGGGAGATGCTAGAATATTACAAAGTATGCTCAGTGTGTTGCACCGAATTACCAGGCAGGCAGCGCGCGCACACACACACACACACACACACACACACACACACACACACACACA